>OY723305.1:86200-709266 GCA_963210315.1 Rhynchopus euleeides | reverse complement strand
AGGTGGCGGTGGGGAGGTGCTGCACTTCCACTGGTTCAACTCTTTGTGAAGACATTCTCTGCTGATACTGCGCTGCAAAATGAAAAAAATTGAAAGAACATCTGGGATGCCCTTTGTTTGGGTTTGAAGGGACCTCACCTCTGCCAATGAACATGCTGAACGCTGCACCTCCCCCTTCGCTTGCCTGCAGGGGACGGGGGGATGGGAATGTGACAGATCGAACCTAGCTTGGTGAAAAATTGTTTTTGTTGTTAGTTCGGCGTAGCCAACTGGGGAAACTTTCTGTGCCTTTTAGCTGGATCGTGCGTTCCCACTCACACCACTTCATCAGACCGGGGAGTGGTGTACGCAAAGAGTGGGGTCTGCGTTCCAACAAAACAACTTTCGGCAGTACTTGGTTTGTTGTCTCGTTTTGCTGTCACTTTACGATCCAGCGGGGGCACAGATAGTTTTCGGAAACTAAAAGAAGAGGCAGAGTAAACAGGCTGCTGTTCTCTGCGTATTGCTAATTTTCCTTTTTTTTTTTGCGTTTTGTTCCTCTCTCTCCTTCCCGACCTAGCGAGCAAAAAAGTACATTCCGTTCAAAAAGCTGTTATGTTCCCCCTCTTCTCCCGAGGCCATTTTCTTCAACCTCCTCCAGGTGGATTGCCCCTCTCTCCCCATCACATCCCCCCAGAGCCTGCATACGGACCTATCTTGTATGTGGCCGGGTCACATGTTCTGTACCAGACACACCTTGTGCGTCTGGTGGATGCGTGAAATGCAAGCAAGTGGCAGATTCCCTGAAGTGTGGCAGTAGTATTTTATGGGTGGAAACCATCCAATGCAAACACACCCCGCTCTCTCTCTCTCAGCATCTCAGTCCAGAGGCGAAACAGGGTGTGCCCGTAGTATTATATGGCGGAAGCGTCCAATGCAACTCTCACAGTACAGAGGTCAGAGAGGATTCCGTAGTTTTTCTTTTGCACATAACACACCTGTGTGGTACGGGAAATGCTACGAGGAACGCGATGGACTCGGGACTGCTGCTGGCCTCTCTTGCTATGGTTTACTTATGTTTCGTGCTCCACCTGCTCCACCTCATTCTGCACTTCAGATGATCCACTTCACGTGGGTTACGGGGTTTGGGACAACGATGATATGTTGTGTCCGACGACAAGGTAAGGTAAGCTCATCGAGGTACACCAAACCGGAGTTGTCAAATCAAAAAAGACACACCGCCCGAGAGGCAATTGGTGTGACACAACAGCGATGACACAACCACTCTGCCCGAGGGGGCGCGTTTTTAGCGACCGAGACCTCCTCTCCTGACTGAGGGACACACGATCTGACCGTCCGAGAGACGCAGCATTCTACCCTGCCCGAGGGGCACCCACTCTCCTGACCGAGAGACACGCAGTCTTGCCCGAGGGGCACCTGGTTTCCTGACCGAGACAATATTCTGCCCGAGGGGCACTCACTCTCCCGACCGAGAGACACGCAGTTTTGCCCGAGGGGCACCTGTTCTCCTGACCGAGACAATATTCTGCCCGAGGGGCACCCACTCTCCCGACCGAGAGACGCAGCATCTCGCCCGAGGGGCACCTGTTCTCCTGACCGAGACAAAAATTTTGCCCGAGGGGCACCCACTCTCCCGACCGAGAGACACGCAGTCTTGCCCGAGGGGCACCTGTTCTCCTGACCGAGACAATATTCTGCCCGAGGGGCATCCACTCTCCCGACCGAGAGACGCAGCATCTCGCCCGAGGGGCACCTGTTCTCCTGACCGAGACAATATTCTGCCCGAGGGGCACTCACTCTCCCGACCGAGAGACACGCAGTTTTGCCCGAGGGGCACCCGTTATCCTGACCGAGACAAAACTATGCCCGAGGGGCACCCACTCTCCCGACCGAGAGACGCAGCATCTCGCCCGAGGGGCACCTGTTCTCCTGACCGAGACAAAAATTTTGCCCGAGGGGCACCCGCTCTCCCGACCGAGAGACACGCAGTCTTGCCCGAGGGGCACCTGTTCTCCTGACCGAGACAATATTCTGCCCGAGGGGCATCCACTCTCCCGACCGAGAGACGCAGCATCTCGCCCGAGGGGCACCTGTTCTCCTGACCGAGACAATATTCTGCCCGAGGGGCACTCACTCTCCCGACCGAGAGACACGCAGTTTTGCCCGAGGGGCACCCGTTATCCTGACCGAGACAAAACTATGCCCGAGGGGCACCCACTCTCCCGACCGAGAGACGCAGCATCTCGCCCGAGGGGCACCTGTTCTCCTGACCGAGACAAAAATTTTGCCCGAGGGGCACCCGCTCTCCCGACCGAGAGATACACAATCTTGCCCGAGGGGCACCAAATCCCGACCGAGAAGACGACCCTCACACCATGCTCGTGTCAGGTCTCAAGAGGGCCGAAGCCGCGGTTGAGGACAACAACACCCCCACGCACTGGTTCTAATAAATGACGGCGAGGTGCACGGGGGGATCAGCACGAAGGAGGGGCGCAAAAAGATGGGGATGATGACGCCGTGGTGTTCAAGGTGGTCCTCCGCCGCTTATGAACGTGACAGCGGGACAGCGCTGCGCCCGTGGCCGCAGCGGATTGAGGACATTCCCATCAGCCATCGAGACTATCACCGCGCCTCGCCGAAAACCTGCTTCACGCTTGATCGCGCTCAAGGTTTCCAAACGCATACTTCAGCTGGAGGTTCCGTCACAGAGGCGCTGACAAAGGCGGGACCAAGAGCAACAGTCGGGTGCTGATAAATGGGTCGATACTGATGCAGCAAAGTGACGTCAGTGATATCCAACTCCTACTTTCCTGACCGAGACACGATCTTGCCGAGGAGCATCGGACCGAGACACCCACTTCTGCCTGAGGGGCACCTAGCCGAGACGCATTTTTCCTGCCCGAGGGGCATCTCGCCGAGACATTACCTGCCTGAGGGGCACCTGGCCACGACATACCTACAGCTTACGCTTGCGGGGCACCCTGCCTGAGGAGCACCTGGCCAAGACATACATTTCCGCCTACGAGGCACCCTGCCCGAGGGGCACCTGGTCAAGACACACACTTCCGCCTACGGGGCACCCTGCCCGAGGGGCACCTGGCCAAGACAGACACCTCTGCCTACGAGGCACCCTGCCCGAGGGGCACCTGGCCAAGACATACACTTCCGCCTACGAGGCACCCTGCCCGAGGGGCACCTGGCCAAGACATACACTTCCGCCTACGAGGCACCCTGCCCGAGGGGCACCTGGCCAAGACAGACACTTCCGCCTACGAGGCACCCTGCCCGAGGGGCACCTGGCCAAGACATACACTTCCGCCTACGAGGCACCCTGCCCGAGGGGCACCTGGCCAAGACATACACTTCCGCCTACGAGGCACCCTGCCCGAGGGGCACCTGGTCAAGACATACATTTCCGCCTACGGGGCACCCTGCCTGAGGGGCATCTGGCCGCGACATACACTTCCGCCTACGGGGCACCCTGCCTGAGGGGCACCTGGCCAAGACGCACATTCATGCCCGAGGGACACCGGGCCGAGACATTACATTCCCTGCCTGAGGGACACCTGGCCGAGACACATTCCTGCCGAGGGGCACTCACTCCCGACCGCGAGACGCAGGATTTTGCCTGAGGGGCACCTCCTCTCCTGACCGAGACACAACCCCGCCCAGCACAGTGCCGAGGGGCATTTACGCTTTCGACTGGAATACCGAGCCTGACCCGGGGAGACACAATCGTGCCACAATCGTGAGGGGCATACTCTCTTGATTGAGAAATACACCTTTTTTGCCCGAGCGACGGCACCTGAAGGCGGAAGGGTGGCCTGTCACACACAGCCTGCCAGATCCAGCTCGAGCACGGTGACGCGACGTGAGCTTTCCGAGGGCGACAGTTTTCGTGTACCAATGCAACGCCCCCGGACACGCCCCCGAGAAGCCGGCACGTCTGTCGTGCCCAGCTTATCTGCGCGAATGCCGACTACGCGCACCCCGGCGTCAAGCGGATGCCCGCACACGCCCCAAGCGGGGCATACTCCGTCGAAGCATAGTCTCCCTGCCGGGGGACACACATTCAAGCCTGCATTATTCACAGGGGTCAGGGGGAGTTCCGGGCGTCTGTGGCCCGGTGTTGAGACGTACGACCTCACAGTTCCATGCAGGGAAGGGGAGCTGCTGACTGGACACCTGCGAGGTGCCGTGGGACATACACAGAGATCAGGTATCCAACACAGCCGAGACGCTCTCCCAAGCTGCACTGCTCGGGGAGCAAAAGAAGCAGCGACTGAGAGACGCGTCCGCATCGCCTGTGTCAGCGGTGCCGCCGCTGAGGGGGTCCACCGAAACCGCAGCCATGGCAGCGGGCCGAGATCATTCCACAAGGTTGGGGGGCAGTCGGCCAGTCTTCCCGAGTACCCAGCAGCCTACTCGACAAGCCCGAACAGCGACTGCAGCGTGCGACAAGCTCCGGTCCGCGGGGACTCACCTCTCTCATTAAGAAGGCGACTCCGAGAATCCTTCTGGCATGCCCACACCTCCAGGGCCTCGAATTTCCTCACGCACCGGGAAATACGCCCTCCACACTGAGTCCGGGCGTTACCACTGAATCGACGCCACGTGGGGCCACAGGGCCTCCGTTTGATGCGCTGTCTACGAGGCGGGCGATGGGGCAGGTACAGTGGGGATCAGCCCAGTGGGAAGGGGGCCGCAGGAACGTGTTGTCCACCGCTCGAGCGGAGTTCAGGAGACGACAGTGCGCGCGATCGCCCTCGTTCACCCAGAAGGGCCGGCACCTCTCACACCTACCCCTGGGCACTCCATGCAGCGTCTCCAGTGCGCCATGAAGAGGCGCGTTGGGCTTCACCCCGCAACTCGCTCGCAGCCAGCGAAGACCGGAGAGGACACAGAGAGCCACAGAGCGATCGAGATCACGCCGGAAAGCACCGGGTGTTGGCCGGGCTCCCGAAGGGCGAGAGTTTAAGACGGCCGGACAGTAGACTGCTGCGGAGGAGCTGGGAGGCGAGTTTCAGACTGTGATTTCTCGATCCGCCGAGCCCTGTCCCCAGGCGAGAGCTGCCGGGTCATGGTGGCTGAATATGCACGAGCGTCGCGGTGGTGGTGCTGGGAGCGCACCAGAGGACTGTCACGCTGAGGGGCTGGGCATGGCCACTGACTACCTGGATACGGCCGTCTCAGTGCATCGCCCGGGGTGCAAAACGACATCGAGGATGTCAGGAAGAAGGGTCATGTGGGCACACACCAATATGTCGGAGACGTGAAGAAGCCTCGAGGGGAAGGGTTCCCCAGGGGATGGAGGATCCCGAAGAGGTACAGGGTGAGGATTCAAATACCCGGAGTGGGAAACGCACCAGACGTCGGGGGTCAGCCAAGAGCGGGTGGTTGCAGCACAGGCGGGGCTGTGTGCAACCTTTGCCCCCTTAGTTTCGCCGGGTTGAGACGCATCAACTCTCTCGCCGGGTGCGGCAACTGGAGAGACAGGCATGTTGTCGATAGGGCACACCAAGAATCACGAGGCTGACCACACGACGGCGGCACACGGCCGAGGCAGGCGGATCCCCTCAGCGAGTGAGGTTCGATCGTTTTCCGTACAAGGTGCTCGTGACAACGTAGAAAGCGGTACATTACCATCGGAGGGATGCATACGATGGGCGACGGAGCCTGATCACTTCAATAGTAGACCGTTCGCGCGGCGTCCCTAAGTCCTTGGGTCCTAAGGGTCCTGGGTGGAAGCGTCCAATGCAACACTCACAGCATAGAGGCTAAGTGTTTCTCGTAGTATTTTGCACATAACACACCTGTGTGGTACGGGAAATGCTACGAGGAACGCGATGGACTCGGGACTGCTGCTGGCCTCTCTTGCTATGGTTTACTTATGTTTCGTGCTCCACCTGCTCCACCTCATTCTGCACTTCAGATGATCCACTTCACGTGGGTTACGGGGTTTGGGACAACGATGATATGTTGTGTCCGACGACAAGGTAAGGTAAGCTCATCGAGGTACACCAAACCGGAGTTGTCAAATCAAAAAAAAAATATGGGGGGGGGTTTTTCAAAGTGCAAGAGGTGGAGCCCGTTCAACAGGTGGAAGCGTCCAATGCAACACTCACAGCATAGAGGCCAAGTGTTTCTCGTAGTATTTTGCGAACACTTCACATACCGCTCCCCACCCCCGCACCCCCCCCCCCCCCCCCCACACACACACCTCCCAGCAGCCCGTGTAGGTGAGTGTGGTGTTCACCCGTTTCGAAAACTTAGCTTCCTCCTCTCCTCTCTCTCTCTCTGTCTTTCTTTCCACCCCCCCCCCTCCTTCGTCTCTCGCTTCTGAACAACTCAAGCAAACCGGTCTGCGGGGCAAGAGCCCTCAGGGAATCAGCGACCCTGCCATGCACAGCTGGAGGTAGTGACGTCCTGATTTTTGAGCAGTTTTGAACATGGTTGAGAACAGCAGTTGTCTTTGTACTTACCTATCACCCCCCCTCCTTCGCCTCTCGCTTCTGAACAACTCAACCCAAGGTCCCGAGAGGATTTCCCCCCCTCCCCCCTTCTCTGGCACACAACCCTGCATACCGAGTGAAGGGTGATCATTGTTGTGCTCCCTTCTACTTCTATTTCACTACCCCCCCCCCCTCCTTCTCTAACACTGCTCATCTTTAGCCTAGAGGGAGGGAGGGGGGGGGGACAGGACGGGCAGTATGATTATCTCGTGGGGGGGAGCAAGACGCGTCTGGCGTGCTGTCCCTCCCGAATTTATTTTTGTCTCCGCCCCCCACACTCCCCCACCCCTACGCAGTAGCATAGGTTGGGGGGAGGGGGGGGTGGCGGAAGCAGTGGAAAAGTCGAAAACGCGGATACCCACACTGTAGAGTGGTGGTGGTAGGGCTCTGTGCCTGTCTGTTGGTCGGAAGAAGTGATATTTTTTGTATCGCCCCCCCCCCCCCCCCGGTGTGTGATGTGATGATGCATCCAACGACAATCTACACCGAGCGGAAAAGTATAAGCGCCCTCCGGTCCTCTCCGCACACCACTGAACGCTGCCCCCCGAACCCCTGCCTGTGTGGGGACAGGGGCGTCAAAGGGAGCAGAACGCGTCTCTGCAGTAGCCTAACGCAGCTCGCAGTGCCTGGGATTGTCGATAACAACAAGGAAGAGGTGGTTTTGAGTCAGAGAGAGAAGCGAGAGAAAAGGATGGGGGGGGCTGGGCGGGTTGGGTTGTTGTTTTACTAAGCCGGTGGAGGGGTGTCAAAGAAGAAAGGACACCTTTCCAAACCCACAACGGGAGGGGGGCCCTCTCCGTTTGGAAGGATAGTCGTTACGCGTCAGAACCCCCTCCCCCTCCCGCTCCCGCTCCCCCCCCCTTTTTCAAAAAACAAACAGATTCTCGGACCTGTCATCCCCCCCTCCCGCACCCCCCACCACCACCACCACCACCACCACCCCTGGGGTTTTGGAACACCCGAGGAGGGGGTCCCGCTGGGTGGGTTGGCATAATACTATGCCAAAACCCTAGTGAGAAGGAGGCCGAGATAGAGATTTACAGACGGGGTCGTGTTTTTCTGCGAATCCCGTCACAAACCCCGCACACACCCCACGCATCCCCACACACAGGCCATATCCCTTTACGTCCCATTTTTTTTGCTTCACCCGACCCTTCCCGCGACACCGCGCACACACCCCCCGCCCTCCGGACCGCGCCCGTGGGACAACCTCATCCTCGGGTGGTGGAAAGGGGCGGGCGTCAGGGCAGCAACCGCCGCGTCACCTCCCCCCTCCCCCTGACACACACCTGGGAGGGGAGCAGCGAGAGGCAGAGTCAAAGACCCCAGAGGGGAGGGGCAGTGCAGGGGGGCAGCCGCGATGGTCGAGCTATTCCCGTTGGGGTGGAACAACCGGACGAAGTACAACCTGGCCGCGATCTTCGGGGTTCTGGTTGTCGAGCTTCTGCTGTTTCTCGGGAGCGCCCCGGGGAACACGATGCAGACAAAGGCTAAGATACCCGATGCCACCGCGGCACCACCCGTGCCGGAGACGCTAGCCCCTGGTGCGACTCGTGCGCCGCTGATGCCGACGTCGGAGGTGCGCGACGACACGAGCCTTCGCTGTCCCTATGGCGTGTCGCTGTTCAAAAAGACAACATCCGGCTCGGTGGAAATGCGCCTGTACTCCAAAATAAACGCGGAACCTGTGTGCTACTACTTTTCCTGCCCTTCAAAGTCGAACGTCATTCAGATTTGGGGTACCGCGAAGATCTTCCCGAAGCAGGTGAACAATACGCTGACCTTCAGCGACCTCGTCACAGGGGAAACCTTCCGCACTTACGATGGGATGCAGTCCACGCAGAAGGTGATAATTAACGGTCAAGGGGCACGCCCAGACGCGATGCTGCTGACCTGGAACCCCGACATCTCATACAAAGCGTACTACGGCTATTCGGATTACGAGAAGATCGCGCTTGAATACACATGTTGGTCGACACCTGCACCCTACAGCCTCCTGCCGTTCCCCCCCTACTCGCGCTACGGGACAGAGTCGCCTGCCAGGGCACGCGAGTGGGCACAGCAGTCGGAGGAGGCCTACGCTAATTACTTCCCCTTCGACCTGGGTGTCTACGAGACGTCCGAAGGGGGCGACCTGCCGGCGTTGCTGTTGGATGCTCTGGATCTGTTCACCATGCCGGGGCACACCAAAACGGAAGAGGTGACATTCAAGACCCCGTGTGCGGACTCCAGCATTTCGAAGGCGTGGACAGCGATGAAGATCCTCCTGCGTGCCACGCAGGTGATGGGGTTCATCTGCATTGCCGTCTGGATCTGGTACTGCCGGAACGTGGTGCATGAGATCAAGTGGATGGAAACGGTCCTCGAATGGACCCGGTTGTTCATGGTGCTCGCCCTCCTGACTGTCGACGGCCTGTTGGTCGCAGTGTATTTGAAGTCTGTGTGCACACCAGGCGACCAGTATGTGGCTGACGGCGAAAAAAACCCGTGGGAGGAGTACACTCTGAAGCTCTCCTTCGACTTCAACTGGGGTGCTTACTGCATCTTCGCTGCGATCGTGCCCCTCGGCATCGCCATCAAAAACGACGGCATCGACTGGGCCACCGTTGCGCAGGTGAGGGCCCAGCAGGAGGCAAGCAGGCCCCGCCCCAGCCAAGTCGTCATCCGCCCCTCACAGACGGAACGGCTCATAAACGAGAGGGTGGAGCTGGCGTGTCTGCTGGCAGCTATCAGCGCCGGGAACCCCAACATGCGTTTCAACAACCCGAAGGTGGAGACGTTCACCCCTGCGCCGGTTCCGCCCCCCACGATCTACGGCCCTTCCAACCGGAAGGCGCTGCTGGTTGGGGCAAACTACAAGGGGTCCGGAGGCGAGCTGAAGGGCTGCATCGCGGACGTCAAGCGCACCGCCCAGAAGATGCAGGGCTCCTACCAGATCAAGGTCCTGACGGACGACATGACCGACCCCTATCAGCGCCCCACACGGCAGGGCATCATGAATGGAATCAGGTGGCTGCTCGAGGGTGTCCAGAAGGACGAGGGGCGCACGCTGTTCTTCCTCTTCTCGGGGCACGGCTCGCAGGTGCCTGATGAGGACGGCGACGAGGAGGACGGGCTGGATGAGACAATTGTGCCGTGCGACTGGGAGAGCGCCGGCATGATCACCGACGACGTCATGCAGGATGAATTCCTCCGGAAAGTCCCTGTGGGAAACCGTGTCTTGGCCCTGATGGACTGCTGCCACAGCGGGACTGTTCTGGATCTGCCGTACTACGCCCTGCCTAAGAAGGAGCAGAACGACAATCGCGTCGACATGGTGGGTGACAACTCCTCGCGGAACAACCGGGTTGACTGCGACGCCATCATGATCAGCGGCTGCAGCGATGCGCAGTGCAGCGTCGCCGTCCCCTGCATCGGGGACCGCTTCCTCGAGCTTGCCGACGCGGAGGCCGGGGGTGCCCTGACAGCCGCCTTCCTGCTGGTGGTGGGGCGGGACCCCAACGCAACCCTGGAGGGGCTGCTGCTGGGGCTGCGCCGCGCCCTCGCGGAGCGCGGCTTCACCCAGATCCCCCAGATTTCCGGGTCGAAGCCGTACGACATGAAGGCGACCCACTTCGACCTGTTCCCCAACCAGATGGGGGACTACCAGGGGCCTGCGAGCCCCATGGGCGGTGGGCTCCTCACGAGCAGCTCTGGGGCGTGGCAGCCGCCGCCGCCGATGCCGCCTGCCGCCGCCGGGCCACCGGCTTACCCGCCGACGCCGCTTGGAAACCCCTATGCTTCGGCGAACCCGTATGGCAGTGTCAGCAGCAGCAGCAACCCTTATTCGGGGAACCCGCTGTCGGGCGGTGGCGGCGTCGTCCCGCCACCCCCTGCGCCGATGTCGCCGCAGGGTGTTGGTGGGAGCGTTGGCGCTGCGGCAGTGAACCCCTACGCAGCAGGTGCAGCCGGGTCGCCGCCACCCCCAGCGGGTGGGAGCAGCGGGCGTGGTGCCGGGTATGTTCCCCCGCCGCTGCCGCCGGCGGGGGTGCTTGCCCCTGATGCACCCCCGAGGGGTGACGATCCGGTGAAGCAGTATGATGAGGCACAGCCCGCCCCCTCGTTTGGCGGTGGTGATATGTCGGATTACCCCGAGGGGTCGATCTGAGAGAGCGGAGCTGATGGGGGGTTAGTTGGTGTTCTTCATGAGGTTCCGTCCCCCCCCCCCCCCCATCCAAAACACACACCACGGACTAGTCGGGCAGTGACGGGTGGGGTCGACTAGTCGGGACGACGGGTGAAAACTCGACAGGCGGCACCCGTCGACTCGACGGGTGGACCCGTCGAGTCGACGGGTGCCACCCGTCGGCACGACGGGTGAACCTGCTGAAACGACGGGTGTTCCAGCCATTTCCTGTTGATATGGGCCAATTTCCATTGAAAACTAGGGGAGTACCTTGCATGGCATCAGGTTATTTTTCACGCCGAGCTATCTTCCCTGCACAGACCCACCCCCCATTACTTTCCATTTACAATTCCTAGTTGGTGAAGGGCCTCAAGTGCATGTGCGACGGCTGTTCTCGTGGATTTTCATTGTTCGAGGGATCTTGACTCTGACAAACTGTGTCAGTTTGACGGAGCAACCTACTTCATGAAGCTGATCACTTTTCTGCCAGGCAAATTTTCGCCCCAGCCCCCAACCCTTGCACAACCCACAAGGCAGTCTCCAAGATACCGTACCCTCATCATCACCCAGGCCAAGATACCCCAAGATACCATCATCACCACCCAGGCCACCCAGACGAGCCACACCAATCAATGCCAGCGGCAAAGCGTACTGCAGCGCAGGCCCTCGCCAGCGCTGTGGACATGACGGTGTTTGTACGTGCTTGGATCAACACGTATGTTGTCGAGCGTGATGCTGATGGGTTGAGCCACATGGCCCTGAAGCAGCTTCTCGGCAAGCTGACGGATACTACCATCAAGTCGACTGATCCCATCATCAGTCTTGCCCTGTACAAAAAGTATGAGAAGGTGGGGGGTGGGGTGATCAGCAAGTCGACCGCGAAGGATGGTCGCACGATGTACGCTGCCCGTGTCAATAGCGGGTCAGACATCGAGTTTGTCGGGTTGGGCCTCCGGAAGAGCAACGGGAAGGACCACCCGACAGGGCTCAAGGAGATGGCCGACGCCTGCCCCGCGGCACTGCAGCTATGGTGAAGCTGTACGAGGCGGAGAAGAAACAGGCACAGAAGACCCAGCAGAGCAGGCTGGCCGTAGGCATTTTCGACGGTGCCTTCGCAACACGGTTGGTGACAGTTGCCGATAAGCAGAAGGATGAGTACAGAACGTGGTTCACGTTCAACTTCCTGAAGCAAATCGCAAGAGTGCAGAGAGGGGTTTTCGAAAAGGCGAACGTGATGTTTCGGCTCGCCTGCTTAGGGTAGCAGGGGACCATCTTGAGCTGTGGTCGGCATTTAGTAAGATGGGGTCATCTTCGCACAGGAGCGCGTTTTGTACCACACCACGAAATGACTGGTTGAAACAGCTCCACGCCTGCCACAGGGCTAGCATCCAGGAACTTCATGAAGCTGGGTTTGAGAGCCTGTACGCAGGGGTCACCCCCCCCTGCACGACATAAACGGGTTCATCGCAATACTCGCAGAGATCTTGCCTGATGGACCTGCCGTGCAGAAGGCTGTCCTTGGCAGCTCAACGTGTTCCAACATGACGGGAAACCAGGCCAGAGATGTTCTGAGTCGCTTACTCACCATTACCAAGACGAAGGGGGTGCAGCATCTACTCTGTATTGCAATGGAAATGCTTGTGCATTTCCGCTACAACGACATACCCATCAAGTACCACCAGGAGGGAAAGTGCGCGAAAGAGTTCATCTTCTCGCTCATCGCAATGCACATCCTTGTGTTTGTCCTGGAGTGGGTGTCACCTGGGAGAACATCCGAGGGGCGTGGTGTTACATATATCCATTCGATGAGCCACTGGTTTGATCCAGAAGATGCACACCCCCTCGCCCTGAGTGACGAGGAACTGGAGAGGGGGAATGGCGTCCCCAAACGCCATGCCCTGAGGGTGACATCGCAGCAGACCGCCGAACGGGACCTGCTGCTCTTCGAAATGCAGAGGACCAAAGGCAAGGGGTGCGGCCTGCTGGACCAACCGAGCACCCCGACCCTCCTGAAGTTCGGCGCGATAAAGCTTTGCTGCTGTGTCACTGCGAGGAACGCTTGTTGGAAGGGAGCAACGGCAGCACTGCAGCGGAGACTCGAGTCCCTCAGCCTTGGATCTCACGTCACAAAAAGGGGGCGATGGGGCCAACAATTTCTGGGCGACCCGGAAAACACCACTCCAAAGGCAACGCTGCTCGCATGCATCTGCAAGTCCAAATCCTGGGGCAACAGCGAGGATGTGCCAGAAGTGCCAGAACCAACACCATCCGGTACAGTGCCTGTGCAGCAGCATATCTGCATTGTGTGCTCCAAAGTTGTCCACACGAGAGAAGCACTGTTTGCGCATTATGATGCTGCACATCGGCCACAAAACAACGCGCCGTGTCAGACCTGCACTGTCACATGCCAGGAGTGCGGCAAACGGGCAAAATCGAAGGGACTGAGCCAGCACTACCTCAGTCACCATTCGCGCGTGCTGACACAAAAGCGTTGCTGTGTTTGTTTCGAGCTCTTTAAAACCACTGTAAAGCGCGACGAGCACATGAGATCCGCGCACCCGTAAGTGAGGGGGGGGGGGGTGTTTGGCAGTTCAGGTACGTAGGTGATTTTGTTTGTCCTCGAGAGCGGAGTGACGTCGTGGGAGGGAGTTGTTTTACCAGGCCCCCTGCCCACCTGGATGGCTCACCCCCCTCCTGGTGGTCCACCGGTGGGCAGCCCCTTCACCAACTAGGAATTGTAAATGGAAAGTAATGGGGGGTGGGTCTGTGCAGGGAAGATAGCTCGGCGTGAAAAATAACCTGATGCCATGCAAGGTACTCCCCTAGTTTTCAATGGAAATTGGCCCATATCAACAGGAAATGGCTGGAACACCCGTCGTTTCAGCAGGTTCACCCGTCGTGCCGACGGGTGGCACCCGTCGACTCGACAGGTCCACCCGTCGAGTCGACGGGTGCCACCCGTCGTTTCACCCGTCGTCATTTCACCCGTCGTCCCGACTAGTCGTCCGGGCGACTAGTCCGTGGTGCAAATCAACTTGCCTTTTTGCTTTTCAGTCTCCCGACAACCAACGCCCCCTCTCCAAAACAAACAAACAAACAAAAGGCAATTTGGCAAAAAAAATATATGCCAAAACAACACAACCCCCCCCCCCTTTTTCAAAAAAGCAAACAGATTTTCTTACCTATCACCCCCCCCCCCCCCAAACAAACCATGGCACACCCGGTAATGGTGTGCGTATCACCCACCCCCCACTCCCCTTTCCTCCCATCCACCCATCACCCAATAATTGCATTCTTCTGCCATCAAAAAATCCCCCCCCCCCCTCCCCCCCAGGCCCCTTGGCCCCTCGTTCTCCCCAGCGTTGTCACAACACAGGCCGAAGCACCCGCGACAGGCATCGGAACCTACACTGTGTTTAGAGTAGAGTGAAGGGGGGGAGGGGGGGAGGGAGAGGGAGAGAGACAGATCAAAGAGAAAGGAGCTGGGAGAAGCCAAAAGGTGTTGCCCCTCCGTCTCTTCGCTCTCTCTCTCTCTCTCTCTGTCCCATCTCTCTCCTCGCATCTCCGGATCTCTGCGCCTTACTGCGACTGCGACTCTCCCCGTCTCTCTCTCCCTCCCTCCCCCCCCCTCCCTGCATTCATTGGCACAAACGCCTCCCTGTTCCTCTTCCCCCCCCCCCCCTCCCCCGTGCTCCGGTCGCGATACCATCTACCCTGTCCTCTTCCTGGAAGGAGGGAGCGTGTGACAAGGGAGGATATGGGAGGGAGGGGAGGGGAGGGGAGGGGGTGCAGTATAGTTGGGCTATGCACCTCTCCCCCCGTCTCGGCCTCTCTCTCTTTCTCTCTTCCTCTCTTTTCTCTGCCCCGCCCTCTCCTCATCGCGGTTTGCCGAATGTCGACAAAGCTCAGGGCGAGCCTTTTGTTCGTGTCCCTCAAACGCACCCCCACCCCCCTTCCAACTCATGATCCGCGAGGAGGGCGCGCGGCGGCTGGTGTGCAGGCAAGGTGTGTCGGATTGTGGGTGGTCTGATTACACAACAGTGCGTTTCTGTCCTGTGAAGGGCAGGGCGTCTGCTTATTTTTGCCTAACACTGTCGCATGCGCCTGTTATCCGGGCCAAGTAATGTTGGCACTGCTCGTATCGAAAAAAGAAAAATAGCCAGTGGGATGCACATTCTCAGGTTCATGCCTATGGTTGCCGTTGCACTGATTATTTTTCTTCTCGACACCCCCGGGGAGCGGGTCTTCGCTGAGCAAAAAAAAATCGGAAAAGTTATTGCGGCGTTTCTTTTCTCCCCTCAAAAATTGACAATAAGGATTGCCGGGTTTTCTCAAAATTGAGAGGGGAAAAACGCACCCAAACCCCCCCCCCCCCCCCTGTCCGGTTTCAGCCACCGTAGCGAAGACCTTCTACCTACCAAATATTACCAACCCCGACCCCCTTCCCCCTTCCCCACTGAGGGAGGCCGCCATCTCTAGTTTATATTTTTTCTATTTCACTACCTCCACCCCCCCCCCCCTAGGGGGGGTCAAATGCCACCCTTTTACGTGGACAAACACGATTTTTCAAAAAACCGGCGCAGAGGCCCCAAAGCCCCCGTAAACCCTCCAAACCCCCCCAGATCGGTCCGGAAACCCATCGAACCCCACTTTTCCACCATTCCGGGCACCTCAGGTGCCCGAATTGGGGTACCTAAATTTTGTGCCACCGTTTGGTACCGGACAGTGCCACTGTGTGGGAGGTTGGAAAAGAAAATGCCCCAACACACCACATCTGAGGGTTGCAATGCATGTTGCTTGCCAACCACGTCATCCGGTGGGTGTCAGGCGCTATGTAGGTGGCATTAGCCAGGTCTTCGATGAGTTCTGGCTTGTATATGTACCTCCCTGCCACCATGCACCGGGAGGCTGCCTGTAGGTACGGAACAAGTCCAGATGGTCGTGTGATTCCTGTGCAGCAGTGCTCCACAACCGGGATGTGTTGACAACGACTGTTGCAACACGAGCTGTACATTCCGGGAACACACGAAGTGCGCTGTCGTGGTACCCATTGTGCCAGAATTGGTAGTTGCTGCGGTCTACTTTGCCTGGCCCAAGATCACTGGTACTGAACGGTGCAATATGCGTGGCGAGGTGAATGCAACGGAAGGGCGCAAAGTCAATACAGCTCTCGGATGGCGGGTGGTGGTGCCACTAGTGTGTGACGTTCACTCGAGGATACAACGCATCACAATGAATCAGCAACCGTGGACCGAGTACAATACGCTCTCTGTGGCTGGTGTGGGGGACAAAGGCAGTGCCTGTGCTGCAGGCAGGGAGGTACATATACAAGCCAGAACACATCGAAGACCTGGCTCATGCCACCTACATAGCGCCTGACACCCACCGGATGACGTGGTTGGCAAGCAACATGCATTGCAACCCTCAGATGTGGTGTGTTGGGGCATTTTCTTTTCCAACCTCCCACACAGTGGCACTGTCCGGTACCAAACGGTGGCACAAAATTTAGGTACCCCAATTCGGGCACCTGAGGTGCCCGGAATGGTGGAAAAGTGGGGTTCGATGGGTTTCCGGACCGATCTGGGGGGGTTTGGAGGGTTTACGGGGGCTTTGGGGCCTCTGCGCCGGTTTTTTGAAAAATCGTGTTTGTCACCCCCATTTGACCCCCCCTACCCCCCCCCCCCTTCCCCGCCGTTCCCCCATTCTATCACTGATTTGCACGGCAGTCACCTACCCTGGAGACGGCATCTTTTCTTCGGAATTTTGCCACTCCCAGACGTGTGCTGTTCTGTGTGTTTTGTTCCCAGCAAACGCCCCGGATGATCTCATCGACATCAGACAGAAGTGAGTCTGCCTGATATTCCTCTCCCCCGTGCACGGGAGGGATCTTTTATTCATGCCTGACGCCATGGTGTTGCCTGCGATCACTTCATGTTGTTATGGCTGTGCCATGGTGTCAGCGGGGCATATCAAAAGGTCGCCGTGTTCCCCAATCTTCCCCCTCCCCCACCTCTCTCTCCCTATCCCACACCCCGTGGTTTTTTTTCCCGGTTGTTTTTTTTTTAACATTTTGTTTTCGCCACATTTCGTGTGGGCAGAAGGGACGCACGTACCCAGCACTGCCCAGCAACTAAACGTGCTCTACACGCGGATCCCCCTCCTCCCCAATCCCCGATCAAATCCATGGGGGATTTTAGTGTGTAGAAGCCGTCGCGCATCAAGACAGATAACATACAGGCTGAAAGCGGTTGCGTGTGCTGAAACGGTGTTGTGGCTTTTTGAGCCCTGTGCGCATCTTCCGAGTAGTCCTCCCCCTGAAAGCCACCCATCTCTCTTTGGCTCGACGCACTACTTCGTTTCCCCTCCTGCTGGACGCCACGAACGACAGGAGGTGCCCGGTTTTGTCGCAGGCAGTGGTCCTTCACCGCATTTCCCGCACATGGTGTATCCCTTTGAGGACCGAAAACTGGCCCTCCGGAGCAGCCTGCACTGCACTGCATCCAAAAAATCATTATTTCAAATCGGTTTCAAGATCTTACCCCAATCATCCCACCCTGGCCCAGCCCCCCCACTCCCCGTGCTCCCCTCTCTCCAGCGCTCCGGCGGCATTCGAGCAAGCCCCTGCCCACCCTCTAAAGAAAAATGGAGGGTGTGTCCCCGGTGGCTGCCTATCTTCTGTATTTTAAAGCATTGACTGACGAGGACCCGCTGGTTCTTCTAATTTTGTTGGGTGGCGTGCATGTGTGGGGTGTGTGATGGGGAGGCAGGTCGTTCGCCCACGAGCCGAAGAGGCGTCAGGTTCTGTTCTTTTTTTTTGGGGGGGGGTCGACTGTTTTTTTTCCCCTTCTTCAAGTTTTCTCTGCGCAAGGGGGGGGAAAAAATACAGCTCCAAAAAGAAAAAGAAAGAGCCTGATTTTGCTGCAACTTGCCGAATGGCGACCGTCCTCCTCCTCTGCCATCCCACTGCCACCACCACCAACCCCCTCCCCGCCCTCGTTTTGATTGTGCCGCACAGTGGGACTATTTTTCAGCCCTGTGTTGAAGGTGTGTTTCGGTGTGGCACATCTCTCTGATGTGCTGGATTGGAATTATATTGCGCATTAAAACCGCTCCTCTTCCGCTCTTCGAGCGAACGCCTTCCCGCTGTGTTCCAACCAAACGTGGTGTTTTGATACGCCGTGCTGCCAACACGTTGTGCAGCACGCTTGTCAAGAAGTGAACCGCAGCAAGTTGGAATGGGAGGGGAGGAGGCGCGTCGCTGTCTGAAGTCCAGAGAAGGCGAAAATCCCTAACCATAAAATGTGCTCCACCGACACGGCTTGAAGAACGTTCGAGATTGGGTTCGTGTCAGGAAGGTTCCCTGCCTGAAGAAAAAACTCCCACGCCCCAGAGTCTGGTTGATCCCCCCCCCCCCCCCCCTCCACGCCAGCCTGAGCCTGGCATTGGGACGAGCGCGACACGCATCGCCTGGGGCCCCCTCCCACACCGTGCGCAGGGTCTCCCTCCGACACCCCGCGCAACTGGGACGTGGCCCTGCCCCTCCCCCCACCCGCCCCCCCCCCCCCCCTAGGGCAGTGCTTGCAGAATACGCGTATTCTTCGAAAAACCCAAAATCTGCATACGTGCATACGTATGAATACGCATACGGCTCGAATACGCATACGGCTGGCAGGTCACAGGTGGAGGAGAGTGGGCCCAGTGCCTGTGCGCGACCTGTCGTCCTGTGGGCTAGGTTCTCAGGGCGCAGTGGGCCCACGTACCTTGTTTCGGCCCCTGGTACCTTGGGTCGGGGAAAGCCCATAAGTATGGGCCGGGCCCGACGGCCCACTTGGCTCCTGTACCAAAGTACTTGGTACATGTAACTGGGCCCGGATGGACCCAAAATCTGATTTTCCCCCAACGGCCAAATCTGGCTCTCTGGGTGCGCATATGTCCCAAAAATGTGTTTCCGGGCATTTTTGGGCACAGTAGCGACGTTGTTGGTGCCAGAACAGCAGGAGGTACGGTGGGCAGGCACCAACGAGTGGCATGTGTAGGGGAAGCCCTGCCTGGCAGCGTACAGTGCAAAAGTAGTAACAGACGTATGCAAGCGTTTTCCCGAAATCTGCATACGTGCATACGTATGAATACGCATACGTATGCCCGTATTCGGCGAGCACTGCCCTAGGGGGGGTCAAATGCCACCCTTTTACGTGGACAAACACGATTTTTCAAAAAACCGGCGCAGAGGCCCCAAAGCCCCCGTAAACCCTCCAAACCCCCCCCAGATCGGTCCGGAAACCAATCGAACCCCACTTTTCCACCATTCCGGGCACCTCAGGTGCCCGAATTGGGGTACCTAAATTTTGTGCCACCGTTTGGTACCGGACAGTGCCACTGTGTGGGAGGTTGGAAAAGAAAATGCCCCAACACACCACATCTGAGGGTTGCAATGCATGTTGCTTGCCAACCACGTCATCCGGTGGGTGTCAGGCGCTATGTAGGTGGCATTAGCCAGGTCTTCGATGAGTTCTGGCTTGTATATGTACCTCCCTGCCACCATGCACCGGGAGGCTGCCTGTAGGTACGGAACAAGTCCAGATGGTCGTGTGATTCCTGTGCAGCAGTGCTCCACAACCGGGATGTGTTGACAACGACTGTTGCAACACGAGCTGTACATTCCGGGAACACACGAAGTGCGCTGTCGTGGTACCCATTGTGCCAGAATTGGTAGTTGCTGCGGTCTACTTTGCCTGGCCCAAGATCACTGGTACTGAACGGTGCAATATGCGTGGCGAGGTGAATGCAACGGAAGGGCGCAAAGTCAATACAGCTCTCGGATGGCGGGTGGTGGTGCCACTAGTGTGTGACGTTCACTCGAGGATACAACGCATCACAATGAATCAGCAACCGTGGACCGAGTACAATACGCTCTCTGTGGCTGGTGTGGGGGACAAAGGCAGTGCCTGTGCTGCAGGCAGGGAGGTACATATACAAGCCAGAACACATCGAAGACCTGGCTCATGCCACCTACATAGCGCCTGACACCCACCGGATGACGTGGTTGGCAAGCAACATGCATTGCAACCCTCAGATGTGGTGTGTTGGGGCATTTTCTTTTCCAACCTCCCACACAGTGGCACTGTCCGGTACCAAACGGTGGCACAAAATTTAGGTACCCCAATTCGGGCACCTGAGGTGCCCGGAATGGTGGAAAAGTGGGGTTCGATGGGTTTCCGGACCGATCTGGGGGGGTTTGGAGGGTTTACGGGGGCTTTGGGGCCTCTGCGCCGGTTTTTTGAAAAATCGTGTTTGTCACCCCCATTTGACCCCCCCTACCCCCCCCCCTCTCCCCGTTGCCTGCCGGCGGGGAACAGAGGGGGGGGGTGTGTGCCGACACTTTCGCATCGTGATCGTTCGACGTCTCCGACATGTACCCTTCCCCGGTAAATGTGTAACCATCATCAATGCCTGGGGAAGACAGAGAGAGATGATGCGCTTTGGGTTTTTGCACGTGGTGCCGTTTCCGGGAGATGCCCGCGTCAAGAGAGCAGAGGTTCGCTGATTCGTGCTCTCCAATACCCCATTTGCGGCAGCCATTTGCATGCCTTTTGTGTGCAGGACACAGCGGAGGGAATTCTATGTTCATCAGTGTCTGCCTCCGCCGTGACCCCGAGTGTGGGGGGATTCGCATCTCGCATCAAGCCACAGGGCTTGCTCTTTGGGTGTGTCTCTCCACACCTCTCCAAAAAAGATTGACGCGTGTTGTGTGTGTGTGTGTGTGTGTGCATGTTTCTGTTGCTTATGTGTAAAACAGTGCAGTGTTGTGTGGCAGAACCCCAGCTCTGTCTGGTTTCACTCTGCCCCCTGCACTGCAGGCGTGCCCTTTTCTCTGAGGTGCAGGCCCAATGCGCAAGCAATTCACCTCAAAGGCCCTGTCTTGTCTCCGTGATATCCATTGTGCCGTGATCTGCTGCCGCTGGGTGTGCCTGCCTCTGATGCAGGCCACTCAAAAACAAGGTGTCGTACGGGTGCCTTCCCCTCCAAGGAGCAGATTAGTGATCACCCCGCCCTAGCAAAATTATGCGTCACGCTGCACAGCTTTGAGACGGAGCTGGGAAGAGCCACCAACCCATCGTTTTTATCCTTCGTTCCAATCTGCGGTTCGTTTTATTGTATTTTATTGGGCAGCTGGATGACCTTGTTATTTTTTGTTTGAGTGGAGAAGAGAATCGAGCCTCGCACCCACCACCCCCTTCCGATACGCCCAATCCCCCCCCCCCTCCCCCCACCCTAGCTTTATCTCCCGGTGCGGTGTGATCACAATCCAACACAAAAAACTACCATCGTCCCGGACGCCTGTCTGGTTGTCGATGATACAACCGGGAGGTGAGAGTTCTTCGCGACGACGTGCCAAAGAAGCCTGTTTTTATCTTGGCGCGTCTCTCCTGTCACAGTGAGGAAAAACGCCAAAAAAAACAGCAAATAATTGCCGAAACCTGCACCGAATGGCGGAGCTCTCCCCCCACATCCCCCCCCCCTTTCCAAAACAACACGCACGCATGTATGATCCTTACACCGGGGTTTTTCGGCCAAAATCCTGAAAATTTACTCCGGCTTTTTTTCCTTCTCCTTTTTTCCCCGTTCCCCCCCGTTTTTCCGCCTTTATTTGCATTTTTGAGCTCCGTGCGGATCGTGGTGGGGTCATTTTGTTTTCACAGCGCCCGTCACAGCCTATGTATGCATCCGAGGAAATCGCCAAACTTTGACGAAAACCTGGCGGTAGCGAAGAACCCCCCAGTCGCATAAGGACAAGCACAAGCCACAGGGGGGTCTGGGGGGCGGAGCCCCCCAGCCGCCGGAGGCCACGGTAGTGAACTTCCGAGCTGAAATCGGTGTGGATCGCTCCGACATCAGGTCGGAACCCAGTGTTGCGCGGGCAGAAGCAGTCAGACGAGTGTGTTGGTGCATTTCCTCCTCTGTATGTATAGGAGGAAATCGCCGAACTTTGACGAAAACTTGACGGTAGCGAAGAACCCCAGTCGCATAAGGACAAGCCAGCACACGCCGCTGGTCTGCATGAGGGGTCTGGGGGGCGGAGCCCCCCAGCCGCCGGAGGCCACGGTAGTGAACATCTGTACCTTCCAAGATGAACTCGGTGTGGATCACTCCGACATCAGGTAGGGACCCAGTGCCGCACGGGAGGCAGTCACTGGAAGCCAGGTGGAGGCCATGGTCTGTGGGGGCTGGCCCACCCAGCCCCCACTTCCCCCATTTTTGGTCCCATTTTTTTTCCTCCCGAAAATGGCTTTATTTGAATCGTTCGAATCCGTGGCTCACGCCATGGTATTTCTTTTTCTCCAGAAATTTTATTGGTCCATGTTACTTGGCTCAGAACCAGGAAAGGAAAGGGAAAAAAAAAGGAAAAAAAATATTTTGGCCGAATCTCTTATACTTACTCCGATTTAGGATCAGACTTGCACGCACGCCTCCTCGATTTTTTTCAGCGGTTAGTTCCGAGCGACGAAAAGCGAAGCCGGGGTCGCGAAGTAACTAAAGGAAAGAAAACCGTACCGACTGAAGCTTTCGGATTAGCAACCTTCCATTGCCATTTCACAGGGCCTCAACACAGGCCTTTGGGGGGACACAAAGCGTGCGCTCCCAACAAGGAAACGTTGGGGCCCGGGAAGTTGGTTCTCTCCCACAGTTGCTGTGGCAGGGGTGTGTCTAGCTGAAAGCGAAAAGGAAGTACGGTGTCTTTTTCTGAAGGCTAAATTGGCATGAAACCAGCTTGCAGATAACACTCTTGCTAGCAGCTCATGCGGAGGCCCTGTGCAGCCGATCGACCCCCCCCCTGGATGAACCCGATCAGGACCCCCCCACCTCCCCCTTCCCATCCCACCCTTCCCAAGCACGTGTCCTGTATAGCACAGCCCTCACATCGCAGTCAACCCCTCACGCCCACGCCTTTCCCACCCCTCCCCGGGAAAAAATATTCTGCCACGCCTGCCACACCACCCCACGACCCACACAGGAGAGGGTACACAGGAGAGGCTGGGGAGGAGGCGAGCAGAATCACCCACACCCCACCCCACCCCCACCCCCCACCCCCCACCCAGCAATGCGCCGGGTGTGAGCTCACGCTACGACTCTTCTCCCTCTCTCTTCCTTACCTCCCCTCCCCTCCCCTCCCCCATCCGCCCTTCAATATGGACCAATTCGAATCAGGCCAGAGCGACAACCTTAGGCTCGGGAGCAACACAGAGGTGGCACGCCTGCTGTATGACCTCGGAGAGCACCGGGTTGAGTTCAGCGATGCTGTGGGGATCTGCGCAGCATCCGAGTCGGGCATCCCCCAGGGGGAACGCGCGGGCGCCCTGGCTCTGACCCCGTTTGCTCTGTACTGTTTGGAGGAAAGCTTGGCGGGGGCTATCGGGGAGAGATGGAGCATCGTCCACACTGTGCAGATGCGGTGCATCGAGAGGGTGACGTGGGATCCGGATGGGAGGACCATCGCGCTGTCCGATCTCGACACGTCGAAGCCACCCCTCCGCATCCGGTGCTCGGAGGAGTCCGGGAGGCGGTTCCACCTCCACTCCAAGCTCCGCAGGTTCTTCGAAGAGGAGGTGTTCCAACCCCTCCCTTCGATGGTCGCGGCGTGCAACCTCCAGGACATCGACTCCCGGCGGAGGCTTCTATCCTCCATCCGGGCAGAGTCTGTCCGGCTCCGCCTCAGCAGGGCCCAGGTCGAATCTCTATCCTCCCTAATCCACCAGGCAGCGTCTGCCGCAGCCTCCGCAGAGGACACCTCTGCCGAAAACGCACTCCTCGGAACCCTCGCCTCAAGCCTTGCATCCTGCGCCTCCGCCGCAGATGCGGATTCCCTCGGCGTCCTCCTCTTCAACACCCACTCCGAGTCCGGGGATGCGTCCCCTCTGGACCTCGACGTGACCTGGGCGGCAGGGGTGGGCAGCGAGTCTCCCGGTTCCTCCCCTTCCCCGGTCCGCCTGGCGTTTGGAAGCCTCGCGTCGACAGGAGGTGCCTCTGTTGGGCCCGGGGGGGTCCGGAAATCGCAGAAGGAGGCGGAGGTGATGCGTGGCGTCGCGGAGCTTGAGGAGATGTTGGAGGGGCTCGACGCGCAGATCGCAGAGGTGCATGCGGAGGGGGTTGCGGTTGCAGAGGCGGTTGTCAGGGAGGAGCAGGCGGCAGCGGAGGTGCGGCGGCGGAGGGACGCGATGTGCGACAAGATGTATTGGGGGACCCGGGCGCACTGCAGGCAGGAGAGGCGGCATCTATACGCCTCGGAGAAGCAGGGGAGGAGCCACATCGTGAGCGAGCAGCGGAAACACCTCGCGGCGTTCCAACTCCGCATGATGCGTGAGGCGGCGAAGGTCGCCCTCTCCGATCAGGAATGCTATATGTCAGGCCTCCTCGAGAGGTTGAACCTCGCCCGCTACGACCGGAGGCAAGCTCGCGGTGGTGGCGGTGGAGGCGGCGACAGCTTCTCCCCCGTCCCCCAAACCTCCTCCGTGGTGACGGTTGTCGCGCCTGCCGCCGCCTCCGCTGCGCAGCAGCGGCAGCAGCACCACCACCACCTGCCCATCTCCTCACCCCCTCCCCGGGTGCCCGCGCACGAGGGGTTCGCATGGGGTGGAGGAGGAGGGAGCCCCGTGGTGATGGGGTCGGCTGCGGCTGCAGATGCACGCCTCTGCTCGCCGCCTCCGGTGCCCAGCGGTGTGGCGGGGGGCGGTGCTTCCGCAGCCTCCACCACCACCAGGGTTGTCCGGCACCGCATCGACCTGAACGACCTGCTCCTGCAGGAAGGGAGGAAGGGGGGGAAAGGCGGTGGTGGTGGTGGTGCTCTGCCCCGCCGTGGGCCCAGCCAGGAAGGCGCAGGGAGGCGAGTGGGTGGTGGTGGTGGTGGTGGTGGTGGTGGGGTGTCGCCGCGTGGGGCGTCGAGTCGGGGTGTGGCGGCAGGTATGCAGTGGATGGTGGGGTGGTGGCGGGGCCTTTAGGCACTGCAAAATCGTGTCGTTTGTGTGTAGCGCCGTGTTGCTGTCCCCGTTTTTTTTTTGCACAAACAATCTTGCTTGTGACAGTAAACAATAGTCTGTTGGCAGCGTGCAGTGCGATCCTCGCATAGTGCGCACAAACAAAATCACCCGCCTTTTTCACCCAAACAGGCCGCAACGCGAGTGCATCCAGAGAGCGGGCGGCAGCAGCCTCTCCTGCACTGACATCACGCCAGCAGCGGCGTGCTGCCAGCGAAGCCCAGTCAACGCACCGCCTTGCCACTGAAGAGGCCTTGCGGTCGTGGCATGGGCGTCTTTCTCAGCGGGTCGGGATGAGTTGACGCGAGAGAGTTTGATGCGGGCCTCTGAGGCTGAGGCTGATTCCCCTCCCCTGCCGAAGGTGGTGGTGTTGAGGTCATCTCCGCAGCAGCCTCCCCCACTCCTCGGGGCAAAACCCCCCGGTGGAGCGGGGGCTGCTGAACAGCCCTATCTTTTTTTTGGTAGAACGCGCAAATCACCCGCTCGGGCGAGAAGTGTGTTAAGCCTAAAAAGGAGCTGTGGCAGCAATGTGGGCGCGTGGTCTGCATCGTTTGCTTCTGTGCCTTGTCAGCACATTCACCTTCCTTCTGCAGATTAACACCCCGGTTGCACAAACAAACACACATTACGCACCGCCGGCTCCTTTTTCTCCACTTTCACACCCCGCCTTTCCCCGATCGGGAGGGGCTTTTGCCCTTCCCTGCCGAGGGAGTGAACAGTATTCCCCTGTAGACCAACCTTGCCCTGGCCCTTCATAGAGCTCCTTATGCACACACCAGGTGTCGCCCGCATTAGAGAAGGGTGGGTGGTTTGGCTAGACTTGTGTGCTGCGGCGTGCAGCTTTGAACTTCTGCGAAAGCATTCGACAAGAATGTCTTCATTAATCAAGAACGAGGTTAGATAAGGGACGGGTGGCGGTGTGCGGGAAAACCCGCATAACATCCGCGCGTCTCACCTGCCCCAGAGCAGCCCCTTTTGCTCTTTCGTGCGAGTCATCAAAACACTGCGCTGCCACTCCGGATCTCACGGCACGTGAGTCTTATTGCGGTATCCAGGCTCCTGGTCTCCAGCAAACAAAAGAAGAGTGTTGGCAGCATATGTGCTCACCCTTGTATCCCCGCACAGGTGATGAACCAGCGTCGCAAACGAAAAGTGCATTGAAGGAGGGTGCTGCACCCTCCACCCCCGACGCTGTAGATAAGAACGAGATATATCACCTCCACACACCGCCACGCGGGTCATTTCTGGGGCTATTTTTCTTCTGTAGCCTCATGCAATGAAGGAGGAAATGGAACACGGAGAAAGCAGGTCATTCGAGTTTACGGCACGCGTAGTGCCGTAATTGCAGAGCCACATCTCACCTCATCACAGGTCGAGGTGTGTGCGTTTCACCACAACTCTCACAACCTCTCCCAAACAACCAAACAACACAATGCCGGACCGGAACGCAACCGTGATCATCGACCAGGCGTGGATCGATGTTCCGACCCCGGTTGTTCCGGGAAACGCAGCGGGGGTGGACGGCACCCCCGACTGCGTGTTTCCGGAGTGCGGGGCGCTGCACTCCGACGCGCACTCGTCTGTGTGTCGCATGTGTGGAAGGCGGACGACGAAGAGCTGCCTGAAGGCCTACATGGAGGGCACGGGGGATCAGACGGTCGAGAAGATGACCGACCAGTGGATGGAGCCACACTGGGTCTGCCCCCTCTGCGCGCTGTATCTCCACAATGGTGAGGCAACATGGACCCTCAAGGAGGAGGACGAGGGCGACGCCGATGCCAACATGAGTGACGCTACGCCCAAGGTGAGGGACCTCTGGGAGTTGATGAGGGGTGTGGATAACCCAAACACCAAGGCAATTCTGGAGGAGGTCTTGGATGATATGCAGAGGAAGGAGCGGCAGGCGAAGCTGGAACGCGAGGGGCTGACCGGCACCCGCATCACGGTGGTGGAGCAATGGCGCCACCGGATGCAGTCGCCAGCGCTGCACGCAATGGCCATGAGGGCACTGCGTGATCGTTTCGGGAAGGGGGCGGACGATGCGGCTGCGGCAGCGACCGGGCCCCAGTACGAACTTCGGGTCGCGCTCTCCGTGTTGGACATCCTGATCCCCATCGTGTCGACGAAGCCTGAGGCAGTGCAAGCTGCCCACAACCTCCTGGTCCGCTTGGAGGGGCTGCGCCTCCGGGAGTGGTACGGGCTCGCGGCGCAGCTGCACTGGGAGCGGCGGCTGGAGGGCATGCCGGCAAGCGCGCTGACGGAGCAACTATTCAGGTCGCTCCAGAGCCAAGCCCAGAGCGAGGGCGAGAAGGAGAAGGCCAACAACAAGCGGCGCCGCACCGAGGGCGCGTGGGACGAGGAGGAAGAGAGGCCAGTGGTGCCGAAGGGAGGTAAGGGGGGAAAGGGATCCAACAAGGGCTTCAACAAGGGCTTCAACAAGGGATCCAAGTGGGGCAAGTGACAAGCCACACCTGCGCAGGGAGAGCCGGGGTTGTGCGGGCCGGCGACACCTCCCTCAGACACACCGCCACTGCACACACAGTCCACACTTCAAGGGGAACCAGCGGTGCCACAAGCTCAAGGGGAGCAGAATTCACGCGTGTGTGCGTTTCACCACAACCTCTCCCCTCCCCATTCCCCCGTGTTGAGTGACATGTGTCGATAGTGTTCCATTTCCCGCAAATAAAAATATTCCGCCAACACACCCCCTTTTGCCTTTGATTGTGAACCCGCATCGCGGTGCTTTCACCCAAGCCGAGGTGCACCGCAGCACCGCATCATTTCGCCACAAAACGAAACAACACTTCACCCCCCCCCCCCCCGATGTAACGAGTGAAGGGTGATCATTCTTGTGCTCCCTTCAAATTCGATTTCACTACCCCCCCTCCCCCGATGTGATCTCCACCCCCACCTTCACCTCCACCCTTCCCCCCGACACACACACCACATCCCACACCCAACACCCTACGCAGGCCTCTCCTTGCCCCTCAACAGCCGGAGGGGGAAGGTACCAGGGGCGGAAGAGGGGGGGGGGGGCTCGCCGGGGTGGTGAGAAAGAGAGAGGTAGAGGGAGACAACAAAAAAGAAACCCACACACAAGCCCAAACCCCCTCTCCCCCCCCCCCCCAAGCAACACAACATGGACATCACGATGAACAACACTGCTACTGTGGACAACGTGGTATCCTACCACCATCCGGAGGAGGAGGGGGGAGATGGCTCCCCTGGGAGCGGGATTATCGCGGGGGAGGTGTCGTACCTCGGGGACCACGAGCCGCCGGAGATTTCCCCGGGGAGGATGTGGGATGGGGACTGGCAGGGGGTGACCAACTCCTTCCGGTCGCCGAATGAGGAGACGGGCAGCCTCTCTGCGAGCATCACGCTGCGCGTCAGCTGCGGGGATGTCCTGAACGACGCGGAGGGCGCCGAGGGGAGCATCGGCACCCGCCTCACCTCCCGCCACCCCACCCGGGAGGACATCAAAAAACTCCTCCCCCACGAGGGCGGGAAGGTCACTTCGGAGTGGAGACCCCGCATCACAAAAGAGGGTCTCGGCACCATCATGGGTGTCTTCGTCCCATCACTGCTCTCCATCATCGGTGTTGTCCTTTTCCTCCGCCTCGGGTGGGCTGTGGGGCAGGCCGGTATGATGTGTACCATTTTGATGTTCGCCATCGGGGGCCTGATGGGGTATCTCACTATCCTCTCTGTGTCGGCCCTTGCGACGAACGGGCGTGTCGGAGGGGGTGGCGCGTATTACCTCCTCTCGCGGAGCATCGGGCCTGAGCTGGGGGGGGCGATCGGAATGGTGTTCGCCGCGGCGAACATCTGCGGGATTGCGTTCTACACCCAGGGGTTTACCGACACCCTGAAGATCCGGGTTGGCGATTACACCGACGCGTTTGACAACCACTGGGTCCAGGCGAGCTCCGGCATCGGGCTTCTCCTGATGGAGGCGTTGATCTGCATCTTCAGCCCCTCGCTGTATTCGCGGTGCATCCTGTTGCTCCTGATGGCTCAGATATCCGCGCAGATCTTTGGAAACCTCGGCCTGCTCGCAAACTCCGCTCGGACCTGGGAGGGGCAGACTTCCTCAGTTGACTCCAGCCTCAACAACATGACGTTTGTCTTCACCGGGCCCAGCTGGGACACATTCACCTCCAACCTGTGGCCCGACTTCGATGAGAACGGGAGCTTCTCCATCGTGTTCGGGATTGTCTTCCCCGCGATGACCGGGATCATGGCGGGGGCGAACATGTCGGGGGTTTTGAAACGCCCCGACCTCGCAATCCCCCGGGGATCCCTTGCTGCACTCACCGTTGCCCTGGTGGGGTATGTCTTTATGATCTTCTCGCTTGGGGCGAGCGTGGAGAGGGATACCCTGAAGAACGACTACCTCATCCTCGCGAGGGTGACGTGGCTGTCAGACTTTGTCATTGTGGGTGTCATCATCAGCAGCGCATCCAGCGCGCTCGCCTCCATCCAATCCGCGGCACGCCTCCTCCAGGCAGTTGCTTCGGACGACCTGATCCCGATCATCTCCCCCTTCAAGCGGATGTGGCGCGGCGAGCCCGCCCTGGCAATCGCGGTTGCGACCTTCGTCGCCTCCTTGCTCCTCCTGGTGGGGAGCTTCGACGTGCTCGCCCCCCTCCTGACCATGTTCACCCTTATTACATACGCCACGACGAACGTCGCGACATTCCTCTACACCGTCGCAGGGGCGCCGAACTTCAGGCCGAGGTTCCGGCTCTTCTCCTGGGGGACAGCGCTGTTCGGGGGTCTGATGTGCATCACTCTCATGCTTTACATCCAGTGGAGCGCCACACTGATTGCAACAGCGGTGATCATCATCCTGACGTGGTATATCGGGCGTGCTATGGATGCCTCAGGGCGTGACTGGGGGGATGTCACACAGGCGCTCATCTTCCACCAGGTCAGGAAGTACCTCCTGAGGCTGGTGCAGGACGAGCATATTAAGTTCTGGAGGGCGAGGTTCCTGATGCTGGTCACCTCCCCGCAGAGCAAGGTGCAGACCTTTGAGTTCATGAATGACATGAAGAAGGGCGGCCTGCTCATCATCGGGGATCCGGTTGTGGACCCCCGCCACGACGGGACGGCGCAGCCGGGCTCGCTGCTGCAGCTCGCCTACCGGAAGACGAAGTGGAGGGAGTTCATCCAGGAGGCGAAGCTGAAGGCGTTTGTCAACTGCGCCCACGCCGGGTCATACAGGTCTGCGGCAAAATCGCTTCTCCTGATGAGCGGGCTCGGCGGGATGACACCCAACTGCCTCGTCACGGAGCTCACCCCCTCATCGGCATCTGCCGAAGACTCTCACGACGACCACGAGGCTGGCGCAGTGGGGGAACAGGCGACGCCGAAGGGCAAGCAGCAGCAGCAGCAGCAGCAGCGCCGCAGACCGAAGGAGGAGAATGTGTTTGGCGACGGTGATGTGTCCTCCTCATCGGGCGAGGCAGCTCACTTCAGCAAGCTGCACTCCTTCGGCGATGCCTTCTCCAAGATGAACTCTGTGACGGATCTCAAGGCGCCCACCAAGCGCCGCTTCGTCGACACCGCGGCGCAGTGGCACCGCACCGTGCCCTTCGAGAGTTCCGCACCCCCCTCCGGGTTCGACACGGCTGTCCTGGGTGCCCACGACCCTCTGGAGCTCCCGGTCCACCGCCCCGCCTCCCCCTCGGGCTACCACAAGCCTGCGATGTCCGACAGGGAGCACGTCGAGATCATGGGGGACGCGGAGGAACTGAAGATGTCGCTCCTGATGCTGGCAAACTTCTCAGACATGGACATCCCGAGCGTGATTGAGAAGCACGAGCTGCACAAGGCGCTGCTGTCCACAAAGGCGGACAAGCGGTTTTCCATGAAGCTGCGGATCGACGTGTGGGAGTGCCCATGGGGTGCACCGGAGGACTTCAACCTTGCGGTGCAGCTGGCTGACATGCTGATGCGCCAGGACACCTGGGAGAAGCACACCTACATCAGGGTGTGCAGCTTCGTGGAGGAGGATGACGACACGCTCCGCAGCACAAAGGAGCGCTACGCCTCGCTTCACGGGAGGGTGATCCGCAAGATGCGCGTGCCTGCGACGATCCAGGTGTGGGGCCTTGGCCCCTCTGTCTGGAACGAGGCGCTCCGCATGGAGGCGGCAGAGCTGGCTGTGCGGAACGCCGCCTGCGATGCTGCCGCAGTGGCGGCGGGGCTGGGCGTGGCGGGCACCGGCCTGGAGTACCCAGTGCCAGTGCAGGAGAGGCAGACTCCTGTGGCGCGGTGTGTGTCGCCGCTGGGGGAGGTGCTTCCCGGAGTGGCGGGGGCGGCGGCGGCGGCGTCGGCGCACCAGGAGGGGGCGATGAACACGCTGCTGACGCACCTGCCGTCCTCCAAGAGGCTCGCCATCCTGCACGACCTGGTCAAGCAGCGCAACGACAACACGGCTGTCACCTTCATGTCCATGCCGGGCATGCCCCCGCGTGACCAGGCCCCGGCCCTCGCCCACGAATATATGGAGCGGTTGAGGTATGGTGCTATGGTGTTATGGTGTTGCCCCTTCGCATCCCGCTTGGCTTTGGGGTGGGTGGGTGTCCCCATTTTAAAGGAAGGGGTCTCGAAGGGAAGGGGGCTGGCTCGGTTGCTGTTTCGTTGTGTTGGCCGCTTTTATTTCCACTGCCACCCGGCACACACCTCCCAACCTACAACACAGGAAGCTGACGGAGGGTCTGGGCCCTGTGGTGCTCGTGTGGGCGTCATCAGAGGTGATGACGTACGAGCTGTGAGATGTGTGCACGTCCAGTTCAATGACATCGCATGCAGTTCTGAAGGCAAGCAGCCTGTTGTGGTTCGGGGTGAGAAGGAGCTCCAGCATGGGGTAGCTTACTCCTACCGCTCATGCTCGTGTGGGTCTGGGGTGGTCGGCACACCCCCGACTCCGGAGTGTTTATGATGTGCGACTGTGTCTGGGTTTGCACCCGCCCCCACCCAATCTCTCCTGCCCCTCTTCAACACACACGGGTTCCCGCTGGCAACACTGCGCCCGTATATCGACAAATCAAATACAACAACATTACAAACACCAATGCGCATGCGACTCAACACGCCAGGCTGCAGTGTTCGGGGGGAGTCGGTATTGTGCCCGGCCTGAATTTGCAGCTCAAGATTGGCAGAGCGGGGGAGGCGGTGCGATCGTGGGCGTGCCTTGCGTCGTTTTTGCTTTTGTCCTAAGAAATAACACCGAGTTGTTCAACAGTGCCGGACAGCACAGCAGGGGTTGCGAACCCGCTGCTGAGTGTGCGGACAAACAAAGCCCCATGCCGTCCAGATCATTTTTGAAGATTCGCTTTTGTGATCAGTACTGCCACATCACATCAGCCAACGTGATCGGTCCACTATCTACGCCAGCATGAGGAGGAAGCGCGTGGAAATATGACCACGCATCACAGCTAGCAATAATGTGGGTTGAGGGTGGTTGCACCTGGAGGCCGCAGCCGCCCTGAACCGCTCCCAGTAGCAACCTTCGCATCGCAGCAGCGGCTCCTGCCTGCGGTTCGTGTACTTTCCGTGTCCAAACAAGAATAATCAACGCAGCGCGGCACATACTGGCATCATGCCCTGGGTTAGTCTGAGGAAATGCATTTCGGGGTGAGCCGATATGCATTTCGTTCCCACTATTTACTTGCACCCCCCACCCCTCCCCCCGCGTTCAGCAGAGAGAAAAAACCACAGTATTTCGGGGGCTGACGAACGAATACCGCCCCCCCCCCCCCCCGTTCAAAATATCACTATTTCGTGGGACCAACACCACCAACGAGGCAATCAGGGGAACGAGGCGTTCGCCGAACTCATTTTTTCTGGGGTGCCATCTGGCATGGCCCTCACATTGCAGCGCCATCAAGAAGAATTCAATGTCGAACCTATTCACGCGTATGTGTATGTGTGCATTGACGTGCGCTGTGTGAATGCCTTGGCCACACAAAACGCCGTGCACCGGCCAAAAGAGAACCTGTCACAATCCTTATTGGCTGCGTGTTCTGTTTCTTTGCCAAGAGTGGCCGAGAGTGGGGCAAGCTGTTGCGCTCCCCACCCCCACCACCGCGACATAGTGGTTTACTGCGTGTGTATGTGTTGTGCATCAGATCGCCAATAAGAACGCTGCGCTCTATATTGCTTCAAAACATTTGCGTCTTTGCGATAATGTGTGTGGCACTGTGGGCCCCTGCAGTGCCGATGCAGATGGCCCAGAATCTTCGGGTGCATGCAGAGGCGGTTCGCCCCACGAAGACGACAACGGCACGTGTCATATGTGCCGTCCAAGCTATCCCACAGAGTCAAGAAAATGATGAAGTGTCGCTTGTCAGGACACCCACTCGCCGTGCTCCACGCCTTCATCTTCACACCGAGGTGGCTGTGGCCTTCATCATGCACACAGGCGCAGTCAGCCGTGTGCGATAGCAAACAATTCGCCTGGGAAATCAGAAACCAAAACTGCATGAAGCAACGTCCTTCTCTGCCACACACTAATTGTCACAAGACACTAAACCCACCATTCTCTATGCATCCTACGTTGTGTACCTGCGTGCGATTTGGTGAACGCACCTGCTGTCTGGCCCGGCTCGGCGTCGCCCAACTGGAGGGAGTGGTGCACACAGAGTTGGGCCTGTCGATTCAAACAACACAAAACAAAACAAAATTTGGTGCCCCTGATTTACCCCTTTTTCACTACGCACAAACTACGCAATCTGGGGGGGGGGGTCTCGCTTTTTGGTCCCCCCCCAGTTTTTTTTGGTCCCCCTTTCTGTGTGGCTACTGAGACAGGACTGGAGGCACTGCGCTGACCGAGCAAAAAATTATTGCCAGAACTCACTATACACCGTACGAAAGAACGCACGACATGTGGGGCGGGACTCCAGAAACACCTGGGCAAGGTTGCCCCATGCCCAGAAACACCTGAGAAGGAAGTGAGTTCCAGGAGCCGCGTAGAACACCCTCGAGATTGTGAATGATGATACGATCACAGCCTTCAGGGCGATGCGAGGTGCCACCCTGAAGGTGGCCCTTGACATCAAGGAGAGCGTCGGCCGAGGGGTCGACGAAAAGCTGAAGAAGGCGCTACTGGCACTGGATCCCGCGGGGTATACGGAGGTCACCGCCACACAGGCAACCTCCGCTGACAACGTCCAGGAGACGTTATCCGAGGGGATCACAACGGCACTAGAGATCTGTGTCACGGGATCCAGGCGCCCACTCTCCCTCGACGGTCTGGGGATTGTTGTTGGGTATGGTGTCGTTTCCTGCAGCTGCAAAAAAGCGTAGCAACTGTGCTTCCTTCTTCCTTAATGATGCGTTGACGCTTCCACCCGGAGGAGCTGAAGCAGGCACCGCTTAATGATGCGTTGATGCTTCCACCCGACGAGCTGAAGCAGGCACCGCGCCAAAGGGCACCCCCAAAGAGACCTGCAAAGACTGCGTCGAAACCCGCACCGAAGGCTGCCAGCGCTGCAGCACCTGAAGAACCTGCAGCACCTGCAGCACCTGAAGCGCCTGCACCCTCACTGACCCCGGAACAGCAAGAACTCCTTGAGTTTGGGGTCCCGGCATAGAGACAGAGAATGGCTGAGTAAATCAAAAAATGAGACCCCCCCCCCCCTTTTCACTACGCACAAACTACGCAATATGGGGTCGTCAGGGGCACCAATTTAAAATGCAGACTGCCATTGGGTGGGCCCATTGTCACGTGTTTTTTTTCTCTCTCTGTCACCCCACGGTTCCGGCAAAGGGGGTGCATATGCAGGTATTCTATTGGTTTTTTTTGGCATAATTTACCTGCCCCCCAACCAAAAGGCTTTCCCGAGAAAAATCCACCCCTACCACCACCACCCTCCTTCAACTTGCATGCGGGTTGTATTTTTATACAGTCAAGGCATCACACACCCTCACAGTCTGCACTGGGCACAACCCAGGCACCCCAACACATCTCGCGATGCCTCGGGTGCTACCCTGCAATGGAAACAGAGTGAAACGTGGGGGTGTTGCGCCCTCTTTTTTTGTTTTGCTGTGCATGACCCACCCACCCGCCCCACTCATCCTGTTGCATCGGACCAGGGAGTGGGGAGGCAGGTGCTGGCGACCTTGCGTTAGGGGGGGGGGGTGGGGTGATTCCCTTCTCCGCTATTCAACGACTTTTCGGTCAAAAAAAAGGTGTTCTGCGTTTTTTCAGCACACTTCGATGTGGGCGGAAAGTGTCGCGTGCTTGTTCGTGCCCTTGTGCTCCTCACTCACGACACCATCATCAGCAGGAGTGTGAGTGTGGAAGCGTCAACGCAAATTATCGAGAATCATCAACACGTGGAAGTGAAAGCTACGACTGACCGAAGAGGAGCGACATCAAGGAGAAAACAAGAGGTATCAAGGAGACCAAGAGGCAGGACCTTCCTACCGGGGAGACTGTACTCTGTGAAAGCGAGGTATCAAAAGAGGCAGGACCTTCCTACCGGGGAGACTGTCCACTGTGAAAGCGAGGTATCAAAAGAGGCAGGACCTTCCTACCGGGGAGACTGTCCACTGTGAAAGCGAGGTATCAAAAGAGGCAGGACCTTCCTACCGGGGAGACTGTACTCTGTGAAAGCGAGGTATCAAAAGAGGCAGGACCTTCCTACCGGGGAGACTGTCCTCTGGGTGCGAGCGAGAGAGGAGCGGCATAGGAAGAGGGGCAGGAGAAGCGCGTACAGGTGGGGGAGCCGGACGGGTGAGAGTTGAACGGTAATGGCCTACTCCGCCGTGGACTGGGACAGGGTGGTGCCGTCCTTGGCAGGTCCGGGCGATGGCATGAATGCTCCGCAGGAGGCCTGCATCTTCCCGTCGTGCGGGGTCTCTCACAGCGCGACAATCACGTGCTACCGCTGTGGGTGCCGCACGACAAAGTCGTGCATGAAAAAGCACACGACGGCCGGCACCGCCGAGCTTTTTATGCAGACGGCGGGGGAGCCCCACTGGATATGTCCAGCGTGCTCCTGGCTGGCCAGCCCAGACGCGTTGCCGGAGGAACACCCTGTGGAGCACTCCGACAGTGATGACTGGGAAGACGACGCGCAGCAGGAGGGGGACATGAACCAACCGGAGCAGTCTGCCAGCGCGCACGAGGGATCAGACAAGCTGGACCAAGTCCTCGCGGAGCTCGTCACCATCAAGAAGCAAAACACGAGACTGGAGGCCAGGGTGATCGACATGGAGAAGGCTTTGAAGGGGATGGGTGACCGCCTGCAGGCCGTGGAGGAGGAGCTACCCGCAGATTTTAGTCCCCACGTAGTCGCAACGTGGGGCACCATGGCTTCAGCTCATATGAGAAGGGAGGTGAGGAACAAGCTGCAAGCTGTCTACAGCTTTTAACGAGGCGGCGATCGGGGCGATCGGCGAGAACAAGGCAGACTGGCTGGATCACCTCAAGCGGGCTTTCGAGACTCTGGACAACATCCTCCTCCTCGTCAACAGCACCGGGCTGAACCAGGCTCACCGCAAGGGCCTGCACCACGCAGTGGCAAGGTTGTCGGCGCTGACGGTGGTGCGGGGGAAAACGGCCCGAGGGGTGTACGAGCAGAAATGCCTTGATGCGGGGTTCGCGGGTTTCTCCGCTGTTCTACACCACAAATTTGTGAAGGACGCCGTGGATGCAGCGTCGCGGGAGGAGCAAGCGGAGAGGTCCCGCTCAGCCGTTTTTCCTCAACAGCGAGACTGGCGCTACGAACCGTATCACACACCGTCGGGAAAGGGGAAGGGAAGGGGGAAGGGGCACACCGGGTTAAAGGGATCAAAGCAATGACTCAAGCAAACACCCGCCCGCCCAACCCTACCTCTTCAGACCCTGCACCGCCAACTACCGACAGAAAGGAGCAACAAAAGCACGGGACGCAAGAAGAAAACACAAGCCCCACTGACCGAGAAGGCGCGCAACGTGGTGCGAGCGACGCTGAGGGGCATCTTGGGAGACGCACTCTCCCCAAACTACTGGAAAACACTGTCGCGGACCATGGAGCGGTACGGGGATTTCCTGGAAGTGTGGCAGGAGAAGGAGTGTGTCGAGTCGCACGACGAAGGCGTGATGCTGTGGATGGCACACCTCCAGGCGGAGGGGCTGTCAGTGCAGTCGGCGCTGCAGTACACCAACAACCTGGTGGCGGCGCTCCGCAGGTTCGCCGGCATCCACCTCGAACACAGCAGCATTTTGCGGGACTTCAGGAGAGCGCTAAAGCGGAGAGGGGCACTGAAACCCCAGAAACACGCTGTGCCCGCAACGCGAGAGGAGGCAAAGGAAGCCATGCAGCGAGAGCCCAGGGACGTGGTGAAGATCGCGCTGAGTCTGATGTGGGCGGGGGCAGCTCGGAGCTCAGATGTCCTGCGTTTGGACAGGGACGATGTCAAGCCGATGGGGAACGGACAGGTCGCAGTACGGTGGACGCAGTCGAAGTCCGATCCATACAGAGTCGGACGGATGACAGGGTTGCGAATGCCTCGACGCTACTACGAGCTTCTCACAGAGCACCTGCGCACGACGGCGCGTTCGCGAGAGAAAAAGGTGTTTCCACAGACTGTGACTTATGCATCCATAGCGGCGGCGGTGAAGCGGGTGAAGCTGACGCTGACACCACACTCGTTGAGACGGGGGGCACTGACGCACCTCGCGAGGCTTGGGCTGCCGCTAGAAGAGATCAGGCTGCTGTCCCGACACAGCACCATCGAGGGGGTGGTGCGCTACATCGACGCGGCGGAGAACATTCGGATCACAGAGACCGAGGCAGTGTCGAGCCGACTGGCTTGGTGAGGTCTAAAAAGCGCAGGGCAAAGCGGCGGCGTCGCGACGGAGACATCGTGGCATCCCATTTCCCTCCTATGCAAAAGAAGATGAGGCGGCTTCTAGCCGCAGCACCGATGTACGACGCGACACCGGATGACGACGACGAGCGAGGGCGTCTTCCACCACCACGGGTGCCACAGCGAAAGACGGTGGAGGGAGACTGGGGCTACGAAAACTGGAGCAGCGGACAGGAGGACGCGGACTACGGGCCGGCAGTGGAACACATATACGGAGAAGAGATCGGAGTGCCTCTGGGGGACACGACTGTTCGACCACACGAGCAGGGAGACACGGGACAACATCAGAAGCTCGCCCCCATCGGGACTACACGACTGGACATCGATGCATTGAGACAACTCGACACGGACGGGGAGCTGGACGGGGTCATCGACATGATAACGGACACGGCGGTGTTCCGCGAGGCACTGCTGCCGGGGCGTGAAGGGGCGTTCGCGAGGGAGAAGCGAAAGGTGTCCAGACACATGCTCCAGCACCTCGGGCAGCTGGAGGACTACGGGGTCTTGGTGCAAGAAGAATCAACGCTGATCCACCCGGCCTACACCGTGGCCAAAAAGAGCGGGGGCCTCAGGTTTATAGTGGACGCCAGGACGCTGAACAAGGCGATGAAGCCCCCGCCCGACATGCGCCTAAATTCCATCACGAGAGTGGCCCAGAGGCTGGCTAACGCTGACTGGGTTGTATTGGCCGATGCGCGTAGCTGGTTCTACCAGTTCCCGGTGGCGGAGGATATACAGAAGTTCTTCGGGGTGCGTATCGGTGACAAGCGGAACGATTTCGTCGACGCTCGCCTGCAGGTACTGTGCATGGGTTGGTCGTACTCCCTAGCTATTGCGCACAGGAGCCTGGCCGAGATGATCGCAGGAGACGTAACGCCGAGGCGCGCCTTCAAGATTTTCGGTAGTGTGGTGTGGCAGAGTTACGTGACGCGCAGCCCGCTCTGTTTCGCGCCAGCGATGCTGTCCTACATCAGGAGGATTGCCCGGACAACGCTGGAAGATAAGGGAAAGTGGGACTTAAAGGCGGTGGCACCACCCTCGGTGCGGCACGAGCTGCGCCTGCGGATGTCCTTCCTCGAACAGAATAGCTGGCTGACATGTGTGCCACACACACGAGGCGCCTCGGTCTGGAGCGACGCGTCGAGCACAGCGTGGGCGGCGATCGCGATCGAGGGGACGTCAGAGAGGGTGTCGCAGGGAGTGTTCTCCGAGCAGGAACGCGGGGCGCACATCTTCCTGAAGGAGGCTTACGCGGCCCTACAGGGACTCAGACTCATCATCGCGAGCGGGTGCACAGTGCGCTGCTACATCGACAACCTGCCGCTGGTGCACTGCCTCGTAAAGGGACACTGCAGCAACTTTCGGGGAAATATCCTGCTACAACACATCGTGAACACTGCGACGGCTAAGAATCTCACGCTGGATGCGGTGTGGGTCCCGACGACAGAGCAACGCGCGGACTGCTATACGAGAGGGGTCGTCCATCCGGCGCAGATCTCACTCGATGTCACACCCCTAGACCAAATGCAGCCAACCAGACCGCTGTCTTCCACAACAGCGCCCCTCGGACGAGGGTAGTGTGGAAGCGTCAACGCAAAAAAGAAACCAAAGCAAAAAGTGCCGAACAAAGCGCAGTGACACTTTTTCAGCACACTTCGATGTGGGCGGAAAGTGTCGCGTGCTTGTTCGTGCCCTTGTGCTCCTCACTCACGACACCATCATCAGCAGGAGTGTGAGTGTGGAAGCGTCAACGCAAAAAAGAAACCAAAGCAAAAAGTGCCGAACAAAGCGCAGTGACACTTGAGCCAACGCTACAACGACGTAGCGCACAACGTGGGGGGACGGGAACGAAGTTAAAAAAAAAAAAAAAAAAAAAGCGCAGTGACACTTTTCCTTGCCGCTTTTTTTTTCCACACAAAGAAAATAACCAGGGGATGCCGCCATCAGTTCAGCTGGAGAGAGAGAAATACAGGGGGGGGAAAATCAAAAACTGGAGGGCCATCCACGCCAAGGTATATTGGCATATTTTATTGCTCCGCCCCCCCCCCCCCTCCCCCCATCTCCCATCCCCGTCACCCCCCCCCCCCCCCGTCCATCACCCACACCTATTTGTTGCTGCGCGCAGAGTATTATTGGCGGCCTTCGTTCTCCTCGAACACCCCCCCCCCCCAAATCGCCGGACGGCAGTTGGGCTTAGGGGTTAGGGCGTTGTGTGCCGCCGAGAAGCTCTCCCAGCAGAGGAGAAAGAAGTGGGGGGGGGGGGCATGCCCCCTTCCCCCATAGCCTCCACGCCCCCCGCCCGTCACCTCCACCCGACCCCACCCCCCCCCCCTCCCCTCACTTACCTGCCATGCACAGCTGGAGGTATTGACGTCCTGATTTTTGAGCAGTTTTGAACATGGTCGAGAACAGCAGTTGTCTTTGTACTTACCTATCACCCCCCCCCCCTCACTTAGCACTGGATCCCAGCAGGCATGTCGCTAAGCGTCGACCGTCGACCCAGTGATTTTGGGTTTCCCCCCCCATAAAAAAGCGTCGACCCAGCGTCGACCCAGTGGAACTGGGTTGACGCTTGGTCGAGGCTTGGAGCGTCGACCCAGTGGAACTGGGTTGCCATTCAAGCCTGGACCAAGCGTCAACCCATTTATTACGCTGGGTCGACGCTCACCAAGCGTCGACCAAGCGTCAACCCACTTTCACTGGGTCGACGTCGAAGAGAGTATGGTTTTGCAGGAACAGATGCTCACTACCGTGGCCTCCGGCGGCTGGGGGGCTCCGCCCCCCAGACCCCCTGTGGCGTATGTCTCGGACTCAAGTCATTCGATTCCCACCAGGTCAGGGAATCCAACCACTCCAATAGCCTCAGGGACGCAGCCAACTCACACAGAAACTGTACGCCCACAATGAACAGATGTTCACTACCGTGGCCTCCGGCGGCTGGGGGGCTCTGCCCCCCAGACCCCCCATCTCGCGTGCCCGTCTCGTAACCAAGTCCTTGCGCTTCAACGGCCGTGGCATATCAGGGGGTAGCGTCGAAATCATGGTCCCGAAAGCCATTTTTTGGGTTTCCTCCGGCACCCGAGTGGCGCGAGCGGGAGAGGAACCACGGAAGGAACCCAGCGCCTTACACCGTGCCCATCTAGTGGTCCACCGATGGGGAAATGAGGCAACAACACGAGCGCGCGCGAAGCGCGCGCGAGAAAAATTTGCCCCTAGTATTTTCCCCCCTGATCCCCCCCCCCCCCCCCCCCCCAAAACAGGAGCGTCAACCCACCAAATCTCCAAAATCGAAAAGTTAGCGACAGGCCTGGGATCCCAGACACAAAGCCCTGCACAGCGAGTGAAGGGAGACCAACCTTATGTTTGTGATTCCACTTCTGCTTCTGCTTCAATGCACCCCCTCCCCCCCCCCCCCTCCCCTCGTGTGGCCTCCAAACAAACAAACAACCGTACGCAAATACGTTACTTTCTACAATCAAACCCCCCCCCCCCTTCCCCTCATCCCCGGTAGTGACGTCCTGATTTTTGAGCAGTTTTGAACATGGTCGAGAACAGCAGTTGTCTTTGTACTTACCTATCACCCCCCCTTCCCCTCATCCCGTCATCCCGCCGTCTCTCTCTATTCCTCTTTTGCCTTCGTGGGAGAGGGAGGGGGGGGGGGAGAGAAGAGAGAGATCGCCTTGTTACGTTGCTCGATCACATTGTCACATTTTGTTAGCAAGACGAAATGGGCGTGGGTGGTTCTGTTGCTGGGTGTTTCTTTTGGGGGTGGGGGTGGATATTGGTGGCGCTGTCCTTGGCAGGACTTTGAAAGTGCCGCCTTGATATCCTTGTTGGATGGAACCCTCATAGCACACCCTCAATCAGCTGACGGGGGGTGGAGGATATTGGTGAAGCCGGCTTTACTCTTTACTCGAGGGGGGGGGGGTAGGGAAGTCCACGTGTAGGAAAATCCCTGTTTAGGCCTGTCACAAACACGATTTTTTTGATTTTCGGTCAAAAACTCCACCAAAATGGGCGTACCTGGCCAAAAATCTCGTGGGGGATCACTGAAAAAATCCGAGAAAATAGCAGACACCCTCGGGAAAGTCGATCCATTCGAATTACTTGGCATTTTTTCCTGAAAAATGGCCGAAAATGTGTAACAAAAATGTAACACTTTTTGGCCAAATTGTAACACTTATCAAAACCCCATCTGAGCGCCCAGAATACCATCTAAACACCCCAAAACCGCAAAAATACCCCTCCAGTGAGGTATCCGGGTGGGAAAAAATGGGGGTTGCACCTTTTTGAGACCCAACTTTGGGTCCCAGCCGGGATTTCCTGGCCGAACCCCCATAAACCCCCTGGTTTTCCCCTCTTTTTCAGCCTTTTCCAGACCCGCGGACCCAAAATATACCACCCAGAGGGCCACAGAAGTCCCCAAAACCCCCCAGGAGTCACAGATGTGCCCTAAAAGGGGTGGGAAAAACCAGGGGCGACCACTTTGGTGGTCAGTTTTGACCCAGACTCCCGAAATTTCCTGCTGTAACACTTATGTAACACTTAGCGGTACAGAAGTTGGTGAAATTACACCACTTTTCGGGGTGGCTCTGGGTGCCCAGAATACCATCTGGACACCCCAAAACCATGATAACCTCATTCCAGTGAGGTATCCGGGTGGGAAAAAATGGGGGTTGCACCTCTTTGAGGGAACCTTTGGGGTTCCGGTGGGTGTTGAGTCGGGAACCCCCCCAAAACCCCCCAAAGTACCCTGCTGGAGGCACTCAAAACCTCCCACACCAACATTGACCCCACGAACCCGAATAGGGGCGGTGGAGTGAAAGCCTTGTGTCGCCAGGAGCTAACAAGGACATTTCCTTTGGAGAGAGTCATGGTAGGTACACAATTGGACATCAGGGGTCTTCTCGGAGCCAAACTGTGTCTGTGTGCTGGAAAGGTGTATGTTCACCTGATATATCGAGGACATCCTCAGAGCCGTGGGGTCTTCTCACCACCAAGTCACTCTGAGTCTGAGACAACCAACTCGGAGCCCGCGACAAGTGTCATTGTTCCCTCCTGGCGACACAAGGCTTTCACTCCGTCGCCCCTATTCGGGTTCGTGGGGTCGATGTTGGTGTGGGAGGTTTTGAGTGCCTCCAGCAGGGTACTTTGGGGTTTGGGGGGTTTTGTGGGGGACTCAACACCCACCGGAACCCCAAAGGTGGCTTCAAAGAGGTGCAGCCCCCATTTTTTCCCACCCGGATACCTCACTGGAATGAGGTTATCATGGTTTTGGGGTGTCCAGATGGTATTCTGGGCACCCAGAGCCACCCCGAAAAGTGGTATAATTTCACCAACTTCTGTACCGCTAAGTGTCACATAAGTGTTACAGCAGGAAATTTCGGGAGTCTGGGTCAAAACTGACCACCAAAGTGGTCGCCCCTGGTTTTTCCCACCCCTTTTAGGGCACATCTGTGACTCCTGGGGGGTTTTTGGGGGCTGCTGTGGCCCTCTGGGTGGTATATTTTGGGTCCGCGGGTCTGGAAAATACTGAAAAAGAGGGGGAAACCGGAGGGTCCATGGGGGTTCAGCCAGGAAATCCCGGCTGGGACCCAAAGCTGGGTCTCAAAAAGGTGCAACCCCCATTTTTCCCACCCGGATACCTCACTGGAGGGGTATTTTTGCGGTTTTGGGGTGTTTAGGTGGTATCCTGGGCGCTCAGATGGGGTTTTGATAAGTGTTACAATTTGGCCGAAAAGTGTCCATTTTTGGTCCACATTTTCGGCCATTTTTCAGCAAAAAATGCCAAGTAATTCGAATGGATGGACTTTCCCGAGGGTGTCTGCTATTTTCTCGGATTTTTTCAGTGATCCCCCACGAGATTTTTGGCCAGGTACGCCCATTTTGGTGGAGTTTTTGACCGAAAATCAAAAAAATCGTGTTCTGTGACAGGAAAAACGGCCTCGTGGACCTCCCTAGGCATACAGTGCAAACGATAATTATTATCGCATACGATAATTATTATCGTACTCCCATTATCGTATATTATCGTATACGATAATATACGATAATGGTGCGATAATTTTTTTGAGATTTTCGGAAAACCAGAAATCAGCCCAGAACACATTGAAAAAGTGGTAAAAGTGGAGCCGGAAGCTGCCATTTTTGCTTCTTTGAATTATTGGTGACGGGGGGCTTCACTCAGAAGTGTAGAATGTCCCTCACAAATGGGTGGCAGACACAACACACATAGTGCCATGACATGCGCAGCACTATGTCTGTCTGGGGCATCCTGTCAATGAAGCTGGCACCGTTGGAAGAAGTTTCAGGCACAGGGGGGCGGAGAGGTTACAGGATACTGCCACGCACATCCGTGACACTCATTTGCGTGTGCGCTCTCGACCCGTGTGTCTATCGCTATGTTGTGACTGCATCGCCATCACCCTCCACAGGAAACACCAGGGATCAAAAAATGTCTCGTCGTCGTAGGATAAAAGACGACACAACAACGGAGGATGACGCAGAGGAAGATGATGACGGCGATGACGAGGAAGAGGGCAGTGATGAGGACGAGCCGGACCAGAAACGCCGTCGCGTCACGGGGGGGAAGGACAAGAAGCCCTCAGCGAAAAAGGCGGCCGTGAAAAAGCCACCCCCAAAGAAGCCAGCAGCGAAGAAGCCAGCCCCCAAGAAGACAGCACCAAAGCCCGCGGGAAAATCGGAGAGCGCGCAGAAACGCCTGGACACGATAAAACTCAGAAAAACGGTGGAGGAAGCCGCAGACGAGGCTGCTGCCAAGAAGAGGATCTCCTTGGTAACAGCCAGGCAGCGGCTGCAGCAACTGGCGAGGTACGACGCCACAGTTGCTGCGGCCTACACGATCAAGTCGGTGGAGGACCTCCCGTTCGAAACTCGCACCATGCTGCTTGATGCAAACCCCCCCCGGACATTATCGGACGAAGTCCTGTGGTGCAACCTCTGTAGCATCGTCGTAAAGCATGCTGAATCGACAGTGGCAAAGAAACACGTGACCGACACGAAGGCGCACCAGACCACATCGAAGGAAGCGCCAGTGCAGGCGGCCCCCTGTGTTTCAACCACGAAGAGCGATCCCACGACCACCGCATCATTTCAAAAGGCATGGGCACTTGCCCTTGTGATTGCGGGGATCACGCCTCACCAGGCGTCTATCCTTGCGCTGCCGATGACCACCCCTCTGCCGAAGCCCCGGACGCTGCTGGGCAAGGCCCCGCTGTTCGTCGCGGAGATCCAGAAGAAGATCCGCGACTGCATCACCGGCCGGCCGGTGGCGTTGGGCGTTGATGGAACAGGCCTGCGGCATCTTGGCTTTGCCATCATGTCGGTCGTCGCCTACGTGGGAGGCAGGGGAGTGCTCCTCCTGTCGAAAGTGCGTGGTGACGGCGAGGTGCACAACGCAGAGGACGTCGGGGATGTGCTTGACGAGGTGCGGGAACTGTACGGCATTACCCGCAGTACAGTTGTCGCTGACTTCGGGTCGGTGAACGTCAAGGCGTTTGGCGACAAGAAGGAGGAGGGCATCTACTGCCTGGGCCACCACCTCAACGCAGCGTTGAAGCGAGCAGTGCGCCAGTCATACCCCCGGGCGTATGCCTTCTGCACGCTGGTGTCGCAGTTCTTCGGGTGCAAGTCGCGCCGGCACCGTTGGAAGAAGTTTCAGGCACAGGGGGCGGAGAGGATGCATGATGCTGCAACGAACATCCGTGACACTCATTTGCGTGTGCGCACCGCTCTCGACCGCGGAGCGGTGCGTGCGCTCCGCAAGCTTCTCCCATCCGTGAACGTCACAGATACCGATGCGGTGGTGCTGGAGCGGGCTGCCGCCTTTGTGGCGGAAACAGACGACACCCACGCCGCCAATGTGGAGGTGTCCAGCCCTCAGCAACCCGCCTCTACTTCGGACACTCGATGGGCAGCGATGTTCGACCTGACAGTCCACCTGCAGACCCGGTGTGCGATGCTGCTGCAGTTCGTCAGCGTGGAGATGGCGAGGAAGAAGAAGCCACTCACTCTCAGGCAGCTCTCTGAGCACATCCAGAAGGGAACATGGGAAGAGCACGTCAGCGAGACGGTGGCTGTGGCTGAGATGGTGGAGCCGGTGCTGTGGCTCGTGCGATGGGTGCAGAACCCGGAAGCCCGTCTGGGGCACATCAAAGTGCGGACTATCACGGAGGAGTACCAGAAGGTGGTGACGAACACCAGTTATCCTGCTCCTATCCGCACCTTGCTGAAGGATGCCTGGGAGTCTTGGCCGTCGAAGGCGAGGTTCGAGATGGCGCTCATCTTCGACCCGGAAACCGTGCTGATGGCTGACTTCGACGACTTCCCCGACATCACAAACCAGCTGGTGTGGGCCGTGGATTTCCATGCCCTTGCTGACGACGAGTGCTGGGCGGAGTTCACACAGTACCTCAATGCCCCTGCCGAATCCCTGCAGACCGACACCCCGATTGCGTTCTGGCTGGAGAAGGGGAGGAAGCTGTTCCCCATCCTGGCGCCACATGTGGTGGCTTGGCTCCGCACGCCTGTGTCGGTCACACAGGTCGACAGTGTGTTTTCGACGGCAGAGTCCCGCAAGTCCAAGCGGGGGTCGAACATCTCGACGAAGACCTACGCGGATCGTCTGTTCTTGCAGCGGAACGGCGACCTCCTCGGCTACTTCGACAAGAGCAACCGGTTCGCAGAAGCCCTCGAAAGGGACTATGTCTCTGATGATTCCTCTGAGGAGGACGAATCCGAGACTGAGATGGATATCATTTAGAAGGGGGGATGGGGGGGGGGGGGCGGCGTGCCAGGTCGTCTGTCCGTGATGTGGTTCCTGTGCTGTTCGGTGGGCGGGTGGGGGGGGGGGATGACGAATTCTGTCTCGATGTCTGATGACATCGAGGGTGTTGAAGGGACTGGGGGGGGGGGGCGATGAATCCTGATGACGGACGAGTATGTGAAGGAATCTGACGAGGGCAGTGGTGTTCAAGAATAGTGCAACCCAGTAAGTATCGCATACGATAATCCCATTATCGTATACGACCGGATACGATAATTATTATCGTATGCGATAACATACGATAATGGGATTATCGTATGCGATAATATACGATAATAATTATCGTATCCGTTCGTATACGATAATGGGATTATCGCATCATACGATAATGGATTATCGTATGCGATAATAAATTATCGTATGCGATAATTTTCCGAAAATTATCGTATCTGGTATATGTGCGATAATAATTATCGTTTGCACTGTATGCCTAGGGGGGGGGGGGGGGGGCGGGAGCGGCGGGATGGTGGGTTGGATGGAACCATTGTCTTCGCTCCGGATGTGCCGACAGAAGTCATTTTCACATTAGTTTACTCGATTTGTTCCCCCAGGGACCCACCAAAAGATCATGTTGATGACATTAGGTGACATAAGGTCACGGTGTGTGGGGGGGGAGGGGCGGCTGAGTCCAGTATCCATCCCGCAAGGCTGCGGGCTTTCCCCTCACTCCACTCCCCCCTCCCCCTCTGGCTCTGGCTCTGGCCTGTCACTCCCCGATTTCCCACCCCCATCTGTCTTCTTCTGCATCGCCCTAATTTTTATTTCGCACGCTCGTGTGGGAGAGCAGAAACGTCACGTCCCCACTCGTGTGGACAGAAATGTCGCATCGCTACAGCCAGCAACCAAAAGGTGTGTGTGTGTGGGAGTCGGTAGGCAAGACAAACAATACCCAGGCTGAGAGTGGGTTGCTGCTGAACTGGATGATGTGTCTAATTCTGCCCCCGTCTTTCCGCCCCCCCCTGATACCAACCCCTCTTTTTTTGACGATTTTTTTCCGGCCCACATTCTGGTTCTTTGTGGCTGTTTCTGGAAGCTGTACAACACATTAATATGGGAGGAAGGTCTCAGTTGGATTTTTTTTTGACCCCGTTGGGTGGGCGGGTGGAGGGTAGGGGAGGAGGGGGTGGTTTCAGTCACACGAACAAGGGAGGGAGAAATGCACCGTGAAGAATCGCACCGTTGTTGGCACTCCGTGTCGCTCCGTCGCGAGGACACACCCCTCTGAATGGAACATATGAAGGGGCGTCCGTTGAAAAGTCGTTCAAAAATACCCTACTGGCGATGGGTGGTCGGAGTGGCATGCCGTGAATGAAAATTCAACCCGGTCGTCTGGTGTGGTACCGCCGTTGGCTGTTGACCCTCAAGCAACACAGCAGCAAATAAGGGCGCCGCGTGCACTGCTGCAGAGGGTCGTATAAAAGGGGGGACGGCCTTTGCTTCCCGCCCCCTGCCTCAATTGCAATTTTTATTGACGAGGCTGTTCTTTCCGGTCCTCCCTCACGTTCTCCCTCTCCCGCGCGAAATAGCCGAACTTATTTTTTCCCCGTTTTTTCACCGAACGTGGTGGCAACATTGTCCAAAGTGGTTGGGCTCCGAACAGAGCCGGTAATACCACCGCTTGCAGTTGCCCACTTTGCGTGCGTGTGGCGGACCGCTCTTAAGTGGGGTGGGTCGGTCGGTGCCTCTTGTTGAAAGGGACTGCTGTCAGGGATTTGAGAACGGAACAGCGGATAGGCACTCTGGCGTCTGCGGAGTTGTCTTGCGAACTCCCCCCCCCCCCCCCCCCCTGTGGCAGCACCCGATACCTCGCACAGGGGTGTGCCGTGGCTCAAGGGTCTGCAGGCCCTCACAAACTATTCAGTGCAAGGTGCATGATTGGAGTGCGGCGGAGAGTCGCCTTCGCAACTTCTCCGCGCCGCAAGCAACGCACGCAGCACACCGGGGGTGGTGGGTGGGTGCAGCAGGAACAAATATGGGAACACGTGCCGCCCCTCGGGAACTCAACGCGGCGCTGAGTCATAGCATACACTTTTCCCCCAACGCAGGAAGCCGTGGAACCAGGCTGGTTTGTGTGCGCATGTGAATCGTTCCTCCCTGTCTGGGGGACACGTGGCATCAGAGCTGGAAATAAGAAACCCCGTGTCGCCCCCAGGGCTGTGACATATTATCCGCGTGTGCCGTTCACCGTGCAGCGTTGTGGCAGGCGGTAACCCTTCTGCCACCGCTGCACAAGCAAAAACCCTGTTTCGGCGGAGAAGCTAACTCCCGCAGGGATGTTTATTCCTTCAAACATGTGAAAAATCGTTTCCATTGCTTAGTAGGGCGGATTGGGGGGAATTGGCGCGCCAGAGCCTTGGAGCTCGCGCAGAACATCAGCAAAAGAACTTGCATATATCCACAGATCAGTACTTGTGTGGTGTTGCACGGCAACGAGTTTTGTGTGGACGTCAAAGAGAAGGAGGTGTTCGATACGGGGCGCTCTCTGCCCACAACCAGAGGCTTAGCTTGGGGGGGGAAACTCGGTCAGCTGACCGAGTTTCAGCCAAACCCGGAAAAAAACTCGGTCAGCCCAAAAAAAAAAAAAAAGGTAAAAATTTCCGCGAAAAAATCGGATTTTTTATGGGGTGCAGCAGCACAGGAGGTGAAGCACGCGTGCGAGCGGAACGCGAACACCCCATTCTCCTTCTGTCCCGGATTCGTCGCTAGCCCGCGAATAACGTCAGCAGTCTCGAATTCCGTCTCCCGGCAACATGGTGGGCACGCAGGTGCAGGAGGCTCTGGGCCACATCGCTGACCATTGCCTGGCACCTCTCCCGGGGATCACTGGCGCGTACCCTTGCCCGGACTTCAATGCCCCAGCAGCACACCCACTGAAGTGGGCACAGGCGCACAAGACTGCCCTTCTGCAGGAGCCCGGGTGTCTGTTCCGAGTTTCGGAGGTTGGGCTTGCAGGAGGTTATTCGGCGGTTTACCTCGGGAAACCTCGCTCTCACGTGCAAGCTACTCCAGCTTGCATCTAATCAGGAATGCTTTGACCTCGCACGCCCTGCTCTGCCATGAACAAGCGCCCAGAAGTGACCCTTGATGAGATAGGGTCCCATCTCTGCAGCTGCGTATTCGCTGCAATCTTCACCTCCCGTGACTGTCCGCATCTACAGGAGAAATGTTGCATCGACAACGGCAGTGCTGGGCACTGCTTCTGTTGAATGCTTGTTTCCAAGCCCCGCTTTGTCTCCACCAGGCTTCGCCAACTGAGCAGCAAAAGCCTTGCAAATGTACTCTTTGCGGGAGTGGAATGTCGCGAAGATTCACAGGGTATCTCCGTAGCCACTCTTGCGAGGTAGAAAAGTTCACGGGATCACCAAGAAGGCTCTTTGTCGGCCCACTTCAGGACTATTTGCGCTGCCGGGACTGCACCCGCCACTGGCGGGGAACTGCCAATGCAGCACCTACAAAGGCAACAAAGCAAACTCAGGTTGAGGCTGCAGACCTGGTTGCTGAGCTGGTGTTCTAGAAGGGGGGGACCCGGGAAGGCAGCAACGTCGAATTCTGGGTGAACGGGGTGGTGGGGGGCAACTCAACTGTGTGTACTGTGACCGAGTCTGACCGAGTTTCGGCCCCAACCCCAAAATCCAAGCTAAGCCCCTGCCCACAACCTATACTACAAAAAAATATCCACGCGTGTGTGTACTGCATTGGGACATCACGTCCATCACGTCGAGAGCAGCTGCTGCTCTGTGCGTTCTATGTTGTTAACAGCAGGGATACCCGCCTGCATGCGGGGGGGGGGGGGGGGAGGGGGTAAGGCCATTTTTTCTTTGCCGCACCTCACCTCACCTTTTCTGCGAGAGCCGTGCCGCCTTTCGTATTTCGCTACACACCCCCACCCCCCCACCCCGGTTGCACAAACAAACACATTTCGCACCGCCGGCTCCTTTTTCCCCCTCTACAAACACCCTCTCCTTCACCCCACCCCCCGCCCCCCCTCCTTCTGATATCCACCCAGTTAACAACACTTTCTCATATACACCCGATGGTTCACCACAGGACGACAAGCGGGGCTTGCCCGAAAGGCTTCAAAAGGGGGGAGGGGACAGGTGAGGAGGACTTTGAAACCGTTACCTCACGTTGTGCGCCACGTCGTTTTTCTTTTTGCAGGAGGGAATAAAAACCGGGGAGGCACATCGAGCCTTCTGGCAGACAATTTGTGCACCGCAGAGGGTATCGGGAATGGGGGTGGGGGAGGGGGAATTGTCACGCGTGTGTATGCGCAGCGCATGGGTAGGTCACACCGCTGCACTCCCACATAACGAAGAGGACGTTTTTTAAAAGAGAGAAAATCTGTAAAACCAACCAGCGCAGCCGCCCCCTCAAAAAGGCCGCTCTTGGGGTGATGGGTGACGGCTATTCCGGAGCGGGGACCCACCTGTGCATCTGGTGGGGGAGGGGGGGGGGGGGCTCACTCAGGCACGGTGGGATCTTGTAAATTTTACATGTATAACTACAAGTATAATACATGTATTATACATGTATAATACTTGCATGTCAACTATTATACATGTATAATACATGTATATGCCTGAAATATACATGTAAAATACATGTATATCAAGTAAAAATACATGTATAATACTTGCATGTCAACTATTATACATGTATTTTTACTTGATATACATGTATTTTACATGTATATTTCATGCATTTACATGTATTATACATGTATAATACTTGTCATGCAAGTATTATACATGTAAAATACTTGCATGACAAGTAAAATACCTGCATGCAAGTAAAATACATGTATTTTACTTGCATGCAAGTATTTTACTTGTCATGCAAGTATTATACATGTATTTTACTTGTCATGCAAGTATTTTACATGTATAATACTTGCATGACAAGTATTATACATGTAAAATACATGTAAATGCATGAAATATACATGTAAAATACATGTATATCAAGTAAAAATGCATGTATAATAGTTGACATGCAAGTATTATACATGTATTTTTACTTGATATACATGTATTTTACATGTATATTTCAGGCATATACATGTATTATACATGTATAATAGTTGACATGCAAGTATTATACATGTATAATACATGTATATACTTGTAGTTATACATGTAAAATTTACAAGATCCCACCGTGGGGGGAGAGGTGGGGTGAAGGTGTGTGCCGCACCTTTTTCTTGCGGGAACACGAATTCGGGGCGGGGAAAAAAATGCGCCATTTCTCTGCAGAACCATGAAAGCGATGATTCTTCTCCCCACCGCCCCCTCCCCTCCCCTCCCCAGTGCTGTTGCACACCGCCCTGCTGTCCGAACGAGTGAAGGGAGATCATCTTGTGATTCCTTCTGCTTCTATTTCAGTATCCCCCAGTGCCCTGAGTCCTCACTGTTGTACCTTCCACCACCTGATCCAGGAGTGTCACCCTCGCAGTGACATGCCGCTCACGCTGCATGAGGCTGCCCGTGCAGGGGACGTCAAGGCTGTTCAGAAGCTGGGGGCACGCACAGATGTCAACGCCTGGAACGGTGATGGTATGCCCGAGACAGCCGGCAGGCAGCCACCCCGTCTTCTGCTGTGTTCCACGCACCGCACTGCTCACAGGGTTGACGGCGCTGCATCTTGCTGTGAAGCTCAACCACGTGAAGATGGTGGAGGCGCTGGTGCAGCTGGGTGCGGACCCCAACAGGGGCTCCCGGACAAAATCAAGTATGCCGAATCACCCATTTAGGGGCCATTCGAAATCGATATCGCCCATTCTGGCAAAGCGATATTATGGGCGATAGTTGTTCCGTGGTGGTGGCTTGGTCAGGGGCAGGATCGCCCCCAGGTCACAGAACAGCCGTGAAGCTTCACCTGGGCTATGCACTGTGCCATCTCAAACCTACGGGGGTCATCCCTGGGTGAATATCCCTTCTTGTGAAGGACACGAGTGATAAGAGGGCGACAGTAGGACGACAGGCGAATCGCCCACAGGGCGGCTCGGTCGGCCCCTTTTGCTCTTGGCAGCGGTGGGGACCCCCGCGGCGTTCTCCAGACACGATCTCGTCAGTGCGCCTCCTGGACTCGCCGACTTGTGTTCCACTAACCACTCTGCTCAGGGATGACGGCCTCTCTTCAGGAGCACTCGGACCGTGATGGTATGCCCTAGACAGCCGGCAGGCAGCCACCCCGTCTTCTGCTGTGTTCCACCGCACTGCCCACAGGGATGATGGCGCTGCATCTTGCTGTGTGGCTCAACCACGTGAAGATGGTGGAGGCGCTGGTGCGGCTGGGTGCGGACCTCGAAAGGCGTGCCCAGACAAAATCAGGTACATATCCCCCCGCCTCTTATTCCCATCCCCTGAAATTGGATGTTGGACAGCTTCCGTACACTCGTGTGTGAAAGTCACCCACAACAGCAATCATCCAAACGTGATTTACACACTAACCCCACCCTTCATCAGGCTCAGGGTGTGATGATCACTTCACGGTTTGTATGGAGACGGGTCAACGCATGAACAAACAAAACACAGGCGAAGAGGGGAATGGTAAAGTGACTTTGTGGACAGTCACTTCGACATTCCACGCCCAACCTTCCAGCACATTACCTCACATTTGACGTGTTCTACCAACCACACTGCTCAGGGATGACAGCACTGCATATTGCTCTGTCGCTCAACCACGTGGAGGTGCTGGAGGTGCTGCTGCAGCTAGGTGCGGACCCCAACACGCCTGTCCTGACAAAATCAGGTATGCCTTCGCGTGCTCTCTTCAGCATGTTGCGACACACACACAGGGCCCATGCCGCCGCTGGTGACTGCCGCGTTCGACGGCAAGAATGCTGCTGTTGCCTGCCTGGTCCGCCTTGGTGCCAACCTCGACTCGCGGAGTCCGGATGGTATGCTGGTGTAGGCACGCCACACCACGGCATCACGCCCCTCCACTCCACAGGACGCACTGCGCTCCACCTCAGCGCTGCAAGGGGACACATCGACGTCGTACGCTGCCTGTTGGATTCAGGGATGGATCCGAATGCCCTTTCCGGTGCCGGCGAGACACCCTTGCATTTGGCACTGCAAGGCACACGACATGACGAGGTTGTGGCACTGCTGCTGCACCACGCAGACGCTGCACCGCAGCACCCACACGCAGGCACACGGCACCACGGGGAGGTGCCCCTGGCAACAACACCCCCGTCACTGGGGCTGCCAGACCCAGCCCTCGACACGACGCACTCAGCGCTGGGCAGCACGTCCGGCGGTGTGTCTGTGGAGCCTGCTGCTGGGGTGCCAGGCCTGGGTGCTGTGCTGTGCGTGTGCGGGGTGGCGGAGGTGTGTGCCGAGGCGCAGGCGGCAGACACGAGGTCACGCCGCATGCAGGGCCTTGTGGCTGCGCTGCAGGCTGGTGAGGGTGTGCCTGACGTCACGGCGGAGGTGGGTGCCGCACGCACAGCGCTGACGGAGGCGATGTCGGCAGTGCGGCATGATGTGCAGAGCACCGCAGCTGTGCAGCAGCGCGACGCAGCTTACGCAGCACACGTCGATGCGGCACAGGCGGCACTGGCATACCTTGCAGGGGCGGCAGCAGAGGACGACGTGCGTCTGGCACAGGCCAGCAGCAGCGTGGATGCGGCAGCCCTGCCTGCAGGCACACACACAGACGCAGACGACACGGCGCATGCGGTGGAAGCAGCAGAGGTTGCATGTGCTGCGTCTGCAGCTGCGCTCGAGACCTACGCCTGTGCCTGGGAGGCTGTGGGTGCGGCGGTGCGCAAGCTGGGCGACCCCGATGCGGTTGCGCAGTGTGTGGTGGATGTGGGTGCGGCACGCGACGCTTTGGTGGCGGCACGCGCCGCGTCGGCTGTGCAGTGCGAGGGGCTGGAGCGTGCGGCTGCGGCGGCTGTGCGTGAGGGGGAGGCACGTGTGCGCAGCGCACGGGCAGGCAGGGATCTTCTCGAGCGTGTGGTGGCGGAGGCGGCAGAGCGCCCCGACAAGGCGGCCCTGGCGCAGCGCCTGCAGGAACTCAGCAAGCAGGTGGTGTCTGCAGAGGACGAGCTGGACGACTCGGAGAGGGCTGTGAAGCGTGCACTGCGCCACGGGGAGCCACCCGCTGGGCCCCAAGAATCCGTCCGTGCGGCACGGCGTGTGCTGAGCCGGGCACAGTCCGCGCTGGAGCAGCAGGAGCGGGCTGTGGCAGAGGCTGCTGTGCGCTTCTACCCAGAGCTGGCTGGTGCTGAGGGTGTGCGCGAGTGGGGCGGGCTGGTGTGCCGGCGTCACCTGCGCGACTACACGGATCGGGAGCTGCTGGCACAGAGCAGGCATGCGGTGTGGCGGGCTCGGCGGCCTGACGGCGAGGTCTGTGTGCTGAAGCACTTCGCAACCGACAAGGGCGGTGTGTCGCGCCTGCTGCGCGAGGCACGTGCCCTGCAGCGCCTGCAGCACCCCTGCGTGGCAGAGGTGGTGTGCGTGTTCCAAGACGAGTTGGGCTGGTTCATGGAGATGCCGTACTACAGCGGGGGCGACCTTGCCGCAGCCATGCGTGACGGGGCTGGCAGGCAGGCTGTGCTGCGGATGCTGCACGACGCGGCACAGGGACTTGCCTGCATCCACCGCAACGGGCTGGTGCACTGCGACGTGAAGCCTGAGAATGTGTTCATCGGGGCGGATGGGGTGGGACGCCTCGGGGACTTCGACGTCAGCAAGGACACAACATTGAGGATGGCGACAGCGACAGTGGCACCGGGTGGGGGGCCGCGTGGCACACGCGGCTACATGGCACCGGAAGTGGTGCGGGGCGGGGCGGCGTCGTGTGCGTCAGATGTGTACTCCCTCGGGCTGATGGTGTACGATGTGGTGGCAACGGTGGACCGCGGCGACGGTACAGACGGTGCGATCCCTGCCGTCAGCACAGACACGGTGCCGGCACAGGCAGTGGTGCTGCTGCAGCGCATGCTTGCAGAGCGTCCGGAGGCACGTCCCTCTGCAGAGGAGGTGGTGGCCCATACGTTGCTGCGCAGTGGGTCCCAGGGCGACGCCACCAACACCCAGACTAGCACCACTGCACCCGCCACGATCCCCAGCACCGCCACCGCCGCACCTGTCGCTTGGGCGAATCGGCACGCGCGCGGAGAGGTTGTGGACGTGACTGGAGTGCTGCGTGAGGTGATGCAGTCGATGGTCAGCAAGAGCTGCGACGTGGGTGCTCTGGGGCAAGGGCGCAACAACCGCAAGGGCGAGGCACACAAGGGTCTGCGTGTGGAGTGTGTGCTGCGTGTCGAGCATGTGGACCTGTGGGAATCGTACCAGCTGCAGCGCCGGCAGATGCAGGCACGTGCAGCCACAGGCACCACATCGCCTGTCGACCCGCTGTGTGCGGTGGAGGGCGGCGGTCTGGGCACAGAGCTCCTGAGCAGGGCTGTGAACGAGGTGCACCTCTTCCACGGCACACTGCGGAAGTGGTCTGACCTGATTGTGTCGCAGGGCATGGACGAGCGTGTGTGCACGTGGGGCCTGCACGGTGCAGGACTCTACTTCGCAGAGAACTCGAGCAAGTCCGACGAGTACATGTCGCCTGCAGAGGACGGGCTGTGCGACCTGCTGGTGTGCCGCGTGCTGCTGGGGTCACCACACCTCCGTTTTGAGAAGGCTGGGTCCAGCGCACAGGCGGCACGGCGCCCACCCTGCGTGCAGGGGCACATCAACTGCAAGGAGGGCCACGACTCCACAGACAGCGTGCTTGCCGCTGTGCAGGACAGCCCCCGTGAATTTGTTGTGTACGACAGGGCCCGTGTGTACCCGGAGTACATTGTGAAAGTGCGTCGTACGGAGGAGGTGCTGGCCACGTTGTTGTCATAGGCGACAGCCCTGCCTCGAGCACAGCTTCCCCACCCATTTGTGAGAGGCACACCAAGTCCGGCGGACCAAGTCAGCCGTGTGCGCCGGCACTGGAGATATTTCTGCCTGCATTTTGCTTGATTCGTTTTCTGTCCCCATCGCACCCCTTATCGTTTTATCGCACACTCGTATGAGCAGAATGGGGGTCTTCGCTGGTCCTATTCTTCGTCAATCTTTGTCAGTTTTCACCTAATTCAACAGGAAATGCACCAAAATGCACTGACGATCACCCCGTAGCGAGTATCCCTTTGACACATTAGTGTGCGCTCACTTGAGCGTCAACGCATCAGCAATCTAATTTTCGAGGCTCAGAGCGGTTGTTGCTGACTGGTGTTGTGACTCTTCTCTCTGTCTTCTCTTCTCACTCCTTGGGGCCCTTCCATGTTGAAAGCCTTGATGCCTGCCTCATTTCCTGGAGGAGGCTGTCGGCACCTCTGTCTGTGCCTCGGAAACTCGAAAGAGTTGCAGGTGTGACGTAGTCGCTGACTTCGTGTCTTTTTCTGTCCCTCCAGAGCATGGATAACGATGTCAAGCTGTCGGCGCCGGGTGGATGTGGGAACTACCTCCGGTCTCAATGCATGTTTTGGTGACGTTGTGACTATTCAAGGGCAGCAAACGGCAGAATGCCGACCTCAATTCACCCTAGCCCCTCGGTTTTCCCGGCCAGTGGGGGGGGCCCTTTATCCAAAGTTCCAAGTTCAGAGTTCCGGGGTTACCAGAACCCGAAAGTTACGGCTGCCCCTCCCTCCCCTTGCCTGCAGAACGAGTGAAGGGAGGCTATCCTTTGTGATTCCCCCTGCTTCCGCTTCACTCCACCTCCGCCCCCCCCCCCCCCTTGTCTGTTCACATGTGTTGCAACATATCCGGTGTAGTGACTACCGAAATCACTAACATTGCGAGAAGGTGCTGGGAGACTTGCTTTCGCTTTCACTCTCGACAATCAAACCCCCCCCCCCTTCACACAACCTGCAGAACGAGTGAAGGGTGATCATTCTTGTGCTCCCTTCAAATTCGATTTCACTACCCCCCTTGCCAGGCGACACACGTGTCGCACGCGACTCCCCCACCCCCCTCCCCCCACCTCCACACCGCCATATACATATCTTGCAAAAGCGAAAACTAAAACCGCTCGCAACCCGCCACCCCGCCCCCCTGGGGCCCGCCTGACGCCTCCCCTACCCCTTTGGACCCCCGCTGTTCGGGCAGCGCCCCTCCTGTCCGTCGCTCTGATCGTTCCCTTTGGGGAAGCAGAGGGTTAACGATGGCGCAGGGGCTGACGCCGGAGGCGAAGCGGGAATTAGACCAGCTGCGGATGGGGCTCCATATGTACACAACGGTGTGCCAGCAGGGGGGTGTGGAGGCGAAGAAGAGCGTGCAGGCGAGATTCCGGGTGCCGGATGCGGGGTTCCGAAACGATCCGGAGACAATGTGCACTGCGCTGAACTGTGGGGTGGCGGCTATCGAGCAGCATGGGGACCAGACGGAAAAGCAGCAATTCCTTGCGAAGCACCCGCATGTCCACGTCTGCACGGAAGTGAATTGCAAAAGGCGGACGGAGAAGAACTGGTTCCACATGAGGACGCACGTCCATCTCGACGGTTTGGCCTTCTTCCTTGCTCATGAAAAGCTCGACCTGAAGCAGGTCGGCGCCATTGTGACTGCCCTCCGCGCGCACGGCAATGTCAAGTCTCTGGAAATGAACTGCTGCAACGTCGACGACACCAGCGCCACGATGCTCTTCGAATGCATCGCAAGCATACCCTGCCTCCGGCAGGTGGAGCTCTTCAACAACGCCTTCAGCCACGAGGGGCTCCCCAACCGCAGCGTGCTCTCGCAGGCCCTGGGGCACGTGCACACCCTGAAGCTCAACGGGAACAAATTCCTCGGCGACCTCGGTGTCACCAAGGTCGCCTTCGCCCTCCCTGTCGGGTCGCCTCTCACCGAGCTGTACCTCAACAAAGTTGGCATGACGGACCAGGCTGCCGCGTCGCTGAGCTCAGCTCTTCTGGAGAGCGCGCACAGCCTGCAGATCGTCTCCCTCCGCGAGAACAGCCTCACCGCTGCAGGGATGAAGTCGCTGTCGCGTGTGTTGAGCCTTCCGAGCTTGAAGGACCTGCAGCTGCGTGGGAACAGCATCGGAGATGAGGGCGTGACGCGGCTAGCAGATGCGATACGCTCGACGTATTACGAAAGCAGCGGGAACGTCGCAGCCTCGCTCACCTCCCTGGAGCTGCGGGAGACGAGCATCACGCAGACCGGCGTCGACGCCCTGCTCAGCGCCGTGACGGAGACGGGCACCAAGATCGCCTCGCTCAACCTCAACGACAACCAGCTGGGTGACTCCGGCATGCGCGTCATCGCTGGGTATCTCAACGCCACACAGCTGAAGACCCTCGGGCTGCGGTCGACAGGCGCGCAGGCGGAGGGGGGTCTGGCGATCTGCGAAGCGCTGCGCGCGAATGAGACTGTGACGGGTGTGGACCTCAGCGCAAACACGCTGGGGGACAGCGTCGCGGCGGCGATGGGGGAGGTGACGCGGGTGAACCCCTGCCTCGAGAGCATCGACTTCAACACCTGCGTCATCGGGGAGGCGGGAGCGACGGCTCTGGCGACTGTCCTGCAGCTGCCGTCGTCGCGCATCACCCACCTCGACTTCTCGAAGAACAACTCCGGCGCCGCAGGGGAGCAGTGGGCGATGGTTGTCGAGAGGAACACAGCCCTGGTCCGCCTGACCCTCACGGACAACGGGATGAAGGAGGCGGGTGTGACCCGTCTGTACAACGCGCTGAAGCGGAACAGGACGCTCACCTCCGTGCATGTCTACGGCGCTGACAAGGATGGCCCCAGCGCAAACTTCCACTCCGCACAGCTCAGGCGCTACCTCCACCAGAGGAAGAACCTGGGTGGGTCCCCGGCGCCGTCGCCCTCCCCGTCTCCCGAGCCGGACCACCAGTATTACTTGGGTGGGGAGGGCCCGGCGTCTGTCAGCCCACGCCCCAGGCAGGGTAGCATCCGGAGCAGGTCGGGGCAGTCGACACCCCGGTCGACGCATTCGACACCCCCCCAGATGAGCTTGAGTCGCAATAGCAGCAGCAACTCGCTGTCTGCGACGCAGCCGCAGAACCAGCAGCGCAGGCAGCGCGCGCAGAAGCCGGAGCCCACAGCGATGTATGTGGTGGGGCGTGGGGGGCGCCCCGTCAGGAGCAACAGCGTGCGCAGCACAAACGAGATTGACAGCACGTCGCTGGCAGGTGCTGCGGCGGCAGCTCCGTCTCGGAGTGTCACGCCGCCTGCTGCCCGGGCAGCGCCGATGTACACCGTGGCGCAGCCGCCGCCTGCGTATGTTGCGGCAGGGCAGCCGGTGCAGCAGTTTCAGGCAGGCATGCCTGTGCAGCAGATGGCGTATCCAGCGGGCATGCCTGTGCAGCAGGGGGGCGTGCCGGTGGGGTATCCGTTGAACCAGCAGTACCGCCAGCAGGGGATGACGCCTGAGATGGCGATGAAGCAGATGGAGCTGCTGCAGCTGCAGCAGCAGCAGCAGGCCCAGCAGCAGCAGATGGTGGAGATGCGGCGGCAGCAGCTGCAGCAGCAGGCCCAGCAGCAGAGCCAGCGGTTCCAGCTGCACCAGAGCAAGTCGGCGCAGGAGATGCAGCAGACGTACCTGCAGCAGCTCAAGGCGCTTGAGCAGCACCAAGCCCCCACTTCCTCCTCGTCAGGCGGTGCCGGTGCACCTGCGGCACATGACAAGTCGCTGGATCTGGATGAGGCAGGTTCCCCGACACTGAATGTCTCGTACGCCTCCATGCCAGAGCTGGGCAAGTCCTTTGGGGACAGCATGACATTGACGGTATGTTGTGGCCTCCACTAGAATAGCATAACATTATCAGTTCTCGTGCAGCGGGCTTTCGTGGACTTCTATACGATGCGGGTCAGCTAGTCCAACACAGACAGTGACCTCCACTATTTTTCTGTGCACACACAACACACACACACACGTTTATCTTTTTAGTTTAGTGTAGGACGCACCGAGCGAGCTCTAGTGCTGCCTCCACTGTCACACACACGCACCACCGCAGGCACGCTGTGCGGAAGCGTTTCAAACACTCGAAGTGAACACACCTGTGCGAGGGTGATATCCATCAAGAGGCCTCCAACCGGGTCTGACAAAATCACCTCTCTGTGCACAGCCCCCCCTTCTGCCTTCCCTGCCCATCCCTCCCATGCCCTTCCCCCCCCCCCCCCCTCCCCCGATTGCTGCGGAGTTTGCAGGGCGAACCAAGGAAAAAGGGGCGAGCCCCCCCCCCTAGGCATACTTGTACCCCCATATGGGGAAGGCTAAAAATATGGGGAAAATATGGGGGGAATATGGGGGGTTTTTCAAGTCCTGTTCCCCCATATTTCCCCCATATGGGGGATATATGGGGGAAAACCCAGGGGTTCCTCAGGTGGAAGCAGTCAACAAACAGTTCTCTTCGTTCTGCTTTTCACAGGGTGTGAAGTCAGCGACTGACAGGAGACGTCTAGCACCTTGCAGAGCCATCTCGCATCGTCGCTTTCTGCGGAGAGGAAACGCTCGGCTGAAGTGCTCGAGTCAGACCACAAAAGGTGCTGTGAGAGCGCCGACCGCCACTTTCTTCAAGTCTGAGTAGCGGTCATCAGAGCATGCTGTCCAGTAGTCCTGTCTTTGCTGGCAGAACAGTTGCGTCCTGCAGCCAGTCCTTGTACTGGCCTTCACAGGTCTCATTCCACCCGGCAGATGCAGCTTGAACATGTCAAGCACTGCCTGGTGACGAGCGTCGACTCCGACTTTTCGGCGCTCGGAGCGGTCAAAAGTGGCGGAAGCGCCTGACACCCCAGAATGCACTGCTTGTGAATTCCCTTATCTAATAAGGATCTCAGGGGGCAGTTCGCAATCGCAAACACACCAGAGGAGGAGGACAGCGAGTGTGAGAGTGACGTGCCAGACAGGACTTAAAAACACAAGAGTGTGTGTTGTGAGGAGCTGTTAACCCTGAACGCGCTCTGTGTGTCTGTGCGTATGTGTCCACCACCGCTGCCGCTGTCACTGCGGTGCCCCGCCAAACCGGGAAGCGTTCGCCCTCCGCTGCCGCTGTATCGGCGCAGGAGAGGAACAGGAGGTCGGTGCGACCCACCTGGGGGATCTTCCAGGGGGGGGCCAGACCTGGCCACACCTGAACGAGCGCGCACCCCCCAGGATCGGACTCCTGGAGGATCCCCAACAAGGCATGATGCCGGTTTCGACGCGCACTTCGTGTGTGTGTGTGCATGAGTGGTTTGATGTTCTCCCGTTGCAGCACGAATACCCCCATATCCCCCCATATGGGCCCCATATTTCCCCCATATTCCCCCATATTTTACCGGTTTTTCCCCATATTTTCTGCCTTTTTCCCCATATGGGGGCGGGGTTTTGCGACCCCCCATATTTCCCCCAGATTTAGGGGGTTCCCCATATGGGGGGACAAGTATGCCTAGGGGGGGTCATAAGCCCCCCTAAAAACGTACGAAAACCAAAATTTTCAACATACCATCAGAACCGCCCTAATACCTGATCTGACCCGAAAATCCGACCCATACCCCCCCGGAAACTGTCTGGGGCCCACTTGTGACACCTGATACGCACTTTTGTGATGATTTTTTGGGGTCCTAAAAAATGTACCTCAGTTTCGTACCTTGCCTTTGTACCTGAACCACTCCCGACCGCATTATTTCGTTCTTTGCCTTTTCTGCGGTGGTTCTGGCTCAGGTGGCACGCATGTTGCCTTCCCCAGTGCCTCGGCAAGGTCTTTCTTGACCTGATTAGTGGGAATGTTGTGTTGTTGCGTCAGCAGAATGAGTTCAGCCACCTTCTGGGTGTAGTACTTCGATCGCATATGGGTCATTGTGAGTACTTCGTACGCCTGGGAGGCTGCATCGGCATTAGTAGGCAGCGTTGTAGATGCTTTTGCTTCGTCGATCTTAGCCTGTGAAGGCACGATTGGGATATTGTACGCCCTGAGAGCCGAAGTGGTTATGATTGTGCTGTGTAATTTGCGCCCCGCAGGATATGCACACCACGCAGTCTCGACAACACGTATGAGAGTGTACCATGTGGGGACTCAACAAGGTCATTGGATCGGCATCTGCCTGCCGACTCAGCCCCCACACAGTGCGACCGCAAGGTCGCCAGGGATGTCTCAACGCCAGGGGAATACCCTCCCCTGGCGTTGTACAACCCTACTCTCAACCCTCGGGTCCTCTCCTGGAGGCGGTGGTGGCGGGCCCGCAACGCTTCGTACTTCCGGTACAGACTGAGGTAGTCTGCCCGGCTGACCCGCTCATTGCTTCCTAGATCATCTGCTGCTCTGGAGCTGCCATCACTCTCACTGCCCGTATCAGTTGGTGTGGGGGTAGGAGCAGGACGAGTGGGAGGAGTAGGAGTGCAGGTGACATCTTTCTTGGCTAGCAAGGAACGCCGCTTTTCCCGCACGTGCGTGCAGTTGATGCACCACTGCATATATCTGTCGTCACCACGTCCCACTCGCTCTCCTACGTACCCAGCCCGACGGAGCGCCCGAAATAATGTCGCCTCACCGATGTCGTGTGCCGTTTTCTTTTTACGCAGGTCTGCCACAACGCTCTCTGCCGAGACCCCGCACATCTCCCGTTTGGCGAGCGTCTTTCGAGCAAGGTACTCCTCTGCAGCAGCATCTGACACCTCTGCGAGGCCCTGGGCACGCGGCATGTGTTGCTCGGCGTGCTGAGTGAGCGTAGTGACACCCTTCCCTTGCAAAGAACGAAATAATGCGGTCGGGAGTGGTTCAGGTACAAAGGCAAGGTACGAAACTGAGGTACATTTTTTAGGACCCCAAAAAATCATCACAAAAGTGCGTATCAGGTGTCACAAGTGGGCCCCAGACAGTTTCCGGGGGGTATGGGTCGGATTTTCGGGTCAGATCAGGTATTAGGGCGGCTCTGATGGTATGTCGAAAATTTTGGTTTTGTACGGGCTTATGACCCCCCCTACCCCCCCCCCCCCCTAGGGGGGGTCAAATGCCACCCTTTTACGTGGACAAACACGATTTTTCAAAAAACCGGCGCAGAGGCCCCAAAGCCCCCGTAAACCCTCCAAACCCCCCCAGATCGGTCCGGAAACCCATCGAACCCCACTTTTCCACCATTCCGGGCACCTCAGGTGCCCGAATTGGGGTACCTAAATTTTGTGCCACCGTTTGGTACCGTACAGTGCCACTGTGTGGGAGGTTGGAAAAGAAAATGCCCCAACACACCACATCTGAGGGTTGCAATGCATGTTGCTTGCCAACCACGTCATCCGGTGGGTGTCAGGCGCTATGTAGGTGGCATTAGCCAGGTCTTCGATGTGTTCTGGCTTGTATATATACCTCCCTGCCACCATGCACCGGGAGGCTGCCTGTAGGTACGGAACAGTCCAGATGGTCGTGTGATTCCTGTGCAGCAGTGCTCCACAACCGGGATGTGTTGACAACGACTGTTGCAACACGAGCTGTACATTCCGGGAACACATGAAGTGCGCTGTCGTGGTACCCATTGTGCCAGAATTGGTAGTTGCTGCGGTCTACTTTGCCTGGCCCAAGAGCACTGGTACTGAACGGTGCAATATGCGTGGCGAGGTGAATACAACGGAAGCGCGCAAAGTCAATACAGCTCTCGGATGGCGGGTGGTGGTGCCACTAGTGTGTGACGTTCACTCGAGGATACAACGCATCACAATGAATCAGCAACCGTGGACCGAGTACAATACGCTCTCTGTGGCTGGTGTGGGGGACAAAGGCAGTGCCTGTGCCGCAGGCAGGGAGGTATATATACAAGCCAGAACACATCGAAGACCTGGCTAATGCCACCTACATAGCGCCTGACACCCACCGGATGACGTGGTTGGCAAGCAACATGCATTGCAACCCTCAGATGTGGTGTGTTGGGGCATTTTCTTTTCCAACCTCCCACACAGTGGCACTGTCCGGTACCAAACGGTGGCACAAAATTTAGGTACCCCAATTCGGGCACCTGAGGTGCCCGGAATGGTGGAAAAGTGGGGTTCGATGGGTTTCCGGACCGATCTGGGGGGGTTTGGAGGGTTTACGGGGGCTTTGGGGCCTCTGCGCCGGTTTTTTGAAAAATCGTGTTTGTCACCCCCATTTGACCCCCCCTACCCCCCCCCCCCCCCCTTTTTGCTTTTTTTTCTCGACACAAGCCGAAGCAGCAGGGCCCTCTCCACACAGCGCGCACATGCACACACTTCCCCTCACACACACACACCCTGCTCCCCCACCCCCCCCCCCCCAACCCCATCGGAGTGGAGGCGTATATATCGGTGCAACAGCCAATTCGCCCTTTCCCACCTCGGCCCACACCATTATGAACGATTTGAACGATTTTTGGCCGTGCTCGTAGCATTCCCCGTTGAGGGGGTCGCTATTTCGTGTTCTCCTGGCCGCACGGAGGCATTGCCTTACGTCGCCTCTTCCTCTTTTCCTTTGGTGGTGTGTTGGTCTGGCACAGAGGGCGGGACCGTGCTGATATGCACAGTGACGACTCTCCCTTTTGTTTTGTGCCCGCCTCCACCGAGATTCGGCTGATGCCTCTCAGACTGGGGGCGGGCGGTCGCCGACCCTTTTCTGTACGAGGTTTTCCACAGGCTGCACACCTGCCCCGCGGCTGTGTGGCAGTCTTCGCGGAGTGCAATGCGAAGGTCTGGCCTGACGTGGTGTGACTATTTAGACTCCAGGTGTCTCCACCCTTCCTGGTCTGGGGAGCCTCGGTACCCAAGCAGTTTTCGGTCATGCCCTGGACCACGGCCGTGCTAGACTCCTGGTGCAGGCACCCGTCATGGTCCGGGGACGGCCCCCCCAGGCAGTTTAACGTCTTACCCAGGACCTTTTTTTTTTCCCTCTTGTGTCCCATGCCTTGTTTGCAGTGATCGCATTGTTGGCCATCCTTGCTGTAGTTCGGCATGCCGCCCTTCCCACCTTCCCCCACCCCCTCCCCGGCGGTTTTGCTCTCCGTGTGGTTTGGTGGTACTGGTGAGCCATCTGGGGAAAGAACCTTGACAATCCCGGGCCGGCAGTACGTTCGTCACCCCCACGGGCTCGGCCGGTTTCTAAACCTTTAGGCAATCTACGTCCGCAGGCCAAGAACCCGGTGTGCAGATGCACGTTGGGAGCCCCCTGAAGTCCGCACACGCCCTCTCTGAGTAGTCCCCGACCAAGCGCTGGCCTCTCTGACCGACTACCATGCCGCCGCAGGCCAAGAACCCGGTGTGCCGAAGCACATTGGGAGCCCCCTGAAGTCAACACAGCACCCCGCCAGTGGCTCCAGCTGTCCCTCCCCATGTCAGAGTTGACGGAAAAAGGCGGACCCTCTTTTGTCCCAGTGCTCCGTGCTATGCACTGGGACCCCGTTGCCCAGGCGGACCAGCCTGGGGGAGCCCTCGGGGTGTGGGGTTGAGTTTTACGACTTCCCTAGGTCTTAGGTAGTTTAAGGTCGTGCCCAGGACCTTTTTTTTTCCCTCTTGTGTCCCATGCCTTGTTTGCAGTGATCGCATTGTTGGCCATCCTTGCTGTAGTTCGGCATGCCGCCCTTCCCACCTTCCCCCACCCCCTCCCCGGCGGTTTTGCTCTCCGTGTGGTTTGGTGGTACTGGTGAGCCATCTGGGGAAAGAACCTTGACAATCCCGGGCCGGCAGTACGTTCGTCACCCCCACGGGCTCGGCCGGTTTCTAAACCTTTAGGCAATCTACGTCCGCAGGCCAAGAACCCGGTGTGCAGATGCACGTTGGGAGCCCCCTGAAGTCCGCACACGCCCTCTCTGAGTAGTCCCCGACCAAGCGCTGGCCTCTCTGACCGACTACCATGCCGCCGCAGGCCAAGAACCCGGTGTGCCGAAGCACGTTGGGAGCCCCCTGAAGTCAACACAGCACCCCGCCAGTGGCTCCAGCTGTCCCTCCCCATGTCAGAGTTGACGGAAAAAGGCGGACCCTCTTTTGTCCCAGTGCTCCGTGCTATGCACTGGGACCCCGTTGCCCAGGCGGACCAGCCTGGGGGAGCCCTCGGGGTGTGGGGTTGAGTTTTACGACTTCCCTAGGTCTTAGGTAGTTTAAGGTCGTGCCCAGGACCTTTTTTTTTTCCCTCTTGTGTCCCATGCCTTGTTTGCAGTGATCGCATTGTTGGCCATCCTTGCTGTAGTTCGGCATGCCGCCCTTCCCACCTTCCCCCACCCCCTCCCCGGCGGTTTTGCTCTCCGTGTGGTTTGGTGGTACTGGTGAGCCATCTGGGGAAAGAACCTTGACAATCCCGGGCCGGCAGTACGTTCGTCACCCCCACGGGCTCGGCCGGTTTCTAAACCTTTAGGCAATCTACGTCCGCAGGCCAAGAACCCGGTGTGCAGATGCACGTTGGGAGCCCCCTGAAGTCCGCACACGCCCTCTCTGAGTAGTCCCCGACCAAGCGCTGGCCTCTCTGACCGACTACCATGCCGCCGCAGGCCAAGAACCCGGTGTGCCGAAGCACATTGGGAGCCCCCTGAAGTCAACACAGCACCCCGCCAGTGGCTCCAGCTGTCCCTCCCCATGTCAGAGTTGACGGAAAAAGGCGGACCCTCTTTTGTCCCAGTGCTCCGTGCTATGCACTGGGACCCCGTTGCCCAGGCGGACCAGCCTGGGGGAGCCCTCGGGGTGTGGGGTTGAGTTTTACGACTTCCCTAGGTCTTAGGTAGTTTAAGGTCGTGCCCAGGACCTTTTTTAATATCTCCTCTCAGGATTGGTATCCCAGGAGGAGTTCTGTCAGTTTTGGGTCTCTTTTCAGAGTCAGTCCATACCAATGAAGTACAGAAACTGTAGCTTAAGAAATCGTTGGTGATTATTTTTAGCATTTTTTTGACGTGGTTTCTATTTTATTTCGCGAGCGGGGGGCGGTCAAAGAGGCCCCATCGGCAGGCCAGCGTGGTGGCAGGTTGTGGTGTGGATGGATGCGCCTCGATCTTGATGTGTTTTCAGTGTTTTTTTTTGTGCATTCTTTGGGGGACTCGGGGGACTTCGAAACAAATGGCGTAAAGGAATTGGGGGAGGGAGGGGTGGTTCTCGCGATCGACGAACAGCCGTCCCTCTATTTTTGTGTGTCTCTTCTCCTCTCTCTCTCTCTCTGTCACCACCACCCCCCCTTCAGATGAGTTTGCACCACACCACGCCGCTGCAGGTTTTCCTTATATTTTTTGTGTGCAATGTTTTCCCCCTTCTCCGCGCTCTGCTGTGGGAACCCCCCTGTCGAACCTGACACGGTGTATTCAGCAGTGGCGTTGTTTACGTTGTTTCTGCGAAAAAACAAAGCCCCGCGGGAGGGGGAAAAAAGTAACCCCGCGCGGAGTGGTGTCTGGTGTCTGAACAAAGAAAAAAAAATCCTGGGTGGTGCCGCTGAAGGGCCGATTTATGTAGTTCTTACGTAGTTGTCATCCGGTTTTCAGCGGCACCACTGGGTTGTTTGTTTCTTGAGCTGCACCCTTGATTTCCTATAACGTGTGTGAGATACACACAGGGGGCGGGGGGGAGGTGGTGGTGGTGTGTGCATCGCACGGCACGCCCCCCCCCCCCTGAGTCACGGTTTCGGAGGAAAATGCGTATTTTTTGTCGATAATATCCCCGCGAACCAGGGTGCTCTACACGTTTGGACTCTCGGGGTTTTAAAAAAAAATAAGCCCGGCGTGCCAGTCGATCCGCCGGGGATGCTGTGTTCGATCCGTAATGCCCGACGCCATCCATCTTCGTCTGGGCAGGCTCGGCGCTGCCTCCGGAGCCCCTCCCCTTCTCCGCCTTGAGCAGAGAGGGGTGTCGTGATTTACTGGGCAGCAAAATATAAGAGACCTCTCGACAGCAGGGCTGCGGGAAGGGCTGGATTTTACTTTCTGTCCCCGGATTGTTGTATTTTCTTTGACAGCACCACCCCAGGCCCCTCCCCACACCGGCACACACCGGCATTATAAAGTCCCCTCTGCCGCAAACCCTAAACCCCCACCCCCCTCTCCCCTCCCCTCCCCTCCCCTCCCCTCCCCCACGCACGCATGCAACCTGCCCATCTCCACCCGATCCCTTTCCCCCCCTCCAACACTCCCTTGCGATGACATTGCACGTCCTCCCAGGCTTTTTCGTCATGTTTTTTTCGCTTCCGCACGGCACCCCATCCCCCCCTCTCCCCCCCCCCCCCCCCCGCAACAACCGAATGACGGCCGGCCTTTGACGCCTTTACTCTGCTGTTCTCTCTGCACATGTCTTGCACCCCCCCACCCCACCCCACCCCACTTTCTTCCTTTTTTTTTCGTGCCTCTCTATCCATCGTGCTGTTTTTCGTTCCGTTTGATCCTTTCGAAAAAAAAAGAACAAAAAAAACACGCCCTCCCTTTTTGCTGTCACTGCAAGAAGGGAGATGGGGTCGGTGGGGAGTGGGGAGTGGGGGCGTTCGGAGTGATGGAGTCTGGGTATTGCGTGTGGGGGGGGGGGGGGGTTTTCCGGCACTTTCTCTTTTTATTCGGGTTCCGAACTTTCTCAGCCATTGATTGTCAGGTTGTCGCTAGATGCTGTGTTGCTGGAGGGTGGGGGTGAGGGCATAGTGATGTTGGTGGAAGCGTCAACGCATCAAACTACGGAAGGAGGAACCGCGGCTGCTATGCTTTTTGTGCTGGCTTGTTCCAACCGCTGTCGGGGGGGGGGGAAATGATCTGAGAAATCTGAAAAATTGAGACGAAAATGAAACCTCTCGTCATCCCGGCGTTCGCAAAATATATGGATGGAGAGGGGAGAGGAGAGAACGTGTCTGCCTGTTCGTTCTGTGCCAAAAATATTGTTTTGCGACCTGTGTGTCTGCCGGCCGTACGTGACCGCCCTGCCTGTCCTTTGGACGCCAGACGGCGAGAGTCCGTCGACACCACCCGTGCGTCAGCGCGGCGCCCAAGCCCCTCGCGAGATTGCAACCTTCTTCTGTATACTGTCGAACGACACCCCCTCCAATAAGCAACTCCAGCACAAAACACACTCACATCGTCCAACCTGTCATTCATTCCACCCCCCCCCCCTCCCCCCCCCTCTCTCTCTCTTCCCTTCCTGGCAACCCCTGGCACCTAGGCACAACCCCCCCCCCCCTTCTCCCCCCAAAGGACACACCCCAAAAGCTGGAGGGGGGTGTCGGGAGACTTGTCAATGTGTGTTGGGCTTCCCTTCACTTCGCTTCGACAACCATGCCGACACCCCCCCCCCCCCAGCCCCCCCCCCCCCCTGCGTTCACCAGCTTTACCTTTCTTCGGCTTCAATGTCCCTCCCTCCCCCTCCGCCCCTTCACCCTTCCGCCCCAGCTGTGTCAAGGGTGAATGGGTCGTGAGTGGGTGGTGAGGTTGGGTTGGGATCTCTCTATACATTCGCCTGTCTTTACTTCACACCGCATCCTTGACACCCCCCCCCCCCCCCCCGTCCTCCCCAACACGACGCGGTCTCCACCTTTCCGGGTACCCGGCGGATACCCGGGTACCCGGGTAGCCGCCCACCCACGACGGGAGGAAAAAAGAGTGAACGGGCAGCATGCCGTTCCTCTTTTTCCCCCCGTGAGGGTGGGCCCCCCCCTGCCAGGCAAGGTGAAAAAATGAAGAAACGGGCAGCATGCCGTTCTACATTTTCCCTTGCAAGGCAGGGAGGGCGCCCCCCATGCCAGACAGCAGCCACCCCTGCAGGGGCAACAACTGACGGGCATGGGGGAACGAGGTGGGTCTGGACCCGACACCGCCACCACACGCGCAGTGCACCTTTCGGATACACTGTCGTGAGTGGGGTGTGGGCAGTTCCCCTATCCTGTGAGCTCCTTTCGGACGAAGAGGTGCAGCGGTTATCTGCAACCTTCGTCCTGGACTTGCCTCGGGGGGAACGCCACGGTTTACCGCGGGTCCCGACGAGGGCACTCAGGCAGGATCTTCACGCCACCCCGCACCGAGGTCCCTTCTCACGCGGCGTGTCTCCCAGGTTCATGGCGGCGTCATCAGGTCAGGCTTTGTAGTCTCTACACCATCAGTAGTAAGGGAAATCCTAAAACCATACATGAAATCCACCTTTTGGGCCGCTGGTGTACGAGGCTTGTTCCTCCAATTGAATCATGTTTGCTGTGTCAGGCAATATCAATACAGCCGCTGAAAGAAGTCGAGGTGTTGTGGATCTGCTGCTCACAGGAAGGATTCAGGGTGGATCACAAGACTGACCACCCTCTTTCCTTTGTCAAGTACCCTGTAAAACATCAGAACACCAAGTATCTTTCAACACTACATGTTCAAGAGTGGAATCAGTGGAATCGGAAGGGGTCACACCCGACCACACGGACACAGTTCCCGCGACTAATAAATGCCGAGAGTTCCGGTGTCCGACCACCTGGTATTACTTGGCTCCATCCACCCAGTCATTACGAGGGGGCGTCCCTTGAAGCCAGTTCCGCAGAACTCAGACCCCCCTTAAAACCAATGTCCTGTGTAGACAACTACTTAGCCTGCCTGATGACGACACCAATTCGCTGGGAGAGAGGCCGCGGTCCAGGACCCCAATGGGGATGACGTGGCATTGTTTGACCGAATCGGTTGTGTAAGTGTGTAGCCCCCTCCGCCCTCTGTCCCTCCCCCCAGGGTGGTGTGTGGAGGCGAGAAGCGCAAACAGCAGCAATGCAGGCATAGCAAAAAGTGGATCCCTGCAGGTAGACCCTCGGGGTACATCCCTATCATCGGGTCACCTGAAATTTCCCAATTTGAAAATCTGCAACAAGGCAACACGGGATGGGATGGGGCACATGACCTGCACAGGGGTGGGGGGCAGAGGGCAGGGGGTGCACGGTGGACTCCAGCGGCCCTAGCGGGAGTCTGGGAGCGGGAGTCTGAGCGGGTGTCAAAGACTCCCGCTAGCGGGAGTCTATACTCCCGCTAGGGGGAGTCTGACTCCCCCTAGCGGGAGTCTTTTCACCCATTTTCATCCATTTTTCCCATGATATAGTTACAGTCTACTGGCGTGGGGGGTAAAATCATGGTGGAAGAGGGATGGGGAGGGGCTTGTTTTGCTTCTGTCAGTTTCCCCGGACTCTGGACTACCTACCTATCCTCCTGGTAGCGGCTGCACCTGCGGAGGTGAGCGGTTAGAATTTGAGGTGTCAAAGTGCGGCCATCGCCTGTCGTAGTTGTGTTACACCTTGGGCAAGACAAGCCATCCTGCAGGCCTCATCTTCTTCGTCAGAACTGTCATCCCCCTCCTGCTGTGCGCGTTGGTCAAGCGTGCTCAAAGTCGCCTCGGATGACACGAATGGTGTGAAAGTCGCCCCCAGCGGGATTGGCATTTTGCACAAGCAGAGCGATAATTTGCGGTGTCCTTCGGGGAACCGGGACAGGAAGTAGGGCGCGCTGATGGGTTCAACGAAGTCCTGTGTGTTGCAGTGCACAAACCCCTTCTGCAGCTGTGTCAACTGTGTGCAAAGAACATACACAGCCAATCTATGAGCGTGTCGGGTGTGCAGACACGGACACAGAATGACTTCTCTATACCCGAGGATCCCGTCCTGCGACAGGTGCGCAACCTTCCAAGGCATGCCCGATGCGCGCCGCTTCTCTTCTGCCATTGCAAGATCTCTCTCGTAAGTTGCGGAGCTGGCGATTGTAACGGCATCTTTCTTGCGATGTCCGTTCTCTGCTTCTTCAAATTCGTCGTTGTTCTGCAGAGGCACTGCATCTTCTGGAGCCCACCAATGATGGAGACTGTGTACGTAGGCATTGCGCGTTGATCCCTTTTCGGCATGCTCCATCAACCAGTGAAATATATGCCCTGAGATCCGAGCACGCAAGAAGGGAATCCGGGCTGACTCATCCTTGCATCCCCAGAAGTGCCAGGGGATGTCTGCATACCGGAAATGCATGAGGTCTGCAAGGGAGACAAAGAGGTAGCGGAACAAGCCCTTGTAGGTGTGTCCTGTGACAGGCAAGCACGACCTTCCGGAACTGAGCACCTGTCCCATTCTGCGACACATTCAGTGCAAGGTTTGTACAGGTCTTGTCGAATATTTTTTTGTTGTCTCATCCAGTACCCTGATCAGCCGCATGGCGAGCCCCTTGCAGTCATGGAGTGCTGGGGTGACGTAGCGGGCATTGGGAAGCGCACCTGCCAAGAGGGAGGGGTAGCCAGCCTCTTTTATCTCAGAGAGAGTCAGGTGCGGGTATCGATGCACCTGTTGATACCAGCGTTCTTCTGGGATGTCGCACAGTGAGCATCGGTGCCCTCGCCCCCCGCATCGCCTCATTGTTGCCCACTGCTGATCTATACTCCCGCTAGCGGGAGTTGGACTCCCCCTAGTTGAGACTCCCGAAAAGGGTTAAACCCGGTAGTGGTACCCTACCCCCGCTGGAGTCCACCGTGCAAGGCCGGATCAGCCCACGGGTGGGTTTGAGGAAGAAATCTGGGGGGGCAAATTTTGCTGCGACTTCCGGTTTCACCCGGCCGAACTCCAGCATCTATCCAGACCCACGGTGCCAAGCCGTTCGCCCGTGTCGCGATCATTCGCGGCTTCAGGCTGCCCCCGACGACACGTTTGTATCCTGCACCTTGCCATACTTCGCCTCCACCTTGTATATGACGGAGAGCGCCCTCCTTCCGCATCGTTGCGACTTCCCTGACAGCGAACTTATCCATGTCAGGGAAGACATGGCGATGATTGCGTTGGCCACCTGGGTGCTGTGCTTGTGGAGCTCCTTGCTCAACACCGTTGCTAGGAGCCTTCTAATGGATCCCAGTGTCAGCACACTGCCCCCTTTTTTAACAGGGAAGGCCGTGCAAAAATCATGCACAATGTTCGTCGCCTCCGCAGCCTCGGGACTCTCTGCGCTCTTCTTCTTCTTAATCGACTTTGCCGCCGGCTTCGCTGCCGGCTTCGTTGTCGTCTTCCCCATTTTTGTGAATCAGGTCTGCGAGCTGGGATGGGTGGAAACGTCCGTTTCGTTTGGTGTGGCTGTACTTCAGTGACGAGTGCCACATTGCATAGGTATCATGGGAAAAATGAGTGAAAATAGGTGAAAAGACTCCCGCTAGGGGGAGTCAGACTCCCCCTAGCGGGAGTATAGACTCCCGCTAGCGGGAGTCTATACTCCCGCTAGCGGGAGTTGGACTCCCCCTAGTTGAGACTCCCGAAAAGGGTTACCCTACCCCCGCTGGAGTCCACCGTGTGGGGTTGTGGTTGGGGTCATGGCATTTGATTACTTGAGCTTTATTGCTCGAATTTCGCACAAGAAACCTCCTCACTTGGCCGATTCTCTCCCACAACAAGGTCCGGCTTCCACAACTCGGATTTGGAGTTTTGTAAGCCGGAGCAAACCTCATTTGCTTGATTTTTGGGGTCACATGAGTGAGAATTCCGGGCGAAACGTCGCGATTTTCTCACGACTGCCTTCGAAAATGGACAGTTCCAGACCACCAGGACCCGATTATGGGCCCAGACAAGTTTGGGTCAATAGTTTGGGCGAAATTTCGCCAAGGCCAAAAAACAGCCATTTTCCGGAAATTCCGGGACCCGTTTTAACGCGTTTTAGGGCCCAAAATAGGCTCAAAACTCAAAAATTCCTTCGAAATCGGGCTCAAACGTCCAAAATAGGACCCCCCCGAAAAAAAATTTGAAAAGGGTCCCCCTATACACTCTGGGTTATGGACAATAATTCACGGGTTCCCGGGCCGGGTACCCGGCGGGTACCCGGATCCGGGTACCCGCCCGGGTACCCGGCCGGATACCGGGATCCGGGTACCCGGATCCCGGTATCCGGTGGTATCCGGGGGGTACCCCCGGGTACCCGGCGGACCACCCGGCCGGGTACCCGGAGGCGGGAACCCGGGTACCCGGCCGGGTACCCGCCGGGAGGTGAAGACCGCGTCGTGAACCCACACGATGGCGGGTATCCGGGGTTCCGGATATCGCGTTGTGCAATTAAGCACCACACAACCCTGAGTATATCAGATCACAAAGCCCCAAAGGAAAAATGTTTCAAAAATTGTTCAAACCGTTCACCATTCGTGTTGGTGTTAGAGAGATGCGTGGTGTCGACGCAGTGCAGGCTGAGGCAACTGATGGGAGGGATCAGACGAGATATCTGCTGCCCTATAGCGGAGCGTGGTGAGGTGTGATGTTCATCAAGCCTGACTGGGGCACCCTCCCCCCCGAGAAGAGCTGAAGGGTGGCCAGCCCTTCCGCATCTGTTTTGCTTGTTTCCCCCCCCCCCCCCCTTCTCTGTCGACCTGGCATGCATACCCCACCCCCCCACCCCAACATCCTGGTCCCCAACAAAGATCGATGCGCTGTGGGTTGCCTTGCCGATCGAGAGGATTCCCTGTGGGGTTATAGCCCCTCTCTTCTCGAGAAAGGCGGCAATTTGACGATGGTGCCGTCGGGCCAGAAAAAGGCGACGGTCCCTCGGGCTTCTATAGTGGCATGGTGTGCGCGCATCGCGTTTTTTTTAATTTTTTTTATACCATCCAAAACACAGCGCAGCATTGTGTATAGGAGGAAATACGATACTAGAAAGGACTGGCGTCATCACCTCTGTCATGTTTCCCTTTCTTCGTGCTCCACCACACCTTCTGTACTTCAGACAACACAAACACACAATAGCCGGTCGTGAGATTTGTGCAGAGGAGTGGTGGAAGCGGTCAACAAAACATTTTTCTTCGTTCCATTTTTGTGTTTCCATAGCGCCAAGTAAGATATCGACAGAAGGACGTCTAGTACGCGTATTTGCACTGCTTTCAGAACCGAAATTTTAGTCTCGCTTCCCTTGCAGGCTGTGTGGGCCTGCATACACGCACAGGCAAGTCGGCGTGTGTACAAAAAAAATATGAAAAAAAGGCAAATACGCGTACTCGACGTCCTTGTGTCTGTGAATGTTTGATGATCTGGACAAACAAAATAGGGGAACGAAAAAGGAATGTTTTGTTGACCGCTTCCACCACTCCTCTGCACAAATCTCACGACCGTGTGTTGTGTGTTTGTGTTGTCTGAAGTACAGAAGGTGTGGTGGAGCACGAAGAAATGGAAACCATGACAGAGGTAATGACGCCAGTCCTTCTCGTATCGTATTTCCTCCAATACACGGCTGCGCTGTGTTTTGGATGGTATAAAAAAAATGGTTTGGTCTGGTGGTGGTTGGGACAAGACCGACGAGATTAGAAGCGGCACTGGTAGACGGGTTTTGAGGCCCCCCGCCCCCAGGTTCCCCCTGCCCACCTGGACGGACCCAAGTGCCTCACACCGGATCTCTCCCCACCCGGTGGTCCACCTGACGGATACGCGAAAAAAAATCATGCGGTTTTGAAGATACTCCTTTTCTTGATGTCCACCTGTGGAAACGGCACACTTCTGCAGCAGGCCCGCATCCACCCGAAGCGGTTTCGATCCACGCAGTAGGACAAAATGTTGCCGGAGGACCGGACAGCGTTCGTTCACACCCCCGCCATGTGAATATCTAGAGCATCACACATTTAGAGCATTACTGCACCGTGAATATTCAATACAACTATAAAGTCTTCAGGCAACACCAAGGTGCACGCCACACTGCTGAGATCCTGTTTGTTTGCAGGTTTGAGGCAACAAGCCTCCACCTGGGTGGTGGTGGTGGTGGCGGCGGTGAGGCGATATTCATTATTTTACGCAAGTCACGGCCTTCTTTTTCGGGAACCCGCTTCGACGTGAGGTGGTAGGAAGCTTCGCGGCGCTTCACGCATGCCCTTTGCGACCCCTCCCCTCATTCACGACACGCTAATCTCCCCCCTCTTCAGGAGTGTGAGTTTATATGATCTCGCACCCCCCTCCGGGGAAAGAGTTATTAGTTCTGCATTCTTTTCAGCTCTGGGTGAACCGTTCTCTCTGACGCACACACACGCCCCTGCCAACTCTCAAGTTATCTTCTTGGTAAGTTCTGCGCGTCAGCGTCGAAAAAAAATACTGTCGCAACACCAGAATTGCAAGCGAGTCGAACAACGAGATGCGCGCAGAAGCGAAAGTGGCACGTTTCTTGAATTCTTGACCTAGGCCAGGTTTATTGATGCGGGGTCGTCTCCGCAGGGGGGGGGGGGTTTTGAGGAGCTTCTCCCTTTCTTGGCTGTTCTACCTCTCACTGGCTTTGCGCCGAATCGCAACGCCCCTTTTCTCTCCTGCCTACTGTGGTGTTTTCCAAACACCCGTGATCACCTGCCAATCTCTCGGGTCCTACCAAAGCCGCTTGAGTCGAACGACCTACAAACCACCGCAAGGCGCCTCGTTCCTTACCTGTGCCTTCCGCTGCCTGTTATCTTGCACGACAAAGGGGGGGGGGTAAATCAAGGCGCAAGAAGGCAAATCACTCGGTTTAAAAGCGGTGATGTGTACCTTCCTTCCATCTTCCTTTTCCTTCGAATGCCTTGAGGTTTCAAGGTGCCAAAAAAAACATATGACGCTGGTTGCTGCATCCTTTTATGATACCGTTTTTTCTTCTTCTCACTGCAGCAGGCCTGTGCCTAAGTCGGATGTAGATGTAAGGGTCGGCCTCAGGGAATAAAAGTTCCCACTTTTTTCTTCCCATATTTTGCAAGAACAGCTAGCTTTTCGCACTAAAAAGACTCGTGGCAGCGTTCGGTATCCTGCACACATGCACTAGCAGGCACCGTTCGTACAAACAAAGAACGCAACTCCAAGTCTTTTTTTGGTGGGGGTTTTGTTGGGGGTTTTTAGGTTTCTTTTTGGGGGGGATATACCTGACCTTTTTTGGGCACGCTCCGCACCCCCGCTGACGCGGGTGCTGTGATGAGTGCCGTCCTGCAGCTGCTCGCGACCACGGTGCCCGTGGCCGCGGGTGGCTGTTTGGGCACTTCCAAGTTATTGTACAGCCTCCGTGAATAATCGGAGGCTGTGCAAGAACTCGGAAGTGACGACGAAGACGAGGCCACGGGCGACCTCCCACGGGATGGCATCGACCAGAGGCTTGCTCTCGAGCAGATGTTCACTACCGTGGCCTCCGGCGGCTGGGGGGCTCCGCCCCCCAGACCCCCCTGTGGCTTGTGCCTGGTCTTGGAGCCAAGTCCTTGCGCGTACGGGGCTGTGGCATATCGGTTCCAGCACCCTCGCGGGAAGCTCCCATATCAGGCGAGATCCTGTGCAAAATGCAAAAAAAGGAGACCCCCAGCCCAGCTGTGAATTGGTTGTGTGCAAATGCAGCAAAAGAACGTGTTTTCGCGCTGAAATACCGTGTTCTGGGCTAAAAAAAGGGACCAGCGCCGAAGGAAAAAAAGTGGGAAAAAAGTTGGGTGTAAACTCTGGTTTTTGACGATTTTTGGCCATATTTAGGCACAGGCCTGCACTGCAGCCTGCGCCTCTTAAAAAAATATGACAAATAAAAAGAAGAGATCTGCCCCTTTTTTGTGCAACTGCACCACAAAGCAACGAAGAAGGGTGCCGTGAACCAAATTTAGCCACACCTCACCAACCAGAACACATCCAGGCACACCCACTGGCGCGACCTTCATGCGGGGCGGGGGAGCATGTGTCCTCCGGACCATGCATCTCCGAATAGGGCAGAAGGTGCAGGCCTACAGGTGTCACTGTGTGTTAGGCTTCTGCGTATTTGTGTCAGCTTATCTTTTCGAGGCCCTTCTACCGTAGACTCCCCCCCACCTGGTGTGTCGCTTATCCGGGATTAGCGACACGCCTGCCCCACCCCTTTATGTTATTCCTTTATTCGCGCCACCCTGCGTGAGCAGGAAGTGGTAGAAGACGCCACACAAGCCACGGGATTGCCCAAAAAAACGTCATCTGCACACCCTTCACCGGGCCAAGCGCACACAGGAGTGCCTCACAGATTTTTTTCCACTTCTGTGTAGAAGCACAGATAGACTTCCATGGCCACCGTCCTGCTGTCTAGATGAACCTACACCCTTTGTGGGATCTGATGAGCGACCACTCGGGCACCTTAAGTCAGCTCTCGGTTCATCCCGCGTCGCCAGTCCTGCTTACCAGAAGTGGCCCACTTGAAACCAGGATTCTACGTCAGGGTACAAGTAAGTTACCCCGAGCTCACGCCCATTTAAAGTTTGAGAATAGGTCGAGGAAGCGGTATCCCCAATGCCTCCAATCATTCGCTTTACCTGGCGTAACTCCTTTTTTGGTTCCAGCTATCCTGAGGGAAACTTCGGAGTGAACCAGCTACTAGAGGGCGGGTTCGTCGAGGGAAAAAAACACTAAAACTCTACTCTCCAAGGGCACTACGACCCCCGCCTGTGTGATCGCAACAGGTGGACTATCGCTGCCCTCTGTTCTCCCACTTTTCTCCCTCCCCCTCCGTACTTCAGACGTTACGTCATTTGTTTTGCCTTTTTCCTTTGTTCTCTAAATCCCCCCGGAAAAGACGTCATTCGTCTCTGCAAAAAGAATAAAGCATGGCAAAACCTGCCTGAGACGGAAGTGACACTTTCACTCCAGGGAGACAACACAACACAGACCACTGTGGTGGCGAGGTGAGGTTTTTTTTTTGAATTTGTTAACAGTTCCCCCGTTTCGGTCGGCCCCCACCCAAACCCACCCAGCGCACCCGCTAAAAATGTGAACGGAAGGGGAAGGGGAGCGCACACTGCACACAAAGCTAGGCGTAATGCCCTAATTTTGTGAAGTGCGCTCACTTTGAACTATCTGAACGATCCCCCCCCCCCCCCCCCACCTCCCCCGCACCCCCCCAGCCCCCCACAACACGATTCCTGACTTTGGGCGACAAAAGCAACCCGCTGGTGCCCCACCCCTCTGTTGCCCTATACAGCGTGAGGAGAAACCCCACGGTGCACATGCCACACAGTATGGCACAGGGTTTTGTCGCCCTGTGTTCCTCCCCCCCCACCCCCCTGTGCCCATGCCATGCCACACGCCGTTCGCCGCCTTCCTCCCCGTTTTCCCCTTCCACTGCCCGCCGCCGGCCGCGCCCCCGCTTCTCTCCTCTCCGACCTTTTGGCACTCTGGTCCATAATGGCAATTATTCTGCAATAAAATTTGAAGAGCATATAGAGATTCTGTGTGTTAGCCCCCCCCCCCCTCCTCCCCCCCCCCCCTTGGGCTTCCTCTCCTTACCCCCTCCCATCCCTCCTCACACGAGTGGGGTGTCCTCCCCATTGCGAGTAGGTGCTGGGAGATTTGCCTTTTGCTTTCACTCTCGACAATCAAACCACTCACCCCTTCTCTCCCTTGAGGGGGTTCTTCAAAAAGAAGCAGCCTGTTATTTGTTTTTTTGCCCGTGGCATTTATCGGAGGGGAGATGAGCTCGGTGTGTGTGGGGGGGGGGGGGGGGGCACACCCAGATGTGTGAGTGTGTGTGTGTTGTGCGGTTTTCCCCCTTTTCCTTTTCTTTTTCTTTTTTATCCCTGTCCCATTGGGGTGTGTGTGTGTGTGTGTGCGTGTGTGTTCCCACTGGAGAGGAAACCCCCCCCCCCCTCCCAACCCTTCAAAACACCCCCCCCATCACCTCACCTTCCCCTCCACCCACCCATCCCCCATCCCCTCCCCCTTTATTTTTTAAGCACACTCGTGTGAGCGGAAAGCGCCCCACCACAGCTGCAACCAAACGTGCTCTATACACTAACCCCACCCTTCATCAGGCTCAGGGTGTGATCAGTTCAGGGTTTTGTGTGTAGAAGCGTCAACGCAACAAACAAAAGGAAATTCATCAGAGCGGTTGTAGCTGTGAAGTGATAGGGCGCTTTTCTCCAAAAAGAAACCGCCTCAACAAAACTCGCCATGCTTTCCCCACTCTCCCCATCCACCCCCCCCCCCCCTCCCCCGTGCAAACTCCCCCCCTCCCCTCCCCTCTCCCGGTGCGTGTGTGTTGGCAGTGGCAGAGCAAACCCTATTGTTTTTGCTGCGGTGCAGTTTTTTCTCTCCATTTTTTTTCCTGCGGGGAAAAGAAAAAAAATCCCGTTCCATGCATGTGGTGACTTTCCAGATGTGCAGGAGCGGGGTGTGTGAGGTGCGTGTCCTTGGGGTGTGGATGGTGTCTTCTTGTCGATCCAAACTGAAATGAATCGGGGTGTTAGTGTGTTGCCTCTGTGCGATGGGGGTGTGGTGGATGTTTCTTTTGTGGGGGGGAAAGACTTTCTGTGGCGCGGTGGTCGTAGCAGGCCGGGGTGGGGAGGAGGGGGGTGCGTGGTGGAAAAAAATTGCACCAGTCCAGGGGACGGGGGGGGGGGGTTTTGCGGTGGTGTGGGGTTTTTGTTTTTTGTTTACTCGAGAGATCCTTCCTGACATTCCGAAAGAGCAGACAAAACAAGAGAACCAGTGAACATCCTCCTCTGATCAGCGCAAGGAGGAGAGGGGCGGGGGCATGGGGTGGTGTTGCTGGGTGGGGATTCAAAAAAGAATTTGTTCAGATAAAGAGGGGCAGAGGAGGGGGGGGGGGAGAGAGAGAGAGAGAGCAACGATGCAAAAAAAATTAGCAAAGGGGGTCTTCGCTACGGGGTGATCGTCAGTGCATTTTTGGTGACTTTCCTATCGAATTCGCTGAAAACTGACGAAGAATAACGACCAGCGAAGACCCCCAAAAAGGGAATATAAAATTCGGCGAAAAGAAAACCTGTGTTTTTTTTTGTGCAGATCGGATTGTCCAGATGCCAACATCGGCGCAGATTGCCTCACAGCCAATGCAAGATCATGTTGTTGTTGTTGATGTTGCGTGCATGCTGCAGTGGATATACCCCACCAACAAGGGTGGGAGGGTGTGTGGGTGATAGCGTTGCAGCATGGGCCCCGCGCTCTCTCATGTGCGCTTTCCACATCACTGCCAGAAAACAAAGACGCGATATATAATCTCCCCACCCCTTTTCTCTTCTTTTCCATGGCTTGTGCGTGTCTTGTCTCTTGTGTGAGTCATGTGTGTGAAATACCGTATTCGGAAAAATACTGGAACGGAATAATGTTCCAAGTTCCAGCCGAGACCCCATTTGTTCCAGTTATTTTCCGTTCCAGAATTGTTCTGGGGGGTCTGCGCGGACTTGGCCGTTTTCTGGGAGTCGGGTACTTTCCCAAGGGTATGCTGGCCCACCATCCTCCACCATGGCATGGGGTGGGGTGAGGTGGGATTCACATGTGCCCGAAAAACTGACAAGTACCCGCCAATTTCCCCCATATTCTAATTCTGGAACGGAAAAATACTGAAACGGAATAATGTTCCAAGTTTCGAAAACTCGGGTTTGTTCCAGTTATTTTCCGTTCCAGAAAAAATCCGTTCCAGCATTTTTCCGTTCCAGTATTTTTCCGAATACGGTAATACTTCGAAAGCCTCACCAGGGGGGGGGGGACCGCTGCGAACACGGCCAAAAAAAATGTTCAAATCGTTCACCTCTCTCCTCCCCTCTTCAGACCCCCTCTCTCCCCCCCGCGCGTGGCTGTCTGCCGCACCAAGCGAACAAGATTCTTTCTCCAGAAGGGGGGGGATGGGGTGGTTGTGCCCCGTTGCCGTGACCCCTTTTCTGGTAAACACTGTGGGCGCCACCCCCCCCCCCCCCCCCGCGGCATATATACTACTGCAAAATGCACCCCCCCCCCCAAAAAAAATGAACAAAAATGAGAGCGTCAAATGGGACAGATCAAGCTTGCTTGTGAGTGTCGACACCAAACAGGAAAGGGTGAAAGCGCAGCTACAGAGGGGCCTTCTCTCCGTGCCACTGGGTGTCAAGGGGTGCGGAGGGTGGAATAGGAAGAATACAAAAAAAGCAAATATTGTTTGTGCGTGGTTATGACTGCTGAAGATCACACAGGTCATATTTGTCGTCCGGCTGCCCCCACCCCCCGTCCCGTGGCCCAAAAAAGATGGTTTTTTTGTACGATGTGGCTCTCCTTTGGTGGAAGCGATCAATGCAAAAAATCATCTGAAAGGAAGACTCGAGAGACTGCTGCTGTATTTTACGCTGTGGCTCTCCGTTCTCGCACTCTCCCACCTGGGTTTGGTTATACACGGTGGACTCCAGCGGCCCTAGCGGGAGTCTGGGAGCGGGAGTCTGAGCGGGTGTCAAAGACTCCCGCTAGCGGGAGTCCAGACTCCCGCTAGCGGGAGTCTATACTCCCGCTAGGGGGAGTCTGACTCCCCCTAGCGGGAGTCTTTTCACCTATTTTCATCCATTTTTCCCATGATATAGTTACAGTCTACTGGCGTGGGGGGTAAAATCATGGTGGAAGAGGGATGGGGAGGGGCTTGTTTTGCTTCTGTCAGTTTCCCCGGACTCTGGACTACCTACCTATTCTCCTGGTAGCGGCTACACCTGCGGAGGTGAGCGGTTAGAATTTGAGGTGTCAAAGTGCGGCCATCGCCTGTCGTAGTTGTGTTACACCTTGGGCAAGACAAGCCATCCTGCAGGCCTCATCTTCTTCGTCAGAACTGTCATCCCCCTCCTGCTGTGCGCGTTGGTCAAGCGTGCTCAAAGTCGCCTCGGATGACACGAATGGTGTGAAAGTCGCCCCCAGCGGGATTGGCATTTTGCACAAGCAGAGCGATAATTTGCGGTGTCCTTCGGGGAACCGGAACAGGAAGTAGGGCGCGCTGATGGGTTCAACGAAGTCCTGTGTGTTGCAGTGCACAAACCCCTTCTGCAGCTGTGTCAACTGTGTGCAAAGAACATACACAGCCAATCTATGAGCGTGTCGGGTGTGCAGACACGGACACAGGATGACTTCTCTATACCCGAGGATCCCGTCCTGCGACAGGTGCGCAACCTTCCAAGGCATGCCCGATGCGCGCCGCTTCTCTTCTGCCATCGCAAGATCTCTCTCGTAAGTTGCGGAGCTGGCGATTGTAACGGCATCTTTCTTGCGATGTCCGTTCTCTGCTTCTTCAAATTCGTCGTTGTTCTGCAGAGGCACTGCATCTTCTGGAGCCCACCAATGATGGAGACTGTGTACGTAGGCATTGCGCGTTGATCCCTTTTCGGCATGCTCCATCAACCAGTGAAATATATGCCCTGAGATCCGAGCACGCAAGAAGGGAATCCGGGCTGACTCATCCTTGCATCCCCAGAAGCGCCAGGGGATGTCTGCATACCGGAAATGCATGAGGTCTGCAAGGGAGACAAAGAGGTAGCGGAACAAGCCCTTGTAGGTGTGTCCTGTGACAGGCAAGCACGACCTTCCGGAACTGAGCACCTGTCCCATGCTGCGACACATTCAGTGCAAGGTTTGTACAGGTCTTGTCGAATATTTTTTTGTTGTCTCATCCAGCAGGGGTGGAGCTTGAAATATGGGGTTGCGGGCTGGATCGGGTCAGATCGGGTCAGCCAATTTTTTCTTATGGGTTCCCCCCCGGTTCGTCTCAGAGATCAGTGCTCGGGCCCAGCCTCCCGCGAGGTACCGGAACCGATATGCAGCCCCGGACGCGCAAGGACTTGGTTACAAGACAAACACATGCCGTAGGGGGGGTCTGGGAGGCGGAGCTCCCAGCCGCCGGAGGCCACGGTAGTGAACATCTGTGACTTGCGGGCGTACGGATTCTGTGTGAGTTGGCTGCGTCCTCCTGAGGATACTGAGATTCCCTGATGTAAAGGGCTTGGGTACAAGACAGGCACATGCCACAGGGGGGTCTGGGGGGCGGAGCCCCCCAGCCACCGGAGGCCACGGTAGTAAACGTCTGTTGCACGGTACGGGTTGGGCAGCTTCATTTGTCCTCTATTGTGACTGTTTGAGGCCTGTGCTCATGTCGCTGGGGTCACTTTGCTCACGAAACGCCTCCTGGTCACCTTGAGGCCCCAAGGCGAGGAGCCAACTTTTCCGGTTTCCCGAAAATCTATATTTTTTTTCTTTTTACCCCTGACCTGATTTTTTGTGAGGGCCTGCAGAAAATCAGGTCAGCTGACCCGAAAAAACCCCCAAGCTCCACCCCTGTCATCCAGTACCCTGATCAGCCGCATGGCGAGCCCCTTGCAGTCATGGAGTGCTGGGGTGACGTAGCGGGCATTGGGAAGCACACCTGCCAAGAGGGAGGGGTAGCCAGCCTCTTTCATCTCAGAGAGAGTCAGGTGCGGGTATCGATGCACCTGTTGATACCAGCGTTCTTCTGGGATGTCGCACAGTGAGCATCGGTGCCCTCGCCCCCCGCATCGCCTCATTGTTGCCCACTGCTGATCTATACTCCCGCTAGCGGGAGTTGGACTCCCCCTAGTTGAGACTCCCGAAAAGGGTTAAACCCGGTAGTGGTACCCTACCCCCGCTGGAGTCCACCGTGCAAGGCCGGATCAGCCCACGGGTGGGTTTGAGGAAGAAATCTGGGGGGGCAAATTTTGCTGCGACTTCCGGTTTCACCCGGCCGAACTCCAGCATCTATCCAGACCCACGGTGCCAAGCCGTTCGCCCGTGTCGCGATCATTCGCGGCTTCAGGCTGCCCCCGACGACACGTTTGTATCCTGCACCTTGCCATACTTCGCCTCCACCTTGTATATGACGGAGAGCGCCCTCCTTCCGCATCGTTGCGACTTCCCTGACAGCGAACTTATCCATGTCAGGGAAGACATGGCGATGATTGCGTTGGCCACCTGGGTGCTGTGCTGGTGGAGCTCCTTGCTCAACACCGTTGCTAGGAGCCTTCTAATGGATCCCAGTGTCAGCACACTGCCCCCTTTTTTAACAGGGAAGGCCGTGCAAAAATCATGCACAATGTTCGTCGCCTCCGCAGCCTCGGGACTCTCTGCGCTCTTCTTCTTCTTAATCGACTTTGCCGCCGGCTTCGCTGCCGGCTTCGTTGTCGTCTTCCCCATTTTTGTGAATCAGGTCTGCGAGCTGGGATGGGTGGAAACGTCCGTTTCGTTTGGTGTGGCTGTACTTCAGTGACGAGTGCCACATTGCATAGGTATCATGGGAAAAATGAGTGAAAATAGGTGAAAAGACTCCCGCTAGGGGGAGTCAGACTCCCCCTAGCGGGAGTATAGACTCCCGCTAGCGGGAGTCTATACTCCCGCTAGCGGGAGTTGGACTCCCCCTAGTTGAGACTCCCGAAAAGGGTTACCCTACCCCCGCTGGAGTCCACCGTGTATGCGTTGGCAGGTTTTCCACACCGCCCTCCCTGCCCTCTCGCTGCCCAGCATTCCGGCGTTTTCTTTTTTTTTCCCAAAGCAAAAAAAAAAAGCAAAGAAAACAAACAACAGCAAAAAAAACAAACTCTTCGTGTGTGCACGATGTGTCCCGAGGCACATCGATCTGCTGCCAGTTCGATCTATGCATGCCGTGGGTGAAGCGGGGATCTTGGGGGTTTCAGGGTGGCGGAAATGGAGTCGGATGTGGTTACGGGGAGGGGGCCGGAGGTTATGACGATGCTGTGACAAGAAAATGCGGGGGGGGCGGGGGTGGGGGGTGGGAAAAAGCCCACCCCTCCCTCCCCCCTCCCCGTCCCCTTCCCTCCCCTTCCCACCCCTCCCCCCCCCCCCCCCTCCCCGGCTTTGCTTGCCACACCAGCAATTGTGTCCACACACTCCGCACCTCTGGTCACGCTGCTGACTAGGTTACCGTGTGTACAACGCGCTCTCCATCCCACACCCACCACAGAGGGCATAGACACATCCACACACGCCCGCCCCTCTGCCTCGCAAGCCACATAGAGGTTTGCACACAGAGGTCTTCTCCCGTGTTGTCCGTGCGAGCGGTTTAATCCCCCCCCCGGCGACAGCACCCCCATACACGGGGGAGTGGGAGTCCTGTTGTGCTGTGAAGCAGGCACGGCACAGCTCGGTGTCGGGTGGTGGGGGCCGGAGGGGCTGGGGCTGGGGTGGAGAGGGGAGGGTGTGAGTGTGAGTGTGGTTGGTTCCTAGACTGAAGGGGAGCGGGGCTGCAAGATGGCGGGGGTCGATAGAGGGCATGCGTACTACACGCAGGACACGTGTGCGGACACACTGGATGTGATGAACAAGCGTCTCAGTCAGGTATAGCACACAGGGCGTGAAGGGGGAGAAATCATGTTGTGTGTCTACACTATTATAAAAATATTCACGTGCGTCTGTGCCAATGTAGTGTCGAATCACTCCGCCAAACCAGGACCTGCGGAACCGCGTTCGGAGGGTTGCCCACTACCCACCGATGACGCCGGAGTGGCGCGAAGTTGCTGATATTGTGCACCACCTCGGCCAGGTGGCATGTATGGAAAGCAAAGAGGTGACGAAGCGAGATGGGACCGGTATGCTTGACAGGCTGTGGAGGCTAGGTCTTATTGCAAGGCCCGCTTGTGGGGCTCCACCCACCCCCCCACACACCCCCTGCCCCGCAGTGTGGGAGCGCGAGGAGCTCTGCGTGCGGTACATCATCGAGGAGAGCAAAACCAACATGCTTTTACGCATGATGGTGGACTTCAAGAAGTTCTGCTTCGAGTCGGTATGTCGTTTGCTCTGCGCCAACTGTGTTTTCCAGCCAGTGTTGCGAGGATATATATATATATACAGGGTGTGAGCTGTGTGTGTGCCCACAGTGGAGGCAGCACTAGAGCTCGCTCGGCGCGTCCTACACTAAACTAAAAAGATTAGCGTGTGTGTTCACAGGGTTTCTTCGCCCAGCGCCAACACCGTGTGTGTCAACACCGTGTCGCCTTGCAAGGCCAGTGTTGTGAGGCGGGCCCACATTCTCCTTTTCGGGATCCGGCACCCATGCGTGGCAGCCACACAGGCACCACCCCTCTTTCCTTCCCCCCCTGCAGGCGATGCAGAATACGTGTCAGGATCCCGAGGCTCTGGCGGTGATGAAGACCTTCGAGGCAGGCCTCGGGGAGCTCCTGCGGTGCCTGCTGACGGCAGTCGAGGCGCTCCAGACGCTCGACATCCCCGCGTTTGTGGAGTATGCGGCGGATGTCCTGAACGCGGCGATCGCCAGCGGCTGCTGCGACGCGCAGAGCCAAGAGGTGGTTATCATCAACTACCTGCACTCCGTGATGCTGCAGCTGGAGAAAATACAGGAGGACCGTGTGCTGGACCTCTGCCTCGACCACCACATCCTGCCCCTCGTCCTCAACCACTTCGAGCTCTACCGCGAAAAGGTGGGCGACGACGGCGTGGAGGTATGCTTGTCCTTGCATCGTGCTGTGTTGTGTTGCGAGGGCTCTCGGCAGCAGGCGCGGCACCCAACCCAGCAAGAGGGCGTCAGGGGGGGGGGGAAGACGGGCATAGCTTTTAAGCCAGCCGGGTTGTATAATAGCATTTGCCACATGTTTGTTAATACCACCCCATCACCCTCCGCTGCACACAGATGTACCTGTGGATGCTGAGTTACTTCTTCGACTCTGAGTACTTCCAGGGGCACCGTGCGAAGTTCATGACACCCGATGTGAAGAAGCGGCTCGTACTTCTTGAGGTATGCACTGTGCACACACCCAGCACGAACGGTGCGTTGTCTGCCTGTCCTGGGCATCTCTAATCGAGTGCACAAGCTTTGGGTCATCATGAGATGTGAAGAGGGGGTTGCCCGTTGTGGCATACTATTGTGATGGGGTGTTGAATGCTGCGCCCCACACACCACGCCGTCACACAGTCTTCTGCAAAGGCCGTGAAGGCAACGGAGAGCGACGCCGATCGGCGGAAGAAGATCCGTGTGCTGTGCGACACCATAATACGGTACAAATAAGGCGGGGCCCCTTACCACCATTCTACCACCAGGGTCTCGGCACAACCTGCATTTAGAGTGGAGGGGGTGTCCAACGACCTGCGCCTTTACTGTTCTCTCCGGTTCTGTTTGTGTGGGGTCCTGCAGCTGGGCTGCAGAGAGCGAGATGTGGGGGGGGGGGGTGGGGAGCAAGAACACAAACCCCCCCCCCCCCCCAATGCTGGGGCTAAAAACCCAAGGGAACGAGGTGCCCCCGCTCTTAATTAGAGTCCGTTTGGGCCAAAAAAAAAGCGACGATACATCCCCCTATACCCCCCTACCCCCACCACCCCCCGTTGGAAACCCCCCCAATTGATCTGAAAAAAAGAAATGTAATAACGTAGGGACGTGTGTCCGCTCAGGAAGACCCCCCCCTCCTCCTCCCCCCCCCCCCCCCCCCCACAAGCTTCTATCCCCTGCCAGGCTGGTCGCTAACCATCATTCATCATTCCACTCATTTTGGGGTTCCCCCCCCTAGATATTTCATCATTCCACCATCATTCCACCCTCGGGGCCTGCCGTCAGGCAGGCCCCGATGGTGGAATGATGGTGGAATGATGCCACGTGGTAGAATGATGCCACGATGGTGGAATGATGGTGGGGTGAAACACACACTACCACCTCATTCCCCACCATCCGTTGCCAGGGCCGAAGAGAGTATGGTTTTGCAGGAACCGATGCTCACTACCGTGGCCTCCGGCGGCTGGGGGGCTCCGCCCCCCAGACCCCCCTGTGGCGTATGTCTCGTACTCAAGTCACTCGATTCCCGTCAGGTCAGGGAATCCAACCACTCCAGTAGCCTCAGGAGGACTCAGCCACTCACACAGAATCTGTACGCCCACACTGAACAGATGTTCACTACCGTGGCCTCCGGCGGCTGGGGGGCTCTGCCCCCCAGACCCCCCTGTGGACCATGTAGCGTGTGCCCGGCTAGTAACCAAGCCCTTGCGCTTCGACGGCCGTGGCATATCAGGGGGTAGCGTCGAATCATGGTACCGAAAGCCTTTTTTTGGTTTCCTTCGGCACCCGAGGATGGCGCGAGCGGGAGAGGAACTGCGGAAGGAACCCAGCGCCTCACACCGTCCACCGACGGGAAAGTTAAGTAACAACACGAGCGCGCGCGAAAAATCGACCCCTAGCGTTTTCCCACCTGATCCCCCCAAAACAAAAGCGTCCGCACACCTAATCTCTAAAATTGAAAAAGTGAGCGACAGGCCTGGATCGTGGGCGCGCGGCGGCGGTGGCGAAGCCGCCGCCGCGATCGAGTACGAACCATATTTTACTGCATGGCCACCACTTCCACCCCCACCCCCCCCCCCCAGTGTAGGCAGGCCCTGTATTAAACTGTATTAAACACGTTTGTATTAAACTGTATTAAACTGTATTAAACTGTATTAAACTCGGCGCTTTTTGAGTTTAGTACAAGGTACGTTTGTCACTGCAGGTACGGCACCACACAGACCCCCACACAGGAGGATTATCCATCACAGGGCCTAATCTAAGGGGGGTCGGGGGGGGGTCAAAGACCCCCCCCCGCAGTTTGGGCCCCCTGGGGGGTCACTTTTAGCGGGGGCGGGGGGAGATTTCCCTGGGGACCAGTAGGAATGGGGTCTCCTGGCTGGGGAGCATGTTCAGCCCCGGTGCAGAGCCGCCTTGAGTCTAAGAGCTGTCTGTCAAGTTCGTGCAGCAAGTCGTTGACACGTGCAAGGAACAGATGCTCACTACCGTGGCCTCCGGCGGCTGGGGGGCTCCGCCCCCCAGACCCCCCCTGTAGCGTGTGCCTGTCTCGCAAGTCCTTGAGCGTATGCGAGTGGCCATCTCCGCGTAGTCTCGGGCGCGCGAAGCGCGCCCGAGAAATTTGCACCTGGGAAAAATGTCGGGGGGACGTCCTGCCTGCTGGAGCCACGGTGAGTTCACCGAGGCGACGAAGTGCAAGCACTGTGGCTTGCGCGCCTCGGGGAAGTCCGCATCGCGGCTCAAGAGCCACCTGCGGGGCTGCGAGAAGGCCCCCGAGGCCGTGAAGCAGAAGGCCACGGACGCCCCCACCACCACCCCGAAGAGGAAGGCCCCGGGGACTGACGGCCCAGGACCGGCGAAGCGGATGGCGCTCGGTGTTCCCCTGCCCTCAGCCAGCGAGAGGGCAATGATCGACATCGCCTGGTGTCGGTTCATCTTCAGCCGTGTTGTAGAGAACCCCTACTTCCAGGCCGGGCCCCCTCTCCAAAGAAGCGACACCCCCTCTGCCCCCATGACCTGCACACAAGGGTACTATAGTGTACAAAACCTGTATTAAACTGTCTTAAACTGTATTAAACCTGTATTAAACTGTATTAAACTGTATTAAACTGTATTAAACTGTATTAAACAGGATGCAGATTTTGGGGACCTGTATTATACCTACACTGCCCCCCCCCCCCCCCCCCCACGACTGACCATCATTCCACGAGATCTCGGAATTCAGAAAGTTAGCGACCAGCCTGATCCCCTGCGACTTGTCGGATTGTGTGTCGTTGCGCTGTTTACCGATACAGCACCTCCTCCTCTGCTAAGGGTTGCGCTGCAGGTCAAAAGGGGGGGGGGGGCGCGGGGCGTCTTAATTTTAAGTGATTCGTCTCTCTCTTTCTCTGTCTCTTCTGGATGCAGCGTTAGCGGGGCGTTGCGCAGAGCTAGGAGGCCTTGCTTTGTGTGCGTCACCGCAGCCACACATACACTGCTGCGCACCGCAGGGGTTGCTTGGGGAGCTACGCGCGGAGACTGCCCCGCAGAGTTCCCACCCCAACAACCGCCTCCAAAACAAGTTCTCTGTCTCTCTCACCCCCCTTGGGGGGTGGCCTGCTTAACATTGCCAACGGGCAACAGAGTGAGGGTGTGTGTGTGTGGAGTGCCTCCGTTCTATTTTTTTTTGCGAATCAGTCCTATTCGTGGTAATTTACCCCCCCCCCCCCCCCAAAATTTACCCCCCCCCCCCTTATATTACCCCCTTTTTCGGAAATTTTGGGTTCAGGCCCCAGAAACTTGGTAATTTACCCCCCCCCCCTTTGGCTGGGGGGGTGGGGGGAAAATACCCATTTTTTGGCTGGTCGGGGGGTAAATTTACCCCCTCCGCTGGGTGGTGGGGGGGTAATTTACCACCCCCTTTGCCTGGTAGGGGGGTAAATTACCCCCCCCTACCTGGTAAGAGGGGGTAAATTTACCCCCCACCAGGCTAAGGGGGGTAAATTACCCCCTGGCCCTCCCCAGCAAAGGGGGGGTAATTTGTTCCCGCTCTTACTGGGGGGTAATTTACCCCCTCCCAGGCCAAAGGGGTAGTTGCCACCCCTTTACCCGTAGGGAGGGTAAATTTGCCCCCTTGTACTGGAGAGGGGGGTAATTTACCCCCCTACCCACCACCGGAGAAGGGGGTAAATTACCCCCCAGTAAGGGCGGGGGCAATTTACCCCCCCCTTTACTGGGGAGGGCCAGGGGGGTAATTTACCCCCTCCCCGGGCAAAGGGGGCGGCACATATATACCCCCCTTTGCCTGGAAGGGGGGGTAAATTACCCCCCAGTTACCCCCACTACCCAGTCAGAAGGGAGGTAATTTACCCCCTCTTTGCCGCCAGGGGAGGGTAATTGGCTGTGAGGTAGGCACCACACACCCCACCGCATGCATGTGACAGGACCAATCATGCCGAAGGAAGTGCCCGAGGGCCTGGGTGATGCCAGGGTAGGTCACCCACAGGCCCTGGGCGCCCTCTCACCCCCCTATGGCCTACCAAAAAAACCGGCCACCCCAGAACATGGTAATTTACCCCCCCCCCCTTGACCCGTAATTTACCCCCCCCCCTTATATTACCCCCCTTTTCCCAAAATTTCCGGTCAGGCGACCCAAAGGGGGGGGGGTAAATGACCACGAATAGGACTGATTAATTTAAACCACACCCACGGAAGGATCTGAATGGCTGCGGAGGGAGGGAGGGAGGGAGGGGGGTCGGGCGGGGCGGGGGCGGAGCAGCACAGCAAATCGAAGGCAGGCAGACACGTGGTGTTCATACTGGCCGGGCGGCAGCATGCTGTCAAATGATTGGAAGCAGATTGCAGGCACAACAGCTATACACTATTGGCGGTGATGTCGTGCAGTTTTTTTTTTGGCAGAACAACGTGGTTTTCCAACAAAAAAGACCCGTGGCAGCGCTCGGTATCTGCACTAGCAGGCACCGTTCGTACAAACAAAGAATGCAGCTCCAAGTCTTTTTGCCACTTTACGACCCAGCGATGCTCTCGAGATGATTCTCGCGTAGCAAGCTGCCCTCTGTCGCTTCCTTTGTTGCACCTTATCTGGCTCATGGGGGCGGGGGGTGTGCAGATTCCTGGAGTGTGTCGTGATTTTTTTTGCCTTACTGGGGGGGGTCAAATAATTGTAACCCCTACGATTATTTAGCGACGCGGTCTGTATAAATCGGGTGTCCCAAAATTTACAAATTTTCAACGGTGGTGAATAATCGTAGGGGTTACGATTATTCACTTTTGGCAAAAATTTACCCGTTTTGCTGTTCAGAATGTCAATTGGCGGGGTGGGGGTGGGTGTGGGTCGCATTCTCGGCCTATCTCACCGGCATTCCGTGCACACAGCAACAGCACCGGTGGAAACTGGCCATAGCACCCCGGTGGGCCACCAGGAGGGGAGGGACCCGGTGTGAGGCGCTTGAGTCATCCAGATGGGCACACGGTGGGGTCCGACACCCGATGTCGGACCCTGTGGGTTACCCGTTTTTAAGGTACCCTCCACACCCAGTGCGCGCTCGACCGTCGAATGGATTTTCTGGTCCCGTGCACTTCCCTGCCTGCCACACCACCCCCTCGACCCCATCCCCAGCACCAGAGCGCCGTTGGCTGGCGTGCGCGGGGCACGCGTCGAATACCGATGACGGGGCCTGTGTTCCTGGGGCGCTGACGAGGTCCGAAGGGATTGACGCCTTGGCTCAGTCCTTACGTTTGGATGAGGGCGCGGTTTTTGACGTAGCGGGAGCCCTCAAGAATACAGCACAGCTGCACCTGCTCTTGCGCCGTCTCCAGTTCGCATAGTCCCTTCGTATGACGGTGACTGGGAGCCCTGGCTGTCCCGATCTATTTCAATGACTGTATCAGTTTCCAGCCTAGTTCCCATGCTTGGGTGCTTGGCTCGGGTGCACCCTTCGAGGTGGTACAGAGAATGCAAAGAGAGTCCACAGGGGGGTCTGGGGGGCGGAGCCCCCCAGCCGCCGGAGGCCACGGTAGTGGACATCTGTTCCTTGTGGGGTACAGTTTCTGGACTGTGTCCATCTTCCTGAGGTTGCGTATGGGCCACAGAATTTTGGTGCCCCCCCCCAGGCTCACCTCACTGGCAGGGAACCTGGGGGCGGGGGGGCCTCAAACCATACTCTCTTCCACCCATTAAACTCGGGGCATGTGTGCTCCGACATGTGGGGTGACTCAATCACTGGTCTATGACGACCGATTCTCCGCTTTGTACAGCCTGAGTGGGATCCCTGCTGTTCCTGTTGCTTGATCCTCTGGGGAAAAGTCAGAAATTTGGCCAAAAGTGAATAATCGTAACCCCTACGATTATTCAAAACAAATTTACGTATGAATGGCCCAGAAAATGTTGTACAATTAATCGCCCCCTTACGATTATTCGACTACTTACGATTAATTGCCCCCCCCCCCCCCCCCCAGTAACACCCCACCCCCCCACCCAATGCAATGGCAGCGGTTTTCAAGAAATTGTTTGGTGGATGGACACAACAGCCACACATACACTGCCCTCGCAGAGGGAGGGGGGGGCTCCCCTGGGGAACTACACGTGGGGACTGGCCTCACGCAGCAAAAAATCCCACCTGGGCCAAAGAGGGAATACCATAGCGTTGGGGTCCCACACCTGATGCTGCCTCGCGAATCGACCCGCCCGCGAGCAGCCGAAGAAACAGCGACAGACGCAAAAAAATATTTTGTTTGGCCTCTGGGTGGGTGAGGTAATAACAGCACGCCAGGTCCGTTCGTTGCACCTGATGGGAGGCCCTGTCCGATGCCTGATGCCTGACGCCCCCCCTCCTCCTCCTCCCCCACCACAAAATCTCGGGAGCTTGCCCCGATGCCCCTTCCCTCCTCCCCCATTGTGTGGGAACACCCGCTCAAACATAATTATAAGCACCACGAGGGGCCCTCGCTACCAAGTGTGACTGAGTGAGGCAGGGCGGGTGGGGGCAGCAGGCTGCGAGTTAAACTGACTGACAGGGCTTGGTGGGGTATTCCGCAATAGCCCCCCAGAGTTTTGCTGCACCCCCCCCCCCCCGTGCCACCACACACGACGCGGTCTTCACCTCCCGGCGGGTACCCGGCCGGGTACCCGGGTGGTCCGCCGGGTACCCGGGGGTACCCCCCGGATACCACCGGATACCGGGATCCGGGTACCCGGATCCCGGTATCCGGCCCGGTATCCGGCCGGGTACCCGGCCCGGGAACCCGTGAATTATTGTCCATAACCCAGAGTGTATAGGGGGACCCTTTTCAAATTTTTTTTTCGGGGGGGTCCTATTTTGGACGTTTGAGCCCGATTTCGAAGGAATTTTTGAGTTTTGAGCCTATTTTGGGCCCTAAAACGCGTTAAAACGGGTCCCGGAATTTCCGGAAAATGGCTGTTTTTTGGCCTTGGCGAAATTTCGCCCAAACTATTGACCCAAACTTGTCTGGGCCCATAATCGGGTCCTGGTGGTCTGGAACTGTCCATTTTCGAAGGCAGTCGTGAGAAAATCGCGACGTTTCGCCCCGAATTCTCACTCATGTGACCCCAAAAATCAAGCAAATGAGGTTTGCTCCGGCTTACACAACTCCAAATCCGAGTTGTGGAAGCCGGACCTTGTTGTGGGAGAAAATCGGCCAAGTGAGGAGGTTTCTTGTGCGAAATTCGAGCAATAAAGCTCAAGTAATCAAATGCCATGACCCCAACCACAACCCCACCCCCTGCCCTCTGCCCCCCACCCCTGTGCAGGTCATGTGCCCCATCCCATCCCGTGTTGCCTTGTTGCAGATTTTCAAATTGGGAAATTTCAGGTGACCCGATGATAGGGATGTACCCCGAGGGTCTACCTGCAGGGATCCACTTTTTGCTATGCCTGCATTGCTGCTGTTTGCGCTTCTCGCCTCCACACACCACCCTGGGGGGAGGGACAGAGGGCGGAGGGGGCTACACACTTACACAACCGATCCGGTCAAACAATGCCACGTCATCCCCATTGGGGTCCTGGACCGCGGCCTCTCTCCCAGCGAATTGGTGTCGTCATCAGGCAGGCTAAGTAGTTGTCTACACAGGACATTGGTTTTAAGGGGGTCTGAGTTCTGCGGAACTGGCTTCAAGGGACGCCCCCTCGTAATGACTGGGTGGATGGAGCCAAGTAATACCAGGTGGTCGGACACCGGAACTCTCGGCATTTATTAGTCGCGGGAACTGTGTCCGTGTGGTCGGGTGTGACCCCTTCCGATTCCACTGATTCCACTCTTGAACATGTAGTGTTGAAAGATACTTGGTGTTCTGATGTTTTACAGGGTACTTGACAAAGGAAAGAGGGTGGTCAGTCTTGTGATCCACCCTGAATCCTTCCTGTGAGCAGCAGATCCACAACACCTCGACTTCTTTCAGCGGCTGTATTGATATTGCCTGACACAGCAAACATGATTCAATTGGAGGAACAAGCCTCGTACACCAGCGGCCCAAAAGGTGGATTTCATGTATGGTTTTAGGATTTCCCTTACTACTGATGGTGTAGAGACTACAAAGCCTGACCTGATGACGCCGCCATGAACCTGGGAGACACGCCGCGTGAGAAGGGACCTCGGTGCGGGGTGGCGTGAAGATCCTGCCTGAGTGCCCTCGTCGGGACCCGCGGTAAACCGTGGCGTTCCCCCCGAGGCAAGTCCAGGACGAAGGTTGCAGATAACCGCTGCACCTCTTCGTCCGAAAGGAGCTCACAGGATAGGGGAACTGCCCACACCCCACTCACGACAGCGTATCCGAAAGGTGCACTGCGCGTGTGGTGGCGGTGTCGGGTCCAGACCCACCTCGTTCCCCCATGCCCGTCAGTTGTTGCCCCTGCAGGGGTGGCTGCTGTCTGGCATGGGGGGCGCCCTCCCTGCCTTGCAAGGGAAAATGTAGAACGGCATGCTGCCCGTTTCTTCATTTTTTCACCTTGCCTGGCAGGGGGGGGCCCACCCTCACGGGGGGAAAAAGAGGAACGGCATGCTGCCCGTTCACTCTTTTTTCCTCCCGTCGTGGGTGGGCGGCTACCCGGGTACCCGGCTGGGTATCCGGCCCGGGTACCCGGGCCGGTAACCGGGACCTCCCGGGTACCCGGAAAGGTGGAGACCGCGTCGTGCATCCACTCATCCACACACCCCCAACAGGGAGGAGGGTCGAGGGGCGAGGGGCGAGAGGGGGGGGGGGGGGGCTCCCTTGCACCCCTCACATCCGTCACATCCCTCACACACGACGCGACACCCTCTCCCCACCCCCCCCCCCTCTCGGCCCCGCCGTCTCTCTATTCATTGATCATACATCCCTTCCTCTCTCTCTCTCTCTCTCTCTCTCTTTCTATATCTCCTCTTCCCTCCCACTAATCCAAGTGTGCGTGACACCCCCGCCGCCCCCAACAAATCCGACGTGGGTCTCTACCGCTCAGATCCCTGAAGCCACCCACCACGCCGGGACGCAAAGCGCGGCGGCAAGCCAATTCGGAGGAAGAACGAAGAGCGTCGCAACCCTCTCACTCTTGTTCTATTCGCTCTCTCTCCCGTCTCCTCCGACACTAGTATCCTCTTGAACCTCGAACTCGGTAATCCCCCCCCCCCTTCCCCCGTAAAGATATCTGGTGTAGTGACTACAAAAAGGACTAACATTGCGAGAAGGTGCTGGGAGATTTACTTTTCCATTCCCTCTCGACGATCAAACCCCCCCCTTCCCCTGTCCTCCCCACCCCGCCCGTCTCCCCGCCCTTCACGCCCCGGGCCAATGCCTCTGGTAATCAATAGTGGTGTGGCGCCTGGGGGTAACCCGCAGCCTCCGCCCACTGCGCCGCCGCGCGATGGAAACCCCCGGAAGGCGGCAAGCAGGCCGGAGCACGCTGGGGTGACGACGCATGCGATTGGGCATCGTCCGATGTCCAGCGGGCGGCGAAAGGCGACGCCGTCGCCGCACCGTGGAGGTGAGTCTGGGCCCCGGCCTTCGTCTTCTCAGCCCGCCCCTGACGCCAGCGCAGCTGTCGACCCACTGTCGGCGGCAAAGGTGCTCGCGAGGCATTCGGACCAGCTCAGCAACTTCGAGAAGAGTGAGATTTTAGAGCACACCCAGGTGTACCACTGGGGGTCGCCCTCGAAGGTGCGAGCCCCGATCAGGCAAGGCATTAACAGCGGGTATGTAAGGCATTCCAGGGGGGAAAGAAGGTTATGCAGGGAAGAGAGTACCGTTGCACGCTAAGGCAGGCCTAGCTGTGTTGTTGCATGCCCCCACGCCCCACCCTATCTCCGCACAGGTTTGACGATGAGCGTGGCGACTATAGGCTTGTGATGAACGATCATATTCTATACCGTTATGAGATCATTAGCCTGCTGGGCAAAGGGTCTTTTGGGCAGGTATGTGCGAGGTTGGGGTGTTGGTAGTGTGGCGTGTGGTGGGGGGCAGAGAGGGTTGGCACACACCCACACCGACCCGTGTGCGCACAGGTGGTGAAGTGCATTGACCGGAAGACGGGGCAGAGGATTGCGATTAAGATCATCCGCAACAAGCGGAAGTTCCACAAGCAGGCCATGATCGAAATCCGTTTGCTGCAGCACCTCAAAACCCGCGACCCCGACCAGCAGTTCAACATTGTCCAGGTATGGCAAAACACAGCACAAGCCTTGCGCTTCCTCCACGGTGGGATCTTGTAAATTTTACATGTAAAAATACCGATTTTTACATGTATTATACATGTATAATACTTGCATGTCAACTATTATACATGTATAATACATGTATATGCCTGAAATATACATGTAAAATACATGTATATCAAGTAAAAATACATGTATAATACTTGCATGTCAACTATTATACATGTATTTTTACTTGATATACATGTATTTTACATGTATATTTCATGCATTTACATGTATTTTACATGTATAATACTTGTCATGCAAGTATTATACATGTAAAATACTTGCACGACAAGTAAAATACATGTATAATACTTGCATGACAAGTAAAATACTTGCATGCAAGTAAAATACATGTATTTTACTTGCATGCAAGTATTTTACTTGTCATGCAAGTATTTTACATGTATAATACTTGCATGACAAGTATTATACATGTAAAATACATGTAAATGCATGAAATATACATGTAAAATACATGTATATCAAGTAAAAATACATGTATAATAGTTGACATGCAAGTATTATACATGTATTTTTACTTGATATACATGTATTTTACATGTATATTTCAGGCATATACATGTATTATACATGTATAATAGTTGACATGCAAGTATTATACATGTATAATACATGTAAAAATCGATATTTTTACATGTAAAATTTACAAGATCCCACCGTGTCCAATCGAACCGCCCCCCCCCCCCCCCCCACCCCCTCCCTTACAATTCAACCGACACCCAACGCACCCCAGCCCCTCTGTGTGTCTGTGCAGCAGCCTCCCTCCACCTTCTCTCTCTCTATATCCTTTTTCAGTGCACTTCGATGTGGGCGGAAAGTGTCGCGTGCTTGTTCGTGCCCTTGTGCTCCTCACTCACGACACCATCATCAGCAGGAGTGTGAGTGTGGAAGCGTCAACGCAAAAAGAAATCAAATCAAAAAGTGCCGAACAAAGCGCAGTGACACTTTCTTCTTCGCCCCCCCCCCCCCCCTGGTCTACACTGCCAAATGTCATACACATACAACACTCTCTCCCACCCTCCTGCAGATGCATGAATACTTCCTGTTCCGGAATCATATCTGCATGGTGTTCGACCTGCACAGCATTAACGTCTACGAGTTCATCAAGCTGAACCGCTTCCAGCCCCTGAGCCTCAGTCTGGTGAAGAAGTTCGCCGTGCAGCTCCTCACCGCGCTGGCCTTCCTCAACAGGGAACGCATAATACACTGCGACCTCAAGCCCGAGAACATCCTCCTCAAGCAGGCAAACCGGGCCAGCGTAAAGCTCATCGACTTTGGCAGCTCCTGCTTTGAGCACGAGCGCCTCTATACATACATGCAGAGCAGGTTCTACCGTGCGCCCGAGGTGATCTTGGGCATTCCTTACGGCAAGCCGATCGACATGTGGTCCTTCGGCTGCACTATGGCAGAGCTTGCCGTGGGGTATCCCCTGTTCCCGGGTGAGAATGAGACGGAGCAGCTGGCCTGTATTATGGAGGTGATGGGCGTGCCGCCGGCGAAGCTGCTCGGTCGGTCCCCCAGGAAGAAGCAGTTCTTCGACAGCAGCGGGGCGCCGCGCATCGTGGCGAACTCGCGGGGGAAGAAGAGGAGGCCCGGGGCAAAGAAGCTGCGCGAGTGCCTCGATGTGAGCGACGCGGGGTTTGTGGAGTTTGTGAGGCAGTGTCTGGCGTGGACCCCGGAGCAGCGGATGACGCCGGAGCAGGCTCTGGCGCATCCGTGGCTTGCGGATGTCCCCGGTGCCGCGACAGCGGCGTCGCACGCGCATGCGCAGGCGACGGCGGGGAGTGGCGGGGGCGGCGGTGCCACGGCATCGTCGCACCACCCCCAGGCAAAGGGGGACCACCCGTACCCTCCCCCGCCCGCGCACCGGGCGTCGCAGGTGTTTTCGGGCGTGCCGCAGCAGCAGCAGCAGCCGCAGCCTGCACCCCCTGCGGGGCCCAGCGGCGGGGCGGCCGCGCCTGCGACCACCGTGCAGGCAGGGGGGCACCGCCCGGCGCCGGCAGCCGCTGCAGCTGCACCGGTCGCGGATCCGCCAACTGCCACAGACTTCAAGCCAGCCCCCCCAGTCGCCCACCCCCCAGGTCACCGCGGGCGGAACCCCGAGTCGTATCTGCCATCCATTCGTGGGGAGAAGTGAACCGAGGCATACGGCGGGGGGGGAGGGGGAGAAAAGTTTGCAGCCGTGGGTGGGATGTGACCAGATGCGTCACATGCTGCTGTGGGGCTGAAGGAAAGGGGGGTGGGGGTGGGGGTGGGGGGCTGTGAGGTAATATTATTTGTCAACAACCCCTTTCATTTTCTTTTGCGTGTGTAACCGAATCCGATGATTTTAACGCGTGTGTGATGTTGGTGGTTTTCGTTGTTGTTGCAGTGGGGCGGGGGGGGGGGGGGGGGGGCGTTATGGTATATATTTCCAACCTTTTTCCAACCTGTTGTCAAAAAGGGAACATCTCTGTGTAGATCCTTCCGGATTCCACGCCACGGGATTCCCCCCCCACGGGCCCATTCCTGCGGCCACCCCCACTACCCTTCTCCCCCGCTCCTCACAACCTGTGGATAACATGTCATAACAACAGTTTCACTGCCGGTCTCTCTTGGGTCCGGTTTACGAGCTGGCCACTTCCGCTCATCACCTCCAGTTGGAAGCAAGCGGTATTATTCATAACCCTATCCTGAGTGTGTCTTGGAGAGAAGGAGGCAAATCATTAGAAGACAGAGAGTGTTGTGCATGTGTATGTTGTGTGTGTGCGCCAATAAGCTGGGGGGGGGGGGGCAAAAACCGAAAGATCAAACCCCCCCTCCTCCCCCCCCCCCCCCTCCCGCAGCCCTGCTGTGGATGTCTTTTGTGGTTGAGGGGGGGGCTATTTTTTTACTAGTTACGAGCGACGAAGCGTAGCGAAGTCGCGAAGTAACGAAGGAAATCGTACGACTGAAGCTTTTGGATTAGCACCTCATGCCACTTCACAGGGCCTCAACACAGCCTTGAGACAGCAAGTGTGCGCTCAACAAAAAGTAGTCCGGAACTGTTCTCCCACAGTTGCTGGACAGGGTGTCTATAATAAAGCGAAAGGAGTACGATTTTGCTGCGGGGGGTTGCGTTTTGTTTTGCCCAGATTTTGGCGGCACAAGCAAACCAAAAAAAACCCCCCCCCCAAAAAAAACACCCACAGCAAGAATCAGCACCACACTTGCCCCGCCTTCCGGCGCAGCATGCCCCCCCCCCCTTCCACCCCCCGCCCCCCATCTGCTGTACTACACTGCTCTCGCCTGTTGGGTGTGGCCCTTCCGAGCCCCACTCTCCTGTTCCGCCTCTGCGATCACCCCTCCCCCCCCATCACCTCCTCTCTCCCGAAACCCCTTGCGCCCCCACGCCCCACCCTCCCAAGCGCTGCCGTGCCTGGCTCTGCCTGGGATGACTACACCTCATGAAACCGCAGCGAACCACAACACTGCCCGGCCCCCCTCCCTCCCTGCAATGTTCGTGATTTTTCTCCTGCCCGATATTCTTGTTCGTTCGGCGCAGCCAACTGGGGGTGATTTTCTGTGCCTTTTTAGCTGGGACCTTGTGACCCCAGCTCACGCCCACTTCGTCAGACTGGGGTGTGGTGTGCACAGCGAATGGGAGGGCCTGTGTTCCAACAACACAACCTTCGGCAGGAATTGGGTTGTTGTCTCGATGTGATTTATTGAGAGTTGTGCTGACAACGCAGGAAACTGTGCCAGTGCAAGTCGCCACGCTACATGACAGGCGCGTGGGGTGTTCTCGCGATCGACGAATACCCCTTCGGCTCTTCTCTTTGTTTCTCTTCCAGATTTGCACTAATACACTTCGTTTTGCTGTCACCTCACGATCCAGCGGGGGTGGCACAACCCAAGCGAAACGGGTCCGTACTACGAACGGCTCGAAAAAAATGCGTAGTCACAATTCGCAACGATACTGAATGGGTGATGCGATAGCCATCGTAACACCAGGTGGACGAAGAGGCCCCCCTTCCCCCTCCCCCACGTGTGGATTTCAGGCCACGCTGTGGGGTGTTTGTTTCTACACTGCCGCGTTGCTGCATCACGGCCAATGCATCTTCGTGCATTATGGCATCCTGCTGGTAGCATGGGGGCGGTCTGTCTCTCGCTACTCTCGCTACCTCCCCGACCTCACCCCACCCACCCCCCTCCCCCGCCCACTCGGTCTTGTGCCTTGCATAGGGGAGAGAGGGGGTCTTTGGCTGTGATCCTTTGCTACGCGGACTTTCCCATCCGCTCTAGGGAAGGTCTCTCTGGCACCGCATCGCAACACCCACATGCAAGAAAATGGAGGCGTGCCTGCAGGGCAGGCGGTGTGCGGAGCAGTGGCGCTGCCGGGTGCCCGCTTCGTGAAGGGTGCCTGCAGAAGCAGGTTGCTCTGCTTATTATTTCACGCGCGTCGGCGGTTTTTCTGTTTGCGTTGACGCTTCCACACACACTTTCAAACCCACTTGCCTGATGAAGGGGGTGGTGTGTAGAAGCAAAAGAGGTGCGTGTTTGGTCTCCCCCACTCCACCCCACCCTCCCTCCCTGGCGCAACCCGACACCCCTCCCCCAGGAAGCACCGGGCTGGCAGCCCCGTCGGGAGGTGGTGCTCACATGGGGTGGCACAGCAATGTGGTGTCGATGGACGGGCGCCTGGACGGGGCAGAGCGCAGCAACAGGGCGCTGCTCTTCCACCTCTCGTGCCTCTGCTGCCCCTTGACGGGTGCCGGGATCCTGCTCAGCAACATCAGGCGGGGTGCTGAGATGTACGTGCTGATGTGTGGCACCCTGCTGGCCTCCTGCGGCAGCATCATCGCGCTTTGCCTCTGCCGCGCCCCCATCACGAAGCGCATGACAAAGGGCTACGTCACACTGTGGACATTCTGCATCATGATATTGTACCTACAGGCTGCTGCCCGCAGCACACCTCCCCTGTGGGGTCTCTTCGTTACGGTGCTTGACCTTTCCCTGCTGCTGCGGCTGGGCAGCCGCCTTTCCTCATTCTTGATGGTGGTCGTGGTGCTGTGGGTCTTCCTGATGCAAGCAGAGGGTTCTGCGCGCTTCGGGCTGTTGGACCTTCCAGGCGCTGCCGACCAGAGGGCGCGGCGAGAAGGGGCGGATGTGTGGTGTGACTGTGACGATCCCCCGTGCCCGCGGGATGCCCTGTCCGCAGTGATGGACGGCTTTCTGGGGCTCATGGTGTTGGTGATTGATTTCCTTGCGACGCGTGGGTTTGCGTCTGCAGCGGAGAAGGAGCAGGCGGCGATGTCGCGCACCATCGAGACTGTGGAGGCGGCGGCACAGCTGCTCGCGGGCTACGACGTCGACACCGTGGCGGAGCTGCTGGAGGCGGCGGAGGGGCGTCTTCCGCCTGCGATGTACGCTGCGCTGTGTTGTCTCGAGCAGAACCTGCGGATGTACCGCCCATACCTCCCGAAGTCGTGCATGCCCTGGGAGGGGGGGAGTGACGACAACGAGAGTTGTGGCAAGTCGCTCACTACGGTGTCGAGTGTTGACAGTTCCTCATTGCTCTCCGTCCGGGAGATGGCGTCACAGCGCGCGCTGAGGAACAGTAAAGCCAGCGTTTTGGTGCTGAACCTGTGCGGGTCGCTGGGCCTGATGGAGGGCAACGCGACAGACTTTGCACAGGTGTTCGATGCGGTGCTGACGACAGCATTGGATGAGGCACAGCGATACCGCGGGCTTGTCGACGTGTTCGTGGGCGACCGGGTGCTGGGATCGTTCAACACGTGGAGGCCGTGTGCTGTGCACCCGACTGCTGCTGTGAAAGCAGCGCAGGGCATTGTACGGGTAGTGGGCAGCATGGCGTGCGGACCGCAAGTCGTGCGTGTCAGTATCGGGCTTGCGACAGGCAGGGTGCTGCACGGGGACGTGGGGTGTGCCCAGATGAGGCGCTTCAGCGTGCTGGGCGGTGTCCCGCTTGTGGCGTGCGGGATGGAACGTGCAGCACGTGCATTCGGGCTGCCGGTGGTGTGCAACCACAGCCTGCAGCAGGAAGCGGAACTCGAACACGTGCTGCTGCTGGTGCCGCGCCTTGTGCACCTGCTGAAAGCGGGTGCGTGTGGCGGGGACAACCTGCGCGACGCTGTGCCTGACGGCGGTGAGCAACCTGTGTACGACGTGCGCATCCCTGATGCTGCTGACAAGGCAGACGTGCCTGCCGACGAGTGGCTGTACCAGATCGGGCATGGCGCTGCCGAGTGGGCGCCGTACAACGAGGCTATGCGGAAGTACCTCAAGGGTGCAGGTGTGGCAGACGCTGCATCGGATGCAGGCCAGCACGAGGCTGCTGTGCAGCAAAGCCTGGCAGCGCTAGGGGCCAGGAAACCCCTCCTGCTGTGTATCTGATCCACCCGGCCAGAGGTGTTGCTGTTTCCACAGCACACCCCCCTCAGAAATGGCACGCCTGCCGGGACATTGCCTGGACAAACCACAAGGGCACCCGCACCCCGCACTCCACTGCAAACCCACACGCCCCCCCCACCCCCTCTTTTCTCCTACACATTTGCCGCTACCTTTTGCCAAAACCACCCCCTTCCGATCCCCACCCCCCTCCTCCCTCACTGGGTATACCCACCCCACGCACACACACACACACACACACAAGCCCTCAAGACTCTTGAAGCGGCCTGACTATTTAGTGTCTTCGTCGCAGCAAGGGGGCGATATATACCACCCTTTTTATTGATTTCACGTGTCAGTGTTTGACTTTTTCGCAACTTCATTTCTTCCTTTTCTCCCTCTCCAACCCCACCCGTGACACCACCAGGGTTTAGCTAGCCCTGGTCCGATTATCCCCGGTTCTTCGCTGAAGAGACGCGGCCGGGGGGAGGGGTACGAAGAGTACGCGTCGAAACCGGTGTCACGTCGTGTTGGGGAATCCTTCGGGAGTGCGATACTGAAGGGGAGGTGCTACTGCCCGTGCAGGGCGACACCGCCTTAAAACTTCATAACCACACACAAACCCTCTATTCCCCCAGGCCTGATGAGCAATCCCCCCTGCCTCATGTTGTGACTTCCTTTCTACCTTGCACAAAACATCCCATTTGCCCCTTTACTTCCTTCGAAAGTGTTGTGACTACCCCCCCTTCCCCACCCCTCGGGAGTGCCACTCCTCTGGTGGTTAAAAGTGACCCGCCGTTGTGCCTTCGGCATCTGTTGCGTGTGCCGTCGTATTCTTCCTATGCACTAGTTATAGCTATCCGGGGGCGGCCTGCTGTCGCACCAGTGGGCTGCCCCACCTCTGCACCCTCGGTTTTAAGATGTTCACCACAGCGGAGAATGATCCCCTTCTCTGTGGCGATCGAGCCAAGCTGGACGAGGTTCGCCTTCGGGCGAAGGTCATGTGGGCGGACAAAAGGTGCCTGCTCCTGAGACTCATCAGCAACCTGTTTCTTCCTTCAAGCCCTCAAGACTCTTGAAGCGGCCTGACTATTTAGTGTCTTCGTCGCAGCAAGGGGGCGATATATACCACCCTTTTTATTGATTTCACGTGTCAGTGTTTGACTTTTTCGCAACTTCATTTCTTCCTTTTTCTCCCTCTCCAACCCCACCCGTGACACCACCAGGGTTTAGCTAGCCCTGGTCCGATTATCCCCGGTTCTTCGCTGAAGAGACGCGGCCGGGGGGAGGGGTACGAAGAGTACGCGTCGAAACCGGTGTCACGTCGTGTTGGGGAATCCTTCGGGAGTGCGATACTGAAGGGGAGGTGCTACTGCCCGTGCAGGGCGACACCGCCTTAAAGCTTTATAACCACACACACACACACACACGCAGGGCACACCCCCCCACCCCCCACCCCCCCCACACACACACAGACACACCCTTCTTCCCCGCCCACCCCCTCCCCCCTCTGGGGGGGGGAGGGGGGGTGCTCCGACAACCGCTCGACTCCACACACTTAGTATCGCCTCATCCCGCCTCCTCTTTCTTCTCTCTCTCTCTCTCTCCCAACTTCTACTTGACACCGTGCCCCCGCTGGCGTGCTGCCCCCCCCCTCCTCCCTGAAGCCCCTGCCAACGCAACCTTAAAAACCAAATCAAAACGTCACGCCCTCCGCGCCCCCCCTCTCTCTCTCTCTCTCTCTCCTCTCTTCCACTTCAATCCCCTCTCCCCTCCTCCTACACTGCCCATGGCACTGCATGCCGAGAGGGCCGGGCACTCGCCGGCGGAGCAGCGGCGTGACAGAGGGGAGGAGGGCAGTGCGCGAGCTGCTGCTGCTGCTCATCCTCAGGGGACTGGAGAAGGTGGGGGGTCCCCTGGGAGTGCTGCTGGCAAGCATGCCCCCGCTGGGAACGGGGATGGCCATGCCCAGACCCCTCTGGTCGCGGCTCTGCAGATCAAGGTAGGGCTTCTGGAGAAGCAGGCGGAAACGCAGAGGCTTCTGGCAGAAAACCGGAGGCGGCAGCTCGAGGTGTATCGGAGGGCCGCATCTGCGTCGCCCAACGCCACCACCAGCAACACCCTGCCGGTGAACCGGCAGCCAAGCGCCTGCCCCAGCACCTCCGGAGCACCCTCCTCTGCACCTCCAGACCCCGAAGCTCTCTACGACGCACTCCGGCAGGGTAGGACCCCATCCCCTGTCTGGGACATCTCAGGGGACCATCAGAAGCGCGCTGTGAAGAGTGTGCAGCTCTCCCTGCAAAACCCCTCCTCTTCCTCCTCCCCCAAGTCTTCGCCTGCCGGGGGTGGCGGAGGTGCACCCGCTGCCGCGGGGGCGAACGGGGGGAACCTCCCCCAACCCGCAGACAGGGCGCTCCGGGCAGAGGACATGCGCCTCTTCGCCAGCAGCCCCCAGGGGAAGCAGCAGCACGCCTTTGTCGACCATGCCGAGGAGGCGGGGCTGCAGTCCGCCTTTGAGGACCTCATCCGGGCGATACTCAACAGCGGGGTGCAGTGGCACAGCGTTGTGGAGGTTCTCCGGAGGATAATCCGAAGCAAGGAGACAGGGCCTGGGGTTGCCGGAGTAGGCTCCGCAGGGGGGGGCGAAGGGAGTGGGGCGAAGAAGCCCAGGTTTGCCGACGGGATAGAGGAAGCGGGCGAGGCGGGTGCGGAGTATGAGCTGCAGTTCTACCGTGCGACTTGGAAGCCTCCGTTGGACCACTGGGGGACGGCGTGCGAGCTGAAGCTTTGGATGGACCCCCTCGGGCAACGCCTCTGGGCGCGCCCTGTCGTCAGCGCGATGCTCCACGACATAAAAGTCGTCTCCCGCCACCACGCCGCAGGGCAGCCCGCCGCAACGGTCGTTCCCCTCGCCCTTTACACCTTCCAGCTCTACGAGCCTGTCGTGTTCGCTGCGTGGGTCCCCTCCGACACAAACACCACCTCCGGGGGGAGCTGGCTCACCCTCACAGGCAACCCCTTCCTCGAGGAGGGTGAGGACGGCGCAGCGAGCAGCGCGGTCTCCGCCTCCGCTGCAGCCGCCGCCGCCGCCTCCGCCTCCCCGGTCCTGCTGGAGGGGCCCCCCGGGGGTGCGTTTGACGTGGTGGACCCCGGGGCTGTGCTGAACGTCCCGACATGCGTGCTGCTCTCGCCACACCTGAATGAGAGCGTCGCGGATCTGCTCGGAATCCGACTGGAAGCGCAGAGGGGCACCTCCCCGGGGCTGACGTATTACACCGCCCCTTCCCCTTCCGCGCCGAGCTCCCCGGGGGCTCAGAGGCATGTCGTGTTTGCGAGATATAGCAACTCGGCGTCGGAACGCAGCGTGCTCTCCCCTTTGAACGGAAACTGCCTGTGGATCGCCCCGCCACGCTTTGCGGAGGCAAAGCGCGGAGGCGCCGCTGCGGCGAGGCGCGGGCAGCTCCACCGCTCAGGCCGGCGTGCCTCAGCGCCGCTCTCCGTGATCTCAAGCGAAGGTGTCTCCACAACAGGCGGGGTTGCCGGAGGCCCTGTTGCCCTGTCGGAGAGGTTGGTGTTCACCCCCGAGGAGTCGATACCCCCCGGGGTGTTGGAGTATGTCTACTCGCGTGACCCGTCGGAGGCTCTGACGGGGGATACCTTCGACACGCACAGCTTTGGGAAGGCGATGTGGGAGGTGAGGAGGTTTACAGACGACCCACGGATCACCTCTATTTTGGAGAGGATCCAAACCCTGGAGAATAAGCAAGCGTATGACGAGGAGATTGCGGCGGACGCGCTCAGCATCGTGAATTACGACAGGCGGAGCTCGAAGCATTTCTACCAGGCTGTGTCCAACATCCTCCGGACGGGCCTGGCTTTGATAGACGAGTCGGATTCCCCAAAGCCCCACTCCCTCAGCACCCTCCTCTCGCTGCAGCGGCTCTGCTGGAAGGGGCAGTCCTACATCATCTCTCTCAGCCACGCCTCTGTGAAGCTCGTCGCCAAAGAGGATGGCAGCTGCACCGCGATCTACGAGAGGATGTTCAACGGCTCGCAGGAACAGCCCTACCGCCTGCTGAACCACACAATGCGGAGCATCCAGTGTGGGCAGATGAAGCCCTCCCTTCTCATCCGTGGATTCGGCTCCGTCGATGGGGAGTACGAAGGTGGAGGTGCGGTTGATCCATTCTATCGAGACAAGCCGAGCCCTGCCCAGGCACAGTGGACACGGGGTGGTTTCGACCTGACCCTGGGTGCCTCCCAGCGTGTCGTCGAGAGGGTTGCCGGAGGGGGCTGGTCTGTCCTCCCCCGGGGGGCCCTGATCCACCAGGTCAAGTCAGCGATATACCACGTCGACATCGCCCTGAAGGCCGCTCCCCACCCTGCCGCCTCCGACACCTCCTTCTCCGAAACCTCCGCACGGTCCTTCCTATGCTATCGAGGTCTCGAGGGGGTTGAAGTCCCGCAGTATCGAAACGGGGCTGTCCTTCTCTGGGCAGCGTTCTCCTCCACATCCCTCGATGCTGTCACAGCCTGTGTCTTTGCAGGAGGGGATGGATCCAGGAAGGGCGCGGTTTTCTCCGTGAGGGCTGGGAGGAGCACGGGAGGGAAGGTGATCTCCCAATGGTCCCGCTTCGCGAGGGAGAGGGAGATGCTCTTCCCCGCCAACACCTGGCTGAAGGTAGGGAACGTGATGTCCCACGAGCTCAGCCTGCTCGCGGGGGTGAGGGGTCAGAGCCAGCTCTTCGAGCTGGAGGTTGTCACCCCCACCACGGTCTACTGCGCGCGGGTCCGCTCCCTCCTCCCCCGGGCCCAGACAGCGGCTGCAGCCTCCATCGTCTTCCAGATTGAGGAGGCCCTGCGGCGCCGCGATGGCATTGTCGACATTTCCCTCGCCTCCCCAAGCGTTGGGGAGAGCCCCGCCTCATGGCAGATGCTGGCTCTGCTCGCAGAGGTGACCCACCTCCCCAACTGCCCCTGCCCCGTGGAGGAGGTGGTGGAGTGGCGGAGGCTGGGTGTGGAGGGGGCACCCGGTGCTGCTGTGGCATCTCCCTCTGCGGCGGAGCACCGCCTCTCTGAGGCAAAGTCGCTACTCTCCTTCGCGGCGGAGTCATACCGCGATTTTGCGGAGTCCGCAGGGGATGACGAGGTGTCGCAAACGGCATGCCCCCCGAGGTATTTTGTGAAGAAGCACCCCGCGTCTGCCTCCACCCCGCGCGCCGCAGCCGCAGCCGCCGCAGCACCTCCGCCCCCCTCCGGCACCCCGCCGGATGGGGGAACCGCAACCCCCGGGGAATCGCAGAGGGTTTTAGATGCCGCTGCTGCTGTTCTCGGGATTGATGCGGCGGAGATGATCGATGCAACCCTCAGCGTGCTGCAGTGGCGCGGCACCAGCCCCTCCCACCTCCGCCTGGTCTGCAGGGGGAAGAAGCCGCGAGGTGGCGGCGGCGCCGGCATCGCCACCCCAGCCAGCCTCAGCGTGTCCTGCTCCTCCATCTCCGCACCTCCGTTCAGCCTCGATACCACCCCAGCTGGGGATGCCGAGGCTGAGGAGAGCGCATCTGCCACAGCTTCGACCACCTCGTCGCATCAGCAGCAGCAGCAGCAGCAGCTTCTCCGCGCGAGCATACGGCACATCCCTTGGGAGGTCTCCTTAGAGCTGCGCGCGACAGGGGGTCGCGAGGGGCTTGCCGTAGGCATGGAGGGGGCGCGTCTTATCGCAGCCGCGCTGCGTATGAAGGTGCCCCTCCGGAGGCTGTCGCTGCGGAATAATCGGATCCCGTCAAATGGGGTTGCGTTTCTGCTGGAGGCGTTGCGGGAGAACCCGCATGTTATCGAGATTGAGTGCGACAGGGTGCCGCCCCCGCCCACCGGAGGGGGTTTGCGGCCCTGGAGTGCGTCCGACGCGATGGTGTGTAAGAAGAAGTCGTGGGAGGTGATCCGGTCCAACATAGCCACGATGGCATCGCGTGCTAAGGTGTGGTATGACGACCAGGTGGAGCCCGCTGTGCGGCTGAGGTGTATGCATCACAGGAGCCACACCCTCACACTGAACCAGCTGCGATCCTTCGGGGAGAAGTGGCAGGAGATCGCGGTGAAGGCGCTCTGGGATGTGGTGGACCTCGGGACAGTGCTGCCCGTGCAGGATATGCACGACACCCTGGATTGGGTGGTTCATGCGATCGGCAGAGAGTGGGTCATGCGGGACAGCGGCCCCCCCAACCACCTCCTCCTGGCAGCGGTGCGGCTGGGGAGGGTTGGCCTGGCGAGCACACTGCTGAATGCGTTCCCCTTCGACATCGAGGCGGTGCTGGACAGCGACAGCCACTCCGCGCTGTACTACGCATGCAAGCAGAAGGCGTTCGACGAGCCGGAGTCAGAGCAGGTCCTCTCCCGTCTCGTCTCCCCACGACTCCTCCGCATCCAGTCCAAGCTGAGCGGATACACCCCTCTTCACGCGGCAGTCCATACCTACAACACCAGTATGCACAGACGGGGAAAACCCCCTCAGGGCCTTTCCGGAGGGGTGGTGGGGGGGATGGAGATGGTGGAGTGGGAGGGCAGCAACAGGTCATCTGATTTCCCCGGGGCTGTGTCCAGCTACCAGGAAGCGCTGGGGGCGCTTTCCTCCGGAGGGGCTTGTTCTCTCGCATTCTCCCCAAAGGGCGTGCCCCAGTGATATAATGAATGGGGAAACTTCATATTCCGGCACAACTTTTTTTGGTAAAACACACCCCGTGTGGTAGAGAAAATACGGCAAGAGTCTCGGTGGGTCGGAAGAGCAGATGGTTCCCGCAACAGCTCCCGGGGAGCGGCGGGTATTTCGCATAGGATGCCGGATGTGTGAACACGTTTGTGCGGTTTGCCCTGTGTTGTGTGAACATATGTGTATGTGTGTGTGTATGCTCCACCCAACCCGACACATTTTCTGTACTTCAGACAGGTAAGGTCACTCGACACGCGGGGGGGGGGGGGGGGGGGGGGTTTGTTGTGTGTTTTTTCTGCCAGCCGACATCACTAGCGCCAGCGAGAAAAAAAAACGCGTGACGAGTGACGGGTTGAGGTGGAAGCGATCAATGCAAAAATCATCTGAAAGGAAGACTCGAGAGACTGCTGCTGTATTTTTGAGAAGTTTCATATTTCGACAGAACTTTTTCATCATATATAACGCCCGCCACCTCTCTTATTCTCCACACACAGGTGTAGTCGAGTCACTGCTCCGCTACGGTGCTGACCCCAATGTGCACGAGCAGGAGGGGCGGACGCCGTTGGGCCTTGCGAGGTGTTTCGGATTCCAGCCGCTGATCGATATCCTGGAGGGCGTCACCACCGCGACGAGCGGGGCGCAGTATGTCCCGCGGCTTTCGAAGCGGGAGAAGTCGCAGCGCTCGCTGAGCTCCTTTCTGATAGAGGACAGGGCTGCCACAGACGCGGTTGCGGACATCACAATCGAGCAGCGCGCAGCGGTGCGCCTGCAGCTGATGTGGAAGGCCTTCAAGGCAAAGGGGGAGGCAGAACATCTCCTTCGGGCTGGGGTGCAAAGCGATGCTGCGCGTGCGGAGGTGGATCACATCATACAGACACGCACCACGGCGTCGATGGTGTCGCGCGTGCTGCGTGGCCCTTCCTCGAAACGCCTGTAGATGGGGGGGGGTGGTGGCGGGGTGAAAAAAAGGAGACAGAGCTCCACGCCCCTCTTGTGTCTGTCCGGCGGGGCTTTGCGTGGGGTGGGGTGGTGTGAATGGGCCCCGCAGCTCTCAGATCCCACCTCCAAGAGCTGCTCGCATCTTGTTTCCCTGTTGTCGCCCTCGCCATGCCATTCCTCATCCCCCGCTCCCTCGCAGGCGTGTGCATGTGTAGTGGCATCCACAAGAGTGTGGCAGTTCCGGCATCATCGCGGCCTGTTGACTCGGTGTGCCTTGCACTAAGTAAAGCGCCAGTTTCTCGCCGTCACGACTGACGAGCTGCGGCTTGTTAGCGAAGGGCCTCCCCTCTGAACATTGTGTTTCATCCACTTCTTCACTTCCCTTTCCCACCCCCCACTAGACATGTTATGGTTTTTTGTTGTTTAGTGCAGGCCCGCGACCCCTCTAACGATACCCGATACCTGCACTGACACACTCCGCTAGAAACACTGCGTGCATGATACAGCGGCGATCGCATCAGCGAGTTTGTCCTGCACTGCGACACAAAACCCCGTTTTGCAAACGGATCTGCCTGACGGTGAAACGTTTCCTGAGGTTTTTCTTGGCTGTGAAAACAAAACGTCGCCGCCGAAACAATGGGGGTGGGAGGGGGGCGGGGGTTGGTCAACGGGTCGGGAGACAGCCCCCTCACGACATGGGGGCTGTAGAGGAGGGGAGGAGGATGCAGCCGACCGAGACTCGCGGGCACAGTGCGTCGTTGAGGAAGCTGCTGTACACTGCTGCACACACAGCAAGCGATGGGAGGATGCCGTCGGGCCGCGGTCAGCCGGAGGGCACCCTAAAGCCGAGAGGCCAGACAGAGAGTGCTCTGGCGATCAGAGCCAGGGCTGTGACGAGGTCCACCCCCACCCCACTCATCCTCTCCCCCGCCTGCCCTCGCATGTGGCAGACGTTGGCGGCACCGTCTCCCTCATTCCCTGCCACGGAAGGGAGTCCGTATAACAGGCGTCGTATAACGCACCACCCCACCCCTTTGCAGGTGTTTTGCTCGGCTCCACCAGGGGGTGCTCGCTGTTGGCACACAACGATGGGGTGGTGGCAGAATGTCATCAGCCGTGACGGTGCTGCCGATGCCTTCGAGATGCAGTGCCGCAAGACGATCCTGTTTACAAGCGTTCCAGGGGTCTGCAGCTGTCTGTTAATTGCGATGGCACAGAAGCTGCACTGGGGTGTTTGTGCTTGGTTTCTCCTGACAGCCTTGGCCTGGGCAACCTGGGTGTGGGGATTGTGCAAGAGGCGCTTCACGCAGAGATTCATGATATTCTACATCGTTGTGACGTGTGCAGCCATTACCATGGCTGACCTCTACTTCTACCAGACAAGCCTGCAGGCGGCGTGGCCGGGCTTTGTCATCGTGATTGATCTCATCCTCGTACTTCGCCTCGACTACCGCATTGCGACCGCTGTGGTGTGCTACGTTGTGATGTGGCTGCTGCTCAGCCTGGTGGAACGCATGACACGATTCGGTCTGTACGACGTCCCTCTGACTGACAGTTATGAGGTTCGCCTGGAATCATACACTCAACTGGTCTTAGGCTGTGACATGCCTCCTTGCAAAAGCTCTTTGTCGACTGCCTGGGGCTACCAATGTGTCGGGCTTGCCGTGTTCCTCATCGACTTCATCGCGACGAGGGGGTTTGCACAGCAGGTGCTGAAGGAGCAGGCGGCGATGCAGAGCACCATTGCCACGGTGGAGACGATCGCGTCACTGCTGGCAGCGTACGACGTGGACGCCGTGTCGCGCATCCTCGGGGACGACGGAACCGTGCTGCCTGACGCCATGCGTGCTGCCCTGCTGCGGCTCGAGCAGAACCTGCGTGCGTACCGTCCCTACCTCCCGAAGTCGTGCCTGCCGTGTGCGCAGTGGGAGGACGAACATGCCAGCCTAAAAGGGGCCCTGCCTGGGGCTGACGACGTGCAGGAGGTGTCATTCATCCACGAGATCAACAACAGCAACAGCAAGAGCTCGTTCGGAGAATCTGTGAGAGACCCTCAGGCATTGTCAATGAAGACATTAGCAATGAAGTCTGCAACGCTTCTGTTCGTCAACATGTCTGGGTCGGGTGCGCTGCTGCAGGACAGCCTGCAAGCCTTCGAGCAGGCCTTCGCTGACACCCTTGCGACTACGCTGCAGTGTGTGGAGCACCGTGCCGGCATCGTCGACCTGTTCGTGGGTGACCGGATATGTTGCTCCTTCAACACGTCGCGCAGATGTGCGATGCACGCTAGCGCAGCACTGTACGCTGTGAAGCAAGCACTCTTCGGGACTGTGGCTGTGCGTGCCACGGCAGCGGCAGTGACAGGCAAGGCGTGCTGCGGTGACATCGGGTGTGCAGACATGCGGCGCTTCTCTGTGGTCGGCACGCTGCCTGCACATGCACACATCATGGAGCGTGCGGGTGCGATTGTGGGCCTGCCACTCGTCTGCAACAAGACCTGTCAGCAGGATTCAGAGTGCACACACGAGATGCGCCTCGTCCCCTTGCGTGTCGGCTTTCCCTTGCCTGTGAGCAAGGGCACAGGCCTACCAACGGAGGTAGCAGACGAGGCATACAGCTTGTATGAGGTGCTTCCCAGCGACAACAGCAGCGACAGACCCACATCGCCTGGCGAGTGGATGTACGAGCTGGAGTACCGCTCTACTGCGTGGTACGCCTACAACAGTGCGGTGTCTGCCTACCTGCAGGGTGCATCCATGGAGGATGTGCTCGAGCTGTCGGGTGACAAGCACGATGCATTGGCGACTTCCCTGCGGTCGGTCGGGTCACGCGATGTCCTGCGTATCGTGGTGTGATGCCGGTTTGCCTGTTCACAGTTTCTGTTGCACTGCTTTTCCAAGCAAGCAGCTCTGTGGCAACCACGTTGCGTGGCGTTGTTGCGGGTGCTTCAATCTTGAATGACATGCGAGCGAGGAGTCACGATGGAAACGACTGAAGCTGGATGTGGATCACACCTTCATGTCACTTCACAAGGCTTCTTCAGACTTTCACCCAGGAGTGTGGAGTTTCAGAACCCCCTTTTGAACATTTAGGGCTTGTGCGGATCGGAGTGGGGTATTTTGTTGCTATACGAGTCAAGCTTCACCCATGAAACCTGGGTCTGGTTCAGGGATCATGCGAGGTGACTGGGAGGCAGCCAGCCCACAGCACACCCACACCCCACCCCACCCAGTGGGACCCCCTCCTCGGCTTCTTCAAATACCCATTCTCTTTTGCACGTTTGGAATCTGTGCAGATCGGGGTGCGGTCATTTTGGCCATGGGGTGCCCTTTCCGACGGGCCAGCTCCAAGCCAAAAACCGGGACTGTGGGTGCTAATGAAAAACCGGTGCCTTGTCGTGCCGGTGTGTCTCTCACCCACCCCACCCAGTGCAGGCGTAGTTTGGCTCCACCAGGGTGCTCGCTGTTGGCACACAACTATGGGGTGGTGGCAGAATGTCATCAGCCGTGACGGTGCTGCCGATGCCTTCGAGATGCAGTGCCGCAAGACCATCCTGTTTGCAAGCATTCCGGGGCTCTGCAGCTGTCTGTTCATTGCGATATCGCAGACGATGCACTTGGGCGTTTGTGCTTGGTTTCTCCTGACAGCCTTGGCCTGGGCAACCTGGGTGTGGGGATTATGCAAGAGGCGCTTCACGCAGAGATTCATGATATTCTACATCGTTGTGACGTGTGCAGCCATTACCATGGCTGACCTCTACTTCTACCAGACAAACCTGCAGGTGGCGTGGCCAGCGTTTGTCATCGTGATCGATCTCATCCTCGTGCTTCGCCTCGACCACCGCATTGCGACCGCTGTGGTGTGCTACGTTGTGATGTGGCTGCTGCTCAGCCTGGTGGAACGCGTCACACGATTCGGTCTGTACGACGTCCCTCTGACTGACAGTTATGAGATTCGCCTGGAATCATACATTCAAATGGTCTTAGGCTGTGCCACCCCTCCTTGCAAAAGCTCTTTGCAGACTGCCTGGGCCTACCAAAGTGTCGGGCTTGCCGTGTTTGTCGTCGACTACATCACGACAAGGGGGTTTGCACAGCAGGTGCTGAAGGAGCAGGCGGCGATGCAGAGCACCATTGCCACGGTGGAGACGATCGCGTCACTGCTGGCAGCGTACGACGTGGACGCCGTGTCGCGCATCCTCGGGGACGACGGAACCGTGCTGCCTGACGCCATGCGTGCTGCCCTGCTGCGGCTCGAGCAGAACCTGCGTGCGTACCGTCCCTACCTCCCGAAGTCGTGCCTGCCGTGTGCGCAGTTGGAGGACGAACATGCCAACCTAATGGGGGCCCTGCCTGGGGATGACGACGTGCAGGAGGTGTCATTCATTAGCGAGATCAACAGCAACAGCAACAGCTCAGTCGGAGAATCTGTGAGGAGCCCTCAGGCATTGGCAATGAAGCCTGCTACACTTCTGTTCGTCGACATGTCTGGGTCGGGTGCGCTGCTGCAGGACAGCCTGCACGCCTTTGAGCAGGCCTTCGCTGACACCCTTGCAACTACGCTGCAGTGTGTGGAGCAGCGTGCCGGCATCGTCGACCTGTTCGTGGGTGACCGGATATCTTGCTCCTTCAACACATCGCGCAGATGTGCGACACACCCGAGTGCGGCACTGTACGCTGCGAAGCAAGCACTCTTCGGGACTGTGGCTGTGCGTGCCACGGCAGCGGCAGTGACAGGCAAGGCGTGCTGCGGTGACATCGGGTGTGCAGACATGCGGCGCTTCTCTGTGGTCGGCACGCTGCCTGCACATGCACACATCATGGAGCGTGCGGGTGCCATTGTGGGCCTGCCACTCGTCTGCAACAAGACCTGTCAGCAGGATTCAGAGTGCACACACGAGATGCGCCTCGTCCCCTTGCGTGTCGGCTTTCCCTTGCCTGTGAGCAAGGGCACAGACCTGCCAACGGAGGTAGCAGACGAGGCACACACCTTGTATGAGGTGCTCCCCAGCGACAACTCCAACAGCAACTGCAGCGACAGACCCACATCGCCTGCCGAGTGGATGTACGAGCTGGACTGCCGCTCTACTGCGTGGTACGCCTACAACAGTGCGGTGTCTGCCTACCTGCAGGGTGCATCCATGGAGGATGTGCTCGAGCTGTCGGGTGACAAGCACGATGCATTGGCGACTTCCCTGCGGTCGGTCGGGTCACGCGATGTCCTGCGTATCGTGGTGTGATGCCGGTTTGCCTGTTCACAGTTTCTGTTGCACTGCTTTTCCAAGCAAGCCGTTCTGTGGCAATCACCTTGTGTTGCGTTGTGTTGTGTGTGGCTTCAACTGTTTGAATTACACGTTACGAGCGAGGAGACGCGATGGAAACGACTGAAGTTGTCTGTGGATCACACCTTCGTGCCAGTTCACAGGGCTTCCACCGCCTTGGACACTGGAGTGTGCGCTCAACGGAAAGTAGCCTGTATCTGCTTTTTTTGCAGTTGCTGGCAGGGTGTTTCTCTTATCTTGTCGTCTTCGCCCGTTGTGTGTCTGCACGCAACATACGTGCTCCTTCCACATGCCTAGATAAGGTGATCCCCTTCTTGCACATCGCGAAAGGAGTACGATTTGCATTTTTTGGGTGAGTTTTCGGTCAGTTTTGGGTCACAGGTGTGTGGGAACACACGGCCCCCCAGGCCGACATGCGGGCGGCTTCCCTATCGCCCTATTCTCGCGAACGGTTGACTCTATCGCCCGTTGTCGCCCGTATTCCTTCACACTCTATGAAGGGATCAGTGATCTCGTGCCGGTCAGGCAGGTTGGGCAGCTGCCCTACCTTAGTACCTATGTAATTTCAGTCCCAAACCTTGGTAGGCAGGCCTGACCAGCCTGCCCTACCAGAATATTTCTGATCGGCCCCACTGGGGCCCAGAGCAGGGCTATCCGAACTATCGACCCAACGACCCACCGCATTTGGTCAGGTGCTTGACATGTCATGGACGATATGTCAGCCTGAGAACATATGTTCACTCCGTGGCCTCCGGCGCCTGGGGGGCTCTTAGGTGGTAGTGACCTGGGTCAAAACCGGGGTCAGGAACTGGGTGATTACAGTTCTACCTGGTTCACACGACCAAGACCTCGGTGAGACAAACAAGGACGAGGAACTGCTGGAAGGCGCTTCATCCCCTGAAGCATCACAGCTGATCTGAGACCTGGAGCGGTTCGAACCCTGGTCACAGAGTCACCCACTGAGAACACCAGGGCAGAGGGCTTGACCTAGGATAGGACCCGGTTCTTCACCTCGGCTATGACCCACTCACCTAGGCAGTGATCCGACAGACCTGGCCGGGCTATTTTTCATTGGAAAAACCCCACTACGGACACATGATCGCCTTGCCAGAAGCGGCGATAACGAGGGTGATAGGTCGGGTTTGGGTGACAGGTGTGCCTGGGGGGGGGGGGGGTCGGTCGAGACGGTCCTCACGACACGGGAGTTATGGAGGGGGGCGTGGCCAACTCGTCGGCGCATCGCGTTGAGGAAGCTGCTGTACACTGCTGCACACACAGCAAGCGATGGGAGGGGATGCCATCGGGCATCCAGAGCCGAGAGGCCAGGCAGAGAGTGCTCTGGCGATCAGAGCCAGGGCTGTGACGAGGTCCACCCCCGCCCCCCACCACGCACACCCTGCTCCCTGCCGCCCTCGCCTGTAGCAGGCGTTGGCGGCACTGTCTCCCTCATGTCTTGCCGCAGAAGGGAGTCCGTAGCATTCCGGGGTGGCGACTTTCGCAGGAGGGTGGAGGTCAGCCTGAGCGGAGGGCGGGCAGTGTGCATGGGAAGATCGACCCACGTGCATGTGGCCCGTTGGGTAGGGGGGGGGGGGGTGGTTGCCTTGTCGTGCCGGTGTGTCTCTCACCCACCCCACCCAGTGCAGGCGTAGTTTGGCTCCACCAGGGGGTGCTCGCTGTTGGCACACAACTATGGGGTGGTGGCAGAATGTCATCAGCCGTGACGGTGCTGCCGATGCCTTCGAGATGCGGTGCCGCAAGACGATCCTGTTTGCAGCACTCATTCCGGGGATCTCCAGTTGTCTGTTCGTTGCGATAGCAGAGAGAATCCACTTGGGCATCTGTGCTGGGGTCCTCCTAGCGGCCATGGGCTGGGCAACCTGGGTGTGGGGATTATGCAAGAGGCGCTTCACGCAGAGATTCATGATATTCTACATCGTTGTGATGTGTGCCGCCATTACCATGGCTGACCTCTACTTCTACCAGACAAACCTGCAGGTGGCGTGGCCGGGCTTTGTCGTCGTGATCGATCTCATCCTCGTGCTTCGCCTAGACCACCGCGTTGCGACCACTGTGGTGTGCTTCGTTGTGATGTGGCTGCTGCTCAACCTGGTGGAACGCATGACACGCTTCGGTCTGTACGACGTCCCTCTGACAGACAGTTATGAGATTCGCCTGGAATCATACATTCAAATGGTCTTCAGCTGTGCCACCCCTCCTTGCAAAAGCTCTTTGCAGACTGCCGGAGCCTACCAAAGTGTCGGGCTTGCCGTGTTCCTCATCGACTACATCACGACAAGAGGGTTTGCACAGCAGGTGCTGAAGGAGCAGGCGGCGATGCAGAGCACCATTGCCACGGTGGAGACGATTGCGTCACTGCTGGCAGCGTACGACGTGGACGCCGTGTCGCGCATCCTCGGGGACGACGGAACTGTGCTGCCTGACGCCATGTGTGCTGCCCTGCTGCGGCTCGAGCAGAACCTGCGTGCGTACCGTCCCTACCTCCCGAAGTCGTGCCTGCCGTGTGCGCAGTGGGAGGACGAACATGCCAGCCTAAAAGGGGCCCTGCCTGGGGATGACGACGTGCAGGAGGTGTCATTCATCAGCGAGATCAACAGCAACAGCAACAGCTCGGTCGGAGAACCTGTGAGGAGCCCTCAGGCATTGGCAATGAAGCGTGCGACGCTTCTATTTGTCAACATGTCTGGGTCGGGTGCGCTGCTGCAGGACAGCCTGCAAGCCTTCGAGCAGGCCTTCGCTGACACCCTTGCGACTACGCTGCAGTGTGTGGAGCAGCGTGCCGGCATCGTCGACCTGTTCGTGGGTGACCGCATATGTTGCTCCTTCAACACGTCGCGCAGATGTGCGATGCACGCTAGCGCAGCACTGTACGCTGTGAAGCAAGCACTCTTCGGGACTGTGGCTGTGCGTGCCACGGCAGCGGCAGTGACAGGCAAGGCGTGCTGCGGTGACATCGGGTGTGCAGACATGCGGCGCTTCTCTGTGGTCGGCACGCTGCCTGCACATGCACACATCATGGAGCGTGCGGGTGCGATTGTGGGCCTGCCACTCGTCTGCAACAAGGCCTGCCAACAGGATTCAGAGTGCACACACGAGATGCGCCTCGTCCCCTTGCGTGTCGGCTTTCCCTTGCCTGTGAGCAAGGGCACAGACCTGCCAACGGAGGTAGCAGACGAGGCACACACCTTGTATGAGGTGCTCCTCAGCGACAACAGCAGCGACAGACCCCCATCGCCTGGCGAGTGGATGTACGAGCTGGAGTACCGCTCGACTGCGTGGTACGCCTACAACAGTGCGGTGTCTGCCTACCTGCAGGGTGCATTCATGGAGGATGTGCTCGAGCTGCCGGGTGACAAGCACGATGCATTGGCGACTTCCCTGCGGTCGGTCGGGTCACGCGACGTCCTGCGTATCGTGGTGTGATGCCGGTTTGCCTGTTCACAGTTTCTGTTGCACTGCTTTTCCAAGCGAGTATTCTGTTGCGTACTGTCCACATCAGTGACAGCATTGCATCGCCATGACAGCCCTGCCTCCAGCTTCTCGTTGTGTGTCTGCACGCAACATATGTGCTCCTTCCCCATGCCTAGATCCGGTGCTCCCTTTCTTGCAGAGAGGCGTTTTTCGACACCCAGCTTGGGTTGTGAACCCTGTGACGCGTTCGTCCGCTGGGACGTCTGCCGTCCACGGGCGGCGCATGCCCAGCCGGACTTGCGACTGGAGTGATAAAGCCATGGGGGCTCAGATATCAGGTGGCACGCTTGATTTTCTGACTTCGGAGGTTGCCACGCGTTATTCGCCTGTCCATGCCCCCCCCTCTCTCTCTGTCTCCCGATGACTGCACGCCAGCCCTGCGCACCCACCCTCCCCCATGAACCCCTTCACATCACCCTACTTTGCTACCACAAAGCGAACCACTGCTGCCGCCCCCGCCCTCCCCCAGACGCCTGCCAGGGACGAAAGACGCGCCGCGGCGACGCAGCCCCTGTCCCGGTGCGTCACGGCCCGAACACGGGGACGATTGGGGCGTCCCAGCCATCTCTCGGAGAAGGGCTCAGAGTGTACTGACCCTCGCTTGTATGGCAGTGTTGTTCGCCTTCCGCATTCCCTGCCTGAGGAAAGGGGGCACGTTTTTGGTGGAAAGTCGGGGTGGGACCCATGCCAACGAGCAGCAGTGAAGGATGGATTGGCGCGATAGGGACGGCAGTTGGGCCCAGCCCGCTCCATCAGATTCTCGCGGCAGTCTGGAGGGAATCAGTTCTCCTATAAAAGTAGCACTGCAAACTTTCCTGTCGTGCCCGCCTGGATTGTGACTACAGACTGCTTCAGGGGAGCAGCAGAGGTGCAGTCCCTCACCCCCCTTCAGGGAAACCCCCAAGCGCACGATTCACACCTCAGTCAGCTGACGACGTATCATACAGATTGCCTGTGACGGAGGGAGTCGTGCAAAAGGTGCGCAGGCCCACCGCCAGTTCATCACCGTCATTTGCCGAGAAATGGGGTCAAGGTTCAAGGGTCAAGGTTAGAATCCGCAGCTCACGTCACAGAATGGAACCCGGGGGGCACAGCACAGCCGGAGGTGCAGCCCTGATGGCGGTGGCTTGCTAACCCGTGGGGGTGAGGGAGGGGGGTTGCCTTGTCGTGTCGGTGTGTCTATATGTGTCAATATTGCACCACTCGACCCCATGATTGCAGGCGTTGGTCAGCCCCACGGGTTGTTCGCTGTTGGCACACAACGATGGGGTGGTGGCAGAGTGTCATCAGCCGTGACGGTGCTACCGATGCCTTCGAGATGCAGTGCCGCAAGACGGTCCTGTTGACAACCATTCCGGGGCTCTGCAGCTGTCTGTTAATTGCGATAGCACCGGGCCTTCACTTGGGCGTCTGTGCTGCGTCCCTCCTCGCGGTCATGGGCTGGGCAATCTGGGTGTGGGGATTATGCAAGAGGCGCTTCACGCAGAGATTCATGATACCGTATACGTAAATATTTTGGAACGTAAATATTATGGAACGTAAATATTTTGGAACGCTGGTGGGTTGGCGTTCCAGATTTTTTTCGTTCCATAATATTTACAGGGCTTTCTGCGACTCGGGGACTTGGACCAGGTGATCGGACGGCATACAGAGTCCCTGACGGGACCTACTCGTGCACTTTTCGCGCGATTCCTGAGGCAAGCCATCCTCACCACCGAGTCCCCAACTGGCCCTGTAAATATTTTGGAACGTAAATATTATGGAACGGACCGGGCAAAAATGGGCCCGTTCCATAATATGGCTTCGTTCATAAACACCCCCCCCCCAGATTGGGCCTTTTAGCCATTTTTGGCCAAAAATTGGGAATACTCGCATTCACCACCCTCGTCTGCCCCCCACCTGCACTTCGGGGGGTCCGGGTGGGCCACGGGGGACCCAGGAGTCCATTTTGCTCTCTCATTGGCACGAGAAATGGGGAAAAATACCTTCTCGCGAGCCTGGTACCGGATCACAAAAGAGCTGCCGAAATCGGCGTAAGTCTTCGTTCGACGAAACAGATGAGGGATCAGCTTGCTCGCGGAGTGGTCGTAGTCAGTGTCTCGGTATGCTGGCACCGAGCATCATTCAGCAGATGACAGGACTTCAACCTGGAGAGCAAACGCCACATCGTCCACGGGTTCCGGGATGACGGATAGTCAGAAGAGTGTAACATGCCCGTAGGTACAGGGTGTTCTCGAGGCAAGGGTGAGCCCCGGCGGTCGACCCACTACGATTCACAGAGGACAACATCGATACGAACCAGTGTTCGACGGTGTGCTGATTCGGATGCACAAATGAGGGTCCCGCAAATCAGGCATCTACCTGGGCTCATTGCAGCTTTGGAAGGACACTGTCTGGTATAACCAGACGGTGGCGGACGAGTGTGGTGAAAGACGGGTATCATCTGCACAGCTCGACGACCAATTACATGTGTCACACAAGGCCATCCGACTGGTGGCTACTGCACTCGGGAGGGCAGCCCCCAGACGGAGTGAAAACATCTGCCGCAGCCAGTAGGACCACCACACGTCGGGGAGGAACTGCAGGATTTGCTCCACTCTGATGGTTCATTCTGACTTTTGTTAGGGGTCTGACACTCTGGCGCAACTCTGGCAACTGTATCGACGTCAATGGAGGCGCAACGAACGAAGCCCCTATCAAAGGAGTCCCTGGTTCCCTCGTGGATGACATGTGCTCTGGTCCGGGTAAATACCAGAAGGCAGGAGAGTCGCAGAGACGGCCTAATGGAGCGTGGAAAAATGATACATTCCCCTCATGATTATGGGTCTTTTGCACAAAAATGGCCGGAAAAAGACCTCCCAAGTGCCCCCGAACCTGTTTTCCCACCTCGAGGGTGGTTGCGAGGGTGGTGAATGCGATTTTCCCCAATTTTCGCCCAAAAATGGCTAAAAGGCCCAATCTGGGGGGGGGTGTTTATGAACGAACCCATATTTACGTTCCATAATATTTACGTATACGGTATTCTACATCGTTGTGATGTGTGCCGCCATTTCTATAGCCGACCTCTACTTCTACCAGACAGAGCTGCAGGTGGCGTGGCCAGCGTTTGTCATCGTGATCCATCTCATCCTCGTGCTTCGCCTCGACCACCGCATTGCGACCACTGTGGTGTGCTTCGTTGTGATGTGGCTGCTGCTCAACCTGGTGGAACGCATGACACGCTTCGGTCTGTACGACGTCCCTCTGACAGACAGTTATGAGGTTCGCCTGGACACATACACTCAATTGGTCTTAGGCTGTGACATGCCTCCTTGCAAAAGCCCTTTGTCGACTGTTGGGGCCTTCCAAGGTCTTGCAATTGGTGTGTTTCTCGTCGACTACATCACGACGAGGGGGTTTGCACAGCAGGTGCTGAAGGAGCAGGCGGCGATGCAGAGCACCATTGCCACGGTGGAGACGATTGCGTCATTGCTGGCAGCGTACGACGTGGACGCCGTGTCGCGCATCCTCGGGGACGACGGAACCGTGCTGCCTGACGCCATGCGTGCTGCCCTGCTGCGGCTCGAGCAGAACCTGCGTGCGTACCGTCCCTACCTCCCGAAGTCGTGCCTGCCGTGTGCGCAGTGGGAGGACGAACATGCCAGCCTAAAAGGGGCCCTGCCTGGGGATGACGACGTGCAGGAGGTGTCATTCATCAGCGAGATCAACAGCAACAGCAACAGCTCGGTCGGAGAATCTGTGAGGAGCCCTCAGGCATTGGCAATGAAGCCTGCTACACTTCTGTTCGTCAACATGTCTGGGTCGGGTGCGCTGCTGCAGGACAGCCTGCAAGCCTTCGAGCAGGCCTTCGCTGACACCCTTGCGACTACGCTGCAGTGTGTGGAGCAGCGTGCCGGCATCGTCGACCTGTTCGTGGGTGACCGCATATGTTGCTCCTTCAACACATCGCGCAGATGTGCGATGCACGCTAGCGCAGCACTGTACGCTGCGAAGGAAGCACTCTTCGGGTCTGTGGCTGTGCGTGCCACGGCAGCGGCAGTGACAGGCAAGGCGTGCTGCGGTGACATCGGGTGTGCAGACATGCGGCGCTTCTCTGTGGTCGGCACGCTGCCTGCACATGCACACATCATGGAGCGTGCGGGTGCGATTGTGGGCCTGCCACTCGTCTGCAACAAGACCTGCCAACAGGATTCAGAGTGCACACACGAGATGCGCCTCGTCCCCTTGCGTGTCGGCTTTCCCTTGCCTGTGAGCAAGGGCACAGGCCTGCCAACGGAGGTAACAGACGAGGCATACAGCTTGTATGAGGTGCTCCCCAGCGACAACAGCAGCGACAGACCCCCATCGCCTGGCGAGTGGATGTACGAGCTGGAGTACCGCTCTACTGCGTGGTACGCCTACAACAGTGCGGTATCTGCCTACCTGCAGGGTGCATCCATGGAGGATGTGCTCGAGCTGTCGGGTGACAAGCACGATGCATTGGCGACTTCCCTGCGGTCGGTCGGGTCACGCGATGTCCTGCGTATCGTGGTGTGATGCCGGTTTGCCTGTTCACAGTTTCTGGCACTGCTTTTCCAAGCAAGTCTTTTGTTGCCCGTTCTGTGGCAATCACGTTGCGTTGTGTGGCCTTTCAATCCTCTGAATTCCGCACACTCATGTGAGCAGAAAGTCACTCACCACAGCAAGCCTCCAAACGTGCTCTATACAGTAACCCCACCCTTCATCAGGCTCAAGTGGCTTTACCTCCGGAGTGGGTATGGACTTCCCGGTCTGCAAAGACAGGTCCACCCTCGGGCTTCGGGGTGCTACCTGTTGTTTGCATACTCTCAAGTGCACCTGGTGACACCTGCCACTCGTTACACAAACGCATTCTGGATTCTGGCCGCCTCGCACAGAGCTTCCCGCTGACGGGGAGATTGTTTGAGCAGCAGCAGTGGAAATGCATGTCCATGCACGACGCTGAGCGAGGGCTCCGTACCTCGTGACAGGGACCCATTCCACACAAATCACTCTGGTGGTCTTCGCTGGTCGTTAACCTTCGTCGATCTTCGTCAGTTTTCACCTAATTCAACAGAAAATGCATCAAAAATGCACTGTCGACCACCCCGGGAAGTCTACCAACCTCTGATCCCCACAACGAAGACAGTCAGCAGCCAATTAGTGCCCCGACAGCCCCTGTTGCTTATCGCTTTGATATCACCACTGGAAGGCACCCCACCGCCACTGCCACCACCACCACCACCACCTCAGGCATGGCCACACCCAACCGTGCAGCCTGTGCACAATGCGCGACACCCCCTATCCTGCAGCTGCCTATGCGACCCTGCTCCTCCTGCTGCTGCAGTGCGGCTGCACAGAGGGGCGCACCTTCCGGGTGGCCTACTTGTTTGCGCAGAACATCTCCGACATGGCGTGGAACCACATGCTGAACAAGGGCCGCATCAAGGCACACCAGATGGTGGTGCCCCTCCTAACAGATGGCGACACCCTGGATGACAGGTTTTACGAAGGGGTCGGGCCCGACGTCTCCGCCGCAAAGATCGACGAGCTGGCACGCAGCGGGGTGAACCTGATCATCGCGACGTCATTCTCCTTCCAAGGGATCATATTCGACGCCGCAGGGAGGCACCCTGGGACAGACTTCGCCCACCTCCCAGGTCAGGACACGGGGCGTCCGAATTTCTTCTCCGGAAGTGTGAGAGTGGAGCAGTCGGTCTATGCGGCTGGCATCCTCGCAGGTTCCCACTCCCGCACAAAACGCCTCGGTGTCATCGCAGCCTACCCTATAGGAGGTGTGAATCTCGGCATCAGCCTGTTGTACATCGGGGCCCAACGCGGGGCTGGCGGGGTTGTGAACGCAACGCATGTCGAACACCGGGTTGAAGTGTTCATCATCTGGGTTTACACCTTCGACGATGTAGACTTGGAGCTGGAGGCTGGGATGCGTCTGGTCACCCTCGGGTGCGACGTGCTCGTCCACACCTCCAACAACCTCAACATCGACTTCTACGCGAAGGGCGCGGGGGTGATGTCCATCGGGGTGTACGGCGACATGCGCACCATCGTGGGCGACTCCATCCTCATCTCCCAAAGCCTCGACTACTCTCAGCTCTTCTCCCGCGTGCTGATGCTGGCTTACAACGGGTCGCTCCGCCACCCCTCGACAGACCGGTCCCCCCCTTGGTACGGATTCGTCGAGGGGGGCCCCACCCTCCACGAGGCATCGGTGCACGTCCCGGGAGAGGCCTCCGACCAGGTGCGGGACGTGGTAAAGGCAATGGCATCCGGTGCGTTCGACCCGGTCTGCCACCCCCTCATCTCGGGTGGGGTGGTGTCCAACCCGGGGCGGTGCCTCACCCCGCAGGAGATTCGCTACTTCGGGTTTGTCGTCGACGGGCCGGTCGCTCTCGAAAGCAGGCTGGTGCTGCCCGGGGAGCTCTGTGGAAACGGTTCGTTCTTCACAGCGCATGCTGACCCAACCGTGCCGAGGTATGACGTTGCGTGTCACCCCTGCCCCCCAGGGCAGTCTGCGGTGCTGAGGAGGGAGGGTCACAAGGCGTGCACCGTGTGTCCCGCAGGCACAGCCTCAGCCCATGCCGGGGCTTGGAACTGCACGCCGTGCCCGCAGCGGTTCTTCAGCGCCGAAGGGGCTGTCGGGTGCACCGCATGCCCGGATGGCACAACAAACCTGGGTGTAGGGAACATCCACTGCCCGGTTGACGACTCAAGCACAGATCTCACGGTGGTGATTGCCGTGGCGTGTGCTGTGGGTGGGTTCATGTTGCAGGCCGCCCTGCCTGTCGCAGTGAAGCTGTACCGCAACAGGGTGGAGATGGAGCGGCTGTACTCCGAGACGGCTGTGGCGCGGAGGTGTGCCGCGTGCATCGCGGACATGCGTCTGGAGGATGTGGACTACATCAGGAGGATCGAGAAGCCATCCGCCATCATCGCGTCGCTCACCGTCATCATGGACCACCTGGTGGAGTACCGCACCTACCTCCCGCAGACGCTCATTGAGGAGCGTCTCAACGAAGACATCGCCAGCGAGAGTTCCAGTAGCAATCCCGAATCTACGGAGAGTGGCAACGTTGCTGCGGAGGATAGCTCGACGCTGACGAAACTTTCGACGAATTCGGCTTGGAAGCTCATCGGGACATCGCTGGTGTCGCGGCGCATTACGTTGGTGCTGGCCAACATTGTCGGGTTCCTGCAGCTGCTGAAGCAGGAGCGGGTATCCCTCCAGACCCACCAGTGCGTCACGAATGCGATGCTGCATGTGTTCGACAAGACAAATGGAACCAGCGAGGGGTTTCTGGGCGACAGGTTCTCCGCGACCTACAACACAGTCAAGCGCCTGGGGGACCACGCTGCTGCGGGGTGCCTTGCCCTGGTTATGATACGCCAGGCAGCGGAGAAGCTTGGCGTGGCGATGTCCTCTTCGGCAGCAAGCGGGCACGTCAGGGCAGGCACCTTGGGGTGTGTGCGTATGAAGCGGTACTGCTTCCTGGGGCCAGTCGTGGCCTGGGCTGCCGCTCTCGAGAGGTATAGCAAGAAGGCTGGGTTGCCGCATGTCGTGAGTGAGTCCATGAGGTGTCAGGCGATTCCGCAGTTTGAGATGTGGGCGGTTGGTGCGATGTGCCTCAGGAAATACAGCGACGGCCCGGAGATGGCGTACGTCATCACGAAGCATCATGAGTCTTCCAATGAGGAGTGGATGTATCAGCTGGCCGAGATGCAGGAATCGCTTCAGCTTAACGGCGCGTGGAACAGGTGGGCCAGCGCTGTCATTGCAGGCGAGTGGCAGAAGGCGCAAGGCCTGTGGGAGTCTGTACAAGCATGCGTGCCGGAATTTCCATTCGGCGACTGTTTGGTAAAGTGGTTCAAGGCGTGTGACGCTTGCGTGCCTCATGTAGATGACTATTTTTGATTGCAGTCTGTCTGTCCCCCCCCCCCCCCCCCCCCCCCCGCACCTGACTTCTTTGTGACCTTTCCAGCAAAGAAAACTGTTGGCAGCGTAGGGGGGCCCCCTCGCTACCAAGTCACAGCTCGTCAGTCAGTGAGGGGAAATGGGCTCACTCAGTCACATCTGGTAGCGAGGGCCCCCTATGTATTTATGTGGAACGAACCAGCGCACAAAGAAGCAGCGCTGGTGAGGGAAACAGCTCGGGAATGCTGCTGGCCTCTTGCTTCTGGCACCCTTCTATTTCGTGATCTTCTTCATCTGCACCCCAGGCTGGGCAGAGTGTGTTGCTGGCGGCCTGGTCAGGAGGGTTTGGGGGAAAACCGGGTCGGCGGGAGTTTTTATAGCAGGAAGCACAAGGCTCCAAACGATACGGCATCAAGAGTGGCTCGCATGGTGTTCTTGCTGATCATGCTGCAACACGTTGCCAACAGGACAACCAGTGAAAAAGGTGCACGGGACGTGTGGCCGTTCGTCGCAGGGCCAGCGCAGCCCGACATTCCGGGCTGTGCCGGTTGTTGAGAGAGACAGAGAGAGGGTGGGCTTCGCCCTTGCCCTGTTATTTACTGCAACAGGGCTCCTGTCGTACTGTCAAAAAGATAGGAGGCAACGCGTGGGCAACAAAGTCAACATCCTCATCAGGCTGTGGAGTTGCTTTTGTTTTGCCCGATTTGGCGCACAAACAACAGCCTCATCTTTTTTCCAACGACCCCTGGTTCGACTGCCTTGCTTTCATCCTTTCGTCTTCCATATTCTGCAGTGTTTTGTGTGCCGGTTATTTCTGGGGGCCTCTGCCCCACTTTGGTTCCTTTGATGAGAAAGAATCTGGGGTCAAAGACGATCTGCGCTCCTACCATAAGACACAGCACGCCTTCCGGCGAATCTGTCCATCACCGCCTGGTTGTCTGAATACCAAGGGGGCGGTCAGAACCGCACCCCACTCGATCCCCGCAATCTGTCCTGTTCTGTTGCCCTGCTCCCGAGGCTCCTTTTTAGTCGGGGGTGACTGAAGTGCCCAGTGTTGTCAAAGGCTCTGCAGCTGGAGGTTTGTTGGCTCAATTTTAACATTATCGGCTCAGCTAGCCTGAGCATCTCCACTTGCAGAGAACAAAGGCTTCCGTCCTCACCCTGATACGTAAAATACGTGCTTTTCGCGGCTTATGGAATCCGCCCACAGCAACGCCCCCCGCCCCCCTCCCCGGGCCGTTGGGCGAGGGAGAGTGAACCCTCCCATTGTGCATTGATCTGCCTTGTACAACATATCTGGTGTAGTGGCTACAAAAAGGACTAACATTGCAAGAAGGTGCTGGGAGACTTGCTTTTCTATTCACTCTCGACGATCAAACCCCCCCGTTGGGCGAGGGAGAGTGAACCCAGTATGCCTGTGACGGAATGTGTTTGGGGTGAGAGTGTCCACACCGTGCCACTGGCAGCCAGTCCCCGATCTGCAGGTAACAACACACAGACATGGGGTGGTGGTCTGGGGGCCCAGTGTGGTGGCAGAATGTCATCAGCCGTGACGGTGCTGCCGATGACTTCGAGATGGTGCCGCATGACCATTATATGCTGCTGCATCGCGGGCCTTCCCTATGGAGTATTTACCAACATGGGCGGCAAGCTGCACTTAGGGGAGTTCTCCGGGTACCTCACTCTGTTCCTGATGCTGGCGACGATCATGTGGGGTGCGTGCAAGAGACGCTACACGCAGAGGTTCATGATCTTCTTCGTTTCTGTGGCGTGTGTGGCCATTTGCATGGCTGACCTCTACTTCTACCAGAAGGACCTGCAGGTGTCGTGGCCGGGCTTTATCCTTGTGATCGATGTCATCCTCGTGCTGCGTCTGGACCACCGCCTTGCGATCGCTGTGGTGTGTTTCGGAGTGATGTGGCTGCTGCTCAACCTGGTGGAACGCGTCACACGCTTCGGTCTGTACGACGTCCCTCTGACTGACAGTTATGAGGTGAGGCGCGAGACTTATGCGAAAGCGCTCTTCGACTGTGACCAGCCTCCTTGCAAAAGCGATTTCATATCTGCTGCGACTTACCAAGTGATCGGAATTTCTGTGTTCCTCATCGACTTCATCGCAACGAGGGGGTTTGCACAGCAGGTGCTGAAGGAGCAGGCGGCGATGCAGAGCACCATTGCCACGGTGGAGACGATCGCGTCACTGCTGGCAGCGTACGACGTGGACGCCGTGTCGCGCATCCTCGGGGACGACGGAACCGTGCTGCCTGACGCCATGCGTGCTGCCCTGCTGCGGCTCGAGCAGAACCTGCGTGCGTACCGTCCCTACCTGCCTGCCGTGCTGCTGGAGCAGCACTCGGCCGATGGGGATTCTGGGCAGCTGTATCGCGTGCCTGCTGCTGCACCCGGTGCGGACAGCCACCTTGCAGCAATCGTCTTCACCGACATCCGTGCGTCCACGTCGATCTGGGAGGCGGCACCCGAAGGGATGCAGAAGGCGTTGTTGGTGCACAACGCGGTGTTGCGGGCTGCGCTGGCTGAATGGGGCGGGTACGAGGTCAAGACAATCGGGGACGCCTTCATGGTTGCGTTTGAGGATGCACATGCGGCTGTGTGCTTTGGGCTGACTGTGCAGGAGAACCTGCTTGCCTCAGAGTGGCCTGCTTCGCTGCTGGAGGTCGCGATCTGCTGCCCGACAGAGCTGTGGGGCGGGCTGACGGTGCGTATCGGTGTGAACCACGGCCCTGTGACGCTGGAGACGAACACGCTCACTGGACGGGTGGACTACTTCGGACACACGGTCAACGTCGCTTCACGCCTCGAGTCTGTGTGTGTGCCTGGTGCAGTTGCGTTGCCTGACGAACTGTGGAAGTCTGTGCGTGGGATGTCTGGGTGTGTCGGTGCACATGCAGGTCGACCAGTTCCCACCAACCTGAAGGGTGTGAGTGAGCCTGTGCCTGTGTACAGCGTGTGGCCCGCCTGCCTGCAGGGCCGTGAGGATGACCCACTGCGTTCTGTCGTGAGTCCTACAGCTTCGCCTGGTGGGTCACCGCGGTCGAACTGCTCTGCCACGTCCTCCACGTCCTGGAACACCATGGCAGTGCTGCAGCGCACCACGACGACGCACCAGGCCACTGTGGCTGTTGCCACACTCAACAGCGCGACTCTTGGCGGGGTTGACAGCGGTCTGGTGTGTGTGGTGCCGCTTCTGCAGCAGAGCGGCGGTGTGCTGCTGTCGCTGTTCGGGAACAACTTCTTCGTCGGGTGGAACTTCGGGAAGCAGATGGCGGCACACGCAGAGGGCGCACTGCGGTTTGCACAGCGTGCGCTGCAGCTGGGCGGCGGGCAGACCGTCGCAACACTCGGGATCTCGAGCGGAACTGTCGAGCACGGGACCGTGGGGACGTCACGGCAGCGCTTCGTGACAGCGTCAGGCGGTGCTGTGGAGGCGAGCCTTGCGCTGCGCTGCCTGGCGCTGTCGCTGCACATGCGGTGCCTGTACACGTCGGATTCACCACCGGGTGCTGTGCGCGACCTGCTGTGTCCCACCACAGAGGTTGTGCCCCAGCAGGAAGGCGGTACCTCTGCCGCGGTGGTGTACGAGGTCCGGTGCACCGTGCACTCGAAAGGCAAGGATAATGTTTGCGATACTTAGCCCAAAGGCCTCGCCAGAATCTGCAAAAGATATGCAAAGCCTTCGGTGTGAAGTGCGCCGTCTGTTTCTTGTAAACGTACACTGCAGAAAATGTCACTCCACCGTGGAAGCGTCAACGCATCACAAACAAAATACGAGTAAAGAGCGGCTGTACTGGACTGACATTTTTTGGTGCCGGCTTCTGGCTGGGTTTTTATGCGCGCACGCAGCGCATGAAAACTGCGACAGAAGGGCCTGCCATCTCCATGAGCAGTTGCTCGTGTGTCTCTCTACACCATTTTGCCTCCCTTGCCTTGTCAGCAACATTGATCTTTTCTTCTTACACAAAGCAAACACACCCGCGTCAGGGAAACGGCCGACCCCACACACCTCCCCTTAGTGCATAACCCCCATTGTGCATTGATCCGCCTTGCAACATATCTGGTGTAGTGACGACAAAAAGGGCTACCACTGCAAGAAGTTGCTGGTCGAATTGCTTTTCCATTCACTCTCGACAATCGAGTGTATACCAGGTTGTTCGCCTTCGCCTGCTCGGCGCAACCGCCACCACCACCCCCCACCCTCCACAGGCCCGCCTTACAAGCCGCACACTCCAACCGGGGTGTGTGCGCGGGGGACCCCCGGGGGTCCCCGCCATGCCTGGGGCCAGGAGGCCCCTTCGAAGGATCGCCACCACACTCACCCCACCGCCTCTGCAGGGCCTGCAGGCGTTTCTCCTCAGCACCTGCATCCTGCTCCTCTACGCCCCTACCGCATGCCCTGTCGCTGCGCCACCCACACCGCCGATCTGCGAGCCATGGCCTGTTTTCACCCTGACGGGCAGGTTCTCCGGATGCGCCAGCTGCCCTGAGGGGAGCACCCCCGCGGGCGTTGCAACCACCCCGACCCCAACGCCCGCCTCCACAGTGCGGTGTGTGCAATGCGGTGGTGGGCTTCCCCTCGGTGGAGGTGCCGTGCCCCCCACAGCCCCCGCGCCACCCGACCTGTCTGGGAGGCTCCCGGGCGGGGTTGCGGAGCGTCTGTCGGGAGCGAGCCTCTCCAACGGGAGCTGTGGATGCACCCACCTCGGAGCTCCCCATGCGGTGGTCACCTCTGTGAATGGCGCTGCCCTGGGCACCCAGGAATGTCTGAGCCTCCCCTGCGGGTTTGAGGGCTGCCCCGCTGCCTGTGGGTCCGCCGCATCTGCTGCGTCACCCCCAACCGCCACCACCCCCTGCGCCTGCCCGGAGGGGATGGCGCGGATGTCCCTCGAAACGCTGCAGCTCCACCACCCCTCCAGAGCCACACCACCCGGGTGGGCCTCCGCCGGGGTTCGCCCCCTCACACTCTCGGATGCTGTTGCACCTCTCCTCTTCCCCTCTCCGGCGCACCCCTCCTCTTCCTCCTCCTCCGCCGCGGCGGGAGGGGGACAAGCGGGAACCACGGGGGGTAGTGAGGGGGAGGGGGTGGGCACGCCTGGCATGGCGATTTGCCTCCACCGTGTGGCGGGGATGCAGGCGTCGCAGGCGTTGTCCCCTCCTTCGAAGGTTCCCCTTGGGGCTGGGGGTTCTGCCAACAGCGAGTATGTCAGAGCGCTGCTGTATGCCGCTGTGACCAGGTGTGGAGGGCGGGCAGCATCCTCTTCCTTCTTCTCCCCCCCCCCCTCCTCCCCAGCAGAGGAGGTGCAGAGGTTGGGGTGTGAGTCTCTTGCGAACCTCTGCGCCCTCCAGCACAACTCCGGGTCGATGTCGGCCTGCGGGTGGATCCAACGCCTCCGCGGCTCGACCGGCTTCCCAACCCATCTCCTGGATGGGGAAACCGCCGAGTCCGCAGCATCCACATCTTCCCCTTCGCACGATCTCTCCTTAGCAACGGTTTTCCCCATCCAATTCTACGAAGCGGTCTTCGGGGGCGACACCACCAGCACTGCAGCACGCAGGCAGCGCACCCCCCTCCACCTCGCAGCCTACGCAGCCTCCGGGGAGTTCCGCGGCTTCTCCCCCATCCTCCACGCCGGGGATCTCCTGGACTGCGGCATGCCCTCCTCCCATATGGGTTACCTCCTCAGGCCTGGGGTCCAGCAGAGCGCAGGGTGTGAGGTGGACCTCACCTCTGCCTTTTCGAGATTCTGGAGGAGAGGTGGAGGCGTGCTTCTGTTCGAGCTGTACGCCCAGAGAGAGTTTGACACGAGGCCTACCTCGGGGAGGTCGGGGCAGTCCCGGGATTCGGATGAAAACCTGGGGGATCTGGCGCAGATCCCGGTTGTGATTTACAACGAGAGGGGGACATGCGACCCGCACCGCAACAAGAGGCCTGGTTTGCTGCGGAGAAAATTCTACACTTTTGACCCCCTCTCTGCATCAGCCGGGTCACGCGATGACACCATTCACATAAGGTACGCCGAGTCCTTCCACCTCCGGGTCCACATCGACCTCCTCGGCGCAGTCTCCCGCCCCTACCTCTGCGTGACCTACTCCTCCAAGGAGGCGTCCCCTCTGGGGATCCCAGCGGCGACCCCCACCGTGAAGTACAACTCGACAGGCCTGGAGGGGTTTCCCGCCTCACTCCCCCGGTCCCCCTCAGGGCTGTATCCCACAGCGGAGCAGCGTTTCACCACAACATGGGTCGGGGATTCTCCCGACTCCGATGAGGCTCTGATCGGGACAGGCACTGTCTTCTCCGTGATGTGCTTCTTTGCGGCATGTGTATCCGCCTTGGCGTATTGCAGGAGAAGGAAGAGACCTGACGCGCATGTCCGCCTCTTTGCGCAGGGGCCAGGCGCATCAGGCGAGTATGTCCTCCTCCCGACACAGCCAGGGGAGAGCCGAGTGTGGGTCAGGGGAGACGGGGCTCGGATTGAAACCAACTCGGATGGGAGGTGGTGCATTGTCGGGGTGCCTGTGGAGAGGCAGATGGAGGAGCAGCAGCAGCAGCAACAGCCTCAAACCGGGCAGCCCCCGGAGGAGGGGGAAGGCGCCGCCGCACCGCCTGCCGCAATGGAGACTCTCTTCGTGTCATCCCCCCACTTCGGGTCGCGCGCCCCCACGGCCTGCGGGCCGTGGTTCCACGCTCCGGGCAGAGTCTCCGCCCCGCCTGGAGAGGGCGCTGCTCCCCAACAGGGTGGAGGCGGTGGGGTCCCTCTCCAGCGTGCCAGGGTGTATGTCACATCTCCTTCTTCCATTCTGCGAGTCTTCGACATCGGGGCTTTTGTCGTATTTCTGGAGACGTTGTGCGATTTGATGGGGAATGTCCTCTTCCTGATGACATGGCTTGCGAGCTGTGCCTACTACCTCGAATACAAGCATGGGTCCAACCCGCTCATCACCCGGGGCATGCCCTACGCCCTGGGGGACCTCTACCCAGTCGTCATCACCATGCTCTGCTGCAAGCTGGTGGCCCTCACCTCCATCTACATCCGGCAGAGCCAGGTGGGGGTCATCCTGCTCGACTGGGAACTCTCTGGAGGCGTCGACTCCGCCACCGGTGAAGCCCTCTCGGTCTCCATGTGGAGAAGAGCCGTCGCGGCGAGCGAGATCTTCAGGGTCTCCGTGGCGCGGGCCTGGCGGTCCCCATGGGTCCTGCTGTGGGTGCTGTGGCTGATGCACGGGATGGGATGTCTCGCTCTGGCTCAAGCCGATCCGGATGGGACGTCGCTCCACCGCGTTGCGTCGAACGCACCCATGACGCAGCGGCTCCCGGGGGAGCGCGTGGCGTCGTACCCCAGGCGGGAGGGGACGCAGCCCATCCTACGGATCTGCGTGACGTCGTTCTTCGCGATGCTTGCTTCGCTGGTGTGGGCGATAGGCAGCGTCATCTCGCGGTGGGTTGTAGCGGAGTCTCCGCTGTCGCGCCTCCCAGATGTGCTGGCGCAGTGCAACGTGTCGGCGCTCTTCCTGGTGCACACCGGTTGGGGGTATTACATCCACGGGAGGAAGCCGCTCGCAGGCCGCGAGGGCTGGGACAAGGCGGACCGCTCCCTCGCAGAGTGGCAGGCGGAGCAGGCGGCGGCGGCTGCCGAGTATGGCGGAGCCGCACACCTCCACCACCCCCCACCCCCCCGCGAATTCGAGCTCTTCCTCTCCGAGGCTGTCGTCAACAGGATGAGTGGCGCGCTGTTGGTGTCGCGGCGTGGAGGTGGTGGTGGTGGTGGTGGTGTGGTGCCGTTGGGGGTGCGGGGTGGAGGTGGAGGCGGCGGGCGTGCGGGGGGTGGGTATGTGCGGCCGAGGAAGTGCTTTGAGTGGTTGGCGATGTGCCAGCCCCCGCCGTCGGCGCTCCTGACAGCAACGGAGTGGCAGCTTGCGGAGTTTGAAGCTGCGGAGAAGGAGCTGAAGGATGTGCTCGAGAAGTATGCACGATAGTGTGTATCGCGTGGGATGGGACAATAAAAGGGCACATTTCAACAAACACCTGCGCTGTCGCGCATATCTGAAGAGAATATTCAAAGGGGGATTCGTCGATCGCGACAATGCAACCACCCCCCTCCTTTCTCGTCTGCAGGTGGTGGGTATATCCATTCATTTTGACCTTCTTCTTCTGACTCACCCATGTTCTTCAGAGGGCTCCGTGGATGATAGAAAGATCATCCACCACCAGACACTCGTCATCCCGGAACGCGGAAGGCACACTGCAACCCAGACCCGCTGTGTGTTGCATCCATTTTGGCAGCTCGTGGGGCGGAGCAGATCGTGGATTCATTCCAGTGTGTTCAGTGAATCGGCAGTGCTCGAAAAAGCGGGTCCTATCCGGGTTGACTGCCGCGTTGAAATTGGGGTTGGGAGTCCTCTCAACCGTATCCGCCCCAGGCAACATGTACTGTACCTTACCACAACCCCCTCAGTGAGACCCCGTGATTCCCTACTCTATGAGATCCTCCTGGCAGCCTTCTTCTGACTCCACTTCACAAATCCCGCGGGGGGGGGGGGGGGCACAGATGGTGTATTGGCATTTGTTACGTTTCACAGGCTGGATCTCTCTCTGCCCACAGCTGCCGTTTCCCTCCCACCCACCCACCCCCACACACAGAGCGTTTGTCGACGCTGTTCCCAAGTTTCCCTTCTCGGTGTTTGGGCTGTGCGCCCTTCCGCCGCCCGACCCGCTGGCTCCGGTATGGCGACTCGCACCTGAATGAGTGTGTTGCTCAGAGTTCTCTGGCCTGTGAGGGTCACACGGGAGGTTGGATGGCCTGGTCTGCCTGCAGTCGCACTGCTGATACGGGATGGGGAGGAGAGGAGGCGTCTTTTCCGAGACCCTCTGCCCTTGCAATGCCTCACGCAACAACCCCAACCCTTCAACCACCTGCAGATGGGTTTTGTGCCCCCAAGCATGCCCGGTTCTGTCGGCATGCAGATGCAACAGCAGCCTCGGATGCCTGCACAGCAAGCTGCGCGTAGCGCTGCCCAGCTGTATGTGGAACCGTACTGGAATATCCACGACTCGTGGGCGGAGCGAGTGACGCTGCTGGGTGCTGATGTATGTCCCGCGTGGCCCGTGTGTGTGTGTGTGTGGGGAGATCACAGAAGGTGGGTATCGTGTCTATCGGTGTTCTGGCATGGGTGCGTCTATTGGCATCCAACCAACACACCCTATCCACCCCCCTACCCTCACCCCACTCCTCCACTCCCCCACAGACCCGTCTGCATTATGCCGAGCTCGTGATTTTCATCGCGTTGGATGCCCTCCTTGCGAAGTATGTTGTCTACGAGCCCACAACAGGTGGGACTGCACCGAATATGATTTCCAACAAGCCGCTTCTGCTGCTGTATCACCCCCACCGCCCACACAGCCTCTGGCTTGCAGCGCTGATAGTGGTGTTAACTGCCATCGGCGGTGTATATCTGAAGCGCAGAGGCCTTGCAATGCGTCTCGGGTGCCAGGCGCTCGACACCCGCCTTCTGCTGTTCTATTGAGTGGATACTCTGCATCAACCCTGCTCAGGAGTGCAGTAACGTTGTTTTGAACCCCCCCCCCCCTCAGGCGAGGAAGAAGGAGCAGGTCGAAGCTGCATCATTAAAACCATTTTGGCCTTTCAGCCAGTGCATTGCCTTCTTCCTTTCTCGGCAGAACACGCCCCACCCCTCCCGGGTTGAACAAACACACACATTGCGGGCTCACTGGAGCCCCTATTTTGTTTTGCCTTGCTGTATCCTTTTTCTGCGGGGTTCCCCAGCATTTCCCCGCAGCAGTGTGGGGAGATGCTTGCTGAGTTCGCTACATACCTAGACGTGCGATGTGGAAAACGCAAAATCTGTCTTATTTGCAGTAATCATCTAGAGTGAGCGAGTGAGTGAGTTGTGGTGTGACCATGTTTCTTTTTTCACGGGCAGGCCCTGCGCCCAAACCCTTTGTGCGGGTGGGGGTGTTGCGCCGCCCATAGATAGATAGCGCGAGGAAATGAGGAGGGAGACACACGGAGACAAAATCATAGACTTGCCATTGTACCCATCTCTTCTGCGTGCAAGACATAGATGCTTGCAGCCCCTTCCGAAGTGGCTCCTTGAAAGGCAGGCATTCTGCGGAGGTGGGTCGGGGCAAGTGTCTGTCTGTCTGTCTGTCTGTCTCTTGGATTGGCTATGTATGTCGCTGCCGCTGCCACACAAGCCTATTTCGACGGCTGCTTCAGCGGGGTATGGGGTTCGCCTCACACCCCACCCTTGACAACTGGCGAGAAAACGAATCCCAGAGTGTTGTGCCTCCACACTGCGTGGCAGGAGTTGAACCCCCTCTTCCCGTCTCTCTCCCCCCCCCCCCCTGCCCGTTGCATCTGAGCAGGGCAGGGGCTCACCTGACCTGACCCCCTTCCACCCTTCACAAGCCGCCGCCAGGCCACTTTCCGAACAAAGAAACAGAGACCAGGAGGGACGCCGATTTCCCATAGCAGCCCGTCCCTATCCCAAGCCCCTGATTTACGCAGTCTGCTGATCAAGACGTTGCCCCCGTTGTCCCTTTCACGCCTCAGCCGAGAGTGCCCTGGGGTGTAGGGCTTGGGGGCAATACAATACAAATAACACACAGCACTCTTCTCTGCATCCAGGGGGGCCCGTGGGGAAGGTCCTGCTAGGCGGGGGGGGGGGGGGGGTGTGGGGTGGGTATTCGGTGCCACCTGCTCAGGCATGTCTCTTGGCGTGTTGGTGCTGCTGGTGATGGCGGCAGAGCCGCAGTGCCCCACGGATACAGACTCCTGCCATGCCAAGCACGGTGGGTACGACAGCCACAATGTGGGCACCGCATGCAACACGACGAAGTGGATGATGTACGACTACTGCTATGTGAGCTGCCCGATGTGCCTCGTCATCACAGACCCGCCTGAGCTGCGGACGTGGATGTGTGTGACGGACAACAGCTTCGAGCCATACTCACCTGAGGCACACATCGACCTGTACCACCCGCTGAACAACAAGGAGCTGCAGCTGGAGGCTGTGGGGCACCCCGACGTGGGGTCGACACGGCGTGGGTGTGACGCAGCTGCCTACGCTTGGGGGAATAAGACGGTGGCGGGGAAGATTGCGCTGGTGCGGCGGGGTGGGTGCAACTTCAACGTGAAGGCGCGGGAGGCGCATGCCGATCGGGCGGCGATGCTGGTCGTGGTGGACAACTGGCTGTACTACAAAACCCATACGATGACAGGCAGCTCTGCAGGCATCGAGACTCCCTTCCTTTTTCGCAGCACGGCACGAGGCAGACTATGGGGGCCTTCGCTCTGTGTCAAACTGTGTCAAATTGTGTCAGTGTGTCACACAGGCGGTTTTTTTCACCTTAGGCGAAATCGGCAAAAACGCCGCCAAGCCTTCGCTCTGTGTCACTGTGTGTCACTGACTCAGAGCGAAGGTCCCGTGACACAGGGGTGTTGGGGACAATGCAAAATTTGCGAAAAATCTCGAAAAAAAAATTTCTGGCAGAGGTGAAAAAATTGGGTTCCACACAAAACTGGCTCCGAAGTGACATACTCCCACGTGGTCCTTGCACACTGTGTCAGGCCCCCCCTGGCTTCTAACACAGTGTGTCATGCCCCCCCAGGGTTCTAGCACACTGTGTCATGCCCCCCCAGGCTTCTAACACACTGTGTCATGCCCCCCCAGGCTTCTAGCACACTGTGTCATGCCCCCCCAGGGTTCTAGCACACTGTGTCATGCCCCCCCAGGCTTCTAACACACTGTGTCATGCCCCCCCAGGCTTCTAGCACACTGTGTCATGCCCCCCCAGGCTTCTAGCACACTGTGTCATGCCCCCCCAGGCTTCCAGCACACTGTGTCATGCCCCCCCAGGGTTCTAGCACACTGTGTCATGCCCCCCCAGGCTTCTAGCACACTGTGTCATGCCCCCCCAGGCTTCTAACACACTGTGTCATGCCCCCCCAGGCTTCTAACACACTGTGTCATGCCCCCCCAGGCTTCTAGCACACTGTGTCATGCCCCCCCAGGCTTCTAGCACACTGTGTCATGCCCCCCCAGGCTTCCAGCACACTGTGTCATGCCCCCCCAGGGTTCTAGCACACTGTGTCATGCCCCCCCAGGCTTCTAGCACACTGTGTCATGCCCCCCCAGGCTTCTAACACACTGTGTCATGCCCCCCCAGGCTTCTAGCACACTGTGTCATGCCCCCCCAGGGTTCTAGCACACTGTGTCATGCCCCCCCAGGCTTCTAACACACTGTGTCATGCCCCCCCAGGCTTCTAGCACACTGTGTCATGCCCCCCCAGGCTTCTAGCACACTGTGTCATGCCCCCCCAGGCTTCCAGCACACTGTGTCATGCCCCCCCAGGGTTCTAGCACACTGTGTCATGCCCCCCCAGGCTTCTAGCACACTGTGTCATGCCCCCCCAGGCTTCTAGCACACTGTGTCATGCCCCCCCAGGCTTCTAACACACTGTGTCATGCCCCCCCAGGCTTCTAACACACTGTGTCATGCCCCCCCAGGCTTCCAGCACACTGTGTCATGCCCCCCCAGGCTTCCAGCACACTGTGTCATGCCCCCCCAGGGTTCTAGCACACTGTGTCATGCCCCCCCAGGCTTCTAACACACTGTGTCATGCCCCCCCAGGCTTCTAGCACACTGTGTCATGCCCCCCCAGGGTTCTAGCACACTGTGTCATGCCCCCCCAGGCTTCTAACACACTGTGTCATGCCCCCCCAGGCTTCTAGCACACTGTGTCATGCCCCCCCAGGCTTCTAGCACACTGTGTCATGCCCCCCCAGGCTTCCAGCACACTGTGTCATGCCCCCCCAGGGTTCTAGCACACTGTGTCATGCCCCCCCAGGCTTCTAGCACACTGTGTCATGCCCCCCCAGGCTTCCAGCACACTGTGTCATGCCCCCCCAGGGTTCTAGCACACTGTGTCATGCCCCCCCAGGCTTCTAGCACACTGTGTCATGCCCCCCCAGGCTTCTAACACACTGTGTCATGCCCCCCCAGGGTTCTAGCACACTGTGTCATGCCCCCCCAGGCTTCTAGCACACTGTGTCATGCCCCCCCAGGCTTCTAACACACTGTGTCATGCCCCCCCAGGCTTCTAACACACTGTGTCATGCCCCCCCAGGCTTCTAGCACACTGTGTCATGCCCCCCCAGGCTTCTAGCACACTGTGTCATGCCCCCCCAGGCTTCCAGCACACTGTGTCATGCCCCCCCAGGGTTCTAGCACACTGTGTCATGCCCCCCCAGGCTTCTAGCACACTGTGTCATGCCCCCCCAGGCTTCTAGCACACTGTGTCATGCCCCCCCAGGCTTCTAACACACTGTGTCATGCCCCCCCAGGCTTCTAACACACTGTGTCATGCCCCCCCAGGCTTCCAGCACACTGTGTCATGCCCCCCCAGGCTTCCAGCACACTGTGTCATGCCCCCCCAGGCTTCTAGCACACTGTGTCATGCCCCCCCAGGCTTCTAGCACACTGTGTCATGCCCCCCCAGGCTTCGAACACACTGTGTCATGCCCCCCCAGGCTTCTAGCACACTGTGTCATGCCCCCCCAGGCTTCTAGCACACTGTGTCATGCCCCCCCAGGCTTCGAACACACTGTGTCATGCCCCCCCAGGCTTCTAACACACTGTGTCATGCCCCCCCAGGCTTCTAGCACACTGTGTCATGCCCCCCCAGGCTTCGAACACACTGTGTCATGCCCCCCCAGGCTTCTAGCACACTGTGTCATGCCCCCCCAGGCTTCTAACACACTGTGTCATGCCCCCCCAGGCTTCTAGCACACTGTGTCATGCCCCCCCAGGCTTCGAACACACTGTGTCATGCCCCCCCAGGCTTCTAGCACACTGTGTCATGCCCCCCCAGGCTTCTAACACAATGTGTCATGCCCCCCCAGGCTTCTAGCACACTGTGTCATGCCCCCCCAGGCTTCTAGCACACTGTGTCATGCCCCCCCAGGCTTCCAGCACACTGTGTCATGCCCCCCCAGGGTTCTAACACACTGTGTCATGCCCCCCCAGGCTTCTAACACAATGTGTCATGCCCCCCCAGGCTTCTAGCACACTGTGTCATGCCCCCCCAGGCTTCGAACATACTGTGTCATGCCCCCCCAGGCTTCTAGCACACTGTGTCATGCCCCCCCAGGCTTCTAACACACTGTGTCATGCCCCCCCAGGCTTCCAGCACACTGTGTCATGCCCCCCCAGGGTTCTAGCACACTGTGTCATGCCCCCCCAGGCTTCTAACACACTGTGTCATGCCCCCCCAGGCTTCTAGCACACTGTGTCATGCCCCCCCAGGCTTCGAACACACTGTGTCATGCCCCCCCAGGCTTCCAGCACACTGTGTCATGCCCCCCCAGGGTTCTAGCACACTGTGTCATGCCCCCCCAGGCTTCTAGCACACTGTGTCATGCCCCCCCAGGCTTCTAGCACACTGTGTCATGCCCCCCCAGGCTTCTAACACACTGTGTCATGCCCCCCCAGGCTTCTAACACACTGTGTCATGCCCCCCCAGGCTTCTAGCACACTGTGTCATGCCCCCCCAGGCTTCCAGCATACTGTGTCATGCCCCCCCTGGCTTCTAACACACTGTGTCATGCCCCCAGGTCGCCTTCCTCCCCCACTCCATCGCAGTCACTCAGTGGCTTTTCGGCGATCGCAGTGCTCCGTCCCTCCCGCTGCAACCAACTGAGGCTTCCGTCCCGTTGCCCGTCACCACCTCGAGGGAGGTATCCCGGGGTTTCGGCAGCGTCGTCCGGCCCGCCCTCGCCTCACGCTGCCGACCTCCGCCAGTTCCGCCACTCAGGAAGCACAGCTTTGACACCCGCGCCCTCGTCACACACATCTCTACCGCGCCCCTGCGCTGTGCTCCTCCGTCTCGTTCGCACCCCCTTTACCCTTCATTCCCGTGCAGCTTCTCGCCTCGAGATGCAGCAGACACCCGTGAGCAGAGAAGGGAGTGTAGCAGTCCCTCGGTTCGCCCCCGGGTAGCAAAGTAAGCCCGTGCAGCCCTGTCGCCAGCTTTCCGGCGTAGTCGCCGCCGGTGTCCGCTGAGGTTCCACAGGAACGGCCGGCAGACAACTTCGTGACAGGCAGCCGCCCTCGTTCCTGTGCCAGAAGTCAACAAACGCGTCGGTGATCCGCTCCCGCTCCGCGGCAGCCCTTTCGGTGACCTCGAAGGTGTGCACCAGTTCCGACTGCGCCTCGCGTTGCAGCTGCCCGCCCAACTCTTTCCCCTCCCGTCGCCCAGTCAGTGGTCGATCGCCTCCCTCTCGCGTGCCGCCAGCTTTGGACCACACCCCGCTCGGCCCGCCTCGGCAGTTGTTGTCCCCAGTACGCGCGCCTCCCGGGTCGGGTTCGCGCCCACCCCCGCACGGGCGGCTCTCCGTGAGGGAGAGGTCCACCCTTTACCAGCCCCCTTGCGCATCGTTTTTTGAGCGCACGGGAACGCGCAGCACCCCCTGGCCATCGGCCAGTCGTCACCCCCCCGGCGCCCCACCGCCCCCCGCGTCCAGCGCAGGACAGCACATCCCCTGCTGAAACTTTTGCGCGGGGGGCCGCGCGAAGCGCGGCCCCGCGACCCCACCCCCACCCCGCGCGAAGCGCGGGGTGGGGGTGGGGGTTTAACCTTATCTTCCTTGGGGGTGCAGGACCTCCCCCAGGATTGACGAGTTGGGGGTATAGCTTGGCGGACGATGACGTGGTATCGACAGCGGCTTGCCCCCCCCGCCCTGAAATAGGCGCGTGAACTCTTACGTCACTTCGCACAGTGTGCATCATGTTCAAATGACACGCAGGAGCCAGTAGGCTGCCTTTCAAACGGGGTGCCTGTCCCTGCTGGACAGGGGGGTCTGGGGGGCGGAGCCCCCCAGCCGCCGGAGGCCATGGGAGTGAACATTTATTCCTGGTGGGCGCGGTTACTCACGGCATGGTCCCTCGGTGCCAGGCTGCGATGCCAGCACGCTAACCCAAATTGCAAAACGGCGGGCGCAGATCGGTGTGAATTGGGCTGCATCCTGGGTAGCCCGGACCCTACCCGATGTGACGATAAATTGTCGCGCAAGGACATGCCACAGGGGGGTCGAGCCCCCCAGCCGCCGTAGTGAACGTCTGTTCACAGGTTGACATGATTCGTGCCATGCCAAGCCCCTTACCAAATTCGGTGGGTCGTTGGGTCGATTGTTACGAAGAGCCCTGCCACCCACATGTGCAGGACACGCCCGCCCGACATGTGCATTGTACAGCACCACACCAACTTCCCGTACGGATTTGTCTGCAAGCCATCCCCGACCCAAATGCCTCCTGTCTCACCGAGTCTGGAAATGCTGCCGCACACACTGCCACACCTGAACCCTGCAGGGGCTGCCTGCCGTTGGGTGGCTCGACGATCCGGCACAGGTCCTCCTGCAGCCACCTGATGCGCTCTTGCTTCGCAGAACTCGCCATCGTCACGCTTCTCCCTGACGCAGGCCTCCGCGAGCTGCTTCACCAGCTCCGCCTCCTCCGCGTCCCCCCGATGCAGCGACTGCGCGCGCTGGAGGGGGGCCCCGGATGGGAGGGCTAGGCGGTGCCGCATGGCTACACCTCGTGCAGGCTGCTGGATCGACGCAGCGGTCCCTGCAGCCGGATCGTCGCAAAACCCAGAGCTTGTGCGGCCAGGTGCAGGGCTGCGACCTGTCTCGACCTGCATCTCCGCCCAGGCCCGCCCAGTCCCGTAGCTCACGTGTTTCATCGCCTCGGGGATGAACCCCTCCGGAACTGGGTTCGTCCCCAGCCGTACGGCCTTGTCATACAGCGCCCGTCTCCTGTATCGCTTTCATGAGCCGCTCGCGAGGGGGTGAAGGTGTAGCGCCCCTCGACGGGGTGCTGGAGGATGGCCCTCAGGTCATCGGGCTCATCGCGGTGGTATTGACAACTTGAGGCCCCCTGTAGTTAAGCCCCCCCTTGCCAGACCCCCCAGGGGGGGCTTAAACACGGGGGATCCCAGGTAATAGCGTTTTCCTCGCTGCCTCCCGTGGGGTCTCGACAGCACTAGACATTTCGGCGCAGGTAGGTTGCCTCCACTACAGGCTCACCCTAGACGAAGAGGGTGTCGCCATGGGAACCAAAAACCTGATTAAGGGGTGTAGTGCTAACACGCCATGAACGCCTCGCCAACCTGGCCAATTTAGCCGGAGGGGTATCGGTCTACCTGGAACAATGAGACGCTCAAAATACCAAGGGAACCCGCACGTCTTCTTTGGAATTCCCCTCAACGGGGAACACGCATCTGACCTGGTGTCCCAAGGCCACGACGCCTCCCCCCACCTGGCACACCGGATCCCGCTGGACTGTGGGGACGCCACTAAAGTGATTGCGTAACACTGTGTTCACCACCTCCGGTCTTCACGGTCAGGTGAAGATCAATTTTGCAGATCGCGACATGTCATGACCATGTCATGGGGTTCTTCGGGTGTCCCCATTCAGAAAACACCCGAAAAATATGACAACTTTGCTAAACTGGACCCAACTCCCCACACTCTTTTTTTTGCCATTTTTTCCATTTTTGGGCTCACTTTTTCTCACTTTTCTCACTCCAGAGCGAAGGCCCCCTATGTGTTTGCCGCACTCGACAAGGGTGTGAAGGTGACGGGGAAGCTTCAGTATGAGTGCAACGACATGCCGGAAGGTTACTACGACAACCCACAGGACTACCCGTGGGACTCCTGCACGACGGGCTTCACGTCGCTGTTCAGCATGTGCGTAAGGGAGGAGGCGCCGGAGCCGCTGTGCGAGGTGTGTACGGTGGAGCTGCAGCTGCCGGGTGCAGAGAAGCTGTGCCTGTTTGGAAACAACCTGCGACCGCGCGAGAAGGAGACCCTCATGCACACGTCGTGGGACATGCCGTACACCGCACAGCAGGACGAGGTTGTGTATGCAACAGAGCTCGCGAACCAGGGCTGCTCTGTGTCGGACTACGCAGGGCTGGCAGGCAAGATCCTGCTCGTGCCTGAGACGGGGCGGTGCACGCTGGTGATGACGGTGCGCAACGCAGAGGAGGCAGGTGCCAAGGCGTACATCCTTGTCAGTGCTCCGTACTACCTGCAGTGGTACCGAGTCAGGGCGTACTCGCACCACACGTCCATCCCCGTGCACACGGTGGACTTCCACGCCACACGGAAGCTGCAGGCGTTTGTGTCCAACGGGGGTGGGCGCCACATCCCCGGGTCTGGGTATGCACTGGACGCGATGTCCTTCACGCGTGGGGAGCCACCACCGTCAGCGGCACCTACACCTGCACCGCTTCCAGCATTTGTGGTTGACACAACTGGTCCGCAGCTGGACACGTCGCCCGACTTTGAGCTGTCTGCGGGGGCGGTTGTGTGCATCGTCGTGGTGTGTGTGGACTTGGTGGTGCTGGCGGTGCTTGTTGTGCGGCAGCGGCGTGACGCGGCGCAGCTGCCTCTCGCAGTGCGTGTCAACACCTTCAGCATCCCGCTGAAAGTGGTCAGCCTAGGGCTGAGCCTGACGCTACTGCTGCTGATTGCGGTTGCAACCTTCTCGCTGACGTACACAGCAGGGAAGGAGTCGACCGACAAAGCGCTGGAGAACGGCAAGTCTGCTTTGGTGCTGGCACACGACAACTCGGAGAAGAATACGGTAGACCTATACACCATCCGCACCAACGCGGTGAACCGTGTGCTGGTGCTGCTGCAGCGGGAGATCGTTGCGATGGAGCACAGGCTTAAGATGATGCAGGACATGTTCTTTGAGTACAACGGGTCGTGGTCGCAGTTCGATGCACGCTTCATTGACTTCCTGAGGATGCAACGCAATGTCGACACCACCACCGAGAGCATTCGGTCCCAAGTGTTCACAACGCGCGGCTTCTTCATGAACATGTACTACAAGACGGACGACAGGTCTGACGAGCTGCGCACCGACGGTGTGAATGGGAGTGTGGCGGATACGCAGGAGGGGTGGCGGTACGGTGTCAATCGGTACACAGAAAACCTAGTGACACGCAAGTTCCGCTATGACACGACTATCCCTGTTTACCAGCACAATGCGAGCCGTGTCTTCGCTGGCAGCCTCGGCGACCCTCTCGCTGTCACTTCTGGCCAGGTGCTTGGGCACACCACGTGGCTGGCTGCCCGTGTCACATTCCCTCTCGAGTTCCAGGACTTCTATCCGATGTCTGCGTACCGTCCGCTGTACAATGGCGCAGGTGAGTACCACGGCACGATTGAGGTGTTGACAAATATCGCCGGGTTTATCACCGGTGCCTTGTTCCCGAACCTTCATTCTGACGCGGTATCTGCCATCACCGACCCTCTCCTCCACAGCAACATGACTGTGTTGGTGGTCGACACAGTGGACAGAGCGATCCTCGGCGCAAGCAACGTGGGCACCACTGGGTCGTTGACGCACGGGTTTGCCCACGTGCAGGCCCTCGAACCTTTCTATGGGTTGGTCCACATGCACACACACCCCAGCGTTCGGGTGGCTGCACTTGCCAACTACCTCGATGATGCGGAGGAGTGGACATCACACGCAGGGGAATTCGACCAGCAGCAGCACTACAGAGAGCAGCCGCACATGACGCTTGTGAAGGTGGCAGCCTCTGGTGGGCGTGCTGCCGACACAGGTGTGCACAACTGGAATGCGGAGATGCGCGATGGTGGGTGTGGTGCGTGCGTGATGTACGACGCACAGCTGCAGAAGGAGGTGCTGGCATTCGACGGTGCGACCACACTGCACATCTACCGGAATATGACGCGGCGCACTCCTATCGTGGCACAGTCGCAGGTGAGCGGGCCTGGGGAGCCGTGGCGCAGCAGGTACGAGGCGTTTTCGGAGACACTGACACATACGGACGGGACGGAGTGTGTTGCAAACTCGTGGCGTCCGACAGCGACGGAGTCTGTGAAGCGGTGCCTGCTGCGCCCTGACGTGTCCATGGAGAGGGCGTACACGGTGAGTCTGCGCATCCGCCCAGATGTACGGTACACGGAAACAACACCGCACGCCACCACCCCGCGCCTCTTCAGCGACTCTCTTGTGGGTGATGCGAACGTACGGCTGTTTGCGAACGGGCAGCTGTACCTGTTCGTGCTGCGGTATGGGTGCCGCACGAAGGCGTTCGACGGTGGGTTCCCTGTGGATGCATGGACCACGGTGACTGCTGTGGTTGGTGATGGGCGGTGCCGTGTGTACGTCAACGGTACACTGTACGACAGTGGCCAGGATATGAGGAAGGCCTTTGATACAACAATGCAGTATTACCACATTCACTACAACGTCCGCACCCATGCCAACCCTTACCGTACGGGGCAGTTCTTCAAGGGGCGCATCGACAGCCTGCATGTTGTGCGGCACCTGGGCCTGAATAGCCGTGAGGTGAGTCTGCTGCACACACAGGACAGGCTGGTGCGCGACGTGCCGTCGGTGCGCTACTTTGCACAGACGAAGACGCTGGACATGAACGGGGTTCAGCGGGCTGGCGTGCGGTGGACTGTGGCTGTGCTGGTTCCGCGTGACGACATCATGCGTGTTGTGGACGCGAACCGGCGGTCCACACTTGTGGCCGTGCAGGCTCAGGAGGACAACACAAACAAGGAGCTGACGCAGAAGGCGAACGCGACGATCATGGTGATTGTGGCGATTGCGGCGACATCTATGGTGGTGTTCATGGTGTTCAACAACCTGATGACACGTCCCTTCGAGCAGACGGCCGCCATCATGGCACAGGCGGCTGTGATGCGGCTGGACAGCGTGCCGCAGGGCACGTCGCTGATCACAGAGCTGGGTGCGATGAACACAGCCATCCGGCTGATGCTGGACAACCTGCGCCTCTACAAGAGCTTCATGCCGCAGTCGGTGCAGCTGGAGAAGGACTGCGCCACGGATGACGGGAACGTGTCCCAGTCGTCCAGCAGCAGCGATTCAGGCAAGACCTCTGCGTCCAACTCAAGCCGAACAGGGGACGGGGGACAGCGGCTGCACTGCTTGCTGGGGAGGAAGAAGTTCACGTACGTTGTGCTGAACGTACGCGGCTGGCACGGAAAGATCCAGGGCACTGTGGACGAGAGCACCATCGCCCTGCACGCGGCACTGCTGGACACCGTGCTGCAGAGCTGCCTGAAGCACAGGGGCGTGAGCGAGGTGTTCTCGGGCGACCGGTTCGCGTGCTCCTTCAACGCCGCAAAGGTGGCGACGCAGCACAAGGTGCTCGGGTGCGCATGCCTGCTGCAGTGCGCCGCAGATCTGTCGGAGATGTCCCTCGACACCAGCGCCTCTGCTGTGTCAGGCGAGGGGCGGGTCGGCAACATCGGGAACGCAACGATGCGGCGCTTCTCCTTCCTGACGCCTGTCATCACATGGGGCCACGCGCTGGAGCGCCTCTGCTGCATGCTGGAGGCAGGCATCCTGGTAGATCCTGCGGTGCACCGCGACGCACAGCACGCCATGCTGATGCGCCTGGTGGACGTGGTGTCCTTCAAGAAGGTGGCAGACGTCCCGCTGCGCGTGCACCAGGTGCTGGGGCCGAAGGAGGCGGGGCGCGCAGAGGAGTGGATGTACGAGCTGGCGCGTGCTGAGCGCAGCGACCCCATGGCGCAGTGGAACAAGTGTGCCGGCATGATTGTCGACGGCAACTTCGAGGTATGGACGTGCCACGCCACCGCATTGTGATTGCTGTGAGCACCCCCCACGCCATCCCGCAGGACGCCGAATGGATCTCCGGCGTGATTGACACGGCGCCCCCTGCGGCAGCACGCCTGCAGGAGTGCTTCAGGACCAGGTGCCGCAAGCCCTTCCAGATCATACTGCACTGACCGAGTGATTGTCTGTGAGATTGTCAGACACGTCTTTCTATTCGAATTTTGTTCGTGTTTCCACACGACAGCCCCCGCCACGCCACCCCCCCCCCCCCCGTTTCAGGTCAGCTTTCCTGCCAGGCATGTCGCTAAGCGTCGACCGTCGACCCAGTGATTTTGGGTTTCCCCCCCCATAAAAAAGCGTCGACCCAGTGGACTGGGTTGACGCTTGGTCGAGGCTTGGAGCGTCGACCTAGTGGAACTGGGTTGCCATTCAAGCCTGGACCAAGCGTCAACCCATTTATTACACTGGGTCGACGCTAACCTAGCGTTGGCCCGGTTACACTGGGTCGACGCTCACCAAGCGTCGACCAAGCGTCAACCCACTTTCACTGGGTCGACGTCGAAGAGAGTATGGTTTTGCAGGAACAGATGTTCACTACCGTGGCCTCCGGCGGCTGGGGGGCTCCGCCCCCCAGACCCCCCTGTGGCGTATGTCTCGTACTCAAGTCATTCGATTCCCACCGGGTCAGGGAATCCACCCACTCCAGTAGCCTCAGGAGGACGCAGCCAACTCACACAGAATCTGTACGCCCACAGTGAACAGATGCTCACTACCGTGGCCTCCGGCGGCTGGGGGGCCCTGCCCCCCAGACCCCCCATCTCGCGTGCCCGTCTAGTAACCAAGTCCTTGCGCTTTGACGGCCGTGACATATCAGGGGGCAGCGTCGAAATCATGGTCCCGAAAGCCATTTTTTGGTTTCCTCCGGCACCCGACGGCGCGAGCGGGAGAGGAACCACGGAAGGAACCCAGCGCCTCACACCGTGCCCACCTCGTGGTCCACCGATGGGAAAATTTGGCAACAACACGAGCGCGCGCGAAGCGCGCGCGAGAAAAATTGACCCCTAGTGTTTTCCCCCCTGATCCCCCCCCCCCCCCCCCCCAAACAGGAGCGTCAACCCACCAAATCTCCAAAATCGAAAAGTTAGCGACAGGCCTGCTTTCCTGGCCCCCCATTGCTCGAATAAGCTTCTTAGCGGGGCCCTTCGCTCAGAAGTGCATAATAGGGAGCCGCCTCACAACAGGGAGGCAAGCTGACACAGTTTGGCACAGAGCGAAGGCGCCCAGCCACTGCGAAAGAGTCCGTGGCATTGTAGACAATTGTATTTGCAAAGAAGGACAAAAATGCTGGGGGCCTTCACATTGCCTCAGACGTGTGCCAGCGTGACCCGTCTTCTGTGAGGATGCTCGGCTATTCTTTTCGAGTGAAGGCCCCCAGCATTTTTGCCTCCCTCTTCACGTCGGTGATTCTGCGGGGTCACACGACACAGCTGCCGTCTGCGCGCAAACACAAGCCGGGGCATTTGATGTTCACGGTGCGGCTTTGTTTCTGTTGGGGCCCAGGCTTTCCGATTAATTCCGGATTTTCTGTTAGGCGCTCGTCCTTGCATTGTGGGGCTTTCTGCCCAATACAGCGCATCTCCTCGTTAGTAATTTACGCCCAGGGAGGAGTTTCCACCCTGCCCAACCTTCAGATGAATGCCGTTCAGTTGTGATTTCTGATGTCCCGCATGATCGGCATCGTCTTGAGGCCAGTCCTCGTATTGTTTCAGCTATTGTCTTCGCCGTCTGCCACAGGGCTTTCGCGTGCCTTTTGTCGGCAACCTGTTCCACTGAAAACGTGTGGCGAAACGGCAAGGATTCCGAAAAGACCTCCCAAAGGCTGCACCTCCATCCCCCGTTCCCCCAACGCGCTCCGTTTTAATAGTGTTCTCCGAATTGGCGCAGCCTTTCCCCTAACTTACGCACAAGGCACAAGGCTGCACAGCTCCCGACCCAACACGATGGCGCGTGTGGCGGAGGAGATGCTGCTGGTGTCGGGCGGGTTCCGCATGGCCTACAAGCACTGGCAGCCTGCCGGCGGTGCTGCAGCGACACAGCGGATGCTGTGCTACCCCGGGTGGCTGGACAACGCAGGGTCGTTCGACAACATCGCACCGCTGCTGGTGCAGCAGGGGTGGGAGCTGGTGTGCCCCGACCCCCCCGGGTGCGGCTACTCCCAGCACCACCCCCCATACGGCTCCTACAACGACTTTGAGGAGGTGCCGCTGGTGCTCGGCCTCATTGAGGAGCTTGGGTGGACCACAGGGCCGCAGTTCACGGCGTGTGGCCACTCCCGTGGCGCGGCGATCCTCATCGCCTTCACCGCTGCCTTCCCTGAGTATGTGAAGGCCCTGGTCGTGATCGAAAACCAGTTTCTCGGTCTGAACGGCAACTTCCCTTGGGTGTTTGGCATGGCCCCTGCCCGCGTCATGAGGGACGCCGTGAAGCACGACAAGCTCAACGCGGCACGCGTCCCGCGCATATTCGCCACGTTTGACGAGGTGGTCGAGGCGGGGCAGAACAACAAAGAGTTTGGGAGGGCCCACAGCACCGCCACCAACATCGCCCTCCGCAACGTGCGTCAGCTGAGCGACGGGCGGTGGCAGTTCACACACGACGTCAGCCTCTATGGGTCGCGCCAGAAGATCTACCCCTCCAGCGCGATGCTGGACCAGTGGGCCGAGGCAATACAATGCCCCGTGCTGCAGGTGCGCGCACCTGACTACACTGTCCCGGTGTCCGCATCCCTCGACAAAGTCCTCGTTTCCCGCCAGCAGAAGTTCAAGTCCCTCGTCGACAAGAGGGTCCCCGGCGGGCACCACCTGCACTCCGATGACCCTGAAGCGACGTTCGGCGCCATGAAATATTTTCTCGAGCAGGTTGCTGCCACCGGCACGATGTGCCGCACAGCGAAGCTGTAGAGGCATCCGAATGGCCTGCTAGTAACCCAAAGTCTTGATGAAGACTGCCAACAATATCTGTTCGCTGTATTGTTCTCTGCAGCCTGATTCACAAAAAAAATTAAAAAAAACAAGGGTTCGCAACAGTGCCCATACATGTCGTGAAGGCATTCGCTGCTCCAATCTGTGCATTCCCCCACCCTCGGGTCCAGGGAGGGGAAACCCTCTTCAAGTCTAACAATGTAGTTCCAAAACCCTCTTCAGCACTCAGGTGTGGCCCTGCCCACCACCAACTCATCCACCCCCCCCCCCCCTGTGCTCTGCTGTGCATTCCCACCCTTTTTGGCAGGCGCATAGGTGGGTGTGCTGCAGGCGTGGGGCGGGAGGTGACGGATATTTCCTTTTTTTGGTAGAACGCGCAAATCACCCGCTCGGGCGAGAAGTGTGTTAAGCCTAAAAAGGAGCTGTGGCAGCAATGTGGGCGTGTAGTCTGCATCATTTGCTTCTCTGCCTTATCAGTACATTCACCTTCCTTCTGCAGATTAACACCCCGGTTGCACAAACAAACACATTACGTACCGCCGGCTCCTTTTTTTGTTGTCACGTGTGCCATTTTGTGAACCAACCCTCCTGCCTGATCTTTCTCTTTGCCCCCCCCCCCACCTCCCCCTCCCCCCTTCTTTCTTACTGCAACAGGTCTCCTGTCAGTGTCAAAAAGATAGTAGGCAGCGCTTGGGCTACAAAATACACACAACCTCCTCATCAGGCTGCGGTGTTACCTTTGTTTTTATTACGCACACTTGTGAGCAGAAAATGTCACTCCACCACAGCCAAACGTGCTCCGCACACCACTAGCCTCCCCCATCACAGGAGTTGAGGTTTTGTGTGTGGAAGCGTCAACGCATCACAAACAAAATACGAGTAAAGAGCGGCTGTACTGGAGTGACATTTTCTAGTTACGAGCGACGAAGCGTAGCGAAGTCGCGAAGTAACGAAGGAAATCGTACGACTGAAGCTTTTGGATTAGCACCTCATGCCACTTCACAGGGCCTCAATACAGCCTTGAGACAGCAAGTGTGCGCTCAACAAAAAGTCTGGAACTGTCCTCCCACTGGACAGGGTGTCTATAATAAAGCGAAAGGAGTACGATTTCGCCCGGATTTGGCGAACAAACAACAGCCTTATCTTTTTTGCCTGAGCTGGGCGACTTGCTTTTCTATTCACTCTCGACGATCAAACCCCCCCCTTCTTTTTTTGCCCGAGCCTGCACGTCGAGCGGCCGTCCTATTCTCAAGAGGCACTTCGGAGCCTCAAGTGTTGCCCCGCTGTGCGATGTGAGTGTGAGTCTAGGGCGTGAGGGTTGTTCGTGTATTCCCTCGTGTCCCCTCTCCCCGCCTCTCAACCAGGAGGTGTTCTGGGGTCGGGCTTGTCGCGGCGACCCGAAACGCCTCTAAATCCACACATCCGCCCCACCCTCTCTGCGCCGCGGCAGCGCTGCTGCCGCCTTTCCCGCGCTGCCAGCATCCGAGAAGTAAGCCTCGCTGACCCCCCCACCCCAACACCACACACCCCCCTTTAAAGACTTTCCCTCCCTGCGCGCACCTCTGCCCTGTCGGGTTGAGGCGGAGGGCCGACGGGCGCTGCTGCCCTCCTCCCCCCAGCCTCACCACCACCACCACCAGCTCCTCCTCCCCCAACCCTGCTCACATGGGTAACCCACAGGGTTCGGTGTCGGATGCTGAACCCCACCGTGCACACTGCACCTGACACATCCCACCCTATCGCACTACACCACACCCCCCTCCGCAGTACACAGGCCATGCACCGGGGTGCGGCAGGGCATGCGCTGCGCCTCGCAGTCGCCCTTCTGTTGGCGGTGCCCCAAGCCTGGAGTGCTGGCGGGTACCCCCCCAGCCTCTACCGTCTTGGGAAGGAGTGTGCCTCGGGCATCATCACCGATGCCACGGGTGGCGCGTTTGCGGAGGAGTTCGAGAGGCAGTCCAGCGCCGGCAACATGCTGGTCGACTATGAGTTTAACACCAAGGCAGACGGGGTGGCCTACATCTCCGGGATATTCCAGGAGGGCGACGGGCGGGGGTGGTGGGCGGGGCGAGGCCTTTCGAAGGAAGCGTTTGACACAGAGGACACGGCACGCCGCGGCAGGGGATACCGCCCCATCGATGTTGAGGTTTACCGAGAGGGGCCCGAGTGGCGCTGGGCAGGGGTGTGGGTGGAGAACCGGGAGGGGCATGCCTGGGCGATGCTGCACGACGCGAGCAGGGAGGAATATCACACCTCCCTTGGTAGGCACAGGGGTGGGTATGCGCCTGTGGATGTCGACATTTTTGAGAAGGATGGCGGCATCCGCTACAACGTGGTGTGGGTGGAGAGCCCCGGCGGGGAGCTGGAGTGGGCCATACACACCGACCTCACCCGGGAAGGGTACAACATGCAGGTGGGGGCGCACAGCGATTACTGGATAGTCGATTTCGAGTCAGCCCCCAGCAGCGGGGCGCAGAAATACGCAGTGATCTTCCACAAAGGGGGGGAGGACCCCGGGGGGAGGGGGTCCTGCCGAACAGATATGTCCGCGACGGATCTCGACAATGAGTTGCGGAGACACGAAGACATGGGGTACCGCCCCATCGACGTGTCGGCATACCAGCACTCCTCTGGCACACGCTACGCAGTGGTGTGGTGGGAGAATAGCCGCACCCTGCAGGGGTGGCCTAACAGGCCTGCCGTGGACTCCATCTGCCAGGGCTACATGGAGAGGAACAGCAACGTGGTGGGGATGTCCGTCACAGTGATGGAGAAGGGCATTCTGAGGTTCACCAAAGGCTATGGTTATATGGACCAGGCCTTGGGTCGGCATGCCTCCTCCCACACGGTGTACCGGCTTGCCTCTGTGAGCAAGTCTGTCGGGGCCGTGCTGGGGTATGTGCTGCAGGGCAAGGGCCTGATCGACCTGGCGGAGAAGGCGAGCAGCTATGTCAGGGGGCTCCCCGAATCGCACACCTACACCGTGGATCAGACGCTGACCCAACGCAGCGGGGTGCGGCACTACGCCAGGGAGCCGGGCGACCCGACCCACAGCCCCAACCCTGGGCAGTACGACACTGCAGGGGATGCGCTTGCTCTGTTCATCGGGGACAGCCTGGCCTTCTTCCCGGGGTCTGACTGTGGCTACAGCACGCATGCCTTCACGGTGACTGCGGCTGCGTATGAAGGGGCGACGGGGAAGGCTATCAAACAGCTGGTGCAGCAGTACATCACAGAGGGTCTGGATGTCCCCACCTTGACACTGGAGACGGAAGCCCCAAATGGGATGCGGAGCCGGATCTACGATTCGGATGGGGATCTCATCAAGGAGAGCGAGCGTGACAACCTGTCGTGGAAGGTGCTGGGCGGGGGCCTGGAGTCGAGCAGCCGCGACCTTGCGAGGTTCTTCGACAGGGTGATCCGGGGCGAGGCAGTGGGGTGGGATGCGATGGGCAGCATATTTGAGGTGCCCGACGGGCACTGCGGCTACAACCGGGGGTTTTGGAGGAAGCGGATCGGGGCGAGGGTGTGCCATGTGAAGGGCGGAGCACAGGCAGGGTCTTCCTCGTACGTTGTCATGTTCCCGCACAACGAGCTGACCATCACCGTGCAGATGAACGGCATGGTTGATCTGGCTGATGCTGTCGCCCAGGACATTGCCAAAACTCTAGTTGTCGGGGTCTGCAATGCAAGCGCAGATTCCTGAATTGTGTCAGTCGGGGGGGGTGGTCCCCCCCCTCAGCCGTGTCTTTCTCCCTCGCTGTTCAGACCAGGCCCAGTCCCTGGCGCAGGGCGCATGGCGGATCGCTGACAGAACCCCCTCTATCTCCCCCCACCCCACCCCCCCCCACCCAAATCCCCGAGCCCTCCCTTTGCTGAGAGATAATCTCATGCCCCATGTCGGCGGCACCCCCTGCGGCTGGCTGCCAATCGGACTCATGTGTACCCTGTGACCCTTCGGGGTCGGGCGGAACGGCTGTAGCATTGGCTATAGCATTTGCAATTCACCCCACCCCACCCCACCCCACCCACCCCAGGGCCCTATGGGGGATGCCGCAGGAGGCGGGACGGAGTCGGCCGTGGTGCCTGCGGAACGCACCGGGAGCCTTGCCTACAGCGTGCAGGACCCGGGATCCCCCACGTCCCGCTCCGAGCCGGTAGCGGCGGCCGACGTTGAGCTCGAGGAGCGTACGGTGCAGGATGCGGGAGATGTGGTCCCCTCCCCAGGGACAGGAGATGGGGCACACCTCGACGTGCCTTGCGGCAGGCAGGGCCCCACCAGCCCCGTCATGTGGCGCATGGACCCCGATCTGAACAGCACGGCCGTCACCCTCTGCCGTGTGGACGACGTTGTAGCGGAGGGTGCTGCAGACGCGTGGTGCGCATTCGCCACGGTGGCTGGGATGGGGCTGTACCTCGCGGACCTGCTGGTGTCGTACATCGTGATATTCACCCTGGTGGATACCTGCAAGCGTCACCTCGGCGGGTTGGGGTTGGTTGTCGCGCTGTCGAGCGACCTGGGCATGTTCTTCTACGGACTCACCCTGCGTGACCAGTCGGCCTTCTTCTGGCCGATGAACTTCAAGGTGTGTAGGGTGGGGTGGGGTGGGGTGGGGTTGGGATATCCGTTGGGTGGATCGTCGGGGATGCAAACTGTAATGATGAGGTTGAACAATTTGCAAAAAAAAAACCCCCATCGATCTGGCAATAATTATGCCCGACAGCAAAGGGAGGGGGGGTCCCCGCAACACCCCCCGCCCGTATCCACCATCGCTACCGCCATATCCCAGCCCCTTTTCATCGTAGTGCAATCACCCCACCCACCACACCCACCACGCCCAACCTTGCAGCTGATCCCCTTCATCCCTCTGTATGAGGGTGTGTGGATGTACCGTGCTCACCGCGAGTGGTCACGCAACGACGCGACGGTGACGATGCATGTGCCGCGTTTCCTCCACTCCTTCGGGTCGATGCTCTGCTGTCTGCGCTTCGCACTCTTTACAGTCCCCCAGCTGCTGCTGACGGTGCTCATCCGGGCGGAGCTGGACGGCAAGGACACGCCCACCGTGGATGACAACTACCCGGAGATGCCGGAGGGGCTGTTCATCACAGCCCTCGTCATCCACAGCCTGTTTGGCGTTGCAACCCTTGCGTACTTTGCTCAGGTATGCCTTCCGATTCAGGCCACCGGTGTCCCTGGCTTGACGTGCCCTGCCCAACTTAAATACACTAAATCCACCACACACTTCATCAGCAACCGCTCTTTATTCTCTACCAGTACCACACGCTGGCACACGGTGTGGTTGAGATTTGGAAACCAGACGGCGCCCCCGCCCCTGCGGCTCATTCGTTTCCCCCCCCTGTTTCCTGTTTGTGTCCGCTTCACGTGTGTCCATGTGTCCAATGTTCTTCACCCTGCAGGTGACCCTGATGCCACGCACCGACACTCTGAATGCATTTGGCCTGCCTCGCCTGAAGATCTGCAAGGTGGAGAACCGCGTGCCTGTCGCCGGCGTGGCGCTGTGCACCATCGCGGCATACTCGCTGGCGATAGCCATGGGGCTCGGGTTTGCCGACGGCGCGCATTGCGGAGAGTGACAGCCTCTCCACCGCCCCGCTCCTGCCGTTGGTTGGTTGATAAATGCAGTGTCAGATTCATGAGTTGCAGGCTGGTGGTGCAGAACGGCTCTGTGTATTGCTGCACCTTGAGCAAACTCCGTCTGTAGGGTTGTGCTAGGTGCGGTCTGCCGCTCGTCGCTTGCTGTGATAATGACGCATGGTGTGTTGGCAGCTTCCGCACACACAAACAGAAAAACGACTTCCCCTCCCGCCTGGGGTTAGGGATGTGCTGGGTGTGCCAGGAGGGGGCCACGCAGTTTGCAGGGCTCTGAATGCCATTTCCCCGCGGGGAGGGCGGGTCGGCGCCTTGCGTGAAACATAGAAGCAACCCAGCGAAGCTGTCACACGCAATCCCGACCCCTCTTTCCTTTCGCTTAATGTGGCGACGCTCCCGCTACGGAACGAAAGCCCTTTGGCCTGTCACCAAAGCAATGCAAATATGTGTTGATGCAACACAGGGTGGGGGTTCTGTGCGATCCGGTCAGGCGTTTCTTTAGATTATCACCTTTCATTCCACTTTCAAAGGGCCTCAACACCAAGCCTTGGGAGCCTTGCGCGCTCGACAAAAAGTAACCAAAGGCGTGTTTCTCACACAACAGGTGCTGGACGGGGCTATCTTCCTGATGAACGCGACAGGGTTACGTGCATTTTCCAGACATACAGGAGATGCTGCACCAAAAGGAGGCACTTTTTCAGCACCACTTCGCAAACGTCCCACACCACACCACCCCACCATCCCCCCCTACGGGTGCCAAAATCAAATGGTTGCTCCGCCTTAGGCGAGTGAATCCGGCACAGCTGAAAAAGCAACTCCTTGGGGGGAGGCATTCCCTGCCAACCCCCCCCCCTCTCTGTCTCGCGCAGGCGTAATACTCTCTGCAAAATACCCGCCCTCTTCTTCCATCTCTTCTTCTTCTTCTTCCGTTCATTTCCGCCTCGTTTCTTGTGATAGGTAGTTTGGCGCATCCCTAGCTTCCCTAACCCAGTCTGGAATGTGCGTGTGGCATTCAGGAGGCCGCAGTTCCACCGTGCAGCAGCGAATGCCGGCAGCAGCCGACGTTGCGCCCTCATTCGTTGCTGTGAACCCGAAGCCAGCAGCGTGGGCTGGGGGGGCGGTGGGATGGGTGTGGGGGGTGGGGCAGGCGGGTTGGTGTGTGCGTATTGCCTCGAGGGGGGATGGTGGTGGTGGTTTGCAATATTGCCCTGTGCGCAGGGGGGGGGGGGTTCTGCAACAAGGTCTCAGGCCGTGGGGAAGAGAATGACTTCCGGCAGTGCATGTGTGGACGAGCCCCGCCCCCGGATACCCCACAGAACAGCTGGAGTCACAGCGGGGGGGGTGTGCGTGTGTCGACTCGAGAGGCATTTTTTGTGGAGTTCGGGCTTTTTCTTCTGAAGTCTCTCAGTGGCCCCGGAATTTAAAAGCACACACAGCCTGCAGGCAGTGCACAGTGCACACTACACAGAGGCCGCACGAACTGCACAGCACAGCAAGTCGGTGGGTCGGCATGGGCACGGGTGCGAGCGTGCAGGGGCATGGGCAGCCGTGGTGGGGCAGTGCACGCGCAGTGCAGGAGGCACTGGAGGGCGGCACGTGGCGGCAGCTGTTGGAGCAGCAGAAGGCGGACGTCAACGCGGCGGACCCACACAACGGGCGGACGCTGCTGCACGAGGTGTTGCAGCCCGGGTGCAGGGGGGTTGCCGGTGCTGCCGAAGCAGCAGAGTTCCTGGTAGGGAGTGGGGCAGCCAGCGTTCCGGACGGCGAGGGGCGGACACCAGTGTGGTATGCGCTGCAGCTCTGTGAGGGAGACACCCGCAGTGCGCTGCTGGCGGCGCTCGGCGAGCACGTGAAGGAGATGCAGAGGGGGGTGGCCAGCAGGCTGCGGCACTTCCTCACGGACGAGTGGCCGTGCTTGAGGACACGTGTTGCCACTGATGATGCTGCTGCCGGCACTGCACCGGAGGCACCACAGCAACAGCAGCCACAGGCGCAGCCAGTGCCGCAGGAGCCCGACACACATAAGCCCACCGACAAGGACAAGACGAGCGAGTCGCTGCAGAATTACGTGGACGGGAGGAAGATCTGCTTCACGCGCAACGATGCGGTCTGCAATACACCGCTGCTTGAGTGGCTGGTGCAGCTGCTGGTGGTGCAGCCGGATCTCGGGTACCGGGCAGGGCACGTCGACAGCATGCTGCTGGGGCTGCGGTTTGTTGTGCAGCGGGTGCTGCGAGGTGTGGAGGCGGCGCCAGACGCGATCGAGGACTGGATGGCGGTGGACGACTGGTTCGAGCATCTGTGTGCAGGCTACCTATTCACCACCGACTGCACGGAGTACCAAATCGACGCTGCGACGGGCGAGCTTGTGTGCAACGCAGACGGCGCGCCCATAATCAAAGATTACCACAAAACCTTTACTGATGAAAATGTGCTGGCGAACCACGGGGCGAAGTATGTGCGGCCGGCACTGTACTTCGGGATGAACCAGGCGATGCGGACGATCGGGCTGTCGGAGGGTGTACGGCAGTCGGCGGCAGACAGCGTGTTCGAGCTTGAGCCGTCACCAGCACAGCTGCACGTGATCGCGACGTTCCAGCCTCTGATTGCGAAGCTGACGCGGCTCATCCGGAGCCGGCGGCCGAGGCTGACGACAGTGTTCCGCGGGATCGACGTGAATGTGTCAGCGCGGTACAAGGTGGGAACATCGGTGGTGTGGAACGCCTTCACGTCGACGACGCAGAAGCAGGACGTGGCGAAGAGCTTCCTGTACGGGAAGGCGGGGACGTTCTTTGTGATTGTGGCGAAGCAAGGCGCGGCGGAGGTGGGGTTCGCAAGCGTGTTCCCGCAGGAGGCGGAGCTGCTGTACGACAGCAACATCGAGTTCCGGGTGCAGTGGAAGCTGTCCCCGACGCTGCTGCGCATGGTGGGGCAGCCGTTCGATGTGATTGTGATGCAAGAGGTGGCTGGCCACGACGACCCCAGCACCGCCGCGCTGTCACAGCAGGCACAGGCACACTCACAGTCGCGGACCGCCGCGTATGCTGTGGCAGACCAGGTTGAGGCGGTGCGGCAGGTGCTGCAGCACACGGCGTCGCTCTTTGCGGAGTTCCTGGAAGGCTACGTGGAAGGCAGGGTCGGTGACGACACACATGTGCCGGAGGCGGAGACGAGGAAGCTGCTGCGCGAGGTGGACAAGTGGCTGGCGGCAGATAGGCACGGGGAGAAGGGAGCGAGGCCGCCACGGCGCCCTCTGTGCCTGGTCGGCGACGGAGGCACCGGGAAGACATCCGCGGCGGTTGCGGTTCTATGCCACCTGCTGCAGGAGAAGAAGGCAGGCGGCGTGGCGTCACAGAGACGGAAGAACCTCGCACCGGGTCCCTCTTCTGCTGGTCCACCAACGGGCAAGTTCAAAAAAGGAAAGAAGCCTGTCTTCCCTGTCTTTCTGGCGCTGCCGGCGATTGGCGCGGCCACGGTTACAACACGCGGCGGGATCGATGAGTTCATCCGGAAGTCGTTTGGGCTGGAGGAGGCTGCGTTGGAGCACCTGAGCAGTGAGTACGACGTTGTGGTGATCCTGGACTCGCTGGACGAGGTGGGGCTGACGCAGGCAGGCATGGGCAGCGCGTACAATGACAGTGGCGGGCAGGGGGTGCTGCAGCTGCACCCGTGGTGTGCGAAGCGATGCAGCGTGATCGTGACGACGCGCGGCGAGTACCTGAAGAGCGTGGGACACACGGCATCGCAGGTGTGCGGCGACCAGACGAGGTCGCTGTACATGCAGCCTTTCACGCAGTCAGACGCGGCGACGTACATCACGAAAGTGCGTGCGGCACAGGTGGCGAAGGCTGAGAAGCAGCGGGTGGACGTGTGCTTTACTGCAGACGAGCAGCGCCAGCTGGCTGATACGGTGCGCGAGATATGCAGTGCACCTGATACAACGGCGCAGCACAGGGACCGAGCTCTGGTGATGGCGATGGTGGAGCGGGCATGGGTGCTGGCTGGTGGTGACGGAGGCAACAACAGCGGCATGGCCGCATCAACACACACATCGGGACAGGCGGAAGGCGAGATTGCTTCTCCAAGCAACGGGGTGCTGCCACACGACAGCGGGTGTGTGCAGGCTGCAGCCGATGCAGTGTTGCTAGCGCTGGAAGGCAGAGGCGGCGGCACATCACATGCTGCATCGGCATCGGTGCCGCTGCATGACGTGCTTGTGGCGCTTTCGCAGCAAGCGGCTTTCTTGGAGCGGCGGAAGGCGGCGCTGCGACGTGCAGCCAAGAGCACAGCGCAGCTGGATCAGCTGGCTGCAGATCCAGTCTCTCCACACTCAGTCGCAGACGCTGAGGTGGCGGTGCTGTCGCAGCTGCGCAATCTGTTCCTGCTACACATGGCGTGTTACGCGCGGCGCGACCTGACGTCGTGCAGCGCGCAGTGCCTGAGCGATGTGGCGGTGTCCGAGGCGTACCTGCAGAAGCACGTTGAGATGGGGTTGGGTCAGGGGACACCCGGTGCTGCGAGTGGGCACACGGCAGGCGAGCTGACGCAGGCCATTGCAGCGCGCGTGGAGGGGGTGCTGCGGGTGGGCGAGCTGATTGCGTGCGCGATGCTGCAAGCACAGACATGGCAAGGGGTACTGGGCACAGAGCGGGCGCGCCTGTTGGAACAGGACAACGTGTGCAATGCGGAGGCGGACGAGGCGTTCCGACTGATGCCCTTCCGCGTGGAGAGCTTCGAGGACGACAGGAGCGCGTTTGCATTCCGTCACAAAACGCTTGGCGAGTTCCTTGTGGCGCGGCGGCTGTCACGGAAGGGTGGCGTAGCCGACACGCTTCGGTGCAAGGTGCGCAGGGCCTTCAGCCAGGATGCACCGAACGTGCTGCAGTACTTCTCCGACACGCTGATCGCAGGTGGAGGCGAGGCGCGCAACACAAAAGTCGCAGCCGAGCTGCTGCCGCTGGTCAGGGAGAGCCGCGTTGCCCGTGGGGGTGACACGACATCGCGAGCGGCTGCTTCCAATGCCATGGCACTCGCCGCGCGCGCGGGATACGTGTTTAACTGCGATCTTGCGGGGGTGCTGGTGCAGGACAGCGATCTCCGCCATGCACGCCTGTGTCGCACTGCGCTGAGGGGGGCCCGCTTCTACAACTGCTGGCTGGAACACGCAATCTTCACAGACGTCGATCTCACACGCTCTGACTGGGAGGGCTGCTCCTTCGGTGCACCTCTCCCGCCTCTGTTGGGCCACACCTCCGATGTGTACCACGTGACTGTCACGCCAGATGGAGCCAAGATCATCTCAGCATCTGAAGACAAAACCATTCGGGTGTGGGATGCATCGACAGGCAGCGAGTTGCAGGTGCTTGAAGGCCACACGGAGAGGGCAAAGAGCGTGACTGTCACACCAGACGGGTCGAAGATCATTTCAGCATCTGGGGACAAGACGATTCGAGTGTGGGATGCATCAACAGGGAAGGAGCTGCATATACTTGAAGGGCATACCGGCTCGGTACACAGCGTGGCTGTTACACCGGACGGGTCGAAAATCATCTCAGCATCTGGCGACAGGACTGTCCGAGTGTGGGATGCAACAACAGGGGAGGTGGTGAAGAGGCTCACAGCCCACACCGGCGAGGTACGGAGTGTGACTGTCACACCAGACGGAGCCAAGATTGTATCGGCATCTGAAGACAAATCTGTTCGGGTGTGGGATGCCTCAACAGGGAAGGTGTTACAGAAGCTTGAAGGGCACGTCGAACAGGTACTGAGCGTGACTGTCACACCAGACGGGTCGAAAATCATATCAGCATCTCGTGACAAGACGATTCGAGTGTGGGATGCATCAACAGGGAAGGTGTTGCAGAAGCTGAAAGGTCACACCGACTGTGTACACAGCGTGACTGTCACACCAGACGGGTCGAAGTTCATCTCAGCATCTGGGGACAAGACGATTCGGGTGTGGGATGCATCAACAGGGAAGGTGTTGCAGAAGCTTGAAGGCCACACCGGCTCGATACACGGCGTGACTGTCACACGATACGGAACCAAGATCGTCTCATCATCAGCTGACAGCACCGTTCGAGTGTGGGATGCATTAACAGGGAAGGAATTGCCGAAGCTTGAAGGCCACACCGACTGTGTACAGAGCGTGGCTGTCACACCAGATGGGTCGCAGATTATATCAGCATCTACTGACGGTACTGTTCGAGTGTGGGAGGCATCAACAGGGAAGCATTTACAGAAGCTTGAAGGGCAAACCGGCCCGATACACAGCGTGACTGTCACACCAGACGGAGTCAATATCATCGCAGGTTCTTGGGACACTGTTCGAGTCTGGGAGGCATCAACAGGGACGGCATTGCAGAGGCTTGGAGGACACCCCGTCTGTGGAGAGTGCGTGACTGTCACACCAGACGGGGCCAAGATCATCTCAGGAGCTGACAACAAGACCGTTGGAGTGTGGAGTGCATCAACAGTGAAGCAGTTGCAGAAGCTTGAAGGCCACACCAGCTATATACGGAGCGTGACTGTCACACCAGATGGGGCCAAGATCATCTCAGCATCTGACGACAAGACCATTCGAGTGTGGGATGCCGCAACAGGGAAGGAGTTGCTGAAGCTTGAAGGCCACACCGACTGTGTACAGAGTGTGACTGTCACACCAGACGGGACCAAAATCATCTCAGGATCTCGCGACAAGACCGTTCGAGTCTGGAATGCGTCAACTGGGACGATGTTGCAGAAGCTTAAAGGCCACACCGGATCGATCGAGAGCGTGGCTGTCACACCGGACGGGTCGGGTTAACCGCCACCGCGAAGCGCAGCAACTGTACGTGCAGGCACAGCAGAACCGGACCGTGACGCTTCAGCACGTGTACCGGAAGCACAACAAGTTGGCGGATCAGCTTGCGAGGCAGGCGGCGCTAGAGTCGGCTGCAGCGCAGCGGCGTGGAAGTGCACCGGAAGCTCCGGTGTAAGAGTAAGGGAAGGAGGAGGCAACTCCCGGCCTGGAGCCAACGGGCAACGGGCGGGGAACCTTCTTTAACCCACCAAATGTCACACCGGACGGGTCTGAGATCATCTCAGCATCTGGCGACAGGACTGTCCGAGTGTGGGATGTCCCAACAGGCAAGGAGTTGCAGAAGCTTGAAGGCCACACCGACTGTGTGCGCAGCGTGACCGTCACACGGGACGGGTCGATGATCATCTCCGGATCTGACGACAAGACTGTTCGAGTCTGGGATGCAGCAGCAGGGAAAGGGTCGAAGCTCGAAGGCCAAGCCCCCTCTGCGAACAGCGTGACTGGGCCAGCGCGCGGGTCCAAGATGGTTGCTGTTTACGACGACAACAGGATCCGCATCTGTGCCGCAACCTGGCATCCAGGGGCTGTGCTTGGCAGTGGCCCCGTCGTGCCTGTGCCCTGTGCCTGCGAAGGGCTCGTCACTGTGACGCCACCCGCTGCGTACAGCCTGCTTGCAAGCACAACTCCTCTCAACATGTCATCACGGAAGGACATGATGTGAACAAGACCAGTCAAGTTGACTTCATCGCAGCTCAGAATGCACACGTCGACGCATTGCGCATCATCACGGAAGGGCATGCTGATACGAATCAAGGCCAACAACGAAAGCACAGCGCTACTTTCTGTTGCACAGCGCACCGGTCAGACAGCTACAGTTGCTCTGTTGTCTGCGGACATATGAACGCATGTCATTTCCATGTCATGTGTTTCTTACAGTTAGGGTACTAATGAATGTTATGGGGCCAAAATGTTATGAACCGGGACTTCTCAGAAATCGGGAATTTAATTATTTTTAATACCATCCAAAACACAGCGCAGCATTGTGTATAGGAGGAAATACGATACTAGAAAGGACTGGCGTCATCACCTCTGTCATGTTTCCCTTTCTTCGTGCTCCACCACACCTTCTGTACTTCAGACAACACAAACACACAATAGCCGGTCGTGAGATTTGTGCAGAGGAGTGGTGGAAGCGGTCAACAAAACATTTTTCTGACCAAAATAGACCTGGCCACCTGTTCCTTGATTGCTGCCACAGCTGAGCCGTGAGCTCCAGGTGCAACCTCACAAAGGCACTTCCACACAAGCGCCCCCGCAGCTGTCTTGCGCTCCAAGAGCACAACCAGCTGTTTTTTCGTGACTCCACAGGTGACCTTTGCATCGCCAGCCGCGCTTTTTCTCCGTGACTTCACAGTCGAGCCCTGAGCTCCAGGAAAACCGCACACACCACTAGCCGTTCCTTGTGCCTCTTTAGTATGCCCTGAGCCTAGGAGCCCATCACAGGAAAAGAAGACCTCTGCACCGCGAGCCGTTTCTTCCTGCGACTCCACAGCGGGCCCTGAGCTCCAGGAGCTGATGTGCATTAGATTAAGACGTGCACCATTTGCTGCTCGTTACGCGACTCCACAGTGAGCCCTGAGCTCCCGGATCTGACCGCAGGAGAGGACCATGAGCTGTTCGCTTCGCGACTCCACAGTGGGCCTTGAGCTCCCGGAGCATGAGAGTATCACGAGCTGTTCGCCTGCGACTCCACAGTGAGCCCTGAGCTCCCGGATCTGACCGCAGGAGAGGACCATGAGCTGTTCGCTTCGCGACTCCACAGTGGGCCTTGAGCTCCCGGAGCATGAGAGTATCACGAGCTGTTCGCCTGCGACTCCACAGTGAGCCCTGAGCTCCCGGAGCTGACCGCATGAGACGACCATGAGCTGTTCGCTTTGCGACTCCACAGTGAGCCCTGAGCTCCCGGAGCATGAGAATGTCACGAGCTGTTCGCCTGTTCGCCACAGTGAGCCCTGACCTCCCGGATCTGACCGCATGAGAGGACCATGGGCTGTTCGCTTCGCGACTCCTCAGTGGACCCCCGAGCCCCCGGAGCATGAGTATGTCACGAGCTGTTTCACCTGCGACTTCACGTGAGCCCTGAGCCCCCGGAGCTGACCGCATGAGAGGACCATGGGCTGTTCGCTTCGCGACTCCACAGTGGGCCCTCGAACTCCCGGAGCATGAGAAGATCATCAGCTGTTCGTTCGCGACTCGACCCCCCAGGGCCCCCTCCGATTCGGACCCGCAGAGAGGTGACAACCTGTCTCGCAGGGTTCTGGGTCCAGCACGGCTCCTCCAGAGAGATGCTCGCAGAGAAGGATGCGATGCAGCTGACGACCGTCACTGTGCGCCGCATCGCGAGTTCCTCGCGGAGCAAGACCTGGACAGTGCGGAGGAGATCCTCGGGGGCTGGGCTTCGCCTCCCAGGGGTGACGAGCGCCCTCTGTGATAGCGTGGATAACCGGCGGTCGTATCAGCCGCATATGCCGGATTCAGCGTTTGAGGTGCTGCAGAGCGCGAGGGGGTTCAACCGGGTGCAGCGGGCGCGGGTTGTCCCCGGGACAGGCGATTCACAGACTGAGCCGAGTGGTTTCACAGACATCCGTGCATCGGCATCGATACAGGAGAGGCGGCACCTGATGCCACGAAACGCGCCAGCCGTGTCCACAATGGGAACAACCCACGAGTCCCTCGGGAGGGGGCGGGTATGAGGTGAACACTACCGGCGACTCCTTCGGTGACCTGCCGTTGCACCGCAGCAGGGGTTAACTTTGCACTGCGGATGCACGAGTCACTCTTCACCGTCCCCTGACACCCGTGCGGGTTGGGGTGAACAGCGGACCGGTCGCCTCGGAGGAAGTCGCTCTCACAAGCGTGTCGACTTCTTCGGGCGCACCGTGGACGTCGCGGTGCGGCCGGAGGGTGTGGGCCACTCGGGTGCGGTGGCCCTTCGCGTCGACCTGTGGACCTGCCTCCCTGCAGTGTCGGCCCCCCGAGGAGATGGCGCTGAAGGGGGTGAAGCAGGTGGTGCTGACGACCTGCATCTGGCCCGAAAATCCTGAAGTCCCACAGTGAGCCCTGAGCTCCCGGAACACGAGAAGACCATCAGCTGTATTGCCGGCAATTCCACAGCGGCCGAAGCTGACCGCACGAGAAGATCATGAGCTGGTCGTTCCCCGACTCCACAGTGAGCCCTGTGCTCCCGGAGCTGATCGTGATTAGATGAAGACCTCTACACCACTCGCTGCTGCGCCTGCGACGCCACAGCGGGCCCTGAGCTCACCAGGAGCACCCGCGCGCAAACATTCACCACTCGTGATCCATGAACACCAGAAGCTGTTCGTCGGAGAAGAAGTCCTGTCCGGCACTAGCTGTCCGCCCTGCGACCCCACAGTCGAGCGGGAGAGACTTGGGTTTCCTGAGCTCCAGGAGGTGAAGACCTCCACGAGCCGCTCTTCTTCGACGCCACAGCCGAGCCCGAGTTCCAGGAACATCCGCGCATCTGACTGTTCCTTGCGACTCAACAGCTGAGCTGTGAGTAACCATCCCACACAACTAGTCATTAGTTCATCTGGAGCTCATCGCATGAGAGGAACCCCCGTTCTACCGGCCATCTTCTGCGATTCCGCAGCTGACCTGTGCCCCGAGGGCAAACCCCATGAGCAGAAGACCTCATACACAACTGGGCGTTCTCTCCGTACCACTCTACAGCTGAGCCGTGAGCTCCGGGAGGAACCTTCCGCAGAAGTAGCCGCTTCCTGCGCAGCCGAACCGAGGGCTCCAAGAGCCAAGCCCACCGAAGTTCACCTCTGCATCGGAGCGCCGCGGATGATCTCCAAGGTGCCGGTCTCGAGACCAGGCGTTTTTTGCATTCGACCTGCTGCCACTCAACGCGCATCCACAGAGATCTAAATGGGGAGGCAATGCGTCAAAAATGCCTTTTCCGCTGCGTTGCACACCCAAGGAACCCTAACGGGTCAGGATTTCCACACAACTGCATCACGCCGCAAACCTCGTCGGGTTTTCTCCACCGCCGATACAATGTGGACATCGCCGGTTCCGCACACCGGGTTTCTTCAGCCACGGGAATTTCACCAGGGGCCTCAAGGAGGCCGTGTCGAGGCAAGCTCTCCTGACAAACAACGGGCGAGGTCGACAAGACAGTTTGTTGGGACACGTTCCCTCTTCCTTCTGGCACTGGCGGTCCAGCCCCCCAGGGTGAGGGTTGCGAGGGTCTTCTTGTGGTTCTGCGCCTCAACGCGAAAGCCACCATTTGGCTGGAGTCCGACAGAAGCCGCTGCACCGAGCAATACGAACGTGTGTCAACTGTGGCAGGTCACGGTCCGGTTGATCTCCGCCGCGCCCGCCTGGGCGATATCTAACCACAGAACAGATGTCACCCCTTCTTACGTGGGAAACGTTCACGCAGGTACTGAGGATGAACAAATGGAGAGTTCAATGGAGAGTTTTTCACCCCACTCCCTCCTGGCGAGGCGCAATGTACTACCGAACTACTCTCGCGGCACGCAGCAAGGAAGCGTTCAGGCGCTCATCACCTTGATGACGAGAATCCGAAGGCGAGGGGTCAGCAACACGAACGTGAACATACAGCAAAGCTGCAAAACTCCCCTATCATGTACCGAAGCCGGTTTTTTCGGCACCGCAACAGATTGACTGTTTTCCAACCGAAGTACGACAGTCGAGGGCGTTTTCTGAACAACACGCGTCGTATTGGACACTGACACAACCCACAGCGGCCCCGCGCCATGGGCGACAAGGGACTGGACATTTTGTTTCCGTTATGGGTGCTGAGTCGAAAATTTCCGGGACAATCCGCAGCGCACCCACCGCGGAGGCCGAAACCCGCAGAGGTGAAAGAAGACACGACCTGTTACGTCCAGCCCGATGCGCAGCTCAAAAATCGGAGAGTGACCGACCCCATCGCGAACACAGATACGTAAGCTCCCCATCTTCCCCGAAAAGAGGGCCTCCCCAACCGCCGGAGTTTTTTCTCGAGGCGCCGGGCGTCATCTCACCGACACCCCTCCCCGTACCGACGGGAGGAGGTTAAGGTGTTGACCGTGTTGGTGAAAGCCGACCCTGAAGAACTGCGAGCCTCCACGGGTTAACAAGAGGAACGAACGGCGGCGGATGGGGGTTTTATCGAACGACGTCCGAAGGCAAAAATATATCATGGTAGTCCTGAGATGCGACTCCCAAGGTGCATGTACCCATACGTCACATCCTCGACAACGACTGGGTCGTCGCGCCTGACTTCGGTACAGGTGTATGGGACGGCCCTATCGCGCCGAAAGGGCAGCACATCGGATTATCAACTTCATCATGTCCCGGCAAGCACTGGCCACCTTCACCAGCTTCATGGGGCGCCACCAGTCACCGGGTCGACGCAACGGTTTCCAGCGCTAGGCTTCGAGCTCGACCTCACCACCGTTTTTCCGGTCCGCACCAAGTGGGCACGCTCATCAGGCGACAGACGACGCAGACCACAGCGTCAGCAGGGTTCTCGACATACGAAGGTTCAACGACCGAGTCCAAGCCCTTATCTACAGCGCGGATCTGACCGACACCCGCGGGCACAGAGCCCCAGAAGCACATGGCGTTTGCGCTACTTCGAGGCCGGCGTCTAGCAGGACACCGTCTTCGACCGCAGCAATACCCTCGACAGGTACGAAAGCCTGAGATGTGAAGGATCCGGCGCCCCCATCGCGGGGGCGCCCATGGCCGCACAGCGAGCCGACTCCTCACGCGAAGGACAGTGACTACAACAGCCGTACCCTCTCTTCCTAAAATTAAGCGCTTCGCGTCCCTGAGGGTCCTGGGTGGAAGCGGTCAACAAAACATTTTTCTTCGTTCCATTTTTGTGTTTCCATAGCGCCAAGTAAGATATCGACAGAAGGACGTCTAGTACGCGTATTTATACCATCCAAAACACAGCGCAGCATTGTGTATAGGAGGAAATACGATACTAGAAAGGACTGGCGTCATCACCTCTGTCATGTTTCCCTTTCTTCGTGCTCCACCACACCTTCTGTACTTCAGACAACACAAACACACAATAGCCGGTCGTGAGATTTGTGCAGAGGAGTGGTGGAAGCGGTCAACAAAACATTTTTCTGACCAAAATAGACCTGGCCACCTGTTCCTTGATTGCTGCCACAGCTGAGCCGTGAGCTCCAGGTGCAACCTCACAAAGGCACTTCCACACAAGCGCCCCCGCAGCTGTCATGGATGGAAGCGGTCAACAAAACATTTTTCTTCGTTCTATTTTTGTGTTTCCATAGCGCCAAGTAAGATATCGACAGAAGGACGTCTAGTACGCGTATTTACATTTTTATTTTTAACATTTTCAAAAATGTTATGGGCTTGGCGTTTTTTTGGTGGCTCGGTAGCGAAAATTTCCGTGACATTTGCTCGGTCCTGCGACCCACACACACCCACAAGCTCTCTGTGGGGCTTGGGTGCAGATTGGTGGCATCAGCGGGCTCTGGCGGAACCCCCCGCTTCTGGTACCGAGCGACCGATGACACTGCCCAAGATGATGAGGTGATCTGGAGGACAGTCAGAGCACTCTTCACACCTTCTTCAGGTGCCAGACGGCTGCCGAGGGCCAGGAGAAGCTCGATGAGCTCGACCGGCAGGGGAGAAAGGGTGCGAGGGTCGGGCTGACCCCCCTTGGGGGTGGACCCCACCCCCCACGCGCCCGATCTAACTCAAATAATAAAAACATGGAATTAAAATGTTACCGTCCCCTGCAGAATAAATGTTAAAAATAAATTCATAATTCGAAATGTGGACTCAGAATCCCGGTTTTTAACATTTCTGCTGTAACATTTAAAAGAAATGTTAAAAATAAATCGCGAGAAGTGGACGGGATAGGGGGCCAGGTCGTCCGTGCGGGCACATAACATGCATACTTTGCCGCATACACGTGCTGTGCAGTTCATGTGGCTGCGTATCAGGCGTTACCAGTGCGACCTTGGGTTCCAGAGCCAGCTCCTAGTATCCAGGTGCTCCTGGGTGAGGTGGCGCCAAAGCAGGGGCGTTGCAGTTCCTTGCATTCCAAGCTCATGTGTCACACAGCTAACCCCTTCCTGGTTAGAACTTGGGCTAGAGAGTGGCGCATTGAGGGGTGGGTCCCATGATCTTCTCCCAAAGCCAACAGGCAGGCTTAACATTTCCAGAAAATGTTACAGGGGGGGGGCGAATAGTATTACTACGTAATACTATTCGGCGAACCAACCTGTATATTTGACCCCCCCCAAAAAAGGTATATTTTTGGGGGTGGCCAAATAGTATTACGTAGTAGTACTACTCCAAAATTCGTGAAAAGGGACGTTTCGAGGGGGCTCCCGTTCTATTGCACTTTTCGGAATCCGTGCGGATCGTAGTGGGGTCATTTTGGTGGCTCAAGTGCCAAGCTTCACCCATGAAATGCGGGTCGGGTTCAGGCACTTGTGAAGGGAAAAGGTGACTGGGAGGCAGCTTGCCCACCCATACCACCCACCCAGCATGACCCCCCTCTCAGATTTGCCAAAACACTGTTCGTTTGAACGTTTGGAATCTGTGCGGATCGTGGTGGGGTCATTTTGGACATGGGGTACCTATCTGCACCCCGTACTTAGAGTCACCAAAAACATGCCCCAGAGCCCCAGAAAAATAAGTAATACTATTTGGCACCGTAATACTATTCAACTAGGTAATACTATTCGCCCCCCCCCCCCCTGTAAAAAGAAAATGTTAAAATTAAATAAATCGGGCATTTTCCCAGAAAGGCGGTTTATAACAAATAACATTTATTCTGCAGGGGACGGTATGGGAAAATGTTATGATTCCGAGGTCCCGGCGAATTAATTATCTTTATTTATTTTGCCTTGTAACAATCATTAATTTCCCGACTGTATGTTCCCTCATAACTGGTGATCTCCTTGTTCACGGAGGCAGTGACGCCCCCCATGAGTTTACATTTTGCACGGTTCCCCCACCATCTGAACCACCATGACCCGGCTGCCGGTCTGGGCAGGTGCCGGCGATGACCATCGGAGACCGACACCGTTTGGTGTTGCACTCAGCCTCTGCGGGAGGTGGGTCTTCACACCAACGAACTACACTTCTGTCTCTTCAATACCCCTCCTCCCACATATGCACAACACGCCCGCCCGTGCGGTGCACAGCACCTGACCAATGTAACGCACGGATTTTCCGGCAAGCCATCCCCGACCCAACTGCCTCCTGTCTCACGAGTCTGGAAATGCTGCCGCCACACACACTGCCACACCTGAACCCTGCAGGGCCTGCCTGCCGTTGGGTGGCGGCACCACACGATGGAGGTGTTTGCTTGCCTTGCCGGCACAGATGTGCGTGTGCCTGTCGAGCTCGATGCCAATGAGACGGTGTGCGGGCTGCGTGACAAGGCTGTGCGGTGCCTGGGTGTGGAGGGGCAGGTGTCGGACGGTGTGTCGCTGCGCTTGGCAGGCAGCGGCGACATGCTGGGCGGGGACGACACGCTCCTGCAGCACACGCAGCTGGAGGCCGGTGCGACGGTCGAGGTCGTGCTGATCCCGAGACAAGCCTTCGGCCCTGACGAGGGTATCGCCTTTGACGACGGAGCAGGGTCCCGTTCCTGGGGACGTGTTGTCGGTATCGACATCACTGCCTCCCATACCCGTTCGAAGATGGGACTGGCCCTCACTTATGCCAACGGGGTGTGCGTGGCACATGGGGATGTGTGCTTCTCGAAGAACGGTGAGACTCACATTGTCCTTGACAAAGATGAATTTGTGACGGGTGTGAGGGGCTGGTGCGGGGAGCTCAGTTGGCTGAGTATCACGTTCATCACCAACAAGCGCCACCTGGGACCGTTTTGGGGATACACTGGGAAAGGCGCTCGCACTGCGTTCTCTCTCGACTTCGGTGCAGGTGACGAGTTGACGCATATCTATGGACGCATCGTCAATGCCGCAATCACTCAGATAGGTTTTGGGTCCGGACGCCCTGTCAATGTCCCGCGTGTGCGTCGCACGCCGCTGATCAGCTACACCCAACATCCACCCCATCCCATCCGGATCCATGACGACAGTGCAGAAGGTGTTCATCTCCGTGCACGCATCTGTGGTGTCAGTGTGTGGACATGTCGCAGTGGCTCGCAGTCGTTTGTGAATGGTCTCGGTGTCGCCTACACCGACGGGACGTACCTCCGACATATCCAGACGAGTTCTGTAGGCAACGTGCACACTGCAGGGCTCCACCTCCATACTGTTGCTTTGGACGGCGACGAGTTCATCAGCGGTGTGGACACTGTGATGAACGAAGACGTGCTGAGGCTTCCCATCGCACAAATCGCATTCACGACCAACAAACGCAGAATCGGCCCTTTCGGCACCGGGCTCGGCGGAGCATGCCGACGCCACAGCGAGACCTTTGATGGCGAGTTGTTGTTTATCTTCAGCGAGAGATGCTGGCTGGGTCGTCTGGGGTTCGGGCATGGGCAGCCTGCCACTACTGCCACCAGGACAGTGACGCAGCAAGGGCATGCAGCAGGCGGAGAGCCAGCCGGGTCAGCTGCGTTATGGCGTGGCACGTCGAAAGGTGTCCCTTCTGGATTATGTGGGCCATGTGGACCACGTGGGCCATGTGGACCCCGTGGATTATGTGGACCCTGTGGACCCCGTGGAACATGTGGATCATGTGGATCATGTGGACCCCGTGGATCATGTGGATCATGTGGATCATGTGGACCCCGTGGATCATGTGGATCATGTGGACCGCCAGTGTTCGAATGATGCGAGCCCAAGAAGTGTTCAGAGAGTCGAGCGACGTCGGTCCACTCGTGTGACAGAGACGGCACACTCAGACTGCGGGTGCACGGTCTGCTGATTCCATTGCCATGCCCCTGACATACGTACTTCTTCCCTGAAACATCAGGAGTCTTACGCACCTCGCGGGGCCTGTTGACTCACACAGTGCCCATTCTTCCCCCCCCCCCCCCCCCCCTCGACTATCGACGTGTTCACTCATGTAAGCCGTGTCGGCCACCAAGCAGTTCACAGGTGGTTGCCAGGGATCCTAGCCCAGTTGAAGTTTCAACTTACCGGTATTACAGCGAAAGGAGTACGATTTCTCCCCTTTTTTGACAGTCTTTGCCCATGCAGCTCCCCCACCTACCCCCCCCGACCCTGGAAAAGATAGGAACATCCCTGAACGAGCATGGCAATGGATCCGCGCGGCCCTCTCCACACATCAGACGTGGTCAACACACACACACACACACACACACCCCCACCACACCCACCTGCAGGCCAACCCCCCCACCCTACCTCCCTCTCCATGACCGGGGATGGGCAGCAGGGTTCCGGGGACGGGGCTGGGAAACGGGGGCGGTTCTGGTGGTTCGTCGCCGCGGCATGCTGCGCCTACACCGTGACGATGTACGCCGTCCTCGGGGGCGGCGGCACCCACCCCGACACCGCGGAGGTGCTGCGCCTCCGGCGAGCCGTGTGGGAGCTGCAGCCTGCTGCACAGATGGTCCCCTCCCTCCGCAGCGACCTTGCCGATGCGCAGGGCGCGTATGAGAAGGCGAATGACGTCGCGAAAAAAAACTACGCCGCTGCTGAGAAATTGAGCGCGGAGGCAAAGGCGCTCTCCCGTGGGAGCAGGCGGGCAGCCCTCGCCTCAGACTCGGGCTCCTCCTCCTCCAACACCGAGCAGAACGACGCGGGGTTGGACGACATCCGTGGCTTCGCCCCCTCCTCCGTCCTCTCCCGCGGCGCAGACTACGTCAGGCACCGCGGCTTCCTCCAGAGAGGAGATGTCGCGCGCGGCATCTCCTCCACCTTTCTCGTGACCTCCATCCGCGATGCGAAGTCCGCCTGCTCCGCAGACCCATCCTGCAAGGGCTTCACCTTTTCCAACGAGGGGCTCGACGGCGATGTGGAGGACGCCAGCGATGACGTGCAGGTCAAAGCCTATTTTAAAACCGCCTTCAGCCTCAGGAACCTCCCGGGATGGACGGCGTACCGCAAGCACTCTTCAGGAGGAGGTGGCGGTGCGGAGGGTGGAGGTGATGGAGGTGCTGCTCAGCAGCGGCAGGCTGACGACCAGCGAGACGCGGAGGCGGACTGAGCTGTTGGGGTGAAGGGTGCAGAGGCAGGGGCGGTGGTGGTGGTGGTGGTAAACCTAAGGCGAAACACCCTGCCGGAAGGTGGTGTTGTGTGCGGGGTTGCTGTGCCTTGGTAGGGTGGTGGTGGTGGTGAAAACCTCAGGTGAAAAACACCACCAAATGCCCCCCAAATGTGGTGTTGTGTGAGGGTTGCCGCGCCTCTCTTCTCTCCCCTCCAAAATTCCCAACGTATAAACTCAGATGGTGGTGGTTGGTGGTTGGTGAGGCCACCTGGGTTGATAAGCCCAGGATCCTGACCCTCTCTTCCCTCTCCCCGCCCCCCCCCCCCTCCTTCGCTCCTCCGAGCATCCCATTCATCCCATCTTTAGTTATCCACCTCCCCCACCCCCGCCATCCCTCCCTGATAAAGGGCACCTCAAGACGCAGTTCTTAACCTCACCACCCCAGCCAGACCTGCAGAACATACCGAGCGGCAGTTGCTGCCGCAGCCACAATGCACGGCTCTGTCTCTCTGGCTCTGTTAGGCTGGTGCCTCTGTGCCGCACACGGGCAGCAGCAGGAGGTTGCCTTCACAGAGTTCGTTGACCTGAGCGACCCTGAGTACATCGCAGCAGGTGTGGAGAGGGTCCCACCTGCCCTCGGGAAGATTGGCAACAGCGCGGCGGCTGTGGTGCCGTTGCCTGATGGAGTTCGCCTGATGCAGAGCGATGGGACTGCAGCGCCTGAGCTGTCGGTGCTGCCATACCCGCCAGGCGTCACACACGACAGGGTGTGCGCTGGGTTCCTCTTCGAAAAGGTCGCCCTGGTGTACAGTGTGGGGGGGCGCAACGGCAAACAGGGTCTGGCGGTGATGCTCTACAACGGAGACGGCACACAGCACAGCGAGATGCATGCGGACATCGCGTGGGGGCATCGCACACCCCGCACTGCGATGTGCGACCTGCCGGGCGGCAGGGGATTGCTGGTCCTGGTTGGGCATGAGCTGATCATCAACACCACACACGTGCTGTCGGTGCAGGCCACCATTCCTGCCCCCATCTTCCGGGACTCACTCCGGCTGCAGTACATCGGGAACGATGTGAATGAGGGCGAGAGCATCATGTTCAAGTTCTATGGGTCTATCTACGTCTTCCGTGTCGGCGCGTCAGGGGGTGTCCGCCATTGGGACGGGCGTTTCACCACAGGGTGTGCCGCTTTCGGCGGGGTGCTCTCGCAGCAGCGTGTGATGGAGGGGCTGGACCCGCGGCTGCTGGACCTGGCGCTGTCCAACCCGTCGCAGCTTGTCAGGTCGAAGTATAACACGACCCTGCCTGCCCTGAACCAACAGGTCACCTGCAGCGGCAGCGGCGACGGCGCCGTCCTGACGTGGGTGTCGTGGCCAGACTTCCCTGTGGGGAACTTCGATTCGCTGCGGCGGCAGCGCTACGCTACGCAGGGCGGGAAGCTGCTGCCCAGCGGCCCCATTTTCGAGACGAAGGTCGTCGGTGTGCCGATGCCTGCAGGCGGGTGGAGGAGGAAGACGCGAGCAACGTGGGTGGCATTTGCCGATGTGCAGCTGGAGGGGCCACCCCGCTTCGGCCAGCTGCTGGTGCGCGATGGTCCATCAGATGGTCCGGTTTACTCCTTCGGCGTGCAGGAGGTGCCTGCAGACCCGCAGGCGGTGGCGGCGCCACCGATTCGTGTCGCAGGCACCCGCCCTGCGGGAGGTGTGCACATCTTCACGTCGTGGAACGAGCATGCGACGAAACTGCGTGCCGTCTCCCTGGGTGCGGGGTGGGTTGCCGCCGTGCTGCCGAATGAAGAGCCCTTCACGGCGAAGTTCTGGCGGGAGGGGCGCATCCAGCGCGTGACGCAGCTGCACGGCGCGAAGTGGGCGTGTGTTGGCAGGATCGGTGCAAGGCTCGCTGTGTTCCACGACTGCGTCACGAAGCTGACCACCTCTAAGCCCAACGTAACCAGGATGGACCTGGTGGATCCTGTGACGGGTCACGTCGACACCGTCAACCTGACAGGGCACCGTGTGCTGCACACATGCCAGCGGGACGACGGCCGCCTGGTGGCAGCCATGGCGCCTTTCGATGAACATTCGCTGTCTTCTCAGAGTGGGCATATCCAGTTTGTCGATTTCACCGACGCAGGTGCGATAGACTGGCGCAGCCCGATCCACGCTGTCGACTGGAGGTTCACGATCCGGGATGACCCGGGAGAGTTGCACTGCCTGTCCGACAGGTCCCTCGTGCTCGTGTCGCATTCCCTGCATGCAGCCATCCCGGAACAGATGATTGTGTCGAGCGGGGCGAGCAACACCGTCTCCATCGTGAACACCTCCTTCTCCGACCAGGACTCCATCGCATGCTCTGCGGGCGGCGTGCTGCTCGAGGTTGAATTTTCCCCCTCCGCACCAGGCCTGTTCGACCTGGCCGCGCAGGTCTGCACCGTTGCTGGCGCACAGCTCCTGTGCACGGCACCCGTGTCCATCGGGTCTGTCCGCACACCCCCCCTCCGCGGGTCCTGTTCAGAGCTGGCTGACGGCAGAATCGCTGTCTCGTGGCTGCCCATGGCACGCGGCTTGACCCCCCCTGACGAGCTGTGGCGCATGGTGATCCGCGTCGGTGCGGACAAACAGGTCACCGTCGCAACCCCACCCGCCTCTGTCGCAGGGGTGCAGCCTTCGCAGGTGTATTCGAGGCCTTCTCTGGATGAGGCGCTGGTGGGCGCCTCGACACTCTTCACGCTGGTCGGAACCTACAGGCTGACTGCAGTGTGGATCAACACGACGGTGGGTGAAACAGCTGTGCACACCACCCACCCCACGCAGGTCGACGGCACGCTATCACCATCTCCAGCCGAGCCACCGGCAGGCGACTCGGGGCCCAGTTCTGCAACCGCCGTGCTCATTGCTGCCGTGGTGCTGGCGGCACTGGGTGGTGCCGCGGTCTTCGTGGCTGTCAGACTGCGGCGCCGCCGCAAGCGACAGCAAGCGCACACCATGGAGATGGACCCCGAGGAGGGTAGCGTGTCGGGAGATGAAGGCAGCGCGCCTGCAGAGCAGTGCTGGGAGATGGAGGGCACAGACGCTGCCTCCGGCACACTCGACGAGGGTGGCAATCCCAGCTCTTCGTGAGAGGGTTGCGCCTTTCCCGACGTCTCAGCGCCTTGCGTGCCCCAATCCCCTGCCGCTGCGCCTGCTGCAGTTCCTTCGGGGGGGGGGAGGGGGTGTTCGTTTGTTTCGCTTCATATCAGCCCTCCACCACGCGGCCTTGCGTCTGGCGGGCTGTGCTCTGGTTATCTTCAGCAACTGTGGCATGGCGTGACACGTTGCCACAACCCCATGGGTGGCGCACATCATGTCTGTGGGGAAGGTGCAGTGTAGCTTTGTTGTATGGTCACCTCTGTTCAGAGCGTGCTTGGCGTGTGGGTGTGAGGTTTGGAAATGGGGAAAAGTGCCAGCCACACAAGACCCCCCCCCCCCCTCCGTTTCGAAAAATCTGAATCCGGGAAAAACCCCTGGGTCCCAGGTAGGCAAAAAAAAGCACATGTCGCGTGTGCCTGTGTGTGCCGTGCTCTTCCACCCCTCCCCCTTTTCCCCCTTCCGATCTTGGAAGAACCCATCCAAATAATGCATCATACGACACACAATACTACCGAAGAAGAGGCACTCGCCCCCGGCTGTTGTTATCATTTGGCCTTGACCACAGCCAATAAGGCTGTGGGTGACACCTCCCTGAAGGGTGGACACCCTCCATAGGGCGTGGGTCCCGCTGAGGCTGCAGTTGTCTTTTCCTTTTCTATTGATTTCTATCGCTTTCCCGCCCCGAGCGGGGTGATTGCGTTGTTCTTCAAAAAATAATGACCTAACCTCGTGCCTGGCTGCCGGGTGACGCTTTGGGTGTGGTCTTGCGGTGTTGGCAAGACACCAGCCTGTGGCGTCACGTGGATCAAAATAAAGAATAAAGAAAGCCCGCCTGGTGTACGACCACGGCGTCCCGGGCAGCGCACAACCACCGTGCCAACCCTGCCTGAAGCGTGCGCCGGACAGCCCCCCGTCCGGGGTCTCGCTGAAGCACCTCTTCTTCGGCTGCCCCGCGACAGCGTTAGCCCGACACCGTCACAGCCACAAACGTGCACAACCTACTACGCTACCTGGCTGAGGCAGGGGTGGCGGAGCACAGCGAGAAGACTACCTCATCGCGTGAAACACCGAACAATATGAAACAGTGACCCCCCCCCCCCCCTAGGGGGGGTCAAATGCCACCCTTTTACGTGGACAAACACGATTTTTCAAAAAACCGGCGCAGAGGCCCCAAAGCCCCCGTAAACCCTCCAAACCCCCCCAGATCGGTCCGGAAACCCATCGAACCCCACTTTTCCACCATTCCGGGCACCTCAGGTGCCCGAATTGGGGTACCTAAATTTTGTGCCACCGTTTGGTACCGGACAGTGCCACTGTGTGGGAGGTTGGAAAAGAAAATGCCCCAACACACCACATCTGAGGGTTGCAATGCATGTTGCTTGCCAACCACGTCATCCGGTGGGTGTCAGGCGCTATGTAGGTGGCATTAGCCAGGTCTTCGATGAGTTCTGGCTTGTATATGTACCTCCCTGCCACCATGCACCGGGAGGCTGCCTGTAGGTACGGAACAAGTCCAGATGGTCGTGTGATTCCTGTGCAGCAGTGCTCCACAACCGGGATGTGTTGACAACGACTGTTGCAACACGAGCTGTACATTCCGGGAACACACGAAGTGCGCTGTCGTGGTACCCATTGTGCCAGAATTGGTAGTTGCTGCGGTCTACTTTGCCTGGCCCAAGAGCACTGGTACTGAACGGTGCAATATGCGTGGCGAGGTGAATGCAACGGAAGGGCGCAAAGTCAATACAGCTCTCGGATGGCGGGTGGTGGTGCCACTAGTGTGTGACGTTCACTCGAGGATACAACGCATCACAATGAATCAGCAACCGTGGACCGAGTACAATACGCTCTCTGTGGCTGGTGTGGGGGACAAAGGCAGTGCCTGTGCCGCAGGCAGGGAGGTACATATACAAGCCAGAACACATCGAAGACCTGGCTCATGCCACCTACATAGCGCCTGACACCCACCGGATGACGTGGTTGGCAAGCAACATGCATTGCAACCCTCAGATGTGGTGTGTTGGGGCATTTTCTTTTCCAACCTCCCACACAGTGGCACTGTCCGGTACCAAACGGTGGCACAAAATTTAGGTACCCCAATTCGGGCACCTGAGGTGCCCGGAATGGTGGAAAAGTGGGGTTCGATGGGTTTCCGGACCGATCTGGGGGGGTTTGGAGGGTTTACGGGGGCTTTGGGGCCTCTGCGCCGGTTTTTTGAAAAATCGTGTTTGTCACCCCCATTTGACCCCCCCTACCCCCCCCCCCCCCCCCCTCACCGGGAGACGCGACAATAATCGTTCGGAAATTGTTTTGTTCAAAAAATGTCAGTCCAGTACAGCCGCTTTTTACTCGTATTTTGTTTGTGATGCGTTGACGCTTCCACACACAAATGCCTCAACTCCTGTGATGGGGGAGGCTAGTGGTGTGCGGAGCACGTTTGGCTGTGGTGAAGTGACATTTTTGAGCACATTTATGATGCGTAAAAGTGTAGGAGTGCTTCCGACGATCCTGTTCCTTTTCTGTGTGTCTAGCTATCTCGTGTTCACATGTGCTCCACACCCACATCAAAGCAGCAGGCTCTAGGGTGGTGGAAGCGTCAACGCATCATTAAGGAAGAAGGAAGCACGGTTGCTACGCTTTTCTGCTCACAAGTGTGCGTAAACAAAAGAAATCCGGCACACTCTGGTGCCAAGGCTGGTCGGGTTTGTGGATTTGATGTGGGTCATCTCCACCATCCCGAAAGAGCCTCCGTTGCGGATGTGGTACTCCGGCAGGACATCAGACACGCGAGCCCAAATGCTTGAAACAATCCCCCCCATCCCCACCCCTCCCTCCAACCACCAGACCACTTGACAGACAACCGCTACACACCCTCCCGTTGTGCACCGACCCGCCTTGCCCAGCATATCTGGTGCGGTGACTCCACGAAGGACTACGGGGGGCCGGAAGCTGTGCTCACTGCCGATCCACCCTCCCCTCCTCACACCCCCACAGGGACACACGCCGCTTTTTTGCGTGATGAACGGCACACATGCCTGCCCCTGTCCCCGCTGACCCCCTCCCAGCCTACACACAATGCACGGCCGCCCTCCACGAGGCCCGCCGCCTCCAGGCGGAGGTCTGCGCCGCCGTCGACCGCGGCACCCTCATCAGCGAGGCGAGCAACGCCCTGGCCGGCGCCATCGCACGCCTGGAGCGCACCGCCTCCGCAGTCGAGGCTGAACACGCCCGCCTCCAGGGCCGCTCTGCGGCAGATGCGTCACAGCATGCCACCCTGCTGCAGGAGGCACGCCAGCAGGAGAGCCTCCTCGCTATCCGCTCCGCCGACACCGAGCGCCGCCACCGCACCCTGCTGCGCCAGCGGGACGACCTCCTCCGGGAGTCCAACGCAGCCCTCCGCCGCTTCGGCAACGAGCGCGACCTGATGCAGCACTACCTCCGCACCGCCGCCACACGCAGGGACGCCCTGCACACTCAGCTGCACCGCGCCACCCTGCCGGAGGGGGCGCACGCCCGGAAGGAGGGGGATGCGCTGCAGGGGCGGATCGATGCTTCGCAGAAGCACCTCCGCGCCGCGACCCGGGCGCGGGAGCGCGTCGCCGCCGATATGGACAGGGTGGAGGGGGGCCGGCAGCGAGAGGCGGAGGCCGTCCACCACGACGTCACCGCGGTGCTGTCGGGGCTGCAGCGCTGCAACGCGGAGACCGACGAGATGCGGGACCTCCTCCGCAAGGTGGAGGCGCAGAACGCGGAGGAGATCCGCGGGCTGCTCCCCGCCGAGCCACCGCTGCGCGCCCTCTGCAGGGCATGCGCCATCCTGGTGCCGGCTGTAGCATTCTCAGACTCCAGCATGCTCCGCTCCGCAGCAGCCGCCGTGCCCCGTTCCCTGGATGCCGCTGCGGACGACCCGGGCGGCGATGCTGCGGGGGAAACTCCCTTCGACACGGGGGACAGCGCGCAGCGGAGCGCAGGGCTCGACTGCGTCTTGGAGGCTCTGAAGGACGCATCGCGTTGCCTGTCCGACGCAACAGGGTGTGTCCGGGAGAGGTTTGCCAGCGCAGCGGCGAGGCGTGAGACTGCGGAGCTGATGCAGCAGGAGCTGGATGCGAGGCGGGGGCGCGTTGCGGCTGCCGACGCGGATGCGGTGCGCATAGGGGAGGCGCTGGAGGACACGCAGAGGCAGAGAGACCACTTCAAGCGGCTTGCCACACACATCGAGGCGGAGACGCGCGAGAGGGATGCTGCTGCCCGGCAGGGGAAGCAGCGGCAGCAGCAGCGGCAGCCGGTTGGCGAGGCACCCGACGGGTCATCCGCGTATGCAGAGCGCAGGGCGCTGGCGAAATCGCAGGAGTTTGTGGAGCGCCAGCGTGCTGCGCTGCAGGAGGCGAGCGCCGTTGCGGCGGAGCTGCGGGCCGGCGGGTCGCAGCTCGAGGCGCAGCTGCTCGCGGAGGTGAAGGTGCGGAAGAAGCTGCTGCAGGAGCTCCGCAGGTTGAAGCATGACCCTCTCACCCTCGGCAGGCCCCGCCGGTGAGTGAGGCAGGGTTGGGGGAGGGTGCAAGGGTGGGTCGCAGGAGCGCCTTCCTTGGCTCAACAGAGAGGCGCATAGCAGCGGGCGGCGGGAGTGGGGGGGGGGGTGGTGGTGCCTGTCTCCGCGTCCTGGTGGGTCCGGCGGAGGGGGGTGAGTGCGCAGTGACCCACACCCGCACCCCTCGGTGACCCGGGTCGCCCTCAGCCTCAGCCTGTCGCTTCTGTGAGGTGGGGGGTGGAGGTGGGGGGAGGGAATAGATGCTAAGAATGAAAGATGTGTAGATTAGAAGGTCTGCCCCGTGCCCCGCCCCTCGACGAGAGGCAGGGAGCGAGAGGGGGCGGCTCAGTGCCGTGCCTTGCTCCATAGAGAAGGATGTAGCTCTCCGCCTCCCGCGCCCCCCCCCCCCTTCTCCCCAACGTGCACATGTGGAAAAAGGACTAACATTAGACATACTTTTCCATTCACTCTCGACGATCAAACCCCCCTCTCCCCCACGTGTGGATTTTTAAGACCGTGGAACAATCAATTCTACGTTCTACTCTTTACCCGCACCCCCCCGCCCCGCCCGCGTCTCTGGTTTCTGTCCTGCACGCACAGCCACATCCCTGCTGCAGATTGAGGGCGGGAGGGTGTGTGGGTGTCGTGCAGCTGTGGTCGTACAGCTTCGGGGGGGCGATGCCTTTCCCAGACAGGGGCATGGTGCGGGGCATGGCACACAGGACGCTCGAAGGGGGGCTTCCCATGCTTGTGCTGCTGCTGTCAGTCGCATGCCCTGCCCTGATTGTATACTACTTCAGCAGGGACGCCCCCTACTACACAGTGCGGCACCCGGATGCTGAAACAGTCGGGATCTGGGACCCTGCACGCCAGCCGGAGCCGTGGTACGACAAGGGCGACGACGGGAATCTGACTCTGCGGTGCACATGGTCCGAAGGGGCCAGCAGCAACGGCACGTGCCCAGTCGTGGGCATCGGTGATGTGGCGTCCTCCCTGTCTGCGATGCGTGCCACCACGAGGTTTGTGTACCCCATCGTGGCAGCAGTACGCGCCGTCATGCTGGCAGCTGCGTTTGGGCAGTGGCCTCACAATCGCCTGTGGTGGCGTGTGCTGTACGGTATGCAGACCACCGTGGGGCTGTGCTGCACGCTGCTGCTTGCGGTGCTGTTCGCTGCAGGCTTCCCACGTCTGCCGGATGAAGATGGCGACACCACCCTCTGGGTGGTGTCTTGCAACGTCCCCTTGGCGGTGTGGCTTGCGGTGCGCTTCGAACTTGTGCTCCACAGTGCACAGCTGTGCCTCCTTCTGCCGAGGGACGCTGCCACGACACTCTGCCGGGGCTTGTTGTGGCCGGAGACCTTGGTGGTCGTGTTTGGCGCGATGTCTTTGCATCTTGATCCTCAGCTTTCGGGCTGGCTCCACGGCCTTGCGGTGCTTGTCACTTTCGCCCTCGGCTATCTGAGCTTGGTCACCGCGTTGATTGTGCCGTGGGGTGTGGGTGAGTACTTCAAACGCGGTGACTACACGACTCTTCAGATACCCCTTGCTGCATGGTTCGCCCTCTTCACGATCTGCACTGTGACGCGCCCCATGTATAAAGATGACTACTTCCTTCTGACATCGACCGACAGGTTATTTGTTGTCTTCCCTGCTGCTGTGCCGGTGCTGATGATGCTGTCTCTGACCAGGCAGTGTGAGGGCGTGGTTGTGCCTGAATGCGGGCCCGTTGTGCCGGCAGAGGTGCAGCGTGTGTGGGACGACGCGGCGTCTGACGACTCGAACGGCTACGGCAGCTGCCCCGAGTGCAGTTCAGATGCGGAGGCAGAGGCGCCCGCAGCCCTGCAGGACGCACCGGACGGGATGCCGCTGGACCTGTGCCTGCCTGGCGGGGAGGTGCTGCCGGTGCTCGTGCCGGCCGATGCCACGCTGGGCACGCTGCGCCTCCGTGCAGCACACGCCCTGCAGCTGCGGGGCACGCACGCGGGTGTGCGGCTTGCCCTTGACGGGGCCACCCTGGCACGCAGCAACGACACACCGCTGTGTGGGGTGGGGCTGGAGGCGGGTGCCGCTGTGCAGGTGTGTGTGCGCACCCCTGCCCCCCGCGACTCCGCCGCTGCCAAGGCCATGCTGCAGCGTGCGTTGCGGGAGGGCGACGTGCAGGAGGCATGCCTGGCACTCGGCAGGGCGCCAGATAATGACCTGCTGCAACACCTACGCTTTGGCGCAAAGGACACACCCACCGCCGTGCGGTGTGCCGTGCTGCGGCACGCCCTGCTGAGGACAGAGCCGCAGTCTGCAGCCACCCTTGTGCGGATTCTCCTTGGCAGCAGGTACGGGCAGGGTGTCGTGTGCCTGTCGGGCGTGCTGGACAGGCCTGGTGTCCTGGACAATGTGACTCCGCACATCTCGACGAATTACCCCAAGCTGATGCGGTGCCTGCCCAGGTTTGCAGAGAGGCCTGATTTCAACCACCCACGCTTTGTTCGTGGATTTATCGAGTGCCAGGGCCCCGATAGCCAGCAACCGTTCCTCAGCCCCGATGTGATGTGCAGGGCGCTGAAGCAGGCAGGCTGGTGCAGCACACCGAATGCAGTGGCACATGCGCAAGACGAGCGTGCCCAAGATGCACTCACGCTTGTGCTGCTTGCGGATGGTGTGCCTGTGCGTGACCTGCCGCGCGTTGTCACTGCACTGCGCAAGGTGAGCGTGCTGGCGGTGCTGTACACCGCCCTCGCTGCGACTGTGATCGCCCTGCAAGTCATGTTCGTGAAGAAGTCCACCGACCAGACAGGTTGGCTGTTCGTGAGCTACCTTGTTCCTGCCAGCGTGTGCTTTGGAGTGGAGCTGCTGCCTCTTTGGGTGCGTTGGCTGCTGAAGCACAAGGCACGCGAGCTGCGGGACAGCCGTGTGAAGGCTCCTGTCCCAGACAGCCCCAGCACAGAGCTGCAAGATGTGCCCATTCTCGATCACGAATCGTTGGGTGGCGACAGCGACGTTCATGTCACCCCATGCTAGCCCCTTTCCCGCCCCGCTTTTCTCGACCTTTGTTTCGTCTTTCGCTATCCGTGCCGAAGCGGTGCGTTTTGGTGCAATCCTTCCTCTGTCGGAACAATCGCCAGCGTGCTGAAGACAAGGATCTACTGTGCTCACGTTGTGGCAGGACTGACGCCATCCGTTTTCCTGTCCGTGTCGTAGGGAAGCAACGCATGGGCAAGTGGGAAATGCGCTAAACTTCGCCGAAACTGCCGGAGCAAAGACCTGAAGCTCGTCGTGCATGTGGAAACCAGATCAGGCACTGCCCTGCGCAGCAAGTAGCCACCCCCGTCACCCCCTCCCGTCAGCATCGTGGAACACCATTCTGGGATCCGCAGACCATCACATACCTGCAGCACATTTAGCACCCACAGAGACGGCGTTCTATTGTTCTCTCTGCCAGGACACCACATCCCTGCTGCAGATTGAGGGCGGGAGGGTGTGTGGGTGTCGTGCAGCTGTGGTCGTACAGCTTCGGGGGGGCGATGCCTTTCCCAGACAGGGGCATGGTGCGGGGCATGGCACACAGGACGCTCGAAGGGGGGCTTCCCACGCTTGTGCTGCTGCTGTCCGTCGCATGCCCTGCCCTGATTGTGTACTACTTCAGCAGGGACGCCCCCTACTACACAGTGCGGCACCCGGATACTCTCTGCGGCGAAGTTGAAAATTTGGGTTTACTCCCGGTTTTAGCCCCCCCTACCCCCCCCCCCCCCCCCCCACATGAATCACGGCCACCACACACACCCTCATAACAGGCCCACCGCCACCCCGCCCCCTGCCAGGCCCGGGGCCAGTCCAAACAGGACCCCCCACCCCCCCCCCCCCCGGTGGGGAACGGGCCTTTCGCATCGAGCGCCCTGGGTGGGCGGGAGGGTGTGTGTGAGCGAGCAAGGCGGGGGGGGGGGGGTGGGGCAGCGCGTTTTTTTTGGTTGGGTTTTTTTGTGTTTTAGGGAAGATATGACCTCCTCGGGCAGGGGGGCCGCGCACCCGATGCCTGAGGCGCCCGGCGGGAGGCAGGGCGGGGAGACTCGCATACATCCTTCCTTCGCGCGGTGGACCCACAAAAGCACCGTGTTTGCCGCTGTCGCTGCGGTTGAGGAGGGGGTGCCCCCGCAAAGGGTAAAGCGTGTCCTGGTCCTCAACCCGAGCCTCATGTTCATCTGTGAGGACAACGGGGGAGTGAAGCGGCTGTGCCGCCTCAGCTCCGTGGAGTCCGTCGCGGACGACCCAGACGGGGAAGGCTTCGCCGTCACCTTCTCCTCCCAAGGGGACCCCCCGCTCCGCATCGCCTTTGTGGACGACCCGCGGAACCTCTGCAACCCTTCGGACCTCCCCGACCTAATCCGCCGCCTCACCCCCGCCGCCACCGGGCGCCCCCCTGCACCCTCCCCCACCACCTTCGAAGCGGTGGGGCGCAGCGGGGCCACCCTCTCCGACGGGTCTGGGGGTGATGAGAAGGCCGTGCCCCCCTCCTCCCCGCCTGCGGCAGGGGGTGGTGTCAGGGGGGTTCCCAGCGCTGCTGTTGCTGCAGCTGACCCACTCAGCCCGGGGGCCGCATCCCACCAGCTGCGCGAGGAGAGGCAGGGGGGCGGTGGCTTGCATTCGCCCCCCCCGCCTCCGCTCGCCGCGGAGGAGGGGGGGGCTCCGGATGTCGAACCGTCCATCCCACCCCCGCCACCCCCCGCAGCCCTGCAGGGGGGGTATCAACAGCAGCATCAGGAGCAGCACCCGCCCCCACCCCCCACCACCTCCACCTCCGCCAGAGCAGGCCTTGTCTCCCCCAGGCGCGGCGGTGTCAGGCGTGGTGGTGGCGGTCCCGCTTTCGCCGCGGCTGCGCCCCCCGCAGCGCGCCTGGGTGGGGGTGGTGGAGGTGGTGTGGCTGGAAGCGCTTCGCCCTACCCCCAACAGGGGGAGTATATGAGGTGGCTCGGGTCGCAGCGGGTGGAGGGGATGCGCCTGGCGGAGGAGATAGACCGCGCCGCTGCCGCTGCCGCGGAGGTCGGGGTGGTGCCCGGGCCCCCGCCTGCATACCACTACCAAGGCATGGGGGGTGGTGGTGGCGGTGGCGGTGGTGGGGGCGGGGGTGACTGGAACTCCCTCCTCCCGAAGCTGGCAACCGACAGCACCCCAACCCGAGGTGGTGGGGGTGGCGGCGGGGGCGGGGGCGGAGGCCCCACCCTTCCCTACTCCGTCCCCGCCCTCTTCGGATCCGACGTCGACTCCCGGGGGGGTGGCGGCGGCGGCGGGACACCGCCACAGCCACCACACCCCCACCACCCCCACCGCCTCCACTCCCGCAGCAACTCGGGTGCCTGGGGTGACGTTTCGGTGGGGTCGCCTCCGCCGGTGCCTCCTGGAGGGGGAGGGGGGGCGATGCCGCTGAGGGGGTCGTCGGGCGGGTCGCAGGGGCAGGAGAGTCTGGCGACGAGCGCGCCGCCGCCGTTCTGCAATGCGGTTCCGGAGGGGTTTCCCTGGACTGCGGCATCCCCGACACCGCAGGTTCATGCGGTGTATACGCAGCTCCTCAGGAGGCTGCAGGAGCAGGGGACGCGCCCTGAAGATCTCGCAGGGGCGAGCGACTCGACCCTCCTCTCCGCCTTTAAAGAGCTCGGCTTTTCCGCGGTTCACACCGCCATCCTGCAGTCGGAGTGGGCGCGCCGGTCGAGGCTTGCCGGAGGGACTGGATCCACATCCCCGCAGCAGCAGCCGCACCTGAGCCAGCTCGTTGCCACAGCGGATGGGAGCCACATGATGCAGCAGCCCAACCCAGCAACTCCATCCTCGGTGTCCAGCGGGGGTGTCGGCGGGGTGCCTCCCGGCGTCACGGCACCCCCAGCCTTCTCCTCCACCCCACTCCGAGGGGGGGGTGTCGCCGCCGGGGCGGCCGGCGCGGTGTCCGGCGGGGTGACCCCCGAAGCCTATTCCTTGGTGAACAAGCTGCTGAAGGAGTTCATCCGGGGGGGCTTCGTCACGGTGGAGCGGGTGCAGCCCACGGCCCTCCCCGAGGACGGGGAGGAGGTGTTTGAGACGCGCCGGGGGGAGATCGGGGCGGAGAGCGTGCTCCTCTGGTCGGAAGCGCTCGAGAGATCCGACGGCCCCGCCGGGCGCGGCTTCTACTTCCCAGCCGACCCGCTCCCTGCGGAGCGGTATGCCCACAGCGGGGCCTGTCAGCTTATCCTCTCAGAAGCCTGCCTGGGGAACGGGCTGGACGTGACACCCCAGACCCTTAAGAACATCAAGAGGCCCTACACGCAGGATGTGCTCAGCAGGGCGGGGTTCGACTCCATCAGGCTGCATCCGGACCCCGCGGGAGGTGGGGAGTCGGGGGGGCTTTATGTCGTGCTGGATGAGTTGCAGATCATCCCGAGGTTTCTTGTCGTATTCACCGTGGAGAAGGCTGGGGCAGGCCTCACTGTCAGCCTGTCAGATCTCAATGGGGGTGGGGTTGCGCAGCAGCAGCAGCAGCAGCAGCGTTTCCAATCCCTCGAGGGTGATGCGGAGAGCCGCGCCGCGTCGTGCGCTGGGCTGATCGCACAGCTCGACCTGCTGTTAGAGGAAGTCGTAGAGAACAACCGCACCCAGGCAATCGCGCTGCAGGAGGAGACAGCACGCCTCCACCAGGAGCTGGATTCCCGCAAAGCCGAGGTGTCCGCAGAGCTCACCCGGCAGAGCGACGAGACGCTGCTCCGCCTGCATGAGGCGAAGGGGAGGATACGGAGCACGGAGAGCGGCCTCAACACAGGGCTCTCCACCCTGAAGACCGCGATACTCTTGAAGAAGCATGGGGATGTGCAGTCCGCCGCGATGATGCTGGAGGCGTTCCTCACAAAGGCTGACGTGGCGATGGAGCTGCCGCGCGACCTGGAGGTGCCGACCTTCCAGGCGTCGAGCCTCCCCGATGCGGTTCTGGAGCTCTACGTTGAAACCGCGACCGGATCTTCGGATGTGTCCCTCACCGCATTCGCGCACGACTTCGATGACAACGGCGTGTTCTACCACATAGGGTGCGCTGCGGATGCCAGGCGCGGCGCCTCGGGGCGTGGCGGGGCCCCCCCCCGCTTCCACAACCCGTCGGGGCGTGAGGTGCGGGTTTCCTCATCCGGCGGTGCGCACCAGCGGAGTGGGGCGCAGGATCCCGGCTGCCTGCTCTCCCGGGATTCCGGGCAGTTCTTCCTGACGGGCGACAGCCCGCAGTGCGCCTGGGTGGCGTTCGACCTGCAGAGGTGGTCCGTCTGCCCCTCCGCCTACACCCTGGGGCACGGCCTGCGGGGGACCGACTCGTTTGCCCTGCGGAACTGGGTGCTGGAGGCATCCCGCGACGGGGCGTCGTGGCTGGAGCTGGCGCGGCACGTCAACGACAGGAGCCTGGGTTCCGCCTCGGCGGCGCACACCTGGCCCCTCGCGCCCGGTGCGGGTGGCGGGGATACGTTCTTCCGCTTCTTCCGTGTCAGGATGACCGCGCCCTGTGCCAACAGCACGGCTTGGTCGCTCTGCCTCTCTGGGTTTGAGCTGTACGGCGTGCTGCGCAACGGAGGTGCAGCAGGGGCGAGGTGAAAGGGGTTGAAAGGGGTGTGTTCTAAGTTCTTTGTTTGGCCTGCTCACACGTAGAGTTCGAAATGCCACGTTGTTCTGCGAACGACGTCCGAAACGGAAACGGGGTGGCAGATCCTACCTCACTGGAGCCTTTATTATGTTTCTTCGGCACAGCCCAGCCTGAAAAGTGCCACGCAAGCTCGGGGGCCTCAACTCCGCCCACCCGTGCCCTCCACACTCTCTCACCTTCACACAGCGTGTCACCGTGAGGGTGGTGCGCCAACAGCAACAACGCAACGAGGGTGTGATCCTTATTGACACTGAGGCAATGCCCCCCACCCCCCCCGTCCCGGATCCGTTCCTATTTCCCCACCCCCCCACCCACCCCACTAGTACTACCGCTTAGAATGTTGTATGTCTTTGACCCCCTCCCTCCCCCCCCCCCCTGTACCGCCCCCTCTCGACTGTAGCGACTGTTTTCTACGTGTCACCCCATCCCCACCTTCCTCCGCATGTGGCGTGTCTTGTTTGTTTTCGAAAAAAATCGTCCCGAAAGAACTGCGCGCTGTGGGTTTTTTTTTTGTCAGCACGCCCTTGCCTGTCCGTGGGCAGTGGATGCCTGTATCAAGGGCAGGTGGTGCTCTGGTGTCCATTCGGCGCTGCTGCAGACTATATCCACCAGTGCCGGTCGTATCAAAGAATAGATTTGTTTGGCCACTCTTCAACCAACCCTGCGACTGCAATGCCATAAGGACTCACATGTCTGTGCAGGGGGCAGCAGGAGAATTGTCGTCCGCAGGCGCACCCTCTGCGGATCGGCCTGTCACTGAGTGCCATGTGTGCGTCTCATCCTTTATTCCACTGGGGGGTCTGGTGGTGGCGGTGGTGTGGTTTGCGTTGCCCCCAGAGTCCGGAATGGCGTTGCTCCTGCCGTCTGGGTGAGGAAACAACAAAAGGGAACGATGCACTTTGGGTGTGGCGTCAGATAGACAGAAATAGCGCCCAATGGGGTCCAAGTTGGAGCGCGCAGAATCTCTGCCACCCAACGGAACAATGCCAGCAAAAAAACCCGGAATTGAAAAGCCAGACAGAGCCCCGCATCGTATCCCGCCCGAACTGCAAGGCTGAACAAATCAGATCCATCCGCTCGGTTGTCCCCCCCCCCCCCGAGAGGGCCTTTTGGTGACGAGTTTGTGCAGGTCTCCCCCCCTCCCTCCTCCCTCTCTTCACCTGCTCCTTTCTCCCGTGCCTTCGCATCCCTGCCTGACAGCCAAGTGCTCTCAGCATCCACAAACATAAAACTGACAGCACAGGTCCCTATAAATAAAATTCATAACGCAACACATCACCACACCCACACCCACCCCTCACGCAGGGACGCGGCACACATGGCTCCGCTGTCACAGCGGATATAGTGCCCTCCCCCCTTCCCTTTCCCCCTCCTCTGAGGGACCCCTCACTAGCACCCCCCCCCTCTCCCTTTTCAGGGGAAAAAAACTCCTCGGATTCCCCCCTGAGAGGCAAGGTTCTTTACCTTTTTGAATTCCTCCCCGCCACCACCACCGCCACCACCACCACCCCGCCCCCCCCCCCCCCCCCCAAATGCCGCCACCCCTGCCAAGCCATCGCACCCCAGGGTGTTGACACGCCGCTCCTCTCTTTCCCTGTTTCTCTGTCCTTCCTCGACCCCGCTTCTTCTCTCCCCCCCCCCTTCCGCCCCCCCCCCCCCTTCCCAACGTAATAACAAGGCGCGGAATAGGAGGACATGATTCCCACTCTAGATACGCTCAGCGATGCCACGCAGAGCTCAGGGGTTCCGGGGAGCCCTCGGGGGCTGGGCTTTCCCGCCATGCCATCGCGGCAAGCTCCGAGGGGGGTCCCGCCCGGCTCTGCTGGGGAGAAGCGGCGCGTCCAGTCGGGGGTGTCGCACCGCGAGTTTGGAGCGTTCCCCTCGAATGCATCGGGGCGTCTCGAGCAGGTGCTGCGTGTTCCGAACCTTGCGAGCCTTCTGGCGGCGGGGGGTGACGGGGTTGCAGCGGGAGGGGCTCTGCCACCCAGTAACAGACGCCGCTCCTTTAAAAAGCGGTGTGTTGTAGGGAATGCGTTGCTGGATGAGTTTGAGGAGACCGCCCAAGAGATGCGAAGCCAGAACCTTAACAGAACCGGGATGTTCAGCCACCCAGGCCCTCCGGGGGCTGAGAGGCACGGATCTGTCATTTCGCGTTCGTCTGGAGGATCTCCTCTCCACCACAGGGCGCACCCGCCTGGGAAATCCGTGCAGGCCATGCTGCGCTTCCGCAACGCCCTGACAACCATGCAGGGCATAGGAGGGTCCTTCTCGGCAAGGCGAGATGATGATCTCGACCCAACGGCAGACAACGCGAAGTCCTCCTTCAGGCACCCCCCGCGGAACCCATCCCGGGCGGGGTCGGCCTTCCTCCTCGACAGGTTCCGCCAGATGGCGAGCGGCGTGTCGGGAGGGGGGAGGGCTGAGGAGGCAAGCGAGGACAACAACACCCTCGCGAGGTGTGACATCGGGGAGAACGCGCAGTCGTTCTTCCGGCACCCGCAGCAGCAGCAGCAGCAGCAGCAGCCCCCGCGGAACCCATCCCGGGCGGGGTCGGCCTTCCTCCTCGACAGGTTCCGCCAGATGGCGAACAGCGTGTCGGGGAGGGGTGAGGAGGCAGGCGACGACAACACCCTCGCGAGGTGTGACATCGGGGAGAATGCGCAGTCGTTCTTCCGGCACCCCCAGCAGCAGCCCCCGCAGAACCCATCCCGGGCCGGGTCGGCCTTCCTCCTCGACAGGTTCCGCCAGATGGCAACCAGCGTGGTCAGCGCGCGGAGCGAGGATCCAAACGACGACTGCCTCGCCCGGTGCGACACCGCCGCCACACCAGACTTCTTCGAGGTGGTGAGACAGGCCCCTCTGGGGGAGACATTCCTCACCGCGGCGGAGGCGGGTGATGTGCCGGGCATGGCAACCGCCTTCGGATCGATGACGATGGAAGGCGTTGACGAAATCCGCGACGTCGACACAGGCCAGACCGGGTGGCACTGCGGGGCACGCGGGGGGCACACCAATGTCCTCCGGTGGATGGCGGACAACGGCGGGGACACAGACATCGAGGATGCGGATGGATGCACCGCGGCTCACTTCGCAGCCGCCGGGGGCCACCTCGAGGTGATGCAGTGGCTCTACAGCGCAGGCCACGACATCTCCCATAAGGACAACCACAAGCTGACCCCTGAGGACTACGCCTCCATCAACCAGCAGCACGCCGTGCTGAAGTGGCTCCACGCCACCGGCATGGAGGCGCTTCTCCTCCACCCCGACGACGCAGTGCTCTACTCCCCCGACACGATCCACGGGTCCTCCCTCAGCCAAGCCCTGCTGTCTCTCTTCCTGGGGGAGTCGGAGATCTTCACAGAGGACGTGCTCCCCTGGAGACTTCCTCCTTCCAGCCGCTGCCTCTTCACGTCGTACAGCGGTGCGGTGAAGGTGGCAGGCGGGGTTCTTGTGTTAGGGGGCGCCTTCCAGCTGGAGTGCCACCCATTCAACAAGGAGGGGTATGTCGAGCGCCTCGTCGCGACCCGAAAGGTGCTCCGAAGCTCCGACAGTGAGGAGATGGAGAGGGGAGAGGAGGACGGCGGAGAGAGTGGGGTGTCCCCGGCCCTGTCGGTTTCGCGGGGGTCGGTGGGGGTGCGGGGGAGTGTTGGCGCCAGCTCCACGCGCATGCAGTCCTCCTCGGGGTTTGGGGGGTTTCACTCCGGAGGGGAGATGGAGCCGTCCCCCAGCTCGTCAGACTCCACGCGGAGTGAGGACCTTCAGGTCTACCACATCCTCTGCACCACCCTGCACGACCAGGCTGGCACGCTGGTGCTCCAGGTGTTCCGTTTTGCCTCCACCGGAGCTTGCTACCTCCGCCTGGTCCCCCTCGCCCCAGCCGCATCCTCCGGCCACCGGAAGGTCGCCGTCTCGGGGGACGGAAAACGCCGCATCCGCCCGATGTCCGCCGCATTCGCCTTCGTCACGGATCGGAAGGTCGCACCCCCCCCTCCCCCCCCGCCCCCTCCGGCACACTCCCCCCTGGCCCTCCCGGTGCCGGTGGGTGGTGGAGGTGGAGGTGGTGCTGCATCCCCAGCAGACCCACCTGAGCTGGACCCGCAGCTGTTTGTCCTGGAGAGGCCGTTAACGTCTGGGGCGTATCGGCACTATAGGCCACTGTCTGCCGTGAAACGTCCTGTGGAGGCTCGTGAGAGGATCGTTTGCAGTGGGAAGGCGGCGTTGGTGACGGTTTTTGCAGCGATTCCCACGGCGGAGCTGAGCTGCAGTGTGGGGCTTGTCACGACATATCTGAGGTTTATCAAACGGGGTGCGATGTGCCGTGCGGTGTTCTTCGAGTTTAAGAAGCGTGTCGTGCGGCTGCAGTGCCTCGCACGGTGCATCGCAGCCCGGAAGCGCCGTGCCGTGCTTCAGCTGCGGAAGCAATGGGAGGAGTGGCGGACAGAGGCTTCTGCGAACATCGCGCAGAAGCTCCGAATCGCAAACACCCTGAAGAACTCGTCTCTCATGCATGAATGCCACAGCGAGGCGGATTCTGTGGGGCAGGCCACCGCCTCCATGCAGCAGTCCGTCGAGTCTCTTCTGAAGCAGCGCCGAACCGCTCTCCGCCACGCCCACCGCTCCGGGATCCCTCTTCCAAAATACACTTTTCTGATCGACCTCGAGGAACTCATCCCATCCCCAGCCGCAAGCTATAAAGCCAGCCAGGAGCTTCTGCAGCTGATGGAGGAAGATGACAACAGCGACGGCGATTCGCTCGGGTCTGGGTGGTCTGCAACGTCGCACACCCTGGAGGTGTCCTTTCATGGTGGTGATTCGACGTCTGCAGGGCTCCAACTCCACCATGGGCTGTGTGAGATTGCTGTGGAGAGCACGTCAGGGCCTTTGGCAGACGCCGAGGGTGGTCATATGCTGGGGCTGGCGATCGTGGGGGACTGGCAGGCGACGGAGGAGAGCGCTTTTACAGGGGTGGATCTATATTCGTCATCTGATTCTGATCCCGCCACGCCGCACTCCAGCAGCAGGAGGTCCAGGAGGTCGTGGCGGCGCAGCAGCCGCAGCGGCACAGGGCAGAGCCCGGCGGCGGAATCTCTCAAAGGCGCCCGGCAGCCGAGCCAGAGCCTTTTGGATGGGTCTGTGCGGGGCGCGCCTCCGCAGCGCAGGCTGAAGAGCCTGAGCCGTTCGCAGAAGAAGCTCAAGGTGTTCCAGGGGGGCGGGCACCGCAGGCTCTCGGCATCTCAGACGGGCCGCTGAGTTACTCACGCGCTCCCCCTCGCAGGGGGGCAGAAGTGGGGGCGGGGGTGGGTGGGTGGGTGGGTCCGTGTTGGAGGTTGTGTGGGTGGGGAGAGATGGCCCCACCTCTGGTGGTGGTGGTGGTGGTGGTGGTGGTGGTGGGGGGGGGGGGGTATCACTCTGTAACCTCTCTCAGCACGGCTCAGCAGGCTTGTGCAAAAGTGTGTGGTCCCGTTCTAAGGCCCCGTCGGATTGTTACTTTCTGATAGTTCGCAAAGGCGTCGTCAGGAGGGGCTGCCAGCAGCCTCCCCCACACCCCGACACACCCACACCACCCCTCTGCAGCATCGCTTGCCACGACAAAGCATCAAAGCCATGCTGATGTGTTGCCGCTTCTCTGCACCCCGAAAATGCTAATCACACACCACCACCACCAGGGAAGTCGGGTTCCACCCCCCCCCCCCTCTCCCCCCCTTTCGTTGCATGCGGCAGAGCTTGCGGCTTTAGGGCATTTTTGTTGCTGGATATACACACCGCACATCGCCCCCACATGCATCTCGAGTCCTTTGCCTCTGCCGCAGCCTTTGCGCTTTCCATCGCACTCGCTGTGGGGAGTGGCGCGATCCTGGGGCTGCGCGAGGACTCCCCGGGCCGCGAGGCGCACCGCAGGGTGGAGCAAGCCGCCTCTCTGTGGACAGCATCAGGATCGGATGCATGCGCCGCAGCCAACACCGGCACGGAGGTTGCCGTGGGGGAACCCCCTATGCTGTCCGCAGTCCTCAACCTGACCCTCCGCACCCTCAACGGGGTGTACAACGACGGGGTGCATCCTGCTGTTGAATGGCAGAGCCTCGCATTTGTGGCAAACGTCTCAGCGGATGCCCTGCTGCGGGGCAGCGCCGGGTCGGGTGGCGATTACACCCGCCTCACGCTGCGCAGCCCGGACAGCGATGCCGCGGTGTTTCACAGCATCTCCATCACGCCGGCAGCGCGCCTCCCAGGGGGCACGCTGCTGCAGCGGGTGCAGGCCGTGCAGCAGATCCGGGTGGCGGGGTCGGAACCACCCCGCGTCTCCTTCATGACACCCTCCTTCGGCTACGGCGGCGGCGGCGGCGGCGCGGAGGTGTGGGTAGGCTGCAGCGGCGACCCCTCCGTCCTTTTCGGCAACCACCTCATCCCCTCGCTCGTCCCCAGCGTGAGCAGCGGCAGCGGCGGCGGCGGGGCGGGCGGGGTGAACAACCTGGATGCCGCGCTGCTGCCCGCGGGGCTGCGGGCCGCGTGGGGCGCGTTGGGGGCGCCGCACGCCCCCATCCCCCGCCACGCCGCCCTGCGCCACGCGCGTGGGGTGCGGGAGGAGTCCGACCGCTACGGCCGCTACGCCGTGGGGCTGGGTGTGGCGGGGTTCGCAGCCGCGGCTGCCCTGCTCCTCCTCGCCTTCGGCGCCCTCCACCGCACAGCGCCGGCCGCGCCGCAGCACGCCGCACCGCCGCGCGAAGGCGCCGGGGGCGCAGCCCCGAGGCAGAAGAAGGGGGTTGCTGCACCGCCCGCCCCCGCGGCGGCGGTGCCGCCGTCGCCGGGGCAGCAGCCCCACCACCACCACCACCCAGCTGTCGAGAGCAGCGGGCGTGACACCCCCGGCATCGGGTCGGGTGAGTTCGACGCTGCAAACCTGCAGACCTGCCTCACCGCGTCGCCGCCGCACAGCGCCGCGGGGGATCCGGACCGGGTCCTGTCGGACGGGGCCCTCGACGAGCCGTGCGCTGCCGGCGGCAGGACACCCCCCTCCCGCAGCCCGCTGTACTCCGAAGCGAGCGGTGGCGGGGGCGCGTCGCGCCGCCGCCTCCTCCCGAGCCGCGGGGAGGAGGAGGTGCTGCCGCATGGCGACAGCCCCGCTGGCGGTGAGCCCCCCGCCCTTTCCTCCCGGGGCCCGGTGATCGGGGCGGGCGATTTCGCCGAACTCCGCGAGGTGCTGGCGGGGGCCGGGGCGCAGCAGGGGGGTGGTGGTGGTGGTGGCGGTGGCGGTGCAGGCGGTTACACATTCCTCAAGAGGTATGAGTTTAAGAATGGGAGCCACATCGAGGTGTGCAGCAGGGACCGCGCGGGGTCCGGCGGGCTGAAAGAGTACTTCATCCACGGGGAGCTGTGCGTTGCGCCGCAGAAGTTTTTCGTGGTGTGCAGCGACCTTGCCGGGCGGGTCAAGTGGGATAAATACTGCAAGTCCATCAAGGTGTTGGAGGAGTACGACGGGATACGCGACTGCGCTATTTACTGGCGTGTCGGGGGAATCCCGCTCGTGACAGACAGGGACTATGTGTACTACCGTGAGATTCGGGTAACCCCGGGGGAGATCCTGTCTGTGTCAAAGGCAGCACCACACCCTGATATGGCGAAGACACGCTGTGTGCGGGTGGATTCCTACACGAACCATACGTCGGTGACGCCGTCTCCGCGGGGGCCCGACTGGTGCTGCTACACGTCGCTGTATTTTGACGACCCGAAGATGGCCATCCCGTCGTCGATCCTCAACTGGATCACAGGCACCGCGGTGCCAAAGTTTCTCAATTCGATGTTCGATGTCTGCAGCCAGCCGGTCGAGGTGGACCCGGAGCTGACGAAGCTCGCAGAAGCTTACTCTCCGTGAGTTTTTGCATGCCTGTATACACAAAGGGGGGGGGGGGCAAAATGCCTCCCCTCTGATCTTGTGGAAATTAGAAGCTCGGGATTGGCAGGCTAAAACATAAAGGGCGATAGGCAGGATTCGCCACTGATGTAGTGTGCGGCTCACTGCACCGTGTAGGGCCGTCGTATCGCTGGTGCCGAAAAAGCGGTGCGTTTTGCTGATAGCGAGGGCCCCCTCCCGTAGAATTTGAATTTGGGCCACTCTTGAACATTTTTTGAACAGTGCTGCACACCTTGCATTTCCCGCAGTGCAAAGCAATGTGAGAATCAATGCAAAAGAGAACCCGAACTGCGGCACACCCGAGCACTGCTGAACCACACCAGATCATTGGCTGTGTTTTTCTCACCACCCTGTCAGGCGAGCCTTGCACACTGCACTGCACCCCCACAGCCACACAGGTGTGGACACGGCTGCCTTTGCAGTCATCTGGAAGCAAGAAGAGACATGTTGGTGTTCCTGGCTGACAGCAGGACTGGGGAGCAGCACCCCGCTGAGATCGGGACGGATGACACGGCGGGCACATTGAAGGAGTTTGCACTGCAGACGCTGCCCGACTTGGTTGGTGTGGAGGTGGCTGACCTGCAGCTGTCGGTGGGGGGCGAGGTCTTGTGCGGTGACGAGCCTCTGTGTGGTGTTACTGCTGTCGGAGCTGGGTGCACAATTGACGTTGGCCTGCTGCTACGCCAGCAGCACCTGGATGACCTGCGCAGCAAGCGCAAGCAAATCTGGGAGGTTCCGCTGTGGGTGTCGAAGAAAGGGGATGTTCTCAGGGCGATACATTGGCGGTACCGATGGGGCGACAGTGTCGATTCATTTCACTCCACAATGCGGGCTGATCGTGCAATCTGGTTCAGAGTCCTGCAACACAACGGCATGTCCTTAGAGTTCGTGCACAGCTCTCTGAAAGGAGACCGGGCACTCAATCTCGCAGCAGTGCAACGGCATGGCACTGCCTTGCAGTTTGTCCACTCTTCCCTGAGGGCCGACCGGGCTATCAATCTGGCAGCTGTGAAGCAGGATGGTGATGCTTTGCAGTTCGTCCACCCCTCGCTGACGGCTGACCGGGCTATCAATGTCGCAGCAGTGCAACGGACGGATAGACCCTGGGAGTACGTCCACCCCTCGCTGAAGGCCCACCGTGATCTCAATATCGCAGTGGCACAAGCCTCCAGCAAATCATTACAGGAGGTTCACCCCTCCCTGCGGGCCGACCGTGAGATCAATCTCGCAGCAGTGCAACGGCACGCTGGTGCCTTGTGGTACGTCCACCCCTCGCTGGAGGCCGACCGTGAAATCAATCTCGCAGCAGTGCAACAAGATGGTGACGCCTTGCGGTACGTGCACCCCTCCCTGGAGGCCGACCGTGAAATTAATCTTGCAGCAGTACAGCAAGCTGGTTCTGCCTTGAAGTACGTGCACCCCTCCCTCAAGGCCGACCGTGACATCAATCTCGCAGCAGTGCAACATGCTGGTTGTTACTGGGGGGGGGCAAATAGTTGTGGGGGGGGCAAATAATAGCGGGGGGTCAAATAATAGAGGGGTACGGAAATCGGCGGTTTTGGCGGCGCACCTGGCCGAATAATTGAGGGGGGTGTGAGTCCTTTTTTTGCATCCGTAAGTGGTGCTCGCAGACACCCCATAGCCAAAATGACCCCACCACGATCCGCACAGATCCCAAACGTTCAAAAGAACGGGGTTACGGACACCCATTACCAGTCCCTGAACCAGACCCAGGTTTCATGGGTGAAGCTTGGTACCTCTACCACCATGACCCACTACGATCTGCACAAATTCCAAACGTTCGGAATATCGTTTTGGAACACCCAAAGAGGGGGTCCCGCTGGATGGGTAGGTGGGGTGTTCGCTGCCCCCAGTCACATCTCTGAGGATCAGCTCTGACCCACATTTCTCGATGAAGTTTGACACATCGACCCAGCCGATTTGGAAAATCGTGGATTTCTTTGGCATATAAGACCGCTCAGCCCCGCCAAACTCGGATCAAATCAGGTGGTCGACCGACAAAACGACCCCACACTCAGAGCCGCACAGATGCCAAATTCAAGAGCGCGAAATTTCCACCCCCCAAAAAGCAAATAGTGGAGGGGGTCCGAAAACCCCCATTTTCGTCGGCTGGCACGGTGAATAATAGAGGGGCCCTCTAGTATTTGCCCCCCCCCAGTATTTGAAGTGCATCCACCCCCGGCTGAACGACGATCGTGGGATCAATCTTGCAGCGGTGCAGCAGAAGGGTTCTGTCTTGAAGTACGTGCACCCCTCCCTGAAGGCCGACCGTGACATCAATCTCGCAGCAGTGCAGCAAGATGGTTGTGCCTTGCAGTACGTGCACCCCTCCCTGAATGCTGACCGTGACATCAATCTTGCAGCAGTGCAACAGAATGGTTCTGCCTTGAAGTACATTCACCCCCGGCTGAAAGACGATTGTGGCATCAATCTTGCAGCGGTGCAACATGACGGGATTGATTCATTGCGGTACGTGTGCTCCTCCCTGCAGGATGCTCGTGACATCAATCTTGCAGCGGTGCAGCATGACGGGATGAACTTGCGTTACGTGTGCTCCTCCCTCCAGGACGATCGTGACATCAATCTTGCAGCGGTGCAGCATGACGGGGGGATGAACTTGCGTTACGTGTGCTCCTCCCTGCAGAACGATCGTGACATCAATCTTGCAGCGGTGCAGCACGGGGTGAACCTGCGTTACGTGTGCTCCTCTCTGCAGGACGATCGTGACATCAATCTCGCAGCGGTGCAGCATGACGGAACGAGCTTGCGTTACTTGTGCTCCTCCCTGCAGGACGATCGTGACATCAATCTCGCAGCAGTGCAACAGAATGGTGACGCCTTGCAGTACGTCCACCCCTCGCTGAAGGCCGACCGTGACATCAACCTTGCAGCAGTGCAACACGACGGTGAAGCCTTGCCGTACATCCACCCCTCGCTGAAGGCCGATCGTGACATCAATCTTGCAGCAGTGCAACATGATGGTGCTGCATTGAGGTTCGTGCACTCCTCCCTTCAGTCTGACCGTGAAATCAATCTGGCAGCGGTGCAGCAGAACCGTGACGCCTTCTGGTACGTGCACCCCTCCCTGAAGGACGACCCTGAAATCAATCTCGCAGCAGCGCAACAGGATAGCGACGATGGCTCTGCCACCCTCCCGATCTCTGATGTGTTTCCCCTGTCTGATACCCCTTCCTCTGGGACGCTGCACAGACTGCTGGGCAAGGTCTGGGCCTGTAGCCAGCTAGGGCGGTATCTTCGGAGCAAATCCAAGAAAGGTGGCCTCGCAGCAGAGTCTCGGCGCCCACTCGGCCTCGTAGGTAGGTACGCCTGGGACTTGACCCTCATAGTGGTGCAGGAGGATGGTGCCTTGGAGAGGGTCCGCCCCTCCCTGAGGGCTGACCGTGTGATGAATCTCGCAGCAGTCCAACGTAATGGTGACACCTTGCAGAACGTCCACCCCTCACTGGAGGCCGATCGTGATATCAATCTCGCAGCGGTGTACCAGAATGGCTCTGCCTTGCAGTACGTCCACTCCTCCCTGCGGACTGACCGTGATATCAATCTTGCAGCGGTGTGCCAGAATGGTTCTGCCTTGCAGTACGTCCACCCCTCCCTGAAGGCCGACCGTGAAATCAATCTCGCAGCTGTGCAGCAAACGCGTCAAGCCTTGCAGTTCGTCCATCCCACCCTGGAGGCCGACCGTGACTTGAATCTCGCAGCAGTGTCTCAGGATGGGCGTGCCTTGGAGAACGTGCACCCCTCCCTGAAAGCCGACCGGGAAATCAATTTCGCAGCAGTGCAACGGCATGGTTGTGCCTTGCAGTTCGTCCATCCCTCCCTGGAGGCCGACCGTGACTTGAACCTCGCAGCAGTGTATCAGGATGGGCGTGTCTTGGAGAACGTCCACCCCTCCCTGAAAGCCGACCGGGAAATCAATCTCGCAGCAGTGCAACGGCATGGTTGTGCCTTGCAGTTCATCCACCCCTCCCTGAAGTCCGACCGTGAAATCAATCTTGCAGCAGTGCAACAGGATGCGAGTGTCTTCAACTACGTCCAACCTTGCCTCCAGATCGATCCGAGCATCCACTTGGTCGCAATGGACGACCCCTGCGAGTCGGAGTGCCGCTTGGAAGGAATCAATCTCGCAGCGGTGCAACAGGATGGCTGTGCCTTGCGGCACGTCACGCGGAATACCAGATTCGGTCCCCCTGCGTTGTGGTTTGTCGCCGACACCGTGTGGGAATACCGTGACATCGCTCTCGCAGCGGTGCAACAGAACGGTGAAGCCTTGCAGTACGTGCACCCGTCGCTGAAGGATGACCGTGACATCAACCTCGCAGCGGTGCAACAGAACCGTGACGCCTTGGTGTACGTCCACCCCTCCCTGAAGGACGACCCTGAAATCCATCTCGCAGCGCAACATGATAGCGGTCCCGATGTGCCCCGTGCGATCTCCCCTTCCCCAGACACACATCCCGACCGGACGCTGGATCTGGCCGACGGGTCGGATGTCTCAACGAATCCAACACAGGGCAACATCATCGCGTGTGATTCCCCTGATTCCCCTGTTCCCTGTTGGCACACGCAACTGTTGGCCATCGCCGGCTCGCATGTTAAGAGGTTACAAACCCTGTTTGCTCCTGGTTGGTAGGCCTTCGGGCATGCCCTTGTTCCTAGCTTAGGTATGCATCCACCCCTCCTGACGGAACGTGTCGCGGGCTGCCATCGGCCTGCTGCTTCCCTGTCTTGAAATGAGCAGCACACGGTCTGTGCAGTGCTGCCTCAAGATGACAAGCAATTGATCTGACCCTGGCATGCAGTTCACCGCAGCAGCCTCCCCTCATTCCCGACCCCCCCCCCCTACACCATACCCGCCTTTTATTGGCATGCCGGGATGTGCTTCATTCTACACCATCCAAAACACAGCGCAGCTGTGTATTGGAGGAAATACGATACGAGAAGGATAGGCGTCATTACCTCTGTCATGGTTCCCATTTTATTGAGCACATTTATGATGCGTAAAAGTGTAGGAGTGCTTCCGACGATCCTGTTCCTTTTCTGTGTGTCTAGCTATCTCGTGTTCACATGTGCTCCACACCCACATCAAAGCAGCAGGCTCTAGGGTGGTGGAAGCGTCAACGCATCATGAAGGAAGAAGGAAGCACGGTTGCTACGCTTTTGCGGATCGTAGTGGGGTCATGTGTTCAGATGTCACAGCACCGATGCGTTCTTGTGGTCTGTGCTCACAGAAGGTGCTCTCCAAGGGTTGTGTGGTGTGATGATTGTCTGTTTCTTCACCCAGAGATACACCACGCCCCAACGTGCAGGTACCAAGGTTACACAAGACAAAAAGACCCTGCAATCCCTTTGTCGAGAACTTTCAGCGGTCACCGACCTACACCGGGTGTCACTATCTGACGCACATCAACACACAACGATGGGGTGGTGGCAGAGTGTCATCAGCCGTGACGGTGCTGCCGATGCCTTCGAGATGCGGGGCCGCAAGACGATCATGTTGGCGTCCGTATTCGTTCTCCCGTTCGGCGTCCTCACAGTCATGATAGGCAGGTTGCACTTGGGGTCATGTGCTGGGTACCTCAGTACCATCCTGGCGCTGGTGCTGTTCACGTGGGGTGTGTGCAAGAGACGCTTCACACAGACATTCATGGTCTTCATCGTTGCTGCCGCGTGTGTCGCCATTACCATGGCTGACCTCCACTTCTACCAGGCAGACCTGCAGGTGGCGTGGCCAGCATTTGTCGTTGTGATCGATCTCATCCTCGTGCTGCGTCTGGACCAGCGCATTGCGACCACTGTGGTGTGCTTCGTTGTGATGTGGCTGCTGCTCAGCCTGGTGGAACGCCTCACACGCTTCGGTCTGTACGACGCCCCTCTGACTGACAGCTACGAGAGGCGGCGCGAGAATTACGCAAAGGCGGTGCTTGACTGTGCCAACCCTCCTTGCACAAGTGATTTCGTCACTGCTGGAACATACCAAGGTATCGGACTTCTCGTATTTGTTGTCGACTACATCGCGACGAGGGGGTTTGCACAGCAGGTGCTGAAGGAGCAGGCGGCGATGCAGAGCACCATTGCCACGGTGGAGACGATCGCGTCACTGCTGGCAGCGTACGACGTGGACGCCGTGTCGCGCATCCTCGGGGACGACGGAACTGTGCTGCCTGACGCCATGCGTGCTGCGCTGCTGCGGCTCGAGCAGAACCTGCGTGCGTACCGTCCCTACCTGCCTGCCGTGCTGCTGGAGGAGCAGCAGCACTCGCCCGACAATGCGGATGTTGGGCAGCTGCCGCAATCTCACGTGCCTGCTGCTGCACCCGGTGTGGACGTCCAGCTTGCAGCAATCGTCTTCACCGACATCCATGCGTCCACGTCGATCTGGGAGGCGGCACCCGAAGGGATACAGAAGGCGTTGTTGGTGCACAACGCGGTGCTGCGGGCTGCGCTGGACGAATGGGACGGGTACGAGGTCAAGACAATCGGGGACGCCTTCATGGTTGCGTTTGAGGATGCACATGCGGCTGTGTGCTTCGGGCTGGCTGTGCAGGAGAACCTGCTTGCCTCAGAGTGGCCTGCTGCGCTGCTGGAGGTCGCGATCTGCAACCCGACAGAGCTGTGGGGCGGGCTGACGGTGCGTATCGGTGTGAACCACGGCCCTGTGACGCTGGAGACGAACACGCTCACTGGACGGGTGGACTACTTCGGACACACGGTCAACGCGCTTCACGCCTCGAGTCTTGTGTGCCTGGTGCAGTTGCGTTGCTGACGAACTGTGGACGTCTGTGCGTGGGATGTCTGGGTGTGTCGGTGCACATGCAGATCAACCAGTTCCCACCAACCTGAAGGGTGTGAGCGAGCCTGTGCCTGTGTGCAGCGTGTGGCCCGCCTCCCTGCAGGGTCGTGAGCACCACCCTCTGGTTTCTATCGTTATCCCAGCAGGTTCGCCTCGTGTGTCACGTCGTGGATCACGGGGGTATGATGATTCTTCGAGCCTGGGGTCACGGACATCGGACCGTTCAGCAGCAACCTTGAACAACGTGGGGGTGATGTACCGCACCACGACGACACAGCACGCCACAGTGGGTGTGGCCACACTGAACAGCATGGCTCTTGGCGAGGTTGACTGCGGTCTGGCGTGTGTGGTGCCGCTTCTGCAGCAGAGCGGCGGTGTGCTGCTGTCGCTGTTCGGGAACAACTTCTTCGTCGGGTGGAACTTCGGGAAGCAGATGGCGGCACACGCAGAGGGCGCACTGCGGTTTGCGCAACGTGTGCTGCAGCTGGGCGGCGGACACACCGTCGCAACACTCGGGATCGCGAGCGGAACTGTCGAGCACGGTGACGTGGGAACGTCACGGCAGCGCTTCGTGACAGCGTCAGGCGGCGCTGTGGAGGCGAGCCTTGCGCTGCGCCGCCTGGCGCTGTCGCTGCACATGCGGTGCCTGTACACGTCGGATTCACCACCGGGTGCTGTGCGCGACCTGCTGTGTCCCACCACAGCGCGTGTACCCCCGGAAGGCGGCGCCTCTGCCGGTGTGGTGTACGAGGTGCTGTGCAGCGTGCTCTCGGAATCCAAAGATGCTGTTTGCGATACGTAGTCACAGCGACCTCGACAGCCTGCCTCCCCCCCGAGGTGGACCAGCTGCTGCGAGTTGGCCCGCCTCCTCGACGATCCCAACATGGCGTGCACTCAGCTGCGGTTCATTTAAGATGTGTCGGATGCTGCTGTCTCGAACACATGGGCTTGAAGGAGTATGCTGGCCGGCTTTCCAAAGAGATTCACGTCTGTGCATGGCAACATTGCGTTTTGGAAGCAGGCAGGATGTGGATCACTGTTGGACTGATTTCTGTTTGGAAGGAACGTGTTCAGATGTCACATCATCGATGCGTTCTTGTGGTCTGTGCTCACAGAAGGTGCTCTCCAAGGGTTGTGTGGTGTGATGATTGTCTGTTTCTTCACCCAGAGATACACCACGCCCCAACGTGCAGGTACCAAGGTTGCACAAGACAAAAAGACCCTGCAATGCAGGCTCTAGGGCGGTGGAAGCGTCAACGCACCATTAAGGAAGATTTGTGCAGAGGAGTGGTGGAAGCGGTCAACAGAACAACAAGGTTCTTTTCCCTTCATGTTTCCCTGGAGCAAGTGAGTGAAGCAAACGGAAAGGATATTATTTTTTTTAAGCACACTCGTGTGAGCGGAAAGCGCCCCACCACAGCTGCAACCAAACGTGCTCTATACACTAACCCCACCCTTCATCAGGCTCAGGGTGTGATCAGTTCAGGGTTTTGTGTGTAGAAGCGTCAACGCATCAAACTATCAAGCAGGCGAGAGAATCAAGAGGGGAGCAAGAGTGACAGAAGCGGACAGAGTACGCCGAGCTGCGTGTATAGGAGAGGAACAGAACGGGCTGAGGGAGTACGCCGAGCTGCGTGTATAGGAGAGGAACAGAACGGGCTGAGGGAGTACGCCGAGCTGCGTGTATAGGAGAGGAACAGAAACTACGACGAGCTGCGTGTATAGGAGAGAAACAGAAACTACGCCGAGCTGCGTGAATAGGAGAGGAACAGAAACTACGCCGAGCTGCGTGAATAGGAGAGGAACAGTAACTACGCCGAGCTGCGTAACAGAGAAGATGGCCACTCTGGATTGGGACACCCTGAAGGTTCCCGACCCCGCCCACCCCGACAACGAGCCAGCAGAGCGTCGCCCCGAGTGCATATTCGAAACGTGCAATACTACACACACAGCCAGGACCGCATTCAGCTGCCACGACTGCGGTGGGACCACGGTCAGGACGTGCTTGAGAGAGCGCATCCCGGCGCACGTCGTCCCCGAATGGCTCGAGGGCGCAGGGGACAGGGGCTGGGTGTGCCCCGAGTGCGCATGGGTCCGGCAGGCAGTCGACGAGGAGACCGCGGCGGACCTGGCAGCAGCGACGGGCGAGCTAGGCGAGGACGGGGAGTACAGCGAGGCGGACAGCCAGAGTGGCACGGGCCTCCAGCACAGGGACGCACACCACCCCGCCGACTCGAACACCGATCTCCGCGTGGCGAACTCGCTGGAGTACCTGCTGAAATTGACAGGCCGGCTGGAGAAGGAACAGAAGGAGCTGAAGAAGACCGTGGAGACGCAGGCGAAGCAGATCGCCACCCTGCAGAAGGCGCTGCAGCGGACGGAGGCCGAGCTGCCCGCCGATTTCTCCGCCCACATCGTGTCGACCTGGGGATCGTCGATCGCCACTGTCCCCGGACGCAGGTTGGTGAAAGCTGAGGTATCCCGGGTTTTCCGACAGGCGGAGCTCAGCGATGCCCCGAGCTCACCAGACTGGCAACACCAGCTCATCCAGGCCTTCGACGCTCTGTTTCAGACAATGGGACTGATCCGCGACGACGATGATCCGGATCGCTTTACCGAGGCCCTCCACAAGACAATCGTCGTTATGAACTCGCACTTTCTCCTGAAGGGGCGCGCGGGCGCCCGCCTCTACCTGGCAAAGGCGAAGATTATGGACCCAGCGAAGTACGATGCGGTGACACACGGGCGCCTACTCCGGGAGGGGCGGGCCACGCAGGACGACACACAGGAGAGGCGGGCCGCGTTTCAGGAGCGGTTCCTGCAGGAGCGTAACACGCAGGACCGCCCCGCGCCCTACTCGGGAAAGGGCCATCACAAAGGACGGGGGGGGGAAAGGCAAGCGACAGTGACTCCCCGACACCAGCAGGGGACGCCCGCGGGCCACGACCCTCCCCCCCGCCGCGGTAGTGTATGTGAAGGCAGTACCATCTGCCCCCCCGTCAACAAGAGGACGCCCCCGCAAGACCGAGACGAGCGTGACCCCGGAGGAAGCAACCACCATTCGCCAGGAACTGCAACACACCCTGGCCCAAGCCCTCGCACCCACATACTGGGGGGCCCTCCGCCGCACATACGACAGGTACTCGCAGTTCCGGGAAGGGTGGATGAAAGCGGAGAGGCGAACACTGCCACACGACGAAGGGGCGGTGCTGTGGGTCACGAAGCAACGGAAGGACGGGCTATCAGTGCAGTCCGCCCTCCAGTACCTCAACAACCTTGCAGCAGCACTCAGACGCTTCGCAGCGTTCCCCCTCGACGGAAAACAAATTGTGGCGGACTACAGGCGGGCGCTGAAACGGGGAGGAGCACTACGACCACTGAAGCAAGCAGAACCAGCAACAGCCCACAACATCCGGGAGGCGCTAGCGAAGGAGCCACGTCCCCTCGTGAAACTGCTGCTCGGCATCATGTGGGGGGGTGCGGCAAGGGCCTCGGACGCACTGCGCTTGTATGTGAAGGACGTCACAGCGGAAAAGCGCAGCGAGCCGATATACGTGCGCTGGACCCAGTCGAAGGCGGACCCCTTCCACATGGGTCACATCACAGGGATCTCCCTGCCGAAGGACCTACACCGTATCCTCCGACACCGCCTCCGCAGGGCGCGCAGAGCAGGAGAGACGAGACTGTTCCCGGCGGACGTCACCTACCGGACCGTGGTAAAAGCCGTCAAGCGGGCACGGAGGGGGCTCACGGCACACTCTCTGCGGAGGGGGGCACTCACACAGCTTGCGCGAAAGAACGTTCCACTGGAGGAGGTGCGCCTCCTCTCGAGACACGCGACGGTCGACGGTGTGATGCGTTACGTATCAGCGGCGGAAAACGCACACGCGCGCGAGACAGCACAGGTGTCGGCGAAGATCGAGTGGTGAAGAAAAAACGACAGCAAGGGGGGACGACGCGCACACAGCCAAAACCCCTGACAGCAACCCACTTCCCGGGGACCACGAGGCTGTTCGCAGCGCGCCACTACTACGAAGATGCCACATCCGACGAAGCCGCGTCCGACCCACCACCCAGTGATGAGGAAGCGTGGAGCGAGGTGGATAGCGCAGAGTCGTACGGTCCGGGTGTCGAGGACCTCTACGGGGAGGACTTGGGTGTGTGCACGGGGGGGAAGGTGATACGGCCAGCCAACGCGAAGACGGAGCTGTCGGAGGAAGAGGACTACATCGCGGAGATCTGCACCTCGCGCCTCAATCTCAAGGAACTGCGACGGTTGGACAGCGAGGGTGAACTGACGGGGGTCTTGGACCTCATCACCAAGCCAGCCGCTTTCGCTGACGCACTGCTTCCCGAGGCCCGCCAAGAACTACGTAAAACGGGGAGGAAGGTATCACGCCACATGTTGCACCACCTGGACACCTTGGTTGAGTATGGCGTCCTGACGGAGGCGGATGCACACCCGTACCTCACGCTGCCAGCGTTCACCGTGTCCAAGAAGTCTGGGGGCCAACGTTTCATCGTCGACGCAAGGCGGCTAAATGCACTGATGACACGCCCACCGGACATGCGTTTGCAGGACATCACGGAGGTGACACAGCGAGTGGCCGCGGCGAGCTGGGTGGTGATGGCAGATGCACGCAGCTGGTTCTACCAGTTCCCCGTACACAAGGAGATCCAACGCTATTTCGAAGTGCGCCTAGGCGGGGAGAGAAAGACATTCGTGAAGACCTTCCTGACTGTCATGTGCATGGGGTGGTCACATTCCCCGGCAATCGCGAACCGCAGCGCACGCGTGCTGCTCCCGCCAGAGCACGGAATAGTCTGGATTGACAACTTCATCGCTGTCGGAGACTCCCTACCAGAGGCACAGGCGAGGTACGCCGACTTCATCAGCCGCTGCGAGAAGGTGGGGGCCGCCCTGAACTTCGACGACACACAACACGGCGTGCCGCTGCAGGACTTCACAGTGTTCGGGATCCACTTCGACCTGACGCGACACCGTTTCCACATGGACACAGCCTGGGTGCAAAAAGTCCTCGGACGGGAAGAGTACAAGGAAGTCGTCAACGGCCACACGACACCACGCAGGGCGTTCAGAGTATTCGGGTCTTTCGTCTGGCAGTCGTATGTGATGCGGACACCGATGTGTTACATGCCAGCCGTGTTGTCCTTCGTGCGGCGCATCGCGAAGCAGACGCACTCAAACAACGCCCGATGGGACTCCAGGGTCGCAGGACCTCCGTCGGTGCAGGCGGAGACAGTGGCGCGGGCACGCCTCATCGAGGACAACGAGTGGTATACGCCGCAGAACCCGCCACCGACCATTGAGCTCTGGACAGACGCGTCATCCACGGCGTGGGCGGCGGTGCTCGTGCTGCCGGGAGGGGAGTCAGTGTCCCAAGGGGCGTTCGAAGGGAGCGACGCGGACACGAACATCTTCCTGAAGGAAGCGTATGCAGTGTGGCAGGGGGTGCGCATGATGCAGCGTGTGAGGGAGGCAAGCGTAACCTGCCACATAGACAACCTCGGCCTGGTGTTCGCGCTCCGGAAGGGCCACTGCGCCAACTACCGAGGCAACCTCCTGCTGCAGGAGATATACACAACAGCGCGCCGCCAGCAGATACGACTTATTCCACACTGGGTTGCGACCCACGACCAACGCGCAGACGCGTACACGCGAGGGACGCAGGCCACACACCCCGTGGAGTTGCCACCAGTGTCGATGCCACCTACACTTTTACCAGCGCGCCCGCCTCGTTGAGAACGAGACGGACACGTCCCTCCGGATGAGGGTCCTGGTGTAGAAGCGTCAACGCAACAAACAAAAGGAAATTCATCAGAGCGGTTGTAGCTGTGAAGTGATAGGGCGCTTTTTAAGCACACTCGTGTGAGCGGAAAGCGCCCCACCACAGCTGCAACCAAACGTGCTCTATACACTAACCCCACCCTTCATCAGGCTCAGGGTGTGATCAGTTCAGGGTTTTGTGTGTAGAAGCGTCAACGCATCAAACTATCAAGCAGGCGAGAGAATCAAGAGGGGAGCAAGAGTGACAGAAGCGGACAGAGTACGCCGAGCTGTGTAGAAGCGTCAACGCAACAAACAAAAGGAAATTCATCAGAGCGGTTGTAGCTGTGAAGTGATAGGGCGCTTTTTCGGGAGCTCTGGGGCACGTTTTTGTGGACCCGAAGTACGGGGTGCAGATAGGCACCCCATGTTCAAAATGACCCCACCACGATCCGCACAGATTCCAACTACTATTCGCCCCCTCCCTGTAAGACCTTTGTCATACCATGATATTTTTCAGCACACTTCGATGTGGGCGGAAAGTGTCGCGTGCTTGTTCGTGCCCTTGTGCTCCTCACTCACGACACCATCATCAGCAGGAGTGTGAGTGTGGAAGCGTCAACGCAAAAAAGAAACCAAAGCAAAAAGTGCCGAACAAAGCGCAGTGACACTTTTGTTTGTTCAGATCAACAAACAATCACAGACAGAAGGACGTCGAGTACGCGTAGTTCTACCCGGGAGAGCCCAAGAGCTCAAGAGGCCGGAACACCCGACTTCAGATTGTGTGACATGGTGGCCGCCGCACTGCCCCCGTCCCGCCCCCCCACACTCCAACACCACGCCACCACACCCCAGGATCGGCCGCCCGCCACACACACCCTCAGGCGGCGGGCGTCTGTGGTGGTGGTAGCTCCTCGCAACCACCCCCACCCCCACAAGATGCCGCGCGAGAACACGATTCTTGTGGAGACACGGAGGCGCAGGAAGCGGAAGCGCTGCATCTACGTGGATGACCCTGCGGGCCAAGCCCTCCTCGATCAGCAGGCTGCCGCCGCAGCTGCCGAAGCCGCAGAAACCCAAGCGGCTCCCACAGCTGAGCCTGCTGCTGACGCACAGCCTGCAGCCGCGCAGCCCCAGCCGACCTCACCGAAAAAGGCTCCGAAGTCGCCGAAGCAGAAGGCCGAGAAGCAGGCAGCTAAGAAGGCAGCCACACCCCCGCACAGCCCCGCCACCGCCACCGCCACCACTGAGGCAACACCGGCAGACGCTGCGGCGGCGCAGCCCGCCACAAAGAAGCAGAAAAAGGGAAAGCGCAGCGAGGCCGCACCGGAGGCACCGCGGGCAGAACCGGAAGCCCCGGCAGCAGCAGCAGCAGCAGCAGGGTCCCCGGAGGTCGCACCCCGCCCAACCACGAAGGCAGCGAAGGCCAAGTCAGCCGCACCGGAGCAGCAGCAGCAGCAGCAGCAGCAGCAGCAGCAGGGTGGCACAACGCCATCACCCGATGCCAAGAAGGGTGCGGGGAAGAAGGGGGAGGCCAGCAGCGCTGCGTCAGAGGCTCAGGGGAGGGGGCGCATGGGCCGGGTGTATCCCGCAGTCCCGCCGAAGCCGGCAGACGGGGCTCTGAAGTCGACGATGCAGCTCTACCGCAAGGAGAAGGGTGCGGGGCAGGCTGCGGGTGCGCTGCAGTCGAAGAGCGTCATCTCGAAGATGAACAACCAGCTGAAGGGGGGGAAGTTCAGGTGGCTGAACGAACAGCTCTACACCGCGCCGAGCGCAGACAGCGTGCAGATGTTCTCCGAAGACCCCGCTCTCTTCCGTGACTACCACGAAGGGTATCGGGAGCAGGTGACGAAGTGGCCTGTCAACCCGCTGGATGTCATCGCCTCGCAGGTGAAGGGGAGGCTTAACTCCAGGAAGCCGAGGCCCAAGCGGACTGTCATCGCGGACCTCGGGTGTGGCGACGGCAACCTGGCACGCCTCCTGTTCGGCGTTGCGGAGGTTCACTCCTTCGACCTCGTCGCGACAGCAGCGCATATCACGGTGTGCGACATCGCGAAGCACGTCCCTCTTCCGGATGCATCGTGTGACTTCGTCGTGACCTGCCTTGCGCTGATGGGGGTCAACTGGCCTGACATTGTCCTGCAGGCCGCCCGCCTCCTCGTCCCTGGGGGTGTCTTCAAAATCGCCGAGGTGACCTCGCGCCTCCAGGGCAACCTTGACGCATTCCTCGGGTTCCTGAAGAGCAGCGGGTTTTCCGCAACCATCTCCGATGACTCCTCTGACAACACCCACTTCACGCTGATCGATGCGGTGCGGGTGTCGGACAGCCCCAGCGGGGGAGGCAAGGGGGGGAAGCAAAGGGGTGCAGAGAGGGGTGCACCACGTTACAGCACCAACAGCGCAAGCACCCTGCTGGCGCCGTGTCTCTATAAGAAGCGGTGATGGGTGGGGCGCGGGTGGGGGGAGAGTGTGTGAAAGAGAGGTGGGTGTGATCGAGATAGTGGAAGCGATCAACAAGTACAACCACTCTCTCTGAGATCTCAGAATTCTACCTCACCCCCCTTTTCCCGTTTCTATCCTCCGACACAAACAGAGACTCAAGAATTTTGGTAGAATGCGCAAGTCACCCGCTCGGGCGAGAAGTGTGTTGCACAAACAAACACATTGCGGACCGCCGGCTCCTTTTTTGGGACATTATCTGGTGCATGGTGTAGGAGTGGTTCCGAGGAAGCCCTGCCTTTTCCTTTCTGCGTGTCTAGCTGTCTGCATCAAGGCAGCGGGCTCTTGGCAGCGGGGTAAAACGCCAACGCGTCAACGCATCAAATAGGGAAAAGGAAGAAGCGCAGCTGCTGCGCTTTTCACCCGCGGCAGTTGCAATGGGATGGGATGTGCTGGCGGGATATTGTGCTGGACGGGGTGGTGCTGATGGGTACCGCCCAGTCGCCTGGCCGGGGGGGGGTGGGGGGGAGGTGCAGCGTCTTTTCTTTTGCGAGCAGTTGTAAATCAGAAGACATCATTCATCAGAAGTGAAAAATAAATGGCGGGCATTTGGCACCGCGTTTCCAAATGCTGTCAAATGTCAAAAAAAAAGGCGTGTTGTTGTTTTTTGACGGGGCAGCCCCCGTTGGAGTTTGGCCATTTCGGGCACCACCAGGCAGTGCCACCAAGACAACTCGCCCCCCCTGGGTGCGCACGGCTGAGTGTGCCAATCCTTCAGGATGTCACAGTGCAGGGGAAAGGCACAGCAGCACCTCGCTGGGGGAGGGGGGGACTGCGAGGTGGCTGCCTGCGGGGCTCTCCGCCCGGCGGGCCCAAAGGGGTCTGACGGTTTCCGGTGGGGGGTGGGGGGGTGGGGGTGGCTGGGCCGTACCTGCGACGCGCACATCCACAGCGGCGGGATTGACAACGGTCTTGCTAGGGGGGGGACGTAGCATAGTATACTATAGGTTCGAAGCAAACCCCACCCCCCACTGAAGCGAGGCTGCTTGCTTTACCGTTGCTCTTGGAAGTGTCAAAAAAAACCCCCCCTCTCCCCCGGTCGAATAGTTGTGGAGCAGTCATGCGGCACGTTATCAAGACAGTTGGATAACGTACGAGGCTCTTTCCCTTGGGGCACCACCGTCGGGATCCTGGAGACCACGACTGGGTGTTGTCTTTCGTGTGGCTTTGCACTGCAGCACCAACACCGGGTTCCGCCACACACCCCACCAGCAGGCCCGAACCATTGTGGATGCGAGCGTCCCTGGTGGTGCGGGTGCGAGGATGCGAGTGCCTCTGCTCCTGCTCGTATCATGTCATATCAGCGCTGTAGCTAATTCTGGCACCCCTTCAGCGACTGCTTCAAGGACCCTGCCTACGCCGACCGCGACCCTCACAACTGAGCTGTTCCCCTCCCAGTGCACTGATCAGACAGAGGTGCTTGATGAGGGCGACACACGCATCACACACTTGGACTACGGCAACAACGAGAACCACTGCTGGCGCATCGAGTGTTTCAGCACTGTGCAAGTGATGTGGCTGGAGTACGAGACTGAACTGGATTACGACTACGTGCGGATCTACCGTGAGAGCGACGGCACCTTCTCACTGCAGCAGACGCTGCATGGTACCTCCCTTCCTCCGACGATGCACTACCAGGGTAATGTGGTGGTGCAGTTCACCAGTGATCATTCCGTATTGCGGCGTGGTTTTGATCTGCAGTTCGTGTGCTCATCAAGATCAAGAACAGGAACCGTGACTGCTTCACTGACCCTACCTACGCTGACTGCAACCCTCACAACTTCGCTGACTTTGCCTTCAGCAACGGCATCACACACAGGAACCGTGACTGCTTCAAAGACCCTACCTACGCTGACGGCAACCCTCACACATTCGCTGACTTTGCCTTCAGCAACGGCATCAATCACAGGAACCGTGACTGCCTCACTGACCCTGCCGACGCCGACTGCAACTCTCACAACTTCGCTTTCGGCAAGCGAGACGGTGCCAACCGCCACATCGACTGTCACTTCTACAGTGACGCTGCCGACCCTGACTCAGACACTGACAGGGACGCTGACATCATCACTCACCCTTCCAACAGCGACCCAGTCCGAAACTGCAACTGCAACCTTTTCGCTGACGCTTCCGACCGCTACCGATACATTCACACCGACGCATACGGAGACCCACAGCCTCACAGCGACATTCACGCTCCCAACAGCCACTGAGACGCCGACGTTTACGGCAACTGCGAGTCTTTCGGCAACACACACCGCAAGTCTGTCCAGCACCTTTTCCCTGACACCGACCCACACCCTCAGTCTGACTCATTCTGACACCATCACACCGACTTTGTCGCAAACCCTTCGGACGCCGACAGACACTTTGACGCTGACTCCCAGTGCGACTCTCTCGCCCACGATGTCTATGTCACTGACGCCGTCACTGACTGCAACACTCTCTGAGACAGCGACATCTACTATGTCGTTGACCTTGCCGACCGCGACAGAGACCATGACCGTTACACATTCTAGGACGGCAACGGCCACACTGACGCTGAGCAAAAGCGTCACCCTAAGTGTGTCAGATACTGCAACTTCGACAGCGACGTCTACTGGTTCGTTGACCTTGTCCATTCCAACGGAGACCGGGACCACGACTGTAACACCCACGGCTTCACTAACACCGCCACCTACACCATCACCGCCAACGACGGCTCCTGCTACGGTGGCACCTCTGACACCGGCACCGCCCACGTCGGCACCCGCAACGCCGGCGCCGCCAACGTTGTCACCGCCAACGGCGGCACCTGACACACCCGTGCCTGCAACACTGGCCCCTGCCACACCTGCCCCGGCTACTGCAACACCACCGACACCGGTACCCGCAACACTGGCGCCTGCAACACCGGCACCGCCAACGACGGCACCCGCAACGCCTGCACCTGCTACGCTGGCACCTGTGACACTGGCACCGCCAACGACGTCACCGGACACACCGGCACCTGCAACACCGTCGCCACCAACGACGGCACCCGCAACGCCTGCACCTCTGACACCTGCGCCGCCAACGACGGCACCGGACACACTGGCACCGCCAACACCAGCACCCGCAACACCGTCGCCACCAACGACGGCTCCTACAACGTCTGCACCGGCGACTCTTGCGCCTGCAACATCCGCACCCGCAACGGCGGCGCCGCCAACGATGGCACCGGATACACCGGCACCTGCGACATCTGCCCCACCCACATCGGCACCTGCAACATCGTCGCCACCAACGGCGGCACCCGCAACAGCGGCACCTTCAACGCCTGCACCTCTGACACCTACGCCTCCAACATCGGCACCTGCAACACCGTCGCCACCAACGACGGCTCCTACAACATCTGCACCTGCTACTCTGGCACCTGCGACACCGGCACCCGCAACGCCAGCACCACCCACACCGTCACCTGCAACACCTGCACCGCCAACACTGTCACCGCCCACGCTGGCACCGGAGACACCAGCACCTGCAACACCGGCACCGACACCTGCACCGCCAACGACAGCACCTGCTACGCTGGCACCCGCAACACTGGCGCCGCCAACGGCGGCACCGGACACACTGGCACCTGCAACACCGTCACCGCCAACAGTGTCACCGCCCACGCTGGCACCGGAGACACCAGCGCCCGCAACACCTGCCCCGCCAACGACGGCACCTGCAACACTGTCACCGCCCACATCGGCACCCGCAACACCGGCGCCGCCAACGACGTCACCGGACACACCGGCGCCTGCCACACCTGCGCCACCAACGTCAGCACCGGACACACTGGCGCCTGCCACACCTGCACCGCCAACGACAGCACCTGCTACGCTGGCACCCGCAACACTGGCGCCGCCAACGACGGCACCGGACACGCTGGCACCTGCAACACCGTCACCGCCCACGTTGGCACCTGCGACACCGGCACCGCCAACATTGTCACCGCCCACGCTGGCACCGGAGACACCAGCGCCCGCAACACCTGCACCGCCAACGACGGCACCTGCAACACTGTCACCGCCCACATCGGCACCCGCAACACCGGCGCCGCCAACGACGTCACCGGACACACCGGCGCCTGCCACACCTGCGCCACCAACGTCAGCACCGGATACACTGGCGCCTGCCACACCTGCACCGCCAACATCAGCACCGGACACACTGGCGCCTGCCACACCTGCACCGCCAACGACAGCACCTGCTACGCTGGCACCCGCAACACTGGCGCCGCCAACGACGGCACCGGACACGCTGGCACCTGCAACACCGTCACCGCCCACGTTGGCACCTGCGACACCGGCACCGCCAACAGTGTCACCGCCCACGCTGGCACCGGAGACACCGGCGCCCGCAACACCTGCACCGCCAACGACGGCACCTGCAACACTGTCACCGCCCACATCGGCACCCGCAACACCGGCGCCGGCAACGACGTCACCGGACACACCGGCGCCTGCCACACCTGCGCCACCAACGTCAGCACCGAATACACTGGCGCCTGCCACACCTGCACCGCCAACGACAGCACCTGCTACGCTGGCACCCGCAACACTGGCGCCGCCAACGACGGCACCGGACACGCTGGCACCTGCAACACCGTCACCGCCCACGTTGGCACCTGCGACACCGGCACCGCCAACAGTGTCACCGCCCACGCTGGCACCGGAGACACCGGCGCCCGCAACACCTGCACCGCCAACGACGGCACCTGCAACACTGTCACCGCCCACATCGGCACCCGCAACACCGGCGCCGGCAACGACGTCACCGGACACACCGGCGCCTGCCACACCTGCGCCACCAACGTCAGCACCGAATACACTGGCGCCTGCCACACCTGCACCGCCAACATCAGCACCGGACACACTGGCGCCTGCCACACCTGCACCGCCAACGACAGCACCTGCTACGCTGGCACCCGCAACACTGGCGCCGCCAACGACGGCACCGGACACGCTGGCACCTGCAACACCGTCACCGCCCACGTTGGCACCTGCGACACCGGCACCGCCAACAGTGTCACCGCCCACGCTGGCACCGGAGACACCGGCGCCCGCAACACCTGCACCGCCAACGACGGCACCTGCAACACTGTCACCGCCCACATCGGCACCCGCAACACCGGCGCCGCCAACGACGTCACCGGACACACCGGCACCTGCAACACTGGCACCAGCCACACCATCACCGCCAACGACGTCACCGGACACACCGGCACCTCTGACACCGGCACCGCCTACGTCAGCACCGGCAACGCCGGCGCAGCCAACGACAGCACCGGACACACCGGCACCGCCAACACTGTCACCACCCACGCTGGCACCTGCAACACCAGCACCGCCAACGTCAGCACCGGACACACTGGCACCTCTGACACCTGCACCGCCCACATCGGCACCTTCAACACCTGCTCCGCCAACACTGACACCGCCCACGTCGGCACCTGACACACTGGCACCTGCAACACCGTCACCACCCACGTCAGCACCGCCAACGACGGCACCTGCAACACTGGCACCGTCCACGCTGGCACCGGAGACACCCGCACCACCCACCACGGCACCGGAGACGCCTGCACCTCCTGCACTTGCTGCCTGTCCGAGTGGTGTGGGGCCGTACTGTATTGTGGAACTTGCTCGCGTTGCTGGTCGTCCCTGGCGCGTCTCTGTTTCGCAAGACGACACGTTGGCTGCGGTGTCCTCGACTGGGGACAGTGGTTTGAATGTGTACCAAGTGAGCACTGGCGCCTCTGTGACTGTCCCTGTCTACACCACTTGTGCAGATGCCGCCTTCTCTCCTGATGGGGACAAGCTGGCTGTCGCGCTGCGTGAAGGCGGTGTTGCTGTCATCAGCTTGAGCAGCGGGACTGTCCTGTGGTCGGACACATCGAAAGGATATTGCACGTCTGTTGCGTACTCACCAGACGGGACAAGTGTCTCTTCTGGACACGGCGACGGCAACATCTACATGTGGAATCCTGTGACCGGTGCCTTGCTGTTGTCACTTTCTGCGGGGCACACCGATCGGCCTTACGGCCTGACGTACACTCCTGACTCGGGACGACTCATCAGTGGGTCGTGGGATCACAACGTCGTTGTGTGGGATGCAACAACGGGGGCTGTTCTCAAGACACTGACGGAACACACAGCGTATGTCTACGTCACTCAGGTGTCGCCTGATGGGATGTACTTCGCGAGTGTGAGTACAGATGCATCCGACACGGTGAACATTTACAAACTGAGCGACTACTCCATCCACAAGAAGATTTCCACGTCCAAGCTCACATACGGGCTGTCCTTCTCTCCGGACTGGACCAAGCTGGTGGTGGTGGGTGAGGATGACATGGAGGTGTACTCCGTGGACACCGGCAGTTTGCTGGAGGCGCACGATATGCCGTCATCACCGACTCCCGCAGTTTCGTACTTCCACACCAGCGACACCATCATCACGGGAGAGGGGGTGGACACTGATGCCGGGATCCTGTTGTGGAACGACGGAGCGCCGACCCCAGCCCCACCTTCAACGCCGGTACCTGCGCCACCCACTGTATCTGACACCCTGTCTGTGACCCCGTCTCCATCCAGCACCGGAACACTGTCTCTGACTCAATCGCTGACGCCGACTGCAACAGGTTCCCTGACGCTGTCTCCCTCTGTGACGGAGACTGTGTCGCCAAGCAGCACAGTGTCGTCTTCCCTCACTGTGTCTGTGTCACTGACGTTGTCCGTGACGGGCACTGTGTCTGCGTCTGCGACTCGCACACCGACATCGACGGGAACGTTGTCTGCGACACAGACGAGCACAGTCAGCACTCCACCTTCTGCTACCACAACGCCAACGGCCACCCCTTCGTGGAGTGCTACTGTCACACAGAGCGCCACCCTCACACCATCTGTCACACGGAGCCTGAGTGGGACCCTGACATCAACAGTTACTCTCTCTGAAACAGTGTCTGTGACACGGAGTGTGACTGCCAGTGCGACACCATCACCCACGGCTACCCTGTCAGCCAGCCGTACCGACACTGTGACGCCCACTGTATCTGACACCCTGTCTGTGACCCTGTCTCCATCCAGCACCGGAACACTGTCTCTGACTCAATCGCTGACGACGACTGCAACAGGTTCCCTGACGCTGTCTCCCTCTGTGACAGAATCCCTTTCACAGACTGTGACCGTGACGGCGACTCCAAGCAGCACAGTATCGTCTTCCCTCACTGTGTCGGTGTCATCGACGTTGTCCGTGACGCGAACTGTGTCTCCGTCTGTGACTCGCACACCGACACCGACGGGAACACAGTCTGCGACACAGACGAGCACAGTCAGCACTCCACCTTCTGCTACCACAACGCCAACGGCCACCCCTTCATGGAGTGCTACCGGCACACAGAGCGCCACCCTCACACCATCTGTCACACGGAGCCTGAGTGGGACCCTGACATCAACAGTTACTCTCTCTGAAACAGTGTCTGTGACACGGAGTGTGACTGCCAGTGCGACACCATCACCCACGGCTACCCTGTCAGACAGCCGTACCGACACTGCGACGCCGACTGCATCTGACACCCTGTCTGTGACCCCGTCTCCATCTGCGACGCCCACTGTATCTGTGACACTCTCTCGGACCAGCAGTGCAACACCTTCCCTGACACACTCCGTGACAATGCCTGTTACACCGACCCCCACTATGACCAGGACTGTTTCTGCGAGCATCACCGCTTTGGGTTCTGCCACGCTGTCCCTGACGCTCCCTTCTGCCACAGTGTCGGCGACGCCTTCTCCAACACCTTCTGCCACCGTGGGCTCGCTGTCATTCACCTTCTCCTTGACCGCCACCCCGTCCCAAAGCGTCTCCCTCACGTCTTCCGTGACCCCCTCCGTGTCGACCACGGACACGCCAACCCTGTCGCTGTCGCTGCCCATCTTCTCCCCACTCACGGGTGTGTGGATTGTCGCCTACACCCCATCTGACGGGGGGCCAGTCACCACCGATGTGCTGAACATCGACGCAGGCGGGGTCGGGCGCTTCACGGCACTCTCCGGTGGGAGCTTCACGGTGTCACTCCGTGGGCCGGAGCTCAGGTACTCATGGCAGGACACGTCAGGCGGGATGAACAACGACCACTACACCTACACTGCCTCTGCAGTGCTGCACGGCGAAAGGTACTGCGTGCAGGCAAGCGGCTACTGCGCAACCGCCACCCTCACACGGCTTGTCTACGGGGGGACGCGCCCTGCGGAAGGGACACCCACGCAATGCCCGCCCCCCTTCCCCTTCGCCTCCGAGGCAGGCGGGGAGTGCTGCTCGCAGCCCTGGGGTGCGGAATGCGGCGGCGGCTCCACAGTGTGCCCACAGCCGCCCTGCACGGACGGCGCGCTGCAGCAGCCGGAGACATCCGGCTTCACATCCCTCGGGGGCGGCGTGTGCCTCGATGCAGAGGGGCGGCAGGCCATCAATGCCTACCGCATGCCGCTGCAGCTGCTCCCCGCCGAGCTGCAGCTGTCGCGGTGCCGTGGCGAATGCCTGTCCCTCGCCGCATGCACAGGGTACCAGCTGCGCACAGCAGGGGGCAGCCGCACCTCCTGCGACCTGCTGGTGCCCTTCGGGCAGGTGGCGAACCCGCTGTGGCCGCTTGTGGGGGGCACCGGCTCCGGCATGGTGCCCTCCGCTGTGCAGGCGTCGGGCGACAGTGTCGAGTGTTTTGTCCGCAACGCCGCCAGCGAGCCAGGCGTGGAGATGCTGCCGCTGGGCAGCGAGTGCTGCGCCTGCCCATCCGGGTCTGAGGCTGTGCAGGCGGGCAGCAGCAGCCAGCAGGCGTGCGCTGCGGGGTGCCTGCAGGATGCCTTCTGCGCCGCATCCGAGTGGCGCACCGCAGGGGGTGGCACATGCGTGCACCACATCAACGCAACATCTGTCGGCACTGCGCCCGGCGCGTGTGAGGGGTGCCACCTGAAGAGCCGGCATGTGGATGTGGGGCGCGCTCCCGAGGGAGGATGCTGCTACTTCGGCAGCACGCCCCTCGCCGACCACCAGGCGGAGGCGGGCATCGCACCGGTGTGCGACGTGTCGGAGGAGACCTGCCGTGACATGTGCGCGCAGCTGCAGACGTGCCACGCCACAACGCACATCTCTGTCAACACAACTGCCTGCGGTGCATCGGAATGCCGCCTCCAAACAACACCGTGGACGTCGGAGCTCGAGGCATCGCAGTGCCGTGCGGGCGACACAGCGTCCTGCTCGCTGCGCCTCCGCCGCACACACAGGCTGGAGGGTGGCAAGACCTGCCCGGCAGGGCTGCACGTCGGCAACGCCACGGAGTGCCGTGCTGCTGCCGCTGCTGCGGGGCTGCTCTTCACAGAGCCTGCAACCGGCCCCCTTTCGGGCGATCCGCACGGCTGCTGGTTCAACGCAAAGCAGGGCTCGCTGCACTACACCCAGGGCGGCAGCACCGACGCCGCAGACATCACCTGCCCCACGGCAGGGGGGCGCTGCCTGGCCCTCTGCCGGCAGGCCCTCCCGCCGCCCGAGGTTGCCACCTGGAAGGGGTGCTTCAGCGCGGCCCACCTGGACTCCCCTGTGGGGCCCTTCCGCCCCGAGGCTGGGGGTGCTGCGACACACACCTACTGCTATGCACGGTGCTTCGCATACCGGCACTACCTCCTGAGGCACGAGGGGAACGGCGCAGGCCAGGCATGCTGGTGCACAGACCAGAAGCCAGCCACGTTGGGCAACCCGCTGGCGGACTGCAGCGTGTGTGCCACCGAAGTGTCTGACACGACAGGAACTGTGTGCGTGCATCAGCGGAGGCCGTCGGGATGCGGGCTGAAGGGTGCGGTGCAGACATACACAGAGTGCGACGGGTCGGAACCCGTCGGTGCCGTGTCTGCGGAGGAGTGTGACGCGGCCTGCACGGCGGACACCTCCTGCAACTACTTCAGCTGGGACCGCAGATCGCAGTGCAGGCTTGCCAGGTCAGGCAGCTGCACCGCAGTGCCCTCTTCCTTCTTCGACACCTACACCAAGGCCCACTGTGCTTACGACACGGAGGCGCTCCCCCCTGTGCCGAAGCCGCTGGCCTACCCCTTCCTCCACGCAGGGCGTGGGGGCGGGCTGTGCCAGGCGTTGTCCAGCGACCCGACAGCTGCCCGGAAGGTGGGATGGTGTGGGTTCCAGCCCAGCAGGACTGGGGTCTGCAAGAAGGCACCCGACTCGCGCAACACACCCTTCGTGGCGCTGGATGGGTTCTGCTCCTGCGGGAGGGCCGCATGCGACGCCGCGACCGGGCTGTGCGTGCTGCAGACGGAGGCACCTGTCGTCATCACGCCTGTCCCCACCCCTGATGGGATCATCGATGTCAACTCCACCCGCCCTTCGCTGGCCTACCGAGGGATCGGGCGCTGCATCAACCTTGCCGGGCGCTACTACACTGAGTACGGGATGAGCCTGACGCACTCATCGGGCGGCGTGTACGAAGGGGATGCTGTTCTGCAGGAGGAATGCAAGCGTGTGGGTGTTGCTGCGGCACGCGACACCTGCTACGTGAAGGGGGTGGCCTTCATCGGCAGGGCTGCGGGCGGGCCGCAGTGCATCCTGGCACGCGAAGTGCGTGCCGACGAGCCGCAGGAGCTGAGGACCAGCGCCGGGGTGCTTGCCTTCCTCTCGCGAGGTGCGGCCTTCGCCCTCCCCTCCGGGGGCGACGGCTTGGCACACGCCGTGTGCTTTGCCTACCTCGAGGACAAGTGCACCTACTCCGACGGCTGCCGCGGCTGCCAGGGTGAGTGCTCCGTGGGGGGCGACGGGCGCTGCATCGACGACACCGAGGGCACCGCCTGCTACTCCCCGTGCGGTGGTGGATTCCTCGAGACCTGCACCGAAAGCAGGCGTGCGTCGTACAACCTCACAGACAAGCCTGCATCCCAGTGGCAGAGCCCTGCAGCGCGTGAATCGCAGAGGGCTGTGCAGACAGCAGGTGTGGCACGCCTGCTGGAGTATGTCTTCGTGACGGAGGCGGCGACATGCGAGGAGGCAGGGATGGTGACGATGGCGGATGAGGGTGAGTGTCGCATCGCCCTGTGTGCCGCTTCGGACACAGAGTTCTTCGCGGACATCCCGGCGACGTCAGACGGGCCCATCCCCGCCGGCTGCACGGCGCGGTGCACACACGGCGTCGGCACAGAATGCATGTTCGGCGGTGCGACCTTCCTCTCCTCCGGCAACACCCCCAGCACCACCAGCTGCAAGGAGAGCGCCCTCCGCGGCATACGGTGTGTCTGCAGGAAGGACATGGGACCCCCCGTGCTGCCTGTCGACGCCGCCGAATGCCCCCCGCTCGCAGCCCCCGCCACAGAGTACTACCTGCAGGACAGCGGCCCCGGCTGCGGTGTGGGTGCCCCTGTCTCACACACGGGTGTGCCAGCCGGCCCCATCGCCAGCACCATCATCGACATCACAGACGAGGCGGAGTGCCGTGCTGCCGCATGCTTGTTCTACGGCGTGGCTGTTGGGACCGGGGCTCTGCCCCGCTGGGGGGGTTTCCCCGTGAAGGGGCTGGACGGCGTGCGCCCCCCGTACACAGGGCGTCTGGATGGGAGCGGCTACACGTCGGCGCTCACCGGGGATGAGCAGTGGGGCGGTGGCTGCAGCGTGGTCCTGCCGGTGGATGGGGATCTGAAGAAGGCACAGCCCTACGCCGTGTGGTCTGTGCCGCCCAACCTGTGCCCCGGGCTCGACCTCGCGTCGTGCACGCTCGCGCGGGGCTGCCGCGTGCAGGCGGGTGTTTGCGTGACACTCCACGAGGGCTTCGGGCTGTGCACCCTCGCCACCCCCTGCCTGTGCAGGCGAGACCCAGCAGCTGTGGATGCGCCGCCGCCGCCGCCCGCCCCCGAGGACCCGCACGCCTATGACGAGCAGTGCCCCATCAGCGTGGACTACTTCGGTTCCGGGAAGGTGGTGCAGTGCAACCCCTGCCGCGGGTCGACTAGCTCTGCGTTCCAGTGCACGGAGGGGGACTACGAGGACATCGCGGTGTCGGTTGCGGAGGGTGAGACGTGGACCCGGGTGTACCCCGCGCGTGCGGCGAACACCGTGGACCTGCAGGGCTTCCAGAAGGTGTCTGTGACGAAGTACATGGTGTCGGGGGAGGCAACCCTCGCCGCGATGGTGGGGGGCCTGCCGAAGCTCACCGGCCCGATGTTCAACAGCTCTGTGGCGCAGTACCACTGCCTCACCCCGTTTGGGACGGAGGCGTCGACGGCGACATGCACCGTTGCGTCGTGCGGCCCGCTGGCGGTGTCCGTTCGCGCGACCGGAGGGAGTGCGACGGTGACGGTGCGTGTGTGCCTGCACCCCAACACGGAGGTGGAGTGCGTGTGTGGGCGCACTGCTGCTGACGGGCTGCCGCACGGCGAGTGTGCCACGGCAAAGCCCCCGCGCAGCATGCTGGACAGGGAGTCGGGGCGTGTGGTGCAGGTGCCCAGCTCGATGTGCCGCTGCTCCGCAAACCACGGGCGCTCCAGCGCCTCTGGCGACGTCGACTGCACGCAGTGCGCAGAGGGTTCGTTCCCGGAGTACGGCAGCCAGGTGTGGACCACCAACGTCACCTTCCCCGACCTGGCGGAGACACGTGCACCTGCGTGCTCACTGCGCTGTGCACAGTGCGGGGATGTCGCCTGCGGGTCGTACAACCCAGCCCTGGAGCGGTGTTTCTGCCTCGGGATGCTCTCGGGCCCGACGTGCGCGGACAGCTGCGCACCCGGAAGGTACGGGATGTTCTGCAACGAGACGTACGTCCCGCTTGCCTACCAGGCCACCAAGGACCTGCAGGCGGCCGGCTGGACCTCACCCCCGTGGAGCATCGCGCCCCAGTCGCACGTCTCCCTGGTGCTGTCTGCAGGGTCTGCAGAGCTCCTGACACGCGTGCAGGTGCGTGTGATGCACAGCCTCCCTGGCGCCGCGGTGCAGCCGCTGCCCCCTCTGCAGCCCTCCGCAGGCACCGTGCAGGCTGCGTACTACGGCCCCATCATGAGCGACCGCGCCGCCTCCGTCGACGAATACTACCTGCACGTCCTCCGGGGCGGGAAGGTGTACGTGTACAGGTTCGCACCCGACCCCACACGCGCCGTGGTGCAGGGAGCCTTCACCCTGCACCACGAGGCCTACATCAGGGACTACTACCAGCCGGCAGGGCTCGATGTATGCGCCTCTGAGGCTGTGTTCGGCCCGACCTACGACACAGACTACGACGGTGCGGTGTACGTCCAGGCCCGGGCCGGGGCCCTGCAGCAGCTGCTGCTGGTGAAGGGGCAGCGCGTGTGCTACGCCTCTGGTGTGGACAGGCTTGTCTTCTCCCTGCAGGGCAGCGGCGACATCTCCGACGCCTTCGCGCTGCCCTGGTCGTGGTCGCTGGAGGTCTTGGGCGAGCCCTCCCGGCTGAACGGGTTCGACCCGCAGTACGACCCGCAGTGCCAGTGGAGCGCACGGCAGCCGCCCTGCCGCGACACCACGCGCAACACATCGTGGGACGCCGTGGGCACCGCCTTCGGCTCCCTGGTGCTGGTGTCGGGGTCACGCCTCCGCTCCATCAGCCGCTTTGCCGAGCGCTGCTGCGGGGAGACCGTGCAGTGCACCTGCTGGGAAGGCCTGCTCGCATCCCTCCCTGGCGGCTACACCCCTGCAGGCCCAGGGTCGGGGCAGGTGGCGGCGTCACGCGCCGCAGTCTCCTCCCTGTGGCAGGCCTTCGCCGAGGGCGCAGTGCAGGATCTCGGCCCGGGCCCCGCCCCGGTCGGCGCGCTCGGCAGCGGCACCGCCTTCACCGCAGTCGCAGGGCTTGCGGGCTCTGTGGCGCTGCGGGTCACCCCTCCGACACTCCTCTTTGAGGAGCACCGGGTGCACGTGCTGGGGTTCGGCGATCTGCGCACCGCAACCGCAACCGCAACCGCGATGCCGACGTCGGAGCTGCTGCCGCGCATGCTGCTGCCCTCACGCCTCTCCGTGACGACGCAGTCCACGACACGCGGCGCGGTTGCCATCGCAGGCGCCGGTGTGGTGGAGGGGGCCGACGCGCTGCACTTCGCCATCGCCGTGCAGGACGAGGTGGGGCGCGACGTCTACCTCAACAACGACCGCATCGTGCCGCTGCTGCTGGAGTGCGGAGAGGCGGTCAGCATCGACTCACAGCGCGACGTCCACACCCTCTCCAACACATCCGCAGCAGGCCTGCAGGACGCGCTGTGGGACGAGCGGGACTGCACCTCCAACACAACGGCAACCTTCGTCGGCAGCGCCGCACTGGGGGTGGACATCCCTGCTGGCGCTGGGCAGACGGACATCGCCTTCTCCGGCATCGGGATCACACGCACAGGGCGCTACCTGATCCGCTTCGTGCATGCCAAGAGCGGGGCACAGGGCGTGAGCATGCCCATCGTGGTGGTGCCAACAGACTGCGCCTCCTTCTCCGGCACCGCCTACGAGTGCACCTCGCAGTGCACGCCTGACGAGGTGCCGCCCGGTCAGCAGGCCACCCTCACCTGCGACTTCGGTGTGTCCAGCCTGATGTCGTGGATGCAGCTCTCTGTGCAGGCTGCAGCCCCCCTGTCCGTCGGCGTCTCCCTCACTGCAGTGCAGGCGTGCTGCCACGGGCGGGGCCTCTGCTGTGCAGGCAACGCCCCCTGTGAAGGCGACTACGACTACGCCTCTGTGGCAGCCGCCGCGGCCGCCACTGCGCCACCCACCCAGTGTGAGTGCTTCAAAGACCCCACCAACGGGTTCTGGGACCAGCGCCACAGCTGCCTGCAGTGCAAGGCAGGATTCTCGGGGAGCACCTGCACCGACTTCATCGGGCCGTCTGCCGAGGCAGGCTTCGGCAGATCTCTGGACATCGGGGATGCTGCTGTGGCGGTGTTCCCCGTGCAGGCGGAGGCACCTGTCGCTGTGAATGTCACCGGGCTGTCCGGCCAGAACGGGGAGGATGCGGACGTCTGGCTGGCGTTTGTCGCCTGCCCTGGGCAGGAGGGGATCTACACCAAGGGGGCGCTCGCCCCAGGGGAGCTGGCCCCTGTGTGCTCGGGGCATGGCTCCTGCACCTTCGACACGGCTGCTGCCGCTGGGCGCTGCCTGTGCACCCCCGGCTACAGCGGGGCGGACTGCTCCCAGGCGTGCTGCAGCGGGCACGGCACATGCACAGGCGCTGCTTCCGCCGGAACAGAGGGCACCCCCTGTGTGTGCCACCACAACCAGCGCGACGGGGCGTGGGCCCCTGCCCCCACCGTGTGCGAGGGTGGGCGGTGCAGCGGGCCCGGCGGGTCCGACGTGCACCCTGCGTCGTGGTGTCTGCGCCTCGCTGACGCCACAGGCCTGCTGGAGGGCTGCGCGCCTGCAGCACACCAGGGCAACAGCAGCCGCGCCTGGGTCAGCTGGCGCGGCCTGCCTGCCGCCGGGCCCGGTGACCTGGACCACGCCCGGCTGCGCATCAACACCACCGTGCTGGAGGGGTGCACCGGGGCGCAGCCCTTCCACGTCTACGCCACGCTGCCCGAGGGCACTGCGCGGGGCCCTCCCGCCAGCAGGGGCAGCCCTTCGGTGCCTGCCGGCGACTGGTGGCAGCCCGGGGTGCTCCCCTGCGGGCGTGCCGTGCTGCCGGGGGAGGCTCTGGGGTGCGGCCCGTCAGCCGAGCTGGACCCCGTGTCGCAGACTTGCGTCTGCCGCAGCGGCGACACCGCCTTCTGCCTGCTCGGGCGCTGTGTGTCCACCTCATCAGAGCCGCGGTGCGACGCGCCGCCGCCCGACCAGCCCGGCGATGCCTCAGACCCCTGCCGTGTCAGCTGGGCTGTGCCCGGCCCCCCCTCGGGGCGCATGCGCCTGCAGGGCGGGCTGTGCCGGTGCTGGACGCAGCAGGCGAGCAGCGATGCGACGGAGCGCCTTGCCTGTGTGGCAGGGGCGTGTGTGCCGCAGGCGGCGAGCCTCCAGTACACCTGGGACAGCACGCGCCTTGCGGGGGTGCTGCATGGTGCAGCGGACAGCCCTGCCGAGGCCAAACAGCTGCAGTGGGGCTGGGATGTCCGCAGCGCGGCCCCTGCAGAGCTGCTCTCGCAGGTGGGGTGGTGGCGGCAGGCCCCTGCCGCCCCTGGCGTGCAGCAGCATGAGGTGGACGTGGGTGCCTGGCTGAGGCGCGTGTCGGGCGGGATCCAGAATGCGACGTTCGACGTGTCGTTCGTGGTGGTGCCCGGGGCAGGGGCGTGCCCCGCCGCGGTGCAGGGCGCGGAGCTTGTCGTGCGGCACAGGGGCAGGCGGCAGCCCTCGCGCCTCTTCCTGTCGCTGGAGGACGGGGGCAGGTCGGAGGCGCAGCACCTGCACCCCTTCTACGCGGCACACACGTTCGACTCCCCGGAGGCGCTCGCAAACAGCGGCGACGGCGATGCCTCGCACAGCCGCAAGCTGCTGCGGTATATCCACGCCGATGTTGCGTCCGGAGATGCGCAGCTCAGCAAGCGGTGCGGCACCGGGGCCTCCTGCGTGTGCCCTGGGGACATGATGTTCCAGGATGCGGTGGACTTCACACAGGTCGGGGAGCATATGTACTTCCTGGCGGTGGGGGACGTGGAGAGCGCGGGTGGGGCCCAGCCGGGTGCATGCAACGGTGCATACCAGGGTGCACGCGAGATCTTCCACACCAAGGGGTATGCCCTCGACGCACAGCTGGGGTCTGGCACTGGCAGCTCGCGCGGCCTGTGGGCAACGCGTGCTGCGTCACGCCTCGGGACGTCCGTGCTCCCGAACACCAGCAACATCGACAGCGTTGCCAACATGGATGTGTTCACGCGGGCGAAGGAGCTCGCGGCGATGGACCTGCCGGCAGGATGGGCGGGCAGCGGCAGCACGGCACTCTCGGGGAGGATGCTTGTGTTCGCCAGCGCGCACCTCCCCATCCCCGCCCTTGCAGGCGGGGGGGGCCTGCCGCAGCTCTTTGCGGCCACACTGGACAGCAGGTCGGGGGCGCTTGTGCAGATCTGGCGTGCCGGGAAGACCAGCGTGTTCGTGTCACATGTCACCGTGGTGAGGGTGGGGGGGCGCGACTACACCTTCTACCTTGCCCAGAGCAGCGCCGTGCACATGCGGTACGCACCGAGCGACCCGCCGTGTGCGGGCAAGGCGTCCACGCTGGGCTGTGCGGGTGCAGGTGCCTCCGGCCCCCCCAGGTACGCGCGTGCCACGCGGCTGGACGTGTGGGTGTTTGACGGGGAGGGGGAGCGCCGCATCGCTGCGGCGCAGGGGCAGAACGTGGACCCCTGCACGCACCAGCAGAACCACCCGGGCTTCACGGCGGTTGGCGGGTCTGTGGCCTTCCTGTTCGACGATGGGGTGGGCGGCGTGGGGCTGCACCGCTGGCAGCCTGCTGCCCGCAGCACCGCGGCAGCAGCGCGTGTGACGCTGGTCGACACTGCGGGTGCGACGTACACGCCCTTCCTGTCCCCCCTGCACAAGGGCCCTGCCGGGATGGTGGCGGCAGGTGGGCACCTCGTGCTGCCCCTGGCGCTCGACACGTCTGTGCAGCACACGGGGCAGCAGGAGCCTGGCTGCCTGGCGCAGCCTGAGTGCACGCAGGACACTGTGCTGCACGTGTTCCAGAAGACGATGCCGTGCCTCAACCCAGGGCGGGGCAACGTGGAGCTGTACGCCGTGCACCTGGGCAACAGCAGCACAGGCGTGGCCACGCTGGTCCACGATCCCAACGGCCCACAGGTGTCGAGCGACCCTGTCTGGCTGCGGGAGGTGCGGACGCCGGGACGCACAGGGTTCGTGTGGGTCGGGCACGACGGCGGGGCGACCAACATCGGGGTGCACCTCACGAACCACACGCAGGCAGGCGTGCAGCACCCTGCCCCGCAGTTCCTGGCGCCGGAGCAGCAGACGCTGTACTACACCAGCACCGCAGGCACCACGCCCGGCGCATGGCACACCACAGCGCTGTGGCGCCCGGGAGCGCCTGTCGACATCAACGTGCAGGTGGTGTGGGAGGGGGCGCTGTACTTCTGGGCCTACAACGCGACAGAGCTGAATGCGACCTACGACAGCCCCTCGCTCGACCCCGGCCCTTCCGTGCCGTGCAACGCGCCAGGCCGTTCGCAGTGGGTGCGGTGGGATTCCGGGGGCGAGGGGATGCACACAAACGTGATGAGCGGCGCCAACGTGCCTGCCTACGCAGGGTGCACCCGCGTGCTGCACCGGGTGGATGACGACGGCACGGTGTCACCCGTGCTGAGGGGCGGGGACGCCGACGGCGTGGGTGCACCCCGCCGCCAGTGCTGCCCGCCTACCTACAACACGGACTCGCCCACCACCGGGGCAGTCTGGCCTGACACGGCACGCCAGGCAGGCCGCGTGTGCAAGGCTGCGGACAACACAGGCGGCTGCCCCGTCTCCACGGCAGGTGTGCCCAGGCCTGCCGGGTGTGCCCTGTGCGACGCCTCGGTGTACCCACGCGACGGGCCACCGCCCCTCTACTCCACCCTGCATGCCTGGAAGGCACCCCACGCGGGGTGGTGGTTCACCGGCTTCCAGTCTGCCTGGGCGCAGAGCACGGGAGCTGCCGGCGGTGATGCCTACCGTGTCGGGGGGTTTGCGTGGCGCGAGCACTGGCCACGCACCGCAGCCGTGTGGGAGCCGAAGGCGGTGCCCCAGCGCAACGACTGCGACGACTGCGCCCCAGGGTTCTACGGGCAGGGCTGCGTCAGGAGCTGCCCGCTGCCGGCGTGCGGCGGGGTGTCCCGCCAGACATGCCTCGCACCCTCCTGCGCTTGGAATGCCACCAGCAGCGAGTGCCGCCCCGTGCCCTGCTCGGGGCACCCCTGCAGCGACGGGCTGCTGGGCAGCGGTGCGTGCCTCTGCCCCGAGGGCACCTGGGGCTACGCCTGCGAGCACGGCGCTGCACCCCCGGGGGTGGGCACGACACACCTGCTCCCTGCCGCATTCGACACGACGCTGGACCTGGGGTGCACCGCAGGCACCACTTGCACCCCCACCGCCGCCGCCTGCGCCGCCTGGGAATGCGGCGCCCTCAACGACGAGCCGTGCTGCGGCAGGGCACCGGCACCCCTCGCCGTGTCTGCCACGGCGGTGTCCGTCGTGTCCTTCGCCACCGCAGGCGCAGGCCCGCTGGGCGGGGCGGGCAGCCAGACGCTACTGGTGCTCCGCGAGGCTGAAAGGCGGTGCGACGGGACCACCGCTGCGGTGCTGCGCGTGCTGCTGCTGCCTGTTGATGCGGGTGTGGACGTGCAGGCGGTGCACGGCGTGCCTGTGGAGGCCCCCCTCACACCCGACGACGTGCTGCTGTGGAACCTCTCTGCGCTGCCCGTGCTCGCGGAGGTGTTGCGGACGGGGCCAACAGGGCTCGGCTCCGAATGGGTGGTGCCGCTCGACGCGGATGCCCTCGCAGCACACTCCGGCACAGGCGCTGCGTCTGTGTCGCTCCTGCTCTCTGCCACAGGCGGGTGCCGCTGGCTCTTCACCTCCCGCGAGCACCACGCGGGCTGGCCTGAGGACTGTGCTGACGGGCGGTGTGAAAGCGGGAACAGCGCCCCACGGAAGGCTGGGTACGCCATACGTGCCTCCGCGTCACACGCAGCCCTGCTTGCTGTGACGCAGGGGGGCACTGGCAGCGGTGTACCCGCACCTGCTGCTGAGCAGCATCCGCTTCTGCGTGCGGAGCACAGTGCAGGCGGTGCGGGACCCATCTCCCGCATCGACTTGGAGAAGATGGAGCAGGCGGAGCTCGCCCCCCCAGCGCTGCGCAGCATCACGCAGGCAGCCCTGTGCAGCGAGGTGGGGCTGCAGCCGTCTGTGCAGTGTGCAGAGCTGGCGCCCCTCGCAGCCGGGTTCGGCGTGCTCGTGGTGCAGGGGCTGTCGAGGACGTCCTCCGTGCGGGCGGACGTGTCGTGGACGCCGCGCGGCGCCTTCGGCAGCGCCTCGCTGGGGGCGTGTGTGCGGGGGAGCCGCGAGGGGGAGGGGCGGTGGGCGGGCGACTTCTGCCTCGACTGCGACTTCCGCTACACAGGCCCCACCTGCTCTGCGTATCAGCCCGATGCCTGCAGCGAGGCGACGTGCAGCCCGGATGTGGGGGCGTGTGTGTGGGACACGCGCGCGTCCAGCCTGCACCAGCAGTGCCTGTGCGACGCGGGGTACATCGGGCTCGACTGCGGGGTGCAGTGCAGCGACTCGGGGACCGGGAATTCATCCGGGTGCCACGGGCACGGGCGCTGTTCCGGTGCCGGGACGTGCGAATGCCACTCCGACAGCGTGCAGGGCTTCTGGGCTGGGGACAGCTGCAACGTGTGTGCGGAGGGGATGTACGGCGAGGCCTGCACGAAGCGCTGCCAGTGCGTGAATGGGGTGTGCGACAAGGAGTCGGAGGACGGGACCTGCACGAAGGGGTCGTGCAAGGCAGGCTTCGCCGGATCCTTCTGCGACCGCTGCGTCACCGGGCGCACCGGGGCCGACTGCCAGGTGGAGTGCTTCAACGGCCTCTGTGGCAAGGGGAAGTGCGGGGATGGCGGGTGCGTGTGCCAGGTGAACTACTTCCGGGATGTGGCCTCCAGGTCCTGCGACCTGCACTGCGTCGCAGGGGAGGAGTGCCACGGGAATGGGGTGTGCCCGCCCCCCGGGGTGGACACGACACCGGCAACCCTGTGCACGTGCTATCAAGACGAGGTGCGCGGGCACTGGGACCAGGCCACGCGCTGCAAGACGTGTGCTGCGTCGTTCTGGGGGACCCACTGCACCGAGGCCTGCAGGTGCAACAACCACGGGACTTGCCACACGGTGACGGGGGCCTGTGAATGCTTCAACGACGGCGTGCGCGGGCACTTCTCAGGCACCTCCTGCAGCCTGTGTGCCAGTGGGTACACAGGCGACGCCTGCCTCGACGCTGTTGTCGCAGAGGGTGTCGCACAGATCGGGGCGGCCTACACCTTCAGCTCCGGGCACCGCGAGGCTGTGGTGCCTTCGGGCGCACGTGGGGCGGCCCACCTCTACCTGACGCAGGAGACGGGGGCGCCGACTGAGATCTTCTTCAGCTCTGCTGGGGAGGTCCCGGTCGGGACCTTTGGTGCGGCCATCAACGTGTGGTCGAAGCCGCACACAGATTCGGTCGACTTCCGCACTGCAGGCACAGGCACAGGCACAGGCGCAGAGTCAGCCCAAGGGACACACGCATCCCGCAGCGCGGCGTACGTCGGCCGCATCCATGTTCACACTTACGGCGAGGGGTTGTTGATGGGGACGAGCGTCGCCGGCATGTTCACATCCGGAAGGTTCCTGTACGCCGTCGTGCACGACACTGACGGGCGGTCGTACGTCGGGCGCTTCTGGTCTGTGTCGGGGCCACGGTGCCTGATGTGCCTCGCGCTCGCGGGGAATCGTGCTGCTTCGTACACAACCCTCGTGGGGCACAGCAGGGTGTGCACTGTGCGCACCTGCACGCCTGGGCAGGCGGTGCTGCTGGACGACGGGGAGGCAGGTGTCGTGGAGGGTGTGGCCTCAAGCAGCCGCACTGGGGTGGTGCTGCTGGACGACGGGCCGCGCATAGCCGTGCGCACACGGCTGGCCGAGCGTGTCGAGGTTGCTGCCTCACGCCTCACGGCGGTCCCCTCTGTCGCGCCTGTGGGGCCCGGCGGGCGCGGCAAGGTGCTTGCCTGGGGGCGTTCGCCCCGGCTGCAGGTGGCGTTCGTCGCTGTGCAGCACGGCGGGGCGTGCTGGCTGTCTGTGGTGCACACAGGCAGCGAGACGGGCTTCGCGGCGCAGGAGCCGCACTTGCTGGCCGCATCGGGCACGGTGACCTCGCTGCTTGTGCACAACGTGGCGTGGAGCAGCGAGGTGGTGCTGCTGTTCGTGCTGGGTGCCGACGGGTTGGGCGAGCCTGTGCTGGAGATGCTCGTCGTCAGGGCCAGCTCCTCCTCGCCCTACGTGGGTGTCCGTTCCGTGCTGCAGGCCACACCCGCCATCTGCTCGGTGTATGTGTGCACCAGGCTGGAACGCCTCATCCCTCTGGGCGGGCTGCAGGCAAGCAGGGACGAGCGCCTCCGCCACGAGGGCGACACCGCACTGCTGCTGGTGCAGACGGTGCAGCGCGGCGCGTCCCTCGTGGTGGGGTACGCAGCGCAGCGTGTCAACCTCAGCGCTGTGAAGGACACAGACCTGTCCCCGGCAGCCGACCATCCCCTGTGCATGCAGCACCTGTCTGCCGAGGCCTGCCGTGGCGCGCTGTGCACGTGGGACGGTGCGGCGTGCACCCGGGTGCGGGAGCGCTTCTTGGCAGGCGCGCAGGGGCGGACCGGGATCACGGGTGCTGAGGTGGACGTGCACACCGGGAAGGTGTACCTCACTGTGGGTGGGGACAACCCAACGCTGCCAAGCGTGGTGCTGCGCATCGACGCCCTCACTCTGATGTACGAGCGGAGCCGCGCCCTGCGCTACGGGGCGTCCAGTGCCGATCCGCAGGTGGCAGTCGGGACCCTGCTCGACAACGACCGCGGGGCCCTGTTCGTCAGCCTGCGCACAAAGCCTGCCAGCGTGCTGGTCCTCAGCCTGCACGAGGTGGAGTCCGTGTCGCCGGATGTGAGCGACCTGCTGCACGGCGGCACGCAGATCACGGTGCGGGGCCTCGGGTTCTTCCCGCTGCCCGGCACGGTGCCCCTGTGCCGCATGGGGGAGCTGGTGTCGCAGGGCCGGTACGCCCTTGCGGGGGGCCACACGGGCAGCACGGCAACCCACACCATCGTGTGTGTCGCGCAGAGCGCCACCACCACCTCCACGGCGTGCCTGTCGTACCCCCTCGAGGTGTCGCTGTCTGCTGCCGACCCGCGCTTCTCCGACTCGCAGGTGCTTGTCGCCCGCATCGCCACACCCATGATCCTCTCTCTGGGCACCGCAGCCCTGGCCGCAGCGGACCAGGGGGACAGGGCATGGCTGGCTGCCGTCTCTGCAGGCGATGTCGGCGTGGTGGGCCCTGTGCGGGACCCTTGGGGTGGCACAGACCCGCGCCTCATCCAGGCCGAGGCAACAGGGCCGTACAACGAGCCGGTGGCTGTCGTGGTTGCGGGTGCCGGCTTCCGGCATTCTGCACATTCCATGTGCCGGATGAACGGGGTTGTCAGCAGCGTGACCTTCGCTAGCTCGCTGCGTGTCCTCTGCAGGCAGCCTGTGCTGCACGGCGGCCCTGCCAGGGTCACCGTGGAGGTGACGATGGACGGGCAGCACTTCACCGCCTCCAACACGACACGGAGCTTCTACTACGCAGTGGGCGACGCGAACAAACTTGATGCATTCGGCGTCTGCAATCCCGGTGCTGGCGATGGGGCTTCGAGCGACTGCATGACTGCCCTGAAGTCAGAGCCGGTGACGCGCCTCCCGACAGTCGCTGCCGCCTTCAAGGATTCAATCGGGACTTTCGTCGGCGGCGTGTGGACCCGCAACGGCGGCAGGGTGGGACAGGTGGCCATCGACTCGACCCTCTCCTTCAGCACCGACTCTGTCGTGACCCTGCAGCCCTCCGAGGGGCGTGTCGTGTTCGACAGGCTGTGGGCGCTGTCCCCACACCCGGGGCGCCACACGCTGCGCCTGCTCTACACAGACGCGGCCGGCACCCTGGCCGACACCGTCAGCTTTGAGATCGCAGAGGGCAGCCCTGTGCAGCTGCGCTTCGCAGTGGACCCGCCCTCCTTCTCCGACAACAGGGAGCCGCTCGACCCGCAGCCGGAGGTGCGGCTGGAGGACACGGGGAACAGGTCGGTGTCGCGGAGCACGTGGTCCGTCGTGGCAGAGCTGGACACGGCCACCCTTCCACCGGAGCTGTTCAACGAGTACACGCAGCTGCCGCACGTCGTGGTGTCGTCTGCGGTGGCAGCGTACTCCGAACAGTTGGGGCACTTCGTGTTCCGCGGCCTGCACATCCACACCACCACCCTGGCGGGGCGGGACATGCAGTACGGGGGTGGCGGGGAGCTGCTCTTCTTCCGCATCGTGTTCCGCGTCTACAGCAACGGGGAGCGTGTGGCGGGGATCGCAGACGTGGTGAGGGTGATGCACCTGGTGGACTGCTCGCAGGCCTATGTCGGGGACGCTGTGCTCGGGTGGGTGGATCCGGAGGAGCAGCACTTCGAGGACAGGTCCCCTGTGTCCATCAGGGGGTGGAAGTACCACGGCGATGTGCTGGGGTCGTACAGCTGTGTGGCGCACGACGTGGCGACCGGCCAGCTTGCCTTCTCCGTGGCTGCCGTGGTGGTGGACTCGTGCACGCTGCGGTGCGACCCCTTCCTCCCACGCACCGCGAAAGGTGCGATGCTGTCGGTGCGTCCCGAGCTTGTGTGCGCTGGGGCGGCAGCGCCCGACACGGCTGCGGGCGAGGCTGTCGTGTGCAACGCCACGCACGTGCGGCGGACCGACGGCGGCAGGGAGGAGGCGGTGCTGCGGGCGATTGCGCCGTTTGCCTCCGGCAGGCTCGGCAGCACCACAGCCCACTACCGGTCCATCGGCAGCCCTGCGCGCCTGGGTGTGTTCAACCTTGCGGTGCCTCTCGGGCGTGCGGTTGCCAGCGCGTCTGTGTACTCCAGTGCTGTGGGGGCGCAGGCCCGCCTGCCGATCGCGGTGGAGGCATCGGCTTCATCCTTGCGGCGTGCGTCACCCCCGGGCACCAGGCGCAGTGCAGCAGAGTACCAGCTGCTGATGTACTCAGAGGCGATGGTGCACACATCGTCTCTCCTGCGCGCAGGGCGCACCGTCACCATCGCAGGCGCGCTGACAGCGCTTGGGGATGCGGGTGCGGACTGGTTGAACACCGATGCGATCCGCAGGGCGCAGGCGGGTACATCCAACAGCACACTGCGCGTGGCTGTGCTCGACAAGGCAGCCATCCTGAACGGGTGGCATGGGCAGAGCATCGGGGATACGTGGGTCGCACACACCGCCGCCGCCGCCGCCGCTGCCAGCAACGCGGCTGTCAGGACAGAGCAGCACGAGTTCAGCGTGAAGCTCTCCATCGAGGCTGTCGACACCTACACCTCCCCCACAGGGGCGCAGTACGCAAGCCTGTCCCCCGTGCCGCGGGAGGAGGTCGTCGCGACTGTCGGTGGGCACCCCCTCGGGATCGTGCACACGCGTGGGGCGTATGCCGAGTTCGGGACGATCGAGATGGAGCGCCCTGCTGCAGGGACGTACCGCCTGCGGCTGGACGCAGGGTCGCTCCCCGTTGTCGACCGCATCTTCACGGTGCGCGAGGGCCTGCCGCACCATGTCCATTTCGACGCGCCCGGCGTGGCGGGGTGGGCAGGCGGGCGCGACGGCGTCCCGCGCACCACCCTCACCAACTACAAAGACCTGGTGGTGCAGCCGCGCTTCCGGCTGCTGGACGAGGTGAACAACACACTCACAGACTTCCCGCGCCTCAATGACGTGCGTGTGCGGGTCGGGGCGGTTTCCCCGTGGCCACGCTGCCTGCCACCCCTCGTCGCGGCAGAGGAGGACGTGACGCTGCCAGGCATGTGGGGGCGGGAGGACCGCACGGCACAGGGTGTGTGTACCTGGAACACGCTGCCCCTGTCCAACATGTCGGCAGGTGCGGTGCAGCAGCGCCTCCTGTACGACCCACAGTTCAGCAGCGCCGGGATCGCTGCATACGGAGCACCCGGCACGGACAGCACGCTGAACGTGTGGGGGCAGGTGGGGCAGGAGTACAGCATCACCTTCCTGTTCTACGGGTCTGGCCTGGATGCATACGGCTACACGCTACCGCCGCTGTCGCTGCCGCAGCCCCTCCGCACCAGCACCTGCAACACGACGTGCAGCAAGCGCGTGTGCTCCATCAGCCCCGTTGTGTTGGTGGACCTGTCCTCCACCGACATCGAGCTTGCGGGAGACTTCTACGATGTGGCTGTGTCGGGTGCGGGCCCCGACAGCCTGCGTGTGCTGCTGACAGTGTCAAGCGACGGGCTGCAGTACGACACTGCATGTGAGCTGCCGGCGGAGCTGGTGGACCCGTGCCACATGCGGGTGCGGGTGCCGAAATGCATGTACCACTGCAGGAACCTGTACCCTGTAGCGGAGTACAGCGAAGAGGACCGCCAGTCGTGCTGCAGGTACGGTCACCGTGTCGGAGGGGGGCCGTGTGGGGCTGTGGCTGGGGGCCGGTCGGCTGCGGTGCAGATGCAGGCGTCGTCTGCATCCTCAGACCTGTTCACAGGCGCTGCTGTGACGCGGCTGCAGGTCGTCACGTCGTGCGACTCGCAGTCGACCTGCATGGCGCTGCTGTCCCAGGCAGAGCACCTCACAGGCCCCACCCACCTCGGCCCCCCTGCACAGTTGGGGCTGGGCGAGGCGACGATGCTGGCACCCGTGCCCTCTGCTTCCCTCGCCAGCACTACCACCTTCGACATTGTGCTGAAGGACATGGCCGGCAGTGACGTGCGCGACAGCCTCTTTGCCGTGCGCCAGCTGCGTGTGACGGTGGACGCGCTCTCCACACAGGGGTGGGACGCGGCAGTGCTCTGCACTGCGGACAACACCACAGACTGCACTACCCTGCGTGGCGCGCACGGAGGCCTGCTGCCTGATGGCGTCGTCCGCCTTGTCGGAGGCAAGGCCTCTGTGAACCTGGAGTTCCACTACCCGCGCACCACACAGTATGGGATCAGGATCGAGGACACCACCGGCACCAGCAGCCGCACCGCCACCAGCACCAGCACCAGCACCAGCACTGCCGCAAACACAACAGCAGGCACGGGACCGCTCCCCCCCTGCACAGGGCCGATGCCTTCAGGGAAAGGCACAGGCCCCGTGGTCGCAGGCAGGCAGCTGCCATTCCCAAGCTCCCTGCGCTGCGTCGACACAGCGTTTCCCAGCTACGTCGGGGTGGTCACCGTCACACCCGGTGCCCCACACCGCTACGACTGGGTGGCTCCGCCGAGTGGGGTGGTCGAGATGCACGCAAGCGTGGACTACGCGCTCTACATCGCAGACGTGTCGGGCAACGTGCTGACGACGTCCGACCTGCAGCGCTCGCTGGGCGACACGGTGCCCGTTGTGTTCCAGGTGCAGGTGTCTGTGCCAGCCTTCCGCGACAACTCGACAGGCCCGCTGCTGCTGGGGTGGCGTGCGATGAACTTCACGGAGGAGGTCATCGCGAGCCTTGAGGAGTCCGCCTGCCCCTTCCGCAGCTTCTCCCTCGATTTCGGGCTCACAGACGCACGGCAGGCGGCGTTCGGCACGCCAGACTTCTTGATGTGGCGCGGTGTGCGCTGCCTGCTGAAGGTGTCCCTCCTGACGGTGGACAGCGCCCCCCAGCTGCAGGCGATGAACGAGCAGGTCGGTGGCGGGCTGTCGCACGGGCTGGAGGCTTCCCCCTGCTGCACGCAGGAGCCCTGCAGCGCCTACGCCTACTCCTTCGAGGTGGGGTGCTGGGGGCACCGCGGCAGGAAGACAGGGCCGCTGAACCCTGCGACGTCTGCCGCCCTGCGCACCACAACATCCTCGACGCCCTTCCAGTGCCTGACAGAGTGCGGGGTGTGCGAGGAGGGCACGGTGTGCTACGGCAACGGGACTATCGTCACCAAGCCGGAGTACTTCCGCGAGCCTGTGACGTACCGCGCATGGAAGTGCAAATCCGGGCAGTGCACTGGGGGCGACGTCGTGCCGGGGATCGGCCCTGCAACCCCCCTCGCAACGCTGCAGATGGCAGAGCACGAACGTGCGGACCTGCAGTGCGGAGACGGTGGCACGGGGCCTCTGTGCGGCGAGTGTGTGCAGAAAGGCACCCCACACGCCCCCCACGGGTACGCACGGAGCGGGGACGGATGCGCGGAGTGCCCATCCCCTGCTGCAAACGGGGTCATCCTGTGCGTCTGCGCCGTGGTTGTCATCGCCTTCATGGGCATCATGGTGGCCGTCAACATCCAGTCGGGCGAGATCGTGCGGGAGTCCAGCAAGCTGAGCGTCGTGATGAAGATGCTGACGAACCACATGCAGGTCCTCGCCCTCTCCGCCTCCTTCGCCATCGACTGGGGCACGCTGATGACGGAATCCTTCAACTCGGGCGGCAGCATCTCCTCCCCCAACGTCGTCATGCTCAGCCTCACATGCGCACTGCGAGCCGACTACTACGCGAAGTACACCGGCTGGCTGCTGCTGCCGGTGGTCATCCTGTCTGCCTTCCTGCTGTTGCAGCTCACGACCGCCACACGCAAGGCAGAGGCAAAAGCCTCACCCACAGCACTTCGGGAGCGTGCCCCTGAGTGCCGGTCGCTCTACCACTGGGCATACGACTGGTGCGTCGACCCTGGCGAGGTGGAGTCCCTGCGGCACAACCTGCGGGCAGCAGCAGATGCTGCCGCCGCCGCCGCGGCCGCTGCCTCCACCGACACGCCACCCTCCGACACACCCGCAGCAGACGAGGCCGCAGGGCGCACGTGGGTCAACACCGTGGTGGCGCCGCAGATCGACCCGCGGCAGGAGAGGGACATGGAGGGGCTGAAAGACCCCGATGCATTCCCGCACCCGCAGGAGTGCCCCCTCCCCATCAGGGTGCAGGGGTTCCGCACCGAGTCCGCTGAGTTTGCCGTGAAGGACATGGAGGTGCTGTGGGAGCACGACCTCACCCCGGGGACATACGGGTGCTGGCTGTGCCACAAGTGCTGCATCCTGGAGCAGCTCTTCCCCAACGCGGGGGTCGGCAGGGTTGGGCTGGCGGGCCAGCTGGAGGAGATGTCCGACGGGTGGTACACCTGCGACGTCCCTGCCCACACCGCCACCAAGGCAGTCATCTACCAGCTTTTCACTGGGGAGCTCCTCATCGCATGCCTTGCGCGGCACGACCTGCTGACCCGCCTTCGCAAAAAGGCTACCCCAGGCGAGACGCTGGGTGCAGGCGATGCGGCCGCTGCGGCAGACAGCCTCTTCACACACTCGAGGAAGAAGTCGTCTTGCCCCACAGAGTCCGAACGCCTCAGGGGTTACTCCCTCAGCACCACACCGCCGTACCCTGTGAAGGACCACCTCCCCTTCGAGTTCCCCGCGACTGCGGGGGAGTCTGCTGTTGGGGCTGCGGCGATGCACACAACGGTGTTCTCCAACGGGCTCTTCCTCGAGGCTGACGGGAGCATGGGCGAGGAGGCGTCGCTGAAGAGGCGCGTGGATGGCACCGCGTCTGTGATCCTGCGGGAGCAGGAGCGGGTGGGGCAGGGGGTGCGGAAGGCAAAGCGCCTGGAGATCCACAGCCTCCCCACGGCGCACAGCTCCAAGGTGTACCGGGTGGTCAGCACAGACCCCGTGCTGAATGTGTCGCGGGAGTACACCTCGACGACAGATCCGCTGACCCCGCCGCGGTCGCCCCCTCTGGGGGCCACAATCGACAACATCGCGGTGCTGCCCACCGGTGCGAGCGGGTTCACCCTGGACCTGCCTGTGTGGTATGTCACGAGGCACTGCGAGTGGCTGCGTGCCGCACAGGCTTCCCTCCGCCCCGCTGCGGGGAAGGCGCGGGAGGGCACGGCAGTGACAGTGCAGACCCGGTGGCACCACGCCGACACCCCGTCCAGCGGCATGCCGCTCGACCCGACGCTGCTGTTCGGCGGGTCGGAGGGCACGTCGCTTCTGCCTGTGCGGCAGGGCACCTCGGGCACGGCGTGCTTCACACTCGTGGAGCTGTCGCTGGTGGTGCCCTACGACCAGCTGTTCCAGGCAGCGCGGCTCCGCCGCATGTCGGATAAGATGGCGGGGTGGCGTCTGTCGGGGTTCAGCGACGACACCATCGAGCGACGCCTCTCTGCAAAGGCAGACGGGGCGCCGGCACCTGCGCGGGACCTGAATATGAGACGCATGTCAACGTGGAGCAGCCGCAAGGCGACACTCCTCTCCAGGACGGACACGACACGCCGCGCTGCGGCAGGGACGCGGCAGCGCCTGGAGGCGCTGGACGCTGCCCTCGAGGTGATCCCCTCGTGTGCTGCCTGTGGTGACTTTGCCGTGGTGTCGTGCCCCATGTGCGGGAAGTCACTCTGCGAGAGGTGCGACGGAGCCCTCCACACAGCAGGCCCACGCAAGGGGCACACACGCATCGTGCCGCTGCCGCGGCGGTCCCCTCTGGCGGAAGCGGGGTACGACATCGTGGTGCACCGCACCGATGTGTATACTGTGACGGTGGTGGTGGTGATGTTCATGCTGTACCCGTGGCTGATGCGCGAGGTGTCGCTGATGCTGAGCTGCACGGAGCCCATCTGCATGGCGGAGGGCATGTGCCACAGGTACCTCGAGGTGGACCCCTCCGTCGACTGCGACACCTCGTCCTACGCTGTGTACGCCCTGCTGTCCTTCTGTGCCCTGGTGGGGTACGGTGTCGGCATCCCCGCCCTCGCCTTCCTGCAGATCTGGCGCCGGCGCAAGCGCCTGCAGACCAAGGCCGTCGTGTCCACCCTTGGCTTCCTCTACTCTGGGTACAGGAGGCGGTGGTACTTCTGGGAGTGCGTCACGCTGCTGCGGAAGATGCTTCTGGTGTTCATCGTCGTCTTCCTCGTGCGCTACCCATCGTACCAGCTGTACGCAGCGGCGTGGCTGATGGGCGCCTTCACCCTGCTCAACGTGCTGGTGCGCCCCTACAAGGACTCCAACCTGTGGTATCTGGAGAACCTGTCCCTCCTTTCCGTCGTCATCACCTACAACCTCGCCCTGGTGTACATCGGGAACCCGTCACAGGGGGCGCGCACCTTCGTCAGCATCGCCTCCTTCGTCCTGAACGTCGTTGTGCTGGTGGTGTTTGCGATCCGCATCGTCGTGCAGGCGCAGGAGGAGGTGAAGCTGCGCACCCGCGAGATGCTCGTCGACGACAAGGTCTCCTGCTCCACAGCCATGAAGTACGTCTCGAAGAAGTACCACGAGATGAAGCCGGACTTCCTGCTGTCCCAAGCGGAGTTGCGCGAGCAGTCGCGCCTCCGTGATGTGAAGAGGAGGTGGTTCGAGGTCTCGCGCACCCAGCGCGAGCGCAACATGGAGGCGCCGGACGGTGACAGCGTCCTCCTTACACCTGCGGCAACTATGGGCTACTGGCTGTCGAAGTACCAGTCCCGCAAGGACCGCTTCGAGGTTATGCGCACCTGGATCGAGGCCCGCACGCACGCCAGCAAGCAGCCTGCCCGACATCCGAACAGCTCCTCTGACCTGACCTCTGACGCCGACTCGCTGGCGACGGTGTCGCCCATCTCAAAGACCCGCTGAGATCGCACCAGCCTCCTCTAGGTACAGACGTGGCTGCACTTGGGTTCATGTACTCCTTTCACAGCCTGCTTCCTGTGATGATCCGCAGCAGGTGACGTGCGCCTCCCCCGCCCTGCGCATCACACGCTGCTCCTCCACCTCCCCCGCCTGATTCCTGCTTTGTGCAGGGGATGTGCCTCTTTGCTGCAGGTTTTTTCATTTTCCCTGTGGCCCCTTTCATCTGGAATATCATGATGTGTTCTCTGTTCTGCGACCCTCCCCCCTTCAAAATGGCGCGACGAAAGGAATTCTAATTTGGAAAAACAAATCAGAACCCCTCCATCCTGCTCGCGGGAGATGGGGTTGCCAGGAAACGATTGTGGCAGACCAACCCCCTAGATTGGTGGTTGCCGACGCCAGAAAAGAACAAATTTGTCAAAAGGGGAAATGGGCGTCAATGGGACAGAACGGGTCTGTGTAGCAGCCTAGCTCTCGCAGTGCCTGGGATTGTCGACAAAAAAAACAAAAAGAAAAGAAAAGAAAGGAGCAGGTCAATATGGCAGCAACTTGGGTGCCTCCCTGAAAAGGCCGATTATTACGTAGTCCTTCACGCAGTTCCTTTACGGTATTCAGGGCACCAGTCATCATTACCCCCCCTCTCACGCCTATCACACCATGTCACAACGCTGGCCCGGATCATATCAAGTGGATCTCGGACACACAAACCGCCCCCCATCCCCCCCCCCCTGCATGAAGAGTAGATACGTCAACTATCTCTCTCTCTCTCTCCCACCCCCCCCCCCCTCTCCCCTCCCGCTGCACCCTACGTTTCTTTCTGCGTACTCTCCCCACACGCCCTACACCCCACACCCCACCCCTTCCCGCTGGTGTAATCGATCAGTATCTGCATCAGTATCCACGACTCAATCGGCCCCGCCCCATGAAACCCCCCCCCCTCTCCTCCGACACGAAGCTGAAGTGTAAGTTGCATGATGGTCATCATAAACCCTATCATGCATTTGCATGTAAGATTGCATGCCTTGCACGGAAGAATTGACTGATCTGCATGGCAGGGTGGAATTTGCATGGACCTTGCTTTCAGATGTCGTGCACCCCCCACCCCCACCCCCCACCCCCCACATCTTACTCGCACTTTTTGGAAACGCAGGCGTGCCGCTTGTATTTCCTGCAAAATTTGTCTGCAACACAGCATCAAATCCGATCTCCGCAGTCTTTTCCTACTCTCTCTTTCTCTCTCGATACCGTGCTACGGAAATGCTAGGCGTGTTGGGCACCCCGCGCCCTCAAGAGGCGAGAGGGGGGGAACCAAACCAAACCTGCCTGTCTTTGGTCTTTCTCTCTCTCTCTCTCGTGCTTCAAAGTGTGACTACTTCCGTAACGGGAATACTCGCACCCTTCATCGCTCTTACTCCGGTTGTTGTGGGGGGGGGGGGGTCAGGGGCAGGAGCGAGACTTTCCTCTGGGCAGAACGGTGGTTCAGCGTGCCCCCCCACCCTACAGCGTTGGGGTGGTGAAAACGTGACCCCCGTTTTTCTGCACTTCAGATCGGAAACGACCCTCGCACACCCCATCTGCCGCACATCCCATGCGCCCGCCTCCCCCCCTCCCCCCTCCATCCCTCTTTGCGGTTACTTCTTTCAGCACCGCCTCGATGGGTGGGCGGGAAAGTGACATGTGCGGCTTTGTTCGTGCCCTTGTGCTCCTCACTCACGACACAGTCATTCACAGGAGTGTGGGTGGAAGCGTCAATCATATCAGAGGGAACGGAAGCAAAGTGTATCACGAGAGCCGTGTCATTTTTTTGAAGAAGGGTTGTCTGTTTGGACAAAAGATACTCGTGGAACAACGTTTGTTATGCTGCACATTCACTTGCAGGGCGTCGTTTGTACAAATAAGGATGCAAACTTATAGTGCCCGTGAAGAGACCGATTTCCCTCCTGACTTACCTTCCCGCCTTGGCTTTCCTCACTGATTTTCTTCATCCATTCTGAGAGTTGCGCTCACAACGCAGGAAATAAAATGCTCGTCAAAATACATCCCTTCCGCTCGATCCTCTCCGACAGTTGTTGCATTGCACGCTTCAAAAGATATGGTTCGATTTCTTGAAGCAGAACCGCCATCCCCGCAGTTGGCAACGCGTGGGAAAAGGGAGGTTTTTTCTTGAGGTTTTCCAGCAAAATTTGCAAGCAGGGTGTCAAAATTGAAAAAAACACGGCGGCGGGTGGCGGCCTTTCTTTATTGTTTCAAACAGACGAGGCTGTGTTGTTTGTGGTGCGCCAAATCCGGAAATCCGGTTGCATTGTTTCGACAGTTTGCAATCCAACAGAAGAGGGCGAGAGTTTTGCTGCCAGCACCGTGGAAAATCCAGTCGAATATGACGCTCTCTCATCCCCGAAAGGGCGGCATAATTTCAACTCTAACGTGTGAGCAGTCGGGTGCGTCTCCACTCCGGAATACGATGCGTTGTATTTTTTACGCCAGGGTGTTCGTACAAACAAAGAACGCAACTCCAAGTCTTTTTTACGCCGGAGGACTTTGCAGATTTTGACGAACCATCCGTCAGAAACTATATTTTGCCAAATGCCCCCGCTCCATCCTAACTCCAAGGTCCAGAGATACAATCGGGCATCCTGAGCGGGCCGCATTGAGGTTCTGGGCGATTCAGACGAAACCCCCTGGTGTTCAAAATAGACCGGCTGCGGGTGTCTTGACGTGGCTTCATGAGCTCTGATTTTGCTTCACGGTGTATCATCATCTGCGCGCCGACACAGCATCTTTGTTGTTGCCAATCATTCGTGGGTGTGCTGCAGTTCCCCGATCGGAGGGTGTGTGGTGTGGTGGGTGGACCCGCGGGTTGTCTCGTCTTATTCAGAACCCAACACTCCCCCAGTCACCAGGCGCTGGGGTGCATCCTTCGGTTCAACCCCCCCCCCCCACACCCCTCCCCGTGGTTCGTCACAACTGGAGCGCCCTCGTGTGAGGCAACTTGTGTCGTTTGTTGATAGGTCATGAGCTCGATGCCACTCCCGGGAAAACTGGGGAAAAACAGCTTTGAAAAGGAAAACGGAACCCTGTGCGTGTCGTCATCATCACGAATATTCAAAAATTGCTCCAAGCAGACCGAGCCAAGTCGCCGCACACGGGGAGGGCGAGGGAGTGTCCCTGGGTTGGCGCTTCCACACTCACTCCTGCTGACGATGTTGTCGTGCGTGTGGTGTGGATCACAACAACGGCACGGGAAAATCGTGTGAAAATTTCTATGTGCGGGGGGAATCCATCAAAAAGCCGATGTTTTATTGCGAGTTGCGAGCGACAAATGAAAGCATAGTAGCCGAAGTCGTGGGGTAGCGGACGTGAGATTTCGTTTCTATTGTGTGTTGGGTTGTGGCCTTCTACACAAAAAAAATTCAGAAGTGGCTGCAGCTGCAGCTGCGGGCAGGCTGCGGATGGATGCGTGCAGTGCAGCAGCTTGTGTCAGAATCAGGATGCGTGAGCAGTTGTGTCAGTAGCGGGTTCTCTTCTTTCCTTCTTCTCCCCCTTTCCTTGTGTGGTAAATTTACCTATTGATACCCGAAAATACGCACAGCAATCCAAAGAGGGGTGGGGGATGGCGCCCGAAGCTTGTGTCAGAATCAGGATGTGTGTGTGTGTGTGTGAGTTGTTGGTGAATTCTTCCTCCTCAGTTGAGAAATTCGCCACTCCACACAAAAGTGTCACTTCAACTCTGCCGCTCTTTCTCTACTGTTGATACTTCGTTTGATGCGTTGACGCTTCCACACACACTTACAAACCCACTTGCCTGATGAAGGGGGTGGTGTGTAGAGCACGTTTGGCAGAGCTGAATGACACTTTCCGCGCGAAAGTCGTGCGCGTAAATACGCGTACTAGACGTCCTTCTGTCGATATCTTACTTGGCGCTATGGAAACACAAAAATGGAACGAAGAAAAATGGTTTGTTGACCGCTTCCACCACTCCTCTGCACAAATCTCACGACCGGCTATTGTGTGTTTGTGTTGTCTGAAGTACAGAAGGTGTGGTGGAGCACGAAGAAAGGGAAACATGACAGAGGTGATGACGCCAGTCCTTTCTAGTATCGTATTTCCTCCTATACACAATGCTGCGCTGTGTTTTGGATGGTATAAAAAAAATGCCGGCCCTTCATCCCCCCCCCCCCCCCCCCCCCAACCTATCACACCCTCTTCCCAACGCCGAAGATAAAAGCAATGCCGATGTTTGCGCGATGAACGACGACCCTCTCTTTCTCTGTTCTTCTTTTCTCACAATTCTCTGCCGCTGTGCGCCGATCCCTCAGTGTTGCATTGTACTCCCCCCCCACCCCCACTCCCCTCCCCTTGTCAGACACAACCCGCATATCGAGTGAAGGGAGGCCATCCTTGTGCTTCCTTCTGCTTCTATCTCAATACCCCGCCCCCCCACCCCTTGCCGCGCCAATATTCTTCAATCCGCAGTGCTTTATTTATGGAATACACCGCTCCGTCACTTTCCCCCCACCCCTCCCTGCAGGCCATTTACACACCCTGCACATCCAGAGACACCCCGGCATTTCAGTTGTTTCCATTGCCTCCTTTCCCCCCACCCCCCTTTCTCTCTCTCCTTTCTTGCGATACAATGTATTCCCCGCCCACCCCCCTTGATGTCCCGGATCCACCGACTTACCCCACCCCCACCCCAGATCGGTCGCATTGCCCTATGGCCCTTTTGGTGAGGGGTCCTTTCAAAATATGTGCAAGGGGTGAGATTCACTCACTGCAGAAACGCTCTCCATCATGCCGTTGCCCCGCCGCACTTTTTATATAGCACACTTTATTTCCTTTTGGATGCGTCCACCAAATACGCGTACTCGACGTCCTTGTGTCTGTGAATGTTTGATGATCTGGACAAACAAAATAGGGGAACGAAAAAGGAATGTTTTGTTGACCGCTTCCACCACTCCTCTGCACAAATCTCACGACCGTGTGTTGTGTGTTTGTGTTGTCTGAAGTACAGAAGGTGTGGTGGAGCACGAAGAAATGGAAACCATGACAGAGGTAATGACGCCAGTCCTTCTCGTATCGTATTTCCTCCAATACACAGCTGCGCTGTGTTTTGGATGGTATAAATACGCGTACTCGACGTCCTTGTGTCTGTGAATGTTTGATGATCTGGACAAACAAAATAGGGGAACGAAAAAGGAATGTTTTGTTGACCGCTTCCACCCAGGACCCTCAGGGACGCGAAGCGCTTAAGGTGTAGGAAGGTAAGGGCACGGCTGTTGTGTCCACTAAACCTCGCGTAAGGGGGTCAGCTCGTTGTGCGTCCGTCGGCACCCAGGAACAGACGATGTGACAGGCTGCCGAATCTGCGCATGTGAACAGGTCACTTAAAATCTTGTTACCCAGGTAGTTCGAAGAGTGTCCTTGCGAGATGGAGAACACTGCTGGCAGATTGTCTACTCGCAGATGTAGGGTGGTATCCCGAACGAACAAGGTTGCCAGGCGCACCGCTTGGCACGCCGCGAACAGCTCCTTCACATAAATGTGAGTCTCGAGCTCGGCAGACGCGAAATCACCCTGTGCCACACGGTCAGGCTCGCCTTCCAAAATGCACCCCCACGCTGTGCTGGACGCATCGGACCAGACCTCCCTTGTTGTTGTAGGAGGCCGACCCCGCCATATATTGAGTGTGACTTGAGCGATCCGTGTGTGTGTGTCCGAAATCACTGACGGGGGCACCGACGTCTTTTCGTCCCAGGCGTCCTTGCTTGTCGCTGTCAGTGCTGCTATCCTGCGTATGTATGACAAGGCACTACGAAGGAAACACAGGGGCGCCCTTGTGACGTAGCTGTGCCACACCAAAGACCCGAAGACTGCATAGAACTCCCTCGGTGTGGCCCACCCTGACGATACTGCTGTCAGCTCCTTTCGTTGTAAGAATCGTTTGACCCACTTTGGCGACGACCGGAATCGATGCAGGGTGAGATCGAACTCGATGCCTAGGGCAGTAAATCGTTGTAGCGGTGTTCCGTACTCGTCGTCTTCGGTGTTGATGTCCGCGTTCACCCACTGGCAGCGCTCCATGAAGTTTGCGAAGTTGTTGAGCGCTTGTGTCTGGGTCTTTGCGGTGACGATGAAGTTGTCGATCCATGTGATGCCCTGTTCAGGCGGAAGCAGTACCCTTGCCGCACGGTGTGCGATGACTGGGGCGTGAGACCATCCCATACACATGCATCGAAGTCGGGTGCGCTCGAAAGGCCCTCTCGCTCCACCCGCATTGATCCCGAAGAACTTCCTGACGCCTGCCACCACCTCGAACTGGTAAAACCATGATCTACCATCTGCGAGGACCACCCAGTCGTTGTCGAGAATGTGCCGTATGAGGTCCTGTACCTTGGGGAGTCGCATTTCAGGGGGCCGCACCATGATTTCGTTGAGCTTTCGGGCGTCGACCACAAACCGTAGCCCGCCGCTACGTTTTTCAACTGTGAAGCCATGGAGGACCACTTGTTGTTCTTCTGACTCGACCTTCTCAAGCACTTTTACCTTTTCCAGATACGGGAGGTGGTCCGCGAGGTGTCGTGAGGTACCTCGAGAGAAACACCGGCTGTATACCAGGTCCCTCTTCTCGGGGTAGATGAGGTTTATAAACGCGTCCGTGTCCATGATGGGCTCGATCACTCCTGAGAGTTCAGACTGTACATCTAGTTGTCTTAGACGTGTGAGGTTGATGCGGTTCTTAGATATGAAGGCGATACGTTCGGCGTCCTTTGCAGTACGTGGCTCTGTGGGGGGGCGACGGGCTGTGACTACACCCCGGGACTGCCGACTCAGCACCCCCACCGACTCGTCGTACAGTGACATAATACCCGGCCCTGCGTCGTTCATGTCCTCGGGCTCGCCGAAGTCCGGATCCGGGTTGGGGAACGAAGCGTCCTGTTCCGAGGGTGCCCGAGACTCATCATCGTACTTTTGCTGGGGGGAGAGCCATTTTTCTGTGGGTCCAAACCGTTGTCGGGGAAAAAGTAGCCCGAAGAGCTGTGCGTCCGGCTGAGTGGTCACATCAGCGCCGCTGACACCTCTGCAGCTTCCCTCACCTTCGGGTTTTCGACATCTGGATGATACCGCATGAACGCTTCCATGCTGCGGTGGCGCGAGAGCAGACGAATCTTGTCCGTGGGAGTGTCGAGAATGCTGAGGTGGTGTACTGCCCCGCGCCTGATGGAGTGCGACGAAAGGTCCTCGTTGACCTTCCTCAGCGCCTGTGTGATAGAGCTGCTCGTGATGGTGGGAGGGATTATCCGGCTGCCTGGCGGCGTCTCGTCCAGGCGGGTGCGAAGAAGCGTGCTCGCACTGTTGGACAACCGAACCCCCGTGGCTTGCCCCAGCTGAAACAGATCGTTCTTTGATCGGATGTAACGAATCCTGATCGTGTTGCGGTCCAGCCAGGTGATGTCCTCCGCGTTGAGGCGCAGAACACAGGAGGCCCTCGCGATGCTCGCCCAGCAGAGTCGAATCGCTAGTGCCAACATGGGGTGGGGCGCGTCCCGCACTGCCGTGTCGATCTCGTCCTTCGCCGCAGGGCAGGCCTGCCTCGATGGGTGGAGCGCCCCCTCTTTCTTGAGGCCTCTGGTGAAGTCCCGAAGTCGGAAAGAGCCTGCGATATCCACGTTGTATCGGCGGCGGAGAGCCCCGACGAGGTTCGCAACGTACTGCAGCTGCGTGGACTTTCTGACCCCGTCGAGCGTCCGCTTCTTCTGGACCCACAGTACTGTGGCCTCGTCCCATGCCAGGTCTCCTTCCTCCGCCTCCCAGGCCTGCTTGAACTCCACCAAACGTCTGAGACAGCTGCGCTGGCTCTTCGTTGTTTGTGCCGCCAGCGCCGCGTCTATCGTCGCCTGGGATTCCTTTTTTACTTCCCGGCGCTGGTTCGGGGTCAGCCGGGGCTCGACCATGTTTGGCCGACCCCTGCCCCTCCTGTCCGCCGCTACCCTCACTGCCGGTCCCGCTTGGCAGGGGGTGGGGGAGGGTGCTTCCGGGCGTCGCTGCGCCCGCGAAAATCCTGCTGGCCCCTGTCGTAGTCCCTCTCGCGGCGGCGGTCGTTCCTGTCCCCGCTGGAGAACAAGCTGCGCCTGCGGTCCTTGGGGTGGTGCCCCTTCGTCTCCTTTTCGACCCTGGCAACCAGCTCGCGCAGCAGCCGCTCCATGACGTGTGGCGTGAAATCCGACACGGCATAGCTTTTCGCGCGGGCCACATATTCCCGGCGGTAGTGAGGGCCTGCCCCCTCCTTCCCCAGTTGGGTAATGCCGGTCAGCTCTACCACTGCGTCGTGTAGGATCTTCAGGGCAGCCGGCCGGGGCGGTGTATCACCGAAAAGCTCCAGCGTGTCTGTGACCAGGCCCAGAAGTCTCTTCGTCTCCACCTGCCATTCCTTTGCATTCTGCATGTTGATGGGCAGAGCATGCTCCCGGAAGGCTTTCCCGCACTCAACGCGCACCAACGCCCGGGTGTTTGGCTCCGTGAGGGGGCCCCACGTCGACACAGCGTGTACACAGAAGTCTCCGGGGAGCGTCATGCGTAGGCCGGCGACCTCCTTCTCCAGCGCCTCTACCCTCTTGCGTAGGGCACGGTTCGACACGCGCGACTTGCGCAGCTCCGTGACGACCTGCTTTCCCCACCCGGGCAAATCGTCGAAAGGGTCCCGTGGGGCCCCCGGCTCCGCGGGGCGCTGCTCTGGCTCCGAGGAGTCCTCCGAGAGGGGGTCCTCCTCGGGCTGGAGGTCCGGGTCGTGGTGGTCGGGGGCCGGCGCTGCAGGCTCGGCCGGGCGGCCCTGCCCCCAAGAGCACACCGGGCACCTCCACTGGGGGTCCCCCGCGAAGCGGAGGGCGTCAGGCACAACCCCGGCTGGCAGGTGCTCGCGGATGCAAGACTTCGTGGTCCGTCCCCCGCAAGTACCACAGGCGAGACCCCGGTTGCTGTGTTGAACCCCGCAAGTGGGGAACACGCACTCCTCGCGGGCGGGCGCGGGGGAGAGGGTAGCCTTCAGGAAGTGGACATGGTCCCAGTCCGCGTCCTTAGGATCCAAGGGAAACATGACCCCGGGAGGGAGGATGGCTGAGGTGCCGTGTAACTGCAACCTGTTGTGAGGCACGCACCGCGACCCAAGGCCGACTCTAGCGCCCGCGAGTGATCTCCTGCCGTGTAATTTGCTGCTGTGTAACTCCAAACCTGCTCGTCGCTCGCACCGCGGCTCAAGGCCGACTCCACGCGAACAATCTGCTGCTGTGTAACTCCAAACCTGCTCGCACCGCGGCTCAGGGCCGACTTTACCGCGACGCCGTTCGCCGCTGTGTAACTCCAAAAACTGTTCGCACCGCGGCTCAGGGCCGACTTTACCGCGACGCCGTTCGTCGCTGTGTAACTCCAAAAACTGCTCGTACCGCGGCTCAGGGCCGACTTTACCGCGACGCCGTTCGCCGCTGTGTAACTCCAAAAACTGCTCGCACCGCGGCTCAGGGCCGACTTTACCGCGACGCCGTTCGCCGCTGTGTAACTCCAAAAACTGTTCGCACCGCGGCTCAGGGCCGACTTTACCGCGACGCCGTTCGCCGCTGTGTAACTCCAAAAACTGTTCGCACCGCGGCTCAGGGCCGACTTTACCGCGACGCCGTTCGTCGCTGTGTAACTCCAAAAACTGCTCGTACCGCGGCTCAGGGCCGACTTTACCGCGACGCCGTTCGCCGCTGTGTAACTCCAAAAACTGTTCGCACCGCGGCTCAGGGCCGACTTTACCGCGACGCCGTTCGCCGCTGTGTAACTCCAAAAACTGCTCGCACCGCGGCTCAGGGCCGACTTTACCGCGACGCCGTTCGCCGCTGTGTAACTCCAAAAACTGTTCGCACCGCGGCTCAGGGCCGACTTTACCGCGACGCCGTTCGCCGCTGTGTAACTCCAAAAACTGTTCGCACCGCGGCTCAGGGCCGACTTTACCGCGACGCCGTTCGTCGCTGTGTAACTCCAAAAACTGCTCGTACCGCGGCTCAGGGCCGACTTTACCGCGACGCCGTTCGCCGCTGTGTAACTCCAAAAACTGTTCGCACCGCGGCTCAGGGCCGACTTTACCGCGACGCCGTTCGCCGCTGTGTAACTCCAAAAACTGCTCGCACCGCGGCTCAGGGCCGACTTTACCGCGACGCCGTTCGCCGCTGTGTAAACTCCAAAAACTGCTCGCACCGCGGCTCAGGGCCGACTTTACCGCGACGCCGTTCGCCGCTGTGTAAACTCCAAAAACTGCTCGCACCGCGGCTCAGGGCCGACTTTACCGCGACGCCGTTCGCCGCTGTGTAACTCCAAAAACTGTTCGCACCGCGGCTCAGGGCCGACTTTACCGCGACGCCGTTCGCCGCTGTGTAAACTCCAAAAACTGCTCGCACCGCGGCTCAGGGCCGACTTTACCGCGACGCCGTTCGCCGCTGTGTAAACTCTAAAAAGTGCTCGCACCGCGGCTCAGGGCCGACTTTACCGCAACGCAGTTCGCCGCTGTGTAACCCCAAAACTGCTCGCACCGCGGCTCAGGGCCGACTTCGCACCCTGGGTCAGGGCCGAACTGCCCACGTGTAATTTGCTGCTGTGTACTCCCCCTTGTTGCGTGTCACGCGCCGCGGCTCAGGGCCGACTTTTGCTCACGCGAGTGCTTGGCTGCCGTGTAACTCCAAACCTGTTCGTGGCTCGCTCCGCGGCTCAGGGCCGACTGCAACGCCCGCGTCTAAACTCTGACGCCCGAGTGTAATTTGCTGCTGTGTCCTCCGACTTGTTGCGTGTCTCGCACCGCGGCTCAGGGCCGACTTCAGCGCACGCAAGAATTCGCTGCCGTGTGCACCCAACCTGTTCGTGGCTCGCACCGCGGCGCAAGGCCGACTTCAACGCCCGCGTCTAAGCTTTGGCGCCCGCGTGTAATTTGCTGCTGTGTACTCTCCCAGCTTGTAGTGTGGCTCGGGCCGCGCGGCTCAGGGCCGACTTTGGCTCACGCGGGTGATTTGGTTTTCTGTGTAACTCCAGCAATGAAGTACAGAAAAAGGAATGTTTTGTTGACCGCTTCCACCACTCCTCTGCACAAATCTCACGACCGTGTGTTGTGTGTTTGTGTTGTCTGAAGTACAGAAGGTGTGGTGGAGCACGAAGAAATGGAAACCATGACAGAGGTAATGACGCCAGTCCTTCTCGTATCGTATTTCCTCCAATACACAGCTGCGCTGTGTTTTGGATGGTATAAAGAAAACGTGGCCACCCACTCGCAGAGGCTCCCGAAAGCTCCAGCATCAGCTAGCGGTTCATAGTGTAGATCGGTGTCTCCAGAAGGGGATGTCCGGTCGCAGAAGAAAAACGACGAAGACAACCACACAGGCCGCAAAAAAAAAAAAAAAAGCACACTCGTTGTGAGCGGAAAGCGACCCATCACAGTTTACAACTACCGTATACGTAAATATTATGGAACGTAAATATTATGGAACGGGCCCATTTTTGCCCGGTCCGTTCCATAATATTTACGTTCCAAAATATTTACAGGGCCAGTTGGGGACTCAGTGGTGAGGATGGCTTGCCTCAGGAATCGCACGAAAAGTGCACGAGTAGGTCCCGTCAGGGACTCTGTATGCCGTCCGATCACCTGGTCCAAGTCCCCGAGTCGCAGAAAGCCCTGTAAATATTATGGAACGAAAAAAATCTGGAACGCCAACCCACCAGCGTTCCAAAATATTTACGTTCCATAATATTTATACCATCCAAAACACAGCGCAGCATTGTGTATAGGAGGAAATACGATACTAGAAAGGACTGGCGTCATCACCTCTGTCATGTTTCCCTTTCTTCGTGCTCCACCACACCTTCTGTACTTCAGACAACACAAACACACAATAGCCGGTCGTGAGATTTGTGCAGAGGAGTGGTGGAAGCGGTCAACAAAACATTTTTCTTCGTTCCATTTTTGTGTTTCCATAGCGCCAAGTAAGATATCGACAGAAGGACGTCTAGTACGCGTATTTACGTTCCATAATATTTACGTTCCAAAATATTTACGTATACGGTATACACTAACCCCCACCCTTCATCAGGCTCAGGGTGTGATCATCAGTTCAGGGTTTTGTGTGTAGAAGCGTCAACGCAACAGGAATTCCATCAGAGCTGTGAAGTGATAAGGATTTTCGCGCACTCTGTGTGTGCAGAAAGCTGTGCAACTCCCACCCCGTCATCATACTCAGGGGTTTGTGTGTAGAAGCCGTCAACGCAGAGGCGATGTGTTGGGCAGCGCGTGTGTTCACCCCGTACCCCCGGTAACAAACCCAGCGCCACAGAGCAAGAATCACGCAAGCGAGGGCAAGCACCCCGCAGCAGCGGGTGGCTCCTCCCCCCCCCCCCCCCCCCTAGGGGGGGTCTACTGCACCTAAAAAAGCGTGTACATTGGCCAAATTTTGAGAAACGAGTTTTTGACCCTAAAAAGGTGATTCTGCTGGCAGAAAGTGCCCAATATGCTCCGGAAACTCGTTTCCGCCCCCTCCCAGGGGGTGGTATGCCCCCGACGATGCTTTTTTTAGCAACGAAATTTTTTGGGACAGAACTTGTACCTGGGGCTATTTGTGCAGTCTGCTTATTTCCGCTGTTGCCCTTTGTGTCACCCTCAGGGACTGCCAGCGGCGCCGGATGGCCCTCAGGAGGTCCGTCCGTAGTTCTGGTACGTGAACTGCGCCCTGCACAACGCCCTGCTCGTCGGCGAGAGCAATCAGGTCTGGTTTCCTCTTCCTTTGAGAGACTGGCCCGTATCTCAACTGTAGACTCCGTCGACTTCCTCAATCCAGTCATTTGTGGCACCCAATCAGCCTCCCATTTGACAATGCAGCCATGCCTGAGTACTTCCCGACAATACCGTTGAGCAGAAGTTGGGGCTGGAAGCTGAGACGGGAAAATTTTGCGCTTCTGCTGAGCGCTATTTCTGGGCCACTTCTTGTACCCGTGCCTGCTGTACCAGGTGCCTGTTCCAGTCAGCTGCCTCCCATCAGAGGAGGCATCTGAGAGACTCTCGTATGGCGTCCCTGTGCCACATGCTCGCAGGTGAGGCACCACACCCGAGGACGCGCTCCCTGGCAACGGATGCGCCGTGCCACACAGACCCAGCTGCCGTAAGCTCCCAAGAACAGCGTCAAATGGGACACGAACTGTACCATACTTCTCCCACAACTGTTCCTGGCGCGATTACCTCATATTGGCTTGGCTTTTGACCTCTGGAGGGCACCGAGAAGCTGTTATGTTTCAGAACAATCAACGACAACAGTTCTTCTGTGCATCTGGCAGGTTGAGGTGTGTTTGCTCTGCTTGATGTGTCCTGTGGTGTGCAGCCCAGGTACAAGTTCTGTCCCAAAAATTTTGGTTGCTAAAAACGGCATCGTCGGGGGCATACCACCCCCTGGGAGTGGGCGGAAACGAGTTTCCGGAGTATATTGGGCACTTTCTGGCACCAGAACGACCTTTTTGGGGTCAAAAACGTGTTTCTCAAAATTTGGCCAATGTTTCCCCCAGTAGACCCCCCCTACCCCCCCCCCCCCCCTGTCATCTCAGTTCAGAGCGAAGGCCCACAATGTTGTTACACACCCAAGAGCCCCACCCTGTTCCGCCTTCCCTCTGCCAAGCCTTTTCATGTTTTTTCAGCACACTTCGTCGAGTCTTCGACGTGGGCGGAAAGTGCCACGTGCTTGTTCGTGCCCTTGTGTCTCCTCACTCACGACACCGTCATCAGCAGGAGTGTGAGTGTGGAAGCGGCAACGCAAAAAGAAACCAAAGCAATTACGTGTAAGTGCCGAACAAATCGCAGAGACGCTTTCTATTCACTCTCGGCAATCAAACACCCCGCTCCGCCCTCACCTTCATACAGGTGTTGTGTGTGGAAGCTGCTGTGCCAAAAACACAGCAGCGGAACCTCTGAGCTGGGCAGCGAAGCCTTTTGGTGAAGGGAAGGTGGGGGTGAGGGTTGGTCGGAGTGGTGCTAGGCAACGTCGCCAGGTGCATTATTCCTCTTGGAGTCCATGGGGAGGAGGAGGAGGAGGTGGTGGTGGTGGTGGTGGGCCCTTCGGTGTGTGGAATTGTACACAGGCCTCGCCCCCCTCACCTCCCCTCCTTTCCCCTCCCCTCCCCAATTCTCAAAAAAAAATATAGCGAAAAGTTCAAAAGAGCGAAACGAACGAAATAACGGGTTTAACTTGACCCGCCCCCAACAGACCACCACCCACCCCGCCCACCGCAGCCACCTCTCTGTCCGTGCACAGTTGGTGGGTGAATAGCAGAAGGTTCGCCGCCCGCTGCCCATTGGTTTCGGGAGGGGTATTGCCTCCTCGTCTCTTATCCCCGTGCAGTAGATCTCATGAAAGAGCAGGCAGGGCGGTTGTCGGTGTGCTCTGCACTGTGCAGAGGAAGAAGAAGAAGAAGAGAACACAAGAAAGGGAAATCACGTATCCAGCGTGACGTGCCACTCTGCCTTCACCAGGGCAGGAGTGTCCGCCAGGGAGAAGAAATGAAAGGTGCCTAACTCCCTGCACCTGCTTGCAGGGTAAGGGGGCGCCAACGGGACAGACCAAGCTTGCTTGTGACTGTCGACACGCCAAAAAAAAGTGCCAACCCCCTCGCCAGGAGGGGAGGGGTGGGGTGAGTTTGTGGTCTTTTCCGCCCGAACTGGCGGCTTTCAGCAATGAAACTTCCGTATATATCTGTTACTTTTCAACGATTTGGAAGCGATTTTTTTCGAACGGTTTTTATATTGTTAGTTCAAGCATAGCCAACTGAGGAAGCTTTCTGTGTCTTGAGCTGGATCGTGCGGCCCCACTCACACCACTTCATAAGACCGGGGAATGGTGTACACAAAGAGTGGGGTCTGCGTTCCAACGAAACAACTTTCGGTAGCAATTGGTTTGTTGTCCCGTTTTTACTCTCACTTTACGATCCAGCGGGGGCACAGGTAGTTTTGGTGGCAGGGTGGCATGGGGATCCAAGCAGAACCCTGGCTGTTTGGTGCTCTCTTCTGGCCCGCGCTGGGTGGCGCATTGCCTGCTGTCGCCACTTGGCGGGGCCTGCCCGGGTTTTCGAGGCAGCCATACAACAGGCACTGCCTCTTCTCGGTGTAGATTCGGATCTATAGTATGTCTCAGTCATGATGCAGTCCTGTTGACGCCCTCACCACCTGGCCCCCACCCGACCCCCTGATCCCCTTTGCTCATGTATTGGCAAGAGCGGTGCCCATGCTTGTCGTCTTGGTCATGCTGCACCACGTTTCGCCAAGGGGTTTGTTTTACAACAACTGTCAGAGAGGATCGAGCGGAATGGATGTATATTTTCAGCACACTTCGATGTGGGCGGAAAGTGTCACGAGCTTGTTCGTGCTCTTGTGTCTCCTCACTCACAACACCTGTCGTGGAAGCGTCAACGCATCAAGATAACAGTAGAAAAAGTGCAGAACGAGCGCAGTGACACGGTTTCATGCCTTGCCACCTGATTTTTCCCAACGGGGTTCCGCCGAACGCCGCCACACCACCGGGCCACACCTGCGTCGCGCAGCACCTTCAGGGGCGGTATTGACAACGGTCTTGGCCCAGCACGGGGTTGATCCCTGTTTGTGCCTCATATGGACCCGAGGGGGAGGACGGGTAGGACGTAGCATACAGTAGGTTCGAAGCGATCCCCACCCCCCACCTCACACCCCCCGTCTTTGATCCGCCTTGTACGGCACACATGGTGTGGTGTCTACAAATAGCCTCACATTGCAAGGAGGTGCTGAGACACTTGCTTCCATTGACTCTCTCCACAATCAAACCCCCCATCTTTGGGGGTCAATACCCTCCATCTCCGTGGAGAAAGGGGCTGCTTGACCCGGCGCTCGATCCCGAATGCACCCCCCCCCCCCTCCCCAGGGCACCGCTGCTGGGACATTAACTTTTCCATTCACTCCCGACGATCAATCCCCCCCCCCCCCCCACCTCACGGTCGTGTTTGAGTGATACTGTGTTGCGGTCCAACCATCAAGCCACTGACAGACAACTGCTAGACACCCTCCCATTGTACATTGATCTGCCTTGTACAACATATCTGGTGGAGTGACTACAAAAAGGACTAACACTGCAAGAAGGTGCTGGGAGGCTTGCTTTTCCATTCACTCTCGACGATCAAACCCCCCCCTCACCTCACGGGCGGCACGCTATGAAAAAATACATCCATTCCGCTCGATCCTTTCCGACAGTTGTTGCATTGCACGCTTCCACGAAAAGAGTTTGAAAATGTCCTCAAGTTTTGCACTGCATCACCAACACTGTGTTCCTCCACAGACCCCACCAGCAGGCCCGAACCATTGTGGATGCGCGCGTCCCTGGTGGTGCGGGTGCGAGGATGCGAGTGCCTCTGCTCCTGCTCGTATCATGTCATATCAGCGCTGTAGCTAATTCTGGCACCCCTTCAGCGACTGCTTCACCTCTGACACCTCCGGAAACACCAGACGACGGACCTGTCGACGCACCTGAAGAGACACCTGCGACACCGTCGCCACCGACAACAACACCAGGAACACCGGCACCTCCGACACCTCCCGACGCACCTGACGATGCACCTGTGGACGCACCTGAGGCATTACCGGAGACAGAGCAGCCCCCAATACCGGGACCACAAACTTCAGCACCGGCCACACAGGCGCCTGCCACACCTGCACCGCGAACGTCGGCACCGGACACACTGGCGCCAGTAACAATGGCACCGCCAACGATGGCACCCGCAACGCCTGGACCTCTTACACCTCCGGACACACCTGACGACGCACCTGTGGACGCACCTGAGGACACACCTGCAACAGACGCGCCGCCAACTGCTGCACCGCCCACGTCGGCACCAGCCACACCGGCGCCTGCCACACCTGCACCGCCAACGTCAGCACCAGCCACACCGGCGACTGCCACACCTGCGCCACCAACATCGGCACCAGCCACGCCGGCGCCTGCCACACCTGCACCGCCAACGTCAGCACCACACACACTGGCGCCAGTAACAATGTCACCGACAACGATGGCACCCGCAACGCCTGGACCACTGACACCTCCGGACACACCTGACGACGCACCTGTGGACGCACCTGAGGATACACCTGCAACAGACGCGCCGCCAACTGCTGCACCGCCCACGTCGGCACCAGCCACACCGGCGCCTGCCACACCTGCGCCACCAACATCGGCACCAGCCACACCGGCGCCAGCCACACCTGCACCGCCAACGTCAGCACCAGCCACACCGGCGCCTGCCACACCTGCACCTCTAACGTCAGCACCAGCCACACCGGCGCCTGCCACACCTGCGCCACCAACATCGGCACCAGCCACACCGGCGCCTGCCACACCTGCGCCACCAACGTCGGCACCAGCCACGCCGGCGCCTGCCACACCTGCACCGCCAACGTCAGCACCGGACACACTGGCGCCAGTAACAATCGCACCGCCAACGATGGCACCCGCAACGCCTGGACCTCTGACACCTCCGGACACACCTGACGACGCACCTGTGGACGCACCTGAGGACACACCTGCAACAGACGCGCCGCCAGCTGCTGCACCGCCCACGTCGGCACCAGCCACAACGGCGCCTGCCACACCTGCACCTCCAACGTCAGCACCAGACACACCGGCGCCTGCCACACCGGCGCCACCAACGTCAGCACCAGCCACAGCGGCACCTGCCACACCTGCACCGCCAACGTCAGCACCGGACACACTGGCGCCAGTTACAATCGCACCGCCAACGATGGCACCCGCAACGACTGGTCCTCTGACACCTCCGGACACACCTGACGACGCACCTGTGGACGCACCTGAGGACACACCTGCAACAGACGCGCCGCCAACTGCTGCACCGCCAACGTCGGCACCAGCCACACCGGCGCCTGCCACACCTGCGCCACCAACGTCAGCACCAGCCACACCGTCGCCTGCCACACCTGCACCGCCAACGTCAGCACCAGCCACACCGGCCCCTGCCACACCTGCGCCGCCAACGTCGGCACCAGCCACAGCGGCGCCTGCCACACCTGCACCGCCAACGTCAGCACCAGAAACACCGGCGCCTGCCACACCGGCGCCATCAACGTCAGCACCAGCCACACCGACGCCTGCCACACCTGCGCCGCCAACGTCGGCACCAGACACACCGGCGCCTGCCACACCGGCGCCATCAACGTCAGCACCAGACACACCGGCGCCTGCCACACCGGCGCCACCAACGTTAGCACCAGCCACAGCGGCGCCTGCCACACCTGCACCGCCAACGTCAGCACCAGAAACACCGGCGCCTGCCACACCGGCGCCATCAACGTCAGCACCAGCCACACCGGCACCTGCCACACCTGCACCGCCAACTTCGGCACCAGACACACCGACGCCTGCCACACCTGCGCCGCCAACGTCGGCACCAGACACACCGGCGCCTGCCACACCGGCGCCATCAACGTCAGCACCAGACACACCGGCGCCTGCCACACCTGCACCGCCAACGTCAGCACCAGCCACACCGGCGCCTGACACACCTGCACCGCCAACGTCAGCACCGGACACACTGGCGCCAGTTACCATCGCGCCGCCAACGATGGCACCCGCAACGACTGGACCTCTGACACCTCCGGACACACCTGACGACGCACCTGTGGACGCATCTGAGGACACACCTGCAACAGATGCGCCGCCAACTGCTGCACCGCCCACGTCGGCACCAGCCACACCGGCGCCTGCCACACCTGCACCGCCAACGTCGGCACCAGCCACACCGGCGCCTGCCACACCTGCGCCAATAACACCAGCACCGGATACACCGGCACCTCCCACACCTGCACCGCCAACATCAGCACCGGACACACTGGTTCCTGCCACACCTGCGCCACCAACATCAGCACCGGATACACTGGCGCCTGCAACACCTGCACCGCCAACATCACCCCCGGACACAGTGGCACCTCCCACACCTGCACCGCTAACATCAGCACCAGAGACACCGGCGCCTGCCACACCTGCACCGCCAACATCAGCACCGGATACACTGGCGCCTGCCACACCTGCACCGCCAACATCAGCACCGGACACAGTGGGACCTCCCACACCTGCGCCGCCAACATCAACACCGGATACACTGGCGCCTCCCACACCTGCACCGCCAACATCAGCACCGGATACACTGGCGCCTGGAACACCTGCACCGGACACACTGGCACCTCCCACACCTGCGCCCCGAACATCAGCACCGGATACACTGGCGCCTACCACACCGGCACCGCCAACATCAGCACCGGATACACTGGCACCTCCCACACCTGCACCGCTAACATCAGCACCAGACACACCGGCGCCTGGCACACCTGCACCGCCAACGTCAGCACCGGACACACTGGTTCCTGCCACACCTGCGCCCCCGACATCAGCACCGGGCACACTGGTTCCTGCCACACCTGCGCCCCCAACATCAGCACCAGCCACACCGGCGCCTGCCACACCTGCACCGCCAACGTCGGCACCAGCCACACCGGCGCCTGCCACACCTGCGCCAATAACACCAGCACCGGATACACCGGCACCTCCCACACCTGCACCGCCAACATCAGCACCGGACACACTGGTTCCTGCCACACCTGCGCCACCAACATCAGCACCGGATACACTGGCGCCTGCAACACCTGCACCGCCAACATCACCCCCGGACACAGTGGCACCTCCCACACCTGCACCGCTAACATCAGCACCAGAGACACCGGCGCCTGCCACACCTGCACCGCCAACATCAGCACCGGATACACTGGCGCCTGCCACACCTGCACCGCCAACATCAGCACCGGACACAGTGGCACCTCCCACACCTGCACCGCTAACATCAGCACCAGACACACCGGCGCCTGCCACACCTGCACCGCCAACGTCAGCACCGGACACACTGGTTCCTGCCACACCTGCGCCCCCAACATCAGCACCGGGCACACTGGTTCCTGCCACACCTGCGCCCCCAACATCAGCACCAGACACACCGGCGCCTGCCACACCTGCACCGCCAACATCAGCACCGGACACAGTGGGACCTCCCACACCTGCGCCGCCAACATCAACACCGGATACACTGGCGCCTCCCACACCTGCACCGCCAACATCAGCACCGGATACACTGGCGCCTGGAACACCTGCACCGGACACACTGGCACCTCCCACACCTGCGCCCCGAACATCAGCACCGGATACACTGGCGCCTACCACACCGGCACCGCCAACATCAGCACCGGATACACTGGCACCTCCCACACCTGCACCGCTAACATCAGCACCAGACACACCGGCGCCTGGCACACCTGCACCGCCAACGTCAGCACCGGACACACTGGTTCCTGCCACACCTGCGCCCCCGACATCAGCACCGGGCACACTGGTTCCTGCCACACCTGCGCCCCCAACATCAGCACCAGACACACCGGCGCCTGCCACACCTGCACCGCCAACAGCAGCACCGGACACAGTGGCACCTCCCACACCTGCGCCGCCAACATCAGCACCGGATACACTGGCGCCTACCACACCTGCACCGCCAACATCAGCACCGGATACACTGGCACCTCCCACACCTGCGCCGCCAACATCAGCACCGGGCACACTGGTTCCTGGCACACCTGCGCCGCCAACATCAGTACCAGGCACACTGGTTCCTGCCACACCTGCACCGCCAACATCAGCACCGGACACACTGGCACCTCGCACACCTGCGCCGCCAACATCAGCACCGGATACACTGGCGCCTGCCACACCTGCCCCGCCAACATCAGCACCGGGTACACTGGCGCCTGCAACACCTGCACCTCCTACGTCAGCACCTGACACACTGGTTCCTGCCACACCTGCGCCACTAACGTCAGCACCAGCCATACTGGCGCCTGCCACACCTGCGCCGGCAACATCAGCACCGGACACACCAGTGGTGTCATCGACGTTGTCTGTGACGCGAACTGTGTCTCCGTCTACGACTCCGACACCGACGGGAACGCTGTCTGCGACACAGACGAGCACCGTCAGCACTACACCTTCTGCTGCCGCAACGCCAACTCTCTCTGAAACAGTGTCTGTGACACGGAGTGTGACTGCCAGTGCGACACCATCACCCACGGCTACGGTGTCAGTCAGCCGCACCGACACTGCGACACCCACGGTATCTGACACCCTGTCTGTGACCCCGTCTCCATCCAGCACCGGAACACTGTCTCTGACTCAATCGCTGACGACGACTGCAACAGGTTCCCTGACGCTGTCTCCCTCTGTGACAGAATTCCTTTCACAGACTGTGACCGTGACGGCGACTCCAAGCGGCACAGTGTCGTTTTCCCTCACTGTGTCTCCGTCTGCGACTCGCACACCGACATCGACGGGAACGTTGTCTGCGACACAGACGAGCACAGTCAGCACTCCACCTTCTGCTACCACAACGCCAACGGCCACCCCTTCATGGAGTGCTACCGGCACACAGAGCGCCACCCTCACACCATCTGTGACACGGAGTGTGACTGCCAGTGCGACACCATCACCCACGGCTACCCTGTCAGACAGCCGTACCGACACTGCGACGCCGACTGCATCTGACACCCTGTCTGTGACCCCGTCTCCATCTGCGACGCCCACTGTATCTGTGACACTCTCTCGGACCAGCAGTGCAACACCTTCCCTGACACACTCCGTGACAATGCCTGTTACACCGACCCCCACTATGACCAGGACTGTTTCTGCGAGCATCACCGCTTTGGGTTCTGCCACGCTGTCCCTGACGCTCCCTTCTGCCACAGTGTCGGCGACGCCTTCTCCAACACCTTCTGCCACCGTGGGCTCGCTGTCATTCACCTTCTCCTTGACCGCCACCCCGTCCCAAAGCGTCTCCCTCACGTCTTCCGTGACCCCCTCCGTGTCGACCACGGACACGCCAACCCTGTCGCTGTCGCTGCCCATCTTCTCCCCACTCACGGGTGTGTGGATTGTCGCCTACACCCCATCTGACGGGGGGCCAGTCACCACCGATGTGCTGAACATCGACGCAGGCGGGGTCGGGCGCTTCACGGCACTCTCCGGTGGGAGCTTCACGGTGTCACTCCGTGGGCCGGAGCTCAGGTACTCATGGCAGGACACGTCAGGCGGGATGAACAACGACCACTACACCTACACTGCCTCTGCAGTGCTGCACGGCGAAAGGTACTGCGTGCAGGCAAGCGGCTACTGCGCAACCGCCACCCTCACACGGCTTGTCTACGGGGGGACGCGCCCTGCGGAAGGGACACCCACGCAATGCCCGCCCCCCTTCCCCTTCGCCTCCGAGGCAGGCGGGGAGTGCTGCTCGCAGCCCTGGGGTGCGGAATGCGGCGGCGGCTCCACAGTGTGCCCACAGCCGCCCTGCACGGACGGCGCGCTGCAGCAGCCGGAGACATCCGGCTTCACATCCCTCGGGGGCGGCGTGTGCCTCGATGCAGAGGGGCGGCAGGCCATCAATGCCTACCGCATGCCGCTGCAGCTGCTCCCCGCCGAGCTGCAGCTGTCGCGGTGCCGTGGCGAATGCCTGTCCCTCGCCGCATGCACAGGGTACCAGCTGCGCACAGCAGGGGGCAGCCGCACCTCCTGCGACCTGCTGGTGCCCTTCGGGCAGGTGGCGAACCCGCTGTGGCCGCTTGTGGGGGGCACCGGCTCCGGCATGGTGCCCTCCGCTGTGCAGGCGTCGGGCGACAGTGTCGAGTGTTTTGTCCGCAACGCCGCCAGCGAGCCAGGCGTGGAGATGCTGCCGCTGGGCAGCGAGTGCTGCGCCTGCCCATCCGGGTCTGAGGCTGTGCAGGCGGGCAGCAGCAGCCAGCAGGCGTGCGCTGCGGGGTGCCTGCAGGATGCCTTCTGCGCCGCATCCGAGTGGCGCACCGCAGGGGGTGGCACATGCGTGCACCACATCAACGCAACATCTGTCGGCACTGCGCCCGGCGCGTGTGAGGGGTGCCACCTGAAGAGCCGGCATGTGGATGTGGGGCGCGCTCCCGAGGGAGGATGCTGCTACTTCGGCAGCACGCCCCTCGCCGACCACCAGGCGGAGGCGGGCATCGCACCGGTGTGCGACGTGTCGGAGGAGACCTGCCGTGACATGTGCGCGCAGCTGCAGACGTGCCACGCCACAACGCACATCTCTGTCAACACAACTGCCTGCGGTGCATCGGAATGCCGCCTCCAAACAACACCGTGGACGTCGGAGCTCGAGGCATCGCAGTGCCGTGCGGGCGACACAGCGTCCTGCTCGCTGCGCCTCCGCCGCACACACAGGCTGGAGGGTGGCAAGACCTGCCCGGCAGGGCTGCACGTCGGCAACGCCACGGAGTGCCGTGCTGCTGCCGCTGCTGCGGGGCTGCTCTTCACAGAGCCTGCAACCGGCCCCCTTTCGGGCGATCCGCACGGCTGCTGGTTCAACGCAAAGCAGGGCTCGCTGCACTACACCCAGGGCGGCAGCACCGACGCCGCAGACATCACCTGCCCCACGGCAGGGGGGCGCTGCCTGGCCCTCTGCCGGCAGGCCCTCCCGCCGCCCGAGGTTGCCACCTGGAAGGGGTGCTTCAGCGCGGCCCACCTGGACTCCCCTGTGGGGCCCTTCCGCCCCGAGGCTGGGGGTGCTGCGACACACACCTACTGCTATGCACGGTGCTTCGCATACCGGCACTACCTCCTGAGGCACGAGGGGAACGGCGCAGGCCAGGCATGCTGGTGCACAGACCAGAAGCCAGCCACGTTGGGCAACCCGCTGGCGGACTGCAGCGTGTGTGCCACCGAAGTGTCTGACACGACAGGAACTGTGTGCGTGCATCAGCGGAGGCCGTCGGGATGCGGGCTGAAGGGTGCGGTGCAGACATACACAGAGTGCGACGGGTCGGAACCCGTCGGTGCCGTGTCTGCGGAGGAGTGTGACGCGGCCTGCACGGCGGACACCTCCTGCAACTACTTCAGCTGGGACCGCAGATCGCAGTGCAGGCTTGCCAGGTCAGGCAGCTGCACCGCAGTGCCCTCTTCCTTCTTCGACACCTACACCAAGGCCCACTGTGCTTACGACACGGAGGCGCTCCCCCCTGTGCCGAAGCCGCTGGCCTACCCCTTCCTCCACGCAGGGCGTGGGGGCGGGCTGTGCCAGGCGTTGTCCAGCGACCCGACAGCTGCCCGGAAGGTGGGATGGTGTGGGTTCCAGCCCAGCAGGACTGGGGTCTGCAAGAAGGCACCCGACTCGCGCAACACACCCTTCGTGGCGCTGGATGGGTTCTGCTCCTGCGGGAGGGCCGCATGCGACGCCGCGACCGGGCTGTGCGTGCTGCAGACGGAGGCACCTGTCGTCATCACGCCTGTCCCCACCCCTGATGGGATCATCGATGTCAACTCCACCCGCCCTTCGCTGGCCTACCGAGGGATCGGGCGCTGCATCAACCTTGCCGGGCGCTACTACACTGAGTACGGGATGAGCCTGACGCACTCATCGGGCGGCGTGTACGAAGGGGATGCTGTTCTGCAGGAGGAATGCAAGCGTGTGGGTGTTGCTGCGGCACGCGACACCTGCTACGTGAAGGGGGTGGCCTTCATCGGCAGGGCTGCGGGCGGGCCGCAGTGCATCCTGGCACGCGAAGTGCGTGCCGACGAGCCGCAGGAGCTGAGGACCAGCGCCGGGGTGCTTGCCTTCCTCTCGCGAGGTGCGGCCTTCGCCCTCCCCTCCGGGGGCGACGGCTTGGCACACGCCGTGTGCTTTGCCTACCTCGAGGACAAGTGCACCTACTCCGACGGCTGCCGCGGCTGCCAGGGTGAGTGCTCCGTGGGGGGCGACGGGCGCTGCATCGACGACACCGAGGGCACCGCCTGCTACTCCCCGTGCGGTGGTGGATTCCTCGAGACCTGCACCGAAAGCAGGCGTGCGTCGTACAACCTCACAGACAAGCCTGCATCCCAGTGGCAGAGCCCTGCAGCGCGTGAATCGCAGAGGGCTGTGCAGACAGCAGGTGTGGCACGCCTGCTGGAGTATGTCTTCGTGACGGAGGCGGCGACATGCGAGGAGGCAGGGATGGTGACGATGGCGGATGAGGGTGAGTGTCGCATCGCCCTGTGTGCCGCTTCGGACACAGAGTTCTTCGCGGACATCCCGGCGACGTCAGACGGGCCCATCCCCGCCGGCTGCACGGCGCGGTGCACACACGGCGTCGGCACAGAATGCATGTTCGGCGGTGCGACCTTCCTCTCCTCCGGCAACACCCCCAGCACCACCAGCTGCAAGGAGAGCGCCCTCCGCGGCATACGGTGTGTCTGCAGGAAGGACATGGGACCCCCCGTGCTGCCTGTCGACGCCGCCGAATGCCCCCCGCTCGCAGCCCCCGCCACAGAGTACTACCTGCAGGACAGCGGCCCCGGCTGCGGTGTGGGTGCCCCTGTCTCACACACGGGTGTGCCAGCCGGCCCCATCGCCAGCACCATCATCGACATCACAGACGAGGCGGAGTGCCGTGCTGCCGCATGCTTGTTCTACGGCGTGGCTGTTGGGACCGGGGCTCTGCCCCGCTGGGGGGGTTTCCCCGTGAAGGGGCTGGACGGCGTGCGCCCCCCGTACACAGGGCGTCTGGATGGGAGCGGCTACACGTCGGCGCTCACCGGGGATGAGCAGTGGGGCGGTGGCTGCAGCGTGGTCCTGCCGGTGGATGGGGATCTGAAGAAGGCACAGCCCTACGCCGTGTGGTCTGTGCCGCCCAACCTGTGCCCCGGGCTCGACCTCGCGTCGTGCACGCTCGCGCGGGGCTGCCGCGTGCAGGCGGGTGTTTGCGTGACACTCCACGAGGGCTTCGGGCTGTGCACCCTCGCCACCCCCTGCCTGTGCAGGCGAGACCCAGCAGCTGTGGATGCGCCGCCGCCGCCGCCCGCCCCCGAGGACCCGCACGCCTATGACGAGCAGTGCCCCATCAGCGTGGACTACTTCGGTTCCGGGAAGGTGGTGCAGTGCAACCCCTGCCGCGGGTCGACTAGCTCTGCGTTCCAGTGCACGGAGGGGGACTACGAGGACATCGCGGTGTCGGTTGCGGAGGGTGAGACGTGGACCCGGGTGTACCCCGCGCGTGCGGCGAACACCGTGGACCTGCAGGGCTTCCAGAAGGTGTCTGTGACGAAGTACATGGTGTCGGGGGAGGCAACCCTCGCCGCGATGGTGGGGGGCCTGCCGAAGCTCACCGGCCCGATGTTCAACAGCTCTGTGGCGCAGTACCACTGCCTCACCCCGTTTGGGACGGAGGCGTCGACGGCGACATGCACCGTTGCGTCGTGCGGCCCGCTGGCGGTGTCCGTTCGCGCGACCGGAGGGAGTGCGACGGTGACGGTGCGTGTGTGCCTGCACCCCAACACGGAGGTGGAGTGCGTGTGTGGGCGCACTGCTGCTGACGGGCTGCCGCACGGCGAGTGTGCCACGGCAAAGCCCCCGCGCAGCATGCTGGACAGGGAGTCGGGGCGTGTGGTGCAGGTGCCCAGCTCGATGTGCCGCTGCTCCGCAAACCACGGGCGCTCCAGCGCCTCTGGCGACGTCGACTGCACGCAGTGCGCAGAGGGTTCGTTCCCGGAGTACGGCAGCCAGGTGTGGACCACCAACGTCACCTTCCCCGACCTGGCGGAGACACGTGCACCTGCGTGCTCACTGCGCTGTGCACAGTGCGGGGATGTCGCCTGCGGGTCGTACAACCCAGCCCTGGAGCGGTGTTTCTGCCTCGGGATGCTCTCGGGCCCGACGTGCGCGGACAGCTGCGCACCCGGAAGGTACGGGATGTTCTGCAACGAGACGTACGTCCCGCTTGCCTACCAGGCCACCAAGGACCTGCAGGCGGCCGGCTGGACCTCACCCCCGTGGAGCATCGCGCCCCAGTCGCACGTCTCCCTGGTGCTGTCTGCAGGGTCTGCAGAGCTCCTGACACGCGTGCAGGTGCGTGTGATGCACAGCCTCCCTGGCGCCGCGGTGCAGCCGCTGCCCCCTCTGCAGCCCTCCGCAGGCACCGTGCAGGCTGCGTACTACGGCCCCATCATGAGCGACCGCGCCGCCTCCGTCGACGAATACTACCTGCACGTCCTCCGGGGCGGGAAGGTGTACGTGTACAGGTTCGCACCCGACCCCACACGCGCCGTGGTGCAGGGAGCCTTCACCCTGCACCACGAGGCCTACATCAGGGACTACTACCAGCCGGCAGGGCTCGATGTATGCGCCTCTGAGGCTGTGTTCGGCCCGACCTACGACACAGACTACGACGGTGCGGTGTACGTCCAGGCCCGGGCCGGGGCCCTGCAGCAGCTGCTGCTGGTGAAGGGGCAGCGCGTGTGCTACGCCTCTGGTGTGGACAGGCTTGTCTTCTCCCTGCAGGGCAGCGGCGACATCTCCGACGCCTTCGCGCTGCCCTGGTCGTGGTCGCTGGAGGTCTTGGGCGAGCCCTCCCGGCTGAACGGGTTCGACCCGCAGTACGACCCGCAGTGCCAGTGGAGCGCACGGCAGCCGCCCTGCCGCGACACCACGCGCAACACATCGTGGGACGCCGTGGGCACCGCCTTCGGCTCCCTGGTGCTGGTGTCGGGGTCACGCCTCCGCTCCATCAGCCGCTTTGCCGAGCGCTGCTGCGGGGAGACCGTGCAGTGCACCTGCTGGGAAGGCCTGCTCGCATCCCTCCCTGGCGGCTACACCCCTGCAGGCCCAGGGTCGGGGCAGGTGGCGGCGTCACGCGCCGCAGTCTCCTCCCTGTGGCAGGCCTTCGCCGAGGGCGCAGTGCAGGATCTCGGCCCGGGCCCCGCCCCGGTCGGCGCGCTCGGCAGCGGCACCGCCTTCACCGCAGTCGCAGGGCTTGCGGGCTCTGTGGCGCTGCGGGTCACCCCTCCGACACTCCTCTTTGAGGAGCACCGGGTGCACGTGCTGGGGTTCGGCGATCTGCGCACCGCAACCGCAACCGCAACCGCGATGCCGACGTCGGAGCTGCTGCCGCGCATGCTGCTGCCCTCACGCCTCTCCGTGACGACGCAGTCCACGACACGCGGCGCGGTTGCCATCGCAGGCGCCGGTGTGGTGGAGGGGGCCGACGCGCTGCACTTCGCCATCGCCGTGCAGGACGAGGTGGGGCGCGACGTCTACCTCAACAACGACCGCATCGTGCCGCTGCTGCTGGAGTGCGGAGAGGCGGTCAGCATCGACTCACAGCGCGACGTCCACACCCTCTCCAACACATCCGCAGCAGGCCTGCAGGACGCGCTGTGGGACGAGCGGGACTGCACCTCCAACACAACGGCAACCTTCGTCGGCAGCGCCGCACTGGGGGTGGACATCCCTGCTGGCGCTGGGCAGACGGACATCGCCTTCTCCGGCATCGGGATCACACGCACAGGGCGCTACCTGATCCGCTTCGTGCATGCCAAGAGCGGGGCACAGGGCGTGAGCATGCCCATCGTGGTGGTGCCAACAGACTGCGCCTCCTTCTCCGGCACCGCCTACGAGTGCACCTCGCAGTGCACGCCTGACGAGGTGCCGCCCGGTCAGCAGGCCACCCTCACCTGCGACTTCGGTGTGTCCAGCCTGATGTCGTGGATGCAGCTCTCTGTGCAGGCTGCAGCCCCCCTGTCCGTCGGCGTCTCCCTCACTGCAGTGCAGGCGTGCTGCCACGGGCGGGGCCTCTGCTGTGCAGGCAACGCCCCCTGTGAAGGCGACTACGACTACGCCTCTGTGGCAGCCGCCGCGGCCGCCACTGCGCCACCCACCCAGTGTGAGTGCTTCAAAGACCCCACCAACGGGTTCTGGGACCAGCGCCACAGCTGCCTGCAGTGCAAGGCAGGATTCTCGGGGAGCACCTGCACCGACTTCATCGGGCCGTCTGCCGAGGCAGGCTTCGGCAGATCTCTGGACATCGGGGATGCTGCTGTGGCGGTGTTCCCCGTGCAGGCGGAGGCACCTGTCGCTGTGAATGTCACCGGGCTGTCCGGCCAGAACGGGGAGGATGCGGACGTCTGGCTGGCGTTTGTCGCCTGCCCTGGGCAGGAGGGGATCTACACCAAGGGGGCGCTCGCCCCAGGGGAGCTGGCCCCTGTGTGCTCGGGGCATGGCTCCTGCACCTTCGACACGGCTGCTGCCGCTGGGCGCTGCCTGTGCACCCCCGGCTACAGCGGGGCGGACTGCTCCCAGGCGTGCTGCAGCGGGCACGGCACATGCACAGGCGCTGCTTCCGCCGGAACAGAGGGCACCCCCTGTGTGTGCCACCACAACCAGCGCGACGGGGCGTGGGCCCCTGCCCCCACCGTGTGCGAGGGTGGGCGGTGCAGCGGGCCCGGCGGGTCCGACGTGCACCCTGCGTCGTGGTGTCTGCGCCTCGCTGACGCCACAGGCCTGCTGGAGGGCTGCGCGCCTGCAGCACACCAGGGCAACAGCAGCCGCGCCTGGGTCAGCTGGCGCGGCCTGCCTGCCGCCGGGCCCGGTGACCTGGACCACGCCCGGCTGCGCATCAACACCACCGTGCTGGAGGGGTGCACCGGGGCGCAGCCCTTCCACGTCTACGCCACGCTGCCCGAGGGCACTGCGCGGGGCCCTCCCGCCAGCAGGGGCAGCCCTTCGGTGCCTGCCGGCGACTGGTGGCAGCCCGGGGTGCTCCCCTGCGGGCGTGCCGTGCTGCCGGGGGAGGCTCTGGGGTGCGGCCCGTCAGCCGAGCTGGACCCCGTGTCGCAGACTTGCGTCTGCCGCAGCGGCGACACCGCCTTCTGCCTGCTCGGGCGCTGTGTGTCCACCTCATCAGAGCCGCGGTGCGACGCGCCGCCGCCCGACCAGCCCGGCGATGCCTCAGACCCCTGCCGTGTCAGCTGGGCTGTGCCCGGCCCCCCCTCGGGGCGCATGCGCCTGCAGGGCGGGCTGTGCCGGTGCTGGACGCAGCAGGCGAGCAGCGATGCGACGGAGCGCCTTGCCTGTGTGGCAGGGGCGTGTGTGCCGCAGGCGGCGAGCCTCCAGTACACCTGGGACAGCACGCGCCTTGCGGGGGTGCTGCATGGTGCAGCGGACAGCCCTGCCGAGGCCAAACAGCTGCAGTGGGGCTGGGATGTCCGCAGCGCGGCCCCTGCAGAGCTGCTCTCGCAGGTGGGGTGGTGGCGGCAGGCCCCTGCCGCCCCTGGCGTGCAGCAGCATGAGGTGGACGTGGGTGCCTGGCTGAGGCGCGTGTCGGGCGGGATCCAGAATGCGACGTTCGACGTGTCGTTCGTGGTGGTGCCCGGGGCAGGGGCGTGCCCCGCCGCGGTGCAGGGCGCGGAGCTTGTCGTGCGGCACAGGGGCAGGCGGCAGCCCTCGCGCCTCTTCCTGTCGCTGGAGGACGGGGGCAGGTCGGAGGCGCAGCACCTGCACCCCTTCTACGCGGCACACACGTTCGACTCCCCGGAGGCGCTCGCAAACAGCGGCGACGGCGATGCCTCGCACAGCCGCAAGCTGCTGCGGTATATCCACGCCGATGTTGCGTCCGGAGATGCGCAGCTCAGCAAGCGGTGCGGCACCGGGGCCTCCTGCGTGTGCCCTGGGGACATGATGTTCCAGGATGCGGTGGACTTCACACAGGTCGGGGAGCATATGTACTTCCTGGCGGTGGGGGACGTGGAGAGCGCGGGTGGGGCCCAGCCGGGTGCATGCAACGGTGCATACCAGGGTGCACGCGAGATCTTCCACACCAAGGGGTATGCCCTCGACGCACAGCTGGGGTCTGGCACTGGCAGCTCGCGCGGCCTGTGGGCAACGCGTGCTGCGTCACGCCTCGGGACGTCCGTGCTCCCGAACACCAGCAACATCGACAGCGTTGCCAACATGGATGTGTTCACGCGGGCGAAGGAGCTCGCGGCGATGGACCTGCCGGCAGGATGGGCGGGCAGCGGCAGCACGGCACTCTCGGGGAGGATGCTTGTGTTCGCCAGCGCGCACCTCCCCATCCCCGCCCTTGCAGGCGGGGGGGGCCTGCCGCAGCTCTTTGCGGCCACACTGGACAGCAGGTCGGGGGCGCTTGTGCAGATCTGGCGTGCCGGGAAGACCAGCGTGTTCGTGTCACATGTCACCGTGGTGAGGGTGGGGGGGCGCGACTACACCTTCTACCTTGCCCAGAGCAGCGCCGTGCACATGCGGTACGCACCGAGCGACCCGCCGTGTGCGGGCAAGGCGTCCACGCTGGGCTGTGCGGGTGCAGGTGCCTCCGGCCCCCCCAGGTACGCGCGTGCCACGCGGCTGGACGTGTGGGTGTTTGACGGGGAGGGGGAGCGCCGCATCGCTGCGGCGCAGGGGCAGAACGTGGACCCCTGCACGCACCAGCAGAACCACCCGGGCTTCACGGCGGTTGGCGGGTCTGTGGCCTTCCTGTTCGACGATGGGGTGGGCGGCGTGGGGCTGCACCGCTGGCAGCCTGCTGCCCGCAGCACCGCGGCAGCAGCGCGTGTGACGCTGGTCGACACTGCGGGTGCGACGTACACGCCCTTCCTGTCCCCCCTGCACAAGGGCCCTGCCGGGATGGTGGCGGCAGGTGGGCACCTCGTGCTGCCCCTGGCGCTCGACACGTCTGTGCAGCACACGGGGCAGCAGGAGCCTGGCTGCCTGGCGCAGCCTGAGTGCACGCAGGACACTGTGCTGCACGTGTTCCAGAAGACGATGCCGTGCCTCAACCCAGGGCGGGGCAACGTGGAGCTGTACGCCGTGCACCTGGGCAACAGCAGCACAGGCGTGGCCACGCTGGTCCACGATCCCAACGGCCCACAGGTGTCGAGCGACCCTGTCTGGCTGCGGGAGGTGCGGACGCCGGGACGCACAGGGTTCGTGTGGGTCGGGCACGACGGCGGGGCGACCAACATCGGGGTGCACCTCACGAACCACACGCAGGCAGGCGTGCAGCACCCTGCCCCGCAGTTCCTGGCGCCGGAGCAGCAGACGCTGTACTACACCAGCACCGCAGGCACCACGCCCGGCGCATGGCACACCACAGCGCTGTGGCGCCCGGGAGCGCCTGTCGACATCAACGTGCAGGTGGTGTGGGAGGGGGCGCTGTACTTCTGGGCCTACAACGCGACAGAGCTGAATGCGACCTACGACAGCCCCTCGCTCGACCCCGGCCCTTCCGTGCCGTGCAACGCGCCAGGCCGTTCGCAGTGGGTGCGGTGGGATTCCGGGGGCGAGGGGATGCACACAAACGTGATGAGCGGCGCCAACGTGCCTGCCTACGCAGGGTGCACCCGCGTGCTGCACCGGGTGGATGACGACGGCACGGTGTCACCCGTGCTGAGGGGCGGGGACGCCGACGGCGTGGGTGCACCCCGCCGCCAGTGCTGCCCGCCTACCTACAACACGGACTCGCCCACCACCGGGGCAGTCTGGCCTGACACGGCACGCCAGGCAGGCCGCGTGTGCAAGGCTGCGGACAACACAGGCGGCTGCCCCGTCTCCACGGCAGGTGTGCCCAGGCCTGCCGGGTGTGCCCTGTGCGACGCCTCGGTGTACCCACGCGACGGGCCACCGCCCCTCTACTCCACCCTGCATGCCTGGAAGGCACCCCACGCGGGGTGGTGGTTCACCGGCTTCCAGTCTGCCTGGGCGCAGAGCACGGGAGCTGCCGGCGGTGATGCCTACCGTGTCGGGGGGTTTGCGTGGCGCGAGCACTGGCCACGCACCGCAGCCGTGTGGGAGCCGAAGGCGGTGCCCCAGCGCAACGACTGCGACGACTGCGCCCCAGGGTTCTACGGGCAGGGCTGCGTCAGGAGCTGCCCGCTGCCGGCGTGCGGCGGGGTGTCCCGCCAGACATGCCTCGCACCCTCCTGCGCTTGGAATGCCACCAGCAGCGAGTGCCGCCCCGTGCCCTGCTCGGGGCACCCCTGCAGCGACGGGCTGCTGGGCAGCGGTGCGTGCCTCTGCCCCGAGGGCACCTGGGGCTACGCCTGCGAGCACGGCGCTGCACCCCCGGGGGTGGGCACGACACACCTGCTCCCTGCCGCATTCGACACGACGCTGGACCTGGGGTGCACCGCAGGCACCACTTGCACCCCCACCGCCGCCGCCTGCGCCGCCTGGGAATGCGGCGCCCTCAACGACGAGCCGTGCTGCGGCAGGGCACCGGCACCCCTCGCCGTGTCTGCCACGGCGGTGTCCGTCGTGTCCTTCGCCACCGCAGGCGCAGGCCCGCTGGGCGGGGCGGGCAGCCAGACGCTACTGGTGCTCCGCGAGGCTGAAAGGCGGTGCGACGGGACCACCGCTGCGGTGCTGCGCGTGCTGCTGCTGCCTGTTGATGCGGGTGTGGACGTGCAGGCGGTGCACGGCGTGCCTGTGGAGGCCCCCCTCACACCCGACGACGTGCTGCTGTGGAACCTCTCTGCGCTGCCCGTGCTCGCGGAGGTGTTGCGGACGGGGCCAACAGGGCTCGGCTCCGAATGGGTGGTGCCGCTCGACGCGGATGCCCTCGCAGCACACTCCGGCACAGGCGCTGCGTCTGTGTCGCTCCTGCTCTCTGCCACAGGCGGGTGCCGCTGGCTCTTCACCTCCCGCGAGCACCACGCGGGCTGGCCTGAGGACTGTGCTGACGGGCGGTGTGAAAGCGGGAACAGCGCCCCACGGAAGGCTGGGTACGCCATACGTGCCTCCGCGTCACACGCAGCCCTGCTTGCTGTGACGCAGGGGGGCACTGGCAGCGGTGTACCCGCACCTGCTGCTGAGCAGCATCCGCTTCTGCGTGCGGAGCACAGTGCAGGCGGTGCGGGACCCATCTCCCGCATCGACTTGGAGAAGATGGAGCAGGCGGAGCTCGCCCCCCCAGCGCTGCGCAGCATCACGCAGGCAGCCCTGTGCAGCGAGGTGGGGCTGCAGCCGTCTGTGCAGTGTGCAGAGCTGGCGCCCCTCGCAGCCGGGTTCGGCGTGCTCGTGGTGCAGGGGCTGTCGAGGACGTCCTCCGTGCGGGCGGACGTGTCGTGGACGCCGCGCGGCGCCTTCGGCAGCGCCTCGCTGGGGGCGTGTGTGCGGGGGAGCCGCGAGGGGGAGGGGCGGTGGGCGGGCGACTTCTGCCTCGACTGCGACTTCCGCTACACAGGCCCCACCTGCTCTGCGTATCAGCCCGATGCCTGCAGCGAGGCGACGTGCAGCCCGGATGTGGGGGCGTGTGTGTGGGACACGCGCGCGTCCAGCCTGCACCAGCAGTGCCTGTGCGACGCGGGGTACATCGGGCTCGACTGCGGGGTGCAGTGCAGCGACTCGGGGACCGGGAATTCATCCGGGTGCCACGGGCACGGGCGCTGTTCCGGTGCCGGGACGTGCGAATGCCACTCCGACAGCGTGCAGGGCTTCTGGGCTGGGGACAGCTGCAACGTGTGTGCGGAGGGGATGTACGGCGAGGCCTGCACGAAGCGCTGCCAGTGCGTGAATGGGGTGTGCGACAAGGAGTCGGAGGACGGGACCTGCACGAAGGGGTCGTGCAAGGCAGGCTTCGCCGGATCCTTCTGCGACCGCTGCGTCACCGGGCGCACCGGGGCCGACTGCCAGGTGGAGTGCTTCAACGGCCTCTGTGGCAAGGGGAAGTGCGGGGATGGCGGGTGCGTGTGCCAGGTGAACTACTTCCGGGATGTGGCCTCCAGGTCCTGCGACCTGCACTGCGTCGCAGGGGAGGAGTGCCACGGGAATGGGGTGTGCCCGCCCCCCGGGGTGGACACGACACCGGCAACCCTGTGCACGTGCTATCAAGACGAGGTGCGCGGGCACTGGGACCAGGCCACGCGCTGCAAGACGTGTGCTGCGTCGTTCTGGGGGACCCACTGCACCGAGGCCTGCAGGTGCAACAACCACGGGACTTGCCACACGGTGACGGGGGCCTGTGAATGCTTCAACGACGGCGTGCGCGGGCACTTCTCAGGCACCTCCTGCAGCCTGTGTGCCAGTGGGTACACAGGCGACGCCTGCCTCGACGCTGTTGTCGCAGAGGGTGTCGCACAGATCGGGGCGGCCTACACCTTCAGCTCCGGGCACCGCGAGGCTGTGGTGCCTTCGGGCGCACGTGGGGCGGCCCACCTCTACCTGACGCAGGAGACGGGGGCGCCGACTGAGATCTTCTTCAGCTCTGCTGGGGAGGTCCCGGTCGGGACCTTTGGTGCGGCCATCAACGTGTGGTCGAAGCCGCACACAGATTCGGTCGACTTCCGCACTGCAGGCACAGGCACAGGCACAGGCGCAGAGTCAGCCCAAGGGACACACGCATCCCGCAGCGCGGCGTACGTCGGCCGCATCCATGTTCACACTTACGGCGAGGGGTTGTTGATGGGGACGAGCGTCGCCGGCATGTTCACATCCGGAAGGTTCCTGTACGCCGTCGTGCACGACACTGACGGGCGGTCGTACGTCGGGCGCTTCTGGTCTGTGTCGGGGCCACGGTGCCTGATGTGCCTCGCGCTCGCGGGGAATCGTGCTGCTTCGTACACAACCCTCGTGGGGCACAGCAGGGTGTGCACTGTGCGCACCTGCACGCCTGGGCAGGCGGTGCTGCTGGACGACGGGGAGGCAGGTGTCGTGGAGGGTGTGGCCTCAAGCAGCCGCACTGGGGTGGTGCTGCTGGACGACGGGCCGCGCATAGCCGTGCGCACACGGCTGGCCGAGCGTGTCGAGGTTGCTGCCTCACGCCTCACGGCGGTCCCCTCTGTCGCGCCTGTGGGGCCCGGCGGGCGCGGCAAGGTGCTTGCCTGGGGGCGTTCGCCCCGGCTGCAGGTGGCGTTCGTCGCTGTGCAGCACGGCGGGGCGTGCTGGCTGTCTGTGGTGCACACAGGCAGCGAGACGGGCTTCGCGGCGCAGGAGCCGCACTTGCTGGCCGCATCGGGCACGGTGACCTCGCTGCTTGTGCACAACGTGGCGTGGAGCAGCGAGGTGGTGCTGCTGTTCGTGCTGGGTGCCGACGGGTTGGGCGAGCCTGTGCTGGAGATGCTCGTCGTCAGGGCCAGCTCCTCCTCGCCCTACGTGGGTGTCCGTTCCGTGCTGCAGGCCACACCCGCCATCTGCTCGGTGTATGTGTGCACCAGGCTGGAACGCCTCATCCCTCTGGGCGGGCTGCAGGCAAGCAGGGACGAGCGCCTCCGCCACGAGGGCGACACCGCACTGCTGCTGGTGCAGACGGTGCAGCGCGGCGCGTCCCTCGTGGTGGGGTACGCAGCGCAGCGTGTCAACCTCAGCGCTGTGAAGGACACAGACCTGTCCCCGGCAGCCGACCATCCCCTGTGCATGCAGCACCTGTCTGCCGAGGCCTGCCGTGGCGCGCTGTGCACGTGGGACGGTGCGGCGTGCACCCGGGTGCGGGAGCGCTTCTTGGCAGGCGCGCAGGGGCGGACCGGGATCACGGGTGCTGAGGTGGACGTGCACACCGGGAAGGTGTACCTCACTGTGGGTGGGGACAACCCAACGCTGCCAAGCGTGGTGCTGCGCATCGACGCCCTCACTCTGATGTACGAGCGGAGCCGCGCCCTGCGCTACGGGGCGTCCAGTGCCGATCCGCAGGTGGCAGTCGGGACCCTGCTCGACAACGACCGCGGGGCCCTGTTCGTCAGCCTGCGCACAAAGCCTGCCAGCGTGCTGGTCCTCAGCCTGCACGAGGTGGAGTCCGTGTCGCCGGATGTGAGCGACCTGCTGCACGGCGGCACGCAGATCACGGTGCGGGGCCTCGGGTTCTTCCCGCTGCCCGGCACGGTGCCCCTGTGCCGCATGGGGGAGCTGGTGTCGCAGGGCCGGTACGCCCTTGCGGGGGGCCACACGGGCAGCACGGCAACCCACACCATCGTGTGTGTCGCGCAGAGCGCCACCACCACCTCCACGGCGTGCCTGTCGTACCCCCTCGAGGTGTCGCTGTCTGCTGCCGACCCGCGCTTCTCCGACTCGCAGGTGCTTGTCGCCCGCATCGCCACACCCATGATCCTCTCTCTGGGCACCGCAGCCCTGGCCGCAGCGGACCAGGGGGACAGGGCATGGCTGGCTGCCGTCTCTGCAGGCGATGTCGGCGTGGTGGGCCCTGTGCGGGACCCTTGGGGTGGCACAGACCCGCGCCTCATCCAGGCCGAGGCAACAGGGCCGTACAACGAGCCGGTGGCTGTCGTGGTTGCGGGTGCCGGCTTCCGGCATTCTGCACATTCCATGTGCCGGATGAACGGGGTTGTCAGCAGCGTGACCTTCGCTAGCTCGCTGCGTGTCCTCTGCAGGCAGCCTGTGCTGCACGGCGGCCCTGCCAGGGTCACCGTGGAGGTGACGATGGACGGGCAGCACTTCACCGCCTCCAACACGACGCGGAGCTTCTACTACGCAGTGGGCGACGCCAACAAAATCGATGCATTCGCCGTCTGCAGTCCCGGTGCTGGCGCTGGGTGCATGACTGCCCTGAAGTCAGAGCCGGTGACGCGCCTCCCGACAGTCGCTGCCGCCTTCAAGGATTCAATCGGGACTTTCGTCGGCGGCGTGTGGACCCGCAACGGCGGCAGGGTGGGACAGGTGGCCATCGACTCGACCCTCTCCTTCAGCACCGACTCTGTCGTGACCCTGCAGCCCTCCGAGGGGCGTGTCGTGTTCGACAGGCTGTGGGCGCTGTCCCCACACCCGGGGCGCCACACGCTGCGCCTGCTCTACACAGACGCGGCCGGCACCCTGGCCGACACCGTCAGCTTTGAGATCGCAGAGGGCAGCCCTGTGCAGCTGCGCTTCGCAGTGGACCCGCCCTCCTTCTCCGACAACAGGGAGCCGCTCGACCCGCAGCCGGAGGTGCGGCTGGAGGACACGGGGAACAGGTCGGTGTCGCGGAGCACGTGGTCCGTCGTGGCAGAGCTGGACACGGCCACCCTTCCACCGGAGCTGTTCAACGAGTACACGCAGCTGCCGCACGTCGTGGTGTCGTCTGCGGTGGCAGCGTACTCCGAACAGTTGGGGCACTTCGTGTTCCGCGGCCTGCACATCCACACCACCACCCTGGCGGGGCGGGACATGCAGTACGGGGGTGGCGGGGAGCTGCTCTCCTTCCGCATCGTGTTCCGCGTCTACAGCAACGGGGAGCGTGTGGCGGGGATCGCAGACGTGGTGAGGGTGATGCACCTGGTGGACTGCTCGCAGGCCTATGTCGGGGACGCTGTGCTCGGGTGGGTGGATCCGGAGGAGCAGCACTTCGAGGACAGGTCCCCTGTGTCCATCAGGGGGTGGAAGTACCACGGCGATGTGCTGGGGTCGTACAGCTGTGTGGCGCACGACGTGGCGACCGGCCAGCTTGCCTTCTCCGTGGCTGCTGTGGTGGTGGACTCGTGCACGCTGCGGTGCGACCCCTTCCTCCCGCGCACCGCGAAAGGTGCGATGCTGTCGGTGCGTCCTGAGCTTGTGTGCGCTGGGGCGGCAGCGCCCGACACGGCTGCGGGCGAGGCTGTCGTGTGCAACGCCACGCACGTGCGGCGGACCGACGGCGGCAGGGAGGAGGCGGTGCTGCGGGCGATTGCGCCGTTTGCCTCCGGCAGGCTCGGCAGCACCACAGCCCACTACCGGTCCATCGGCAGCCCTGCGCGCCTGGGTGTGTTCAACCTTGCGGTGCCTCTCGGGCCTGCGGTTGCCAGCGCGTCTGTGTACTCCAGTGCTGTGGGGGCGCAGGCCCGCCTGCCGATCGCGGTGGAGGCATCGGCTTCATCCTTGCGGCGTGCGTCACCCCCGGGCACCAGGCGCAGTGCAGCAGAGTACCAGCTGCTGATGTACTCAGAGGCGATGGTGCACACATCGTCTCTCCTGCGTGCAGGGCGCACCGTCACCATCGCAGGCGCGCTGACAGCGCTTGGGGATGCGGGTGCGGACTGGTTGAACACCGATGCGATCCGCAGGGCGCAGGCGGGTACATCCAACAGCACACTGCGCGTGGCTGTGCTCGACAAGGCAGCCATCCTGAACGGGTGGCATGGGCAGAGCATCGGGGATACGTGGGTCGCACACACCGCCGCCGCCGCCGCTGCCGCTGCCGCTGCCACCAACGCGGCTGTCAGGACAGAGCAGCACGAGTTTAGCGTGAAGCTCTCCATCGAGGCTGTCGACACCTACACCTCCCCCACAGGGGCGCAGTACGCAATCCTGTCCCCCGTGCCGCGGGAGGAGGTCGTCGCGACTGTCGGTGGGCACCCCCTCGGGATCGTGCACACGCGTGGGGCGTATGCCGAGTTCGGGACGATCGAGATGGAGCGCCCTGCTGCAGGGACGTACCGCCTGCGGCTGGACGCAGGGTCGCTCCCCGTTGTCGACCGCATCTTCACGGTGCGCGAGGGCCTGCCGCACCATGTCCATTTCGACGCGCCCGGCGTGGCGGGGTGGGCAGGCGGGCGCGACGGCGTCCCGCGCACCACCCTCACCAACTACAAAGACCTGGTGGTGCAGCCGCGCTTCCGGCTGCTGGACGAGGTGAACAACACACTCACAGACTTCCCGCGCCTCAATGACGTGCGTGTGCGGGTCGGGGCGGTTTCCCCGTGGCCACGCTGCCTGCCACCCCTCGTCGCGGCAGAGGAGGACGTGACGCTGCCAGGCATGTGGGGGCGGGAGGACCGCACGGCACAGGGTGTGTGTACCTGGAACACGCTGCCCCTGTCCAACATGTCGGCAGGTGCGGTGCAGCAGCGCCTCCTGTACGACCCACAGTTCAGCAGCGCCGGGATCGCTGCATACGGAGCACCCGGCACGGACAGCACGCTGAACGTGTGGGGGCAGGTGGGGCAGGAGTACAGCATCACCTTCCTGTTCTACGGGTCTGGCCTGGATGCATACGGCTACACGCTACCGCCGCTGTCGCTGCCGCAGCCCCTCCGCACCAGCACCTGCAACACGACGTGCAGCAAGCGCGTGTGCTCCATCAGCCCCGTTGTGTTGGTGGACCTGTCCTCCACCGACATCGAGCTTGCGGGAGACTTCTACGATGTGGCTGTGTCGGGTGCGGGCCCCGACAGCCTGCGTGTGCTGCTGACAGTGTCAAGCGACGGGCTGCAGTACGACACTGCATGTGAGCTGCCGGCGGAGCTGGTGGACCCGTGCCACATGCGGGTGCGGGTGCCGAAATGCATGTACCACTGCAGGAACCTGTACCCTGTAGCGGAGTACAGCGAAGAGGACCGCCAGTCGTGCTGCAGGTACGGTCACCGTGTCGGAGGGGGGCCGTGTGGGGCTGTGGCTGGGGGCCGGTCGGCTGCGGTGCAGATGCAGGCGTCGTCTGCATCCTCAGACCTGTTCACAGGCGCTGCTGTGACGCGGCTGCAGGTCGTCACGTCGTGCGACTCGCAGTCGACCTGCATGGCGCTGCTGTCCCAGGCAGAGCACCTCACAGGCCCCACCCACCTCGGCCCCCCTGCACAGTTGGGGCTGGGCGAGGCGACGATGCTGGCACCCGTGCCCTCTGCTTCCCTCGCCAGCACTACCACCTTCGACATTGTGCTGAAGGACATGGCCGGCAGTGACGTGCGTGACAGCCTCTTTGCCGTGCGCCAGCTGCGTGTGACGGTGGACGCGCTCTCCACACAGGGGTGGGACGCGGCAGTGCTCTGCACTGCGGACAACACCACAGACTGCACTACCCTGCGTGGCGCGCACGGAGGCCTGCTGCCTGATGGCGTCGTCCGCCTTGTCGGAGGCAAGGCCTCTGTGAACCTGGAGTTCCACTACCCGCGCACCACACAGTATGGGATCAGGATCAAGGACACCACCGGCACCAGCAGCCGCACCGCCACCAGCACCAGCACTGCCGCAAACACAACAGCAGGCACGGGACCGCTCCCCCCCTGCACAGGGCCGATGCCTTCAGGGAAAGGCACAGGCCCATGGGTCGCAGGCAGGCAGCTGCCATTCCCAAGCTCCCTGCGCTGCGTCGACACAGCGTTTCCCAGCTACGTCGGGGTGGTCACCGTCACACCCGGTGCCCCACACCGCTACGACTGGGTGGCTCCGCCGAGTGGGGTGGTCGAGATGCACGCAAGCGTGGACTACGCGCTCTACATCGCAGACGTGTCGGGCAACGTGCTGACGACGTCCGACCTGCAGCGCTCGCTGGGCCACACGGTGCCCGTTGTGTTCCAGGTGCAGGTGTCTGTGCCAGCCTTCCGCGACAACTCGACAGGCCCGCTGCTGCTGGGGTGGCGTGCGATGAACTTCACGGAGGAGGTCATCGCGAGCCTCGAGGAGTCCGCCTGCCCCTTCCGCAGCTTCTCCCTCGATTTCGGGCTCACAGACGCACGGCAGGCGGCGTTCGGCACGCCAGACTTCTTGATGTGGCGCGGTGTGCGCTGCCTGCTGAAGGTGTCCCTCCTGACGGTGGACAGCGCCCCCCAGCTGCAGGCGATGAACGAGCAGGTCGGTGGCGGGCTGTCGCACGGGCTGGAGGCTTCCCCCTGCTGCACGCAGGAGCCCTGCAGCGCCTACGCCTACTCCTTCGAGGTGGGGTGCTGGGGGCACCGCGGCAGGAAGACAGGGCCGCTGAACCCTGCGACGTCTGCCGCCCTGCGCACCACAACATCCTCCACGCCCTTCCAGTGCCTGACGGAGTGCGGGGTGTGCGAGGAGGGCACGGTGTGCTACGGCAACGGGACAATTGTCACCAAGCCGGAGTACTTCCGCGAGCCTGTGACGTACCGCGCATGGAAGTGCAAATCCGGGCAGTGCACTGGGGGCGACGTCGTGCCGGGGATCGGCCCTGCAACCCCCCTCGCAACGCTGCAGATGGCAGAGCACGAACGTGCGGACCTGCAGTGCGGAGACGGTGGGACGGGGCCTCTGTGCGGCGAGTGTGTGCAGAAAGGCACCCCACACGCCCCCCACGGGTACGCACGGAGCGGGGACGGATGCGCGGAGTGCCCATCCCCTGCTGCAAACGGGGTCATCCTGTGCGTCTGCGCCGTGGTCGTCATCGCCTTCATGGGCATCATGGTGGCCGTCAACATCCAGTCGGGCGAGATCGTGCGGGAGTCCAGCAAGCTGAGCGTCGTGATGAAGATGCTGACGAACCACATGCAGGTCCTCGCCCTCTCCGCCTCCTTCGCCATCGACTGGGGCACGCTGATGACGGAATCCTTCAACTCGGGCGGCAGCATCTCCTCCCCCAACATTGTCATGCTCAGCCTCACATGCGCACTGCGAGCCGACTACTACGCGAAGTACACCGGCTGGCTGCTGCTGCCGGTGGTCATCCTGTCTGCCTTCCTGCTGTTGCAGCTCACGACCGCCACACGCAAGGCAGAGGCAAAGGCCTCACCCACAGCACTGCGGGAGCGTGCCCCTGAGTGCCGGTCGCTCTACCACTGGGCATACGACTGGTGCGTCGACCCTGGTGAGGTGGAGTCCCTCCGGCACAACCTGCGGGCAGCAGCAGATGCTGCCGCCGCCGCCGCCACTGCCTCCACCGACACGCCACCCTCCGACACACCCGCAGCAGACGAGGCCGCAGGGCGCACGTGGGTCAACACCGTGGTGGCGCCGCAGATCGACCCGCGGCAGGAGAGGGACATGGAGGGGCTGAAGGACCCCGATGCATTCCCGCACCCGCAGGAGTGCCCCCTCCCCATCAGGGTGCAGGGGTTCCGCACCGAGTCCGCTGAGTTTGCCGTGAAGGACATGGAGGTGGTGTGGGAGCACGACCTCACCCCGGGGACATACGGGTGCTGGCTGTGCCACAAGTGCTGCATCCTGGAGCAGCTCTTCCCCAACGCGGGGGTCGGCAGGGTCGGGCTGGCGGGCCAGCTGGAGGAGATGTCCGACGGGTGGTACACCTGCGACGTCCCTGCCCACACCGCCACCAAGGCAGTCATCTACCAGCTTTTCACTGGGGAGCTCCTCATCGCATGCCTTGCGCGGCACGACCTGCTGACCCGCCTTCGCGATGACGCAACTCCAGGCGAGCCCCTGAGTACCGATGATGCGGCTGCTGCGGCAGACAGCCTCTTCACACACTCGAGGAAGAAGTCGTCCTGCCCCACAGAGTCCGAACGCCTCAGGGGTTACTCCCTCAGCACCACACCGCCGTACCCTGTGAAGGACCACCTCCCCTTCGAGTTCCCCGCGACTGCGGGGGAGTCTGCTGTTGGGGCTGCGGCGATGCACACAACGGTGTTCTCCAACGGGCTCTTCCTCGAGGCTGACGGGAGCATGGGCGAGGAGGCGTCGCTGAAGAGGCGCGTGGATGGCACCGCGTCTGTGATCCTGCGGGAGCAGGAGCGGGTGGGGCAGGGGGTGCGGAAGGCAAAGCGCCTGGAGATCCACAGCCTCCCCACGGCGCACAGCTCCAAGGTGTACCGGGTGGTCAGCACAGACCCCGTGCTGAATGTGTCGCGGGAGTACACCTCGACGACAGATCCGCTGACCCCGCCGCGGTCGCCCCCTCTGGGGGCCACAATCGACAACATCGCGGTGCTGCCCACCGGTGCGAGCGGGTTCACCCTGGACCTGCCTGCGTGGTATGTCACGAGGCACTGCGAGTGGCTGCGTGCCGCACAGGCTTCCCTCCGCCCCGCTGCGGGGAAGGCGCGGGAGGGCACGGCAGTGACAGTGCAGACCCGGTGGCACCACGCCGCCACCCCGGCCAGCGGCATGCCGCTCGACCCGACGCTGCTGTTCGGCGGGTCGGAGGGCACGTCGCTTCTGCCTGTGCGGCAGGGCACCTCGGGCACGGCGTGCTTCACACTCGTGGAGCTGTCGCTGGTGGTGCCCTACGACCAGCTGTTCCAGGCAGCGCGGCTCCGCCGCATGTCGGATAAGATGGCGGGGTGGCGTCTGTCGGGGTTCAGCGACGACACCATCGAGCGACGCCTCTCTGCAAGGGCAGACGGCCTGAAGATGAGACGCACGTCGACGTGGAGCAGCCGCAAGGCGACACTCCTATCCAGGACGGACACAACACACCGCGCTGCGGCTGGGACGCGGCAGCGCCTGGAGGCGCTGGACGCTGCCCTCGAGGTGATCCCCTCGTGTGCTGCCTGTGGTGACTTTGCCGTGGTGTCGTGCCCCATGTGCGGGAAGTCACTCTGCGAGAGGTGCGACGGAGCCCTCCACACAGCAGGTCCGCGCGAGGGGCACACACGCATCGTGCCGCTGCCGCGGCGGTCCCCTCTGGCGGAGGCGGGGTACGACATCGTGGTGCACCGCACCGATGTGTACACTGTGACGGTGGTGGTGGTGATGTTCATGCTGTACCCGTGGCTGATGCGCGAGGTGTCGCTGATGCTGAGCTGCACGGAGCCCATCTGCATGGCGGAGGGCATGTGCCACAGGTACCTCGAGGTGGACCCCTCCGTCGACTGCGACACCTCGTCCTACGCTGTGTACGCCCTGCTGTCCTTCTGTGCCCTGGTGGGGTACGGTGTCGGCATCCCCGCCCTCGCCTTCCTGCAGATCTGGCGCCGGCGCAAGCGCCTGCAGACCAAGGCTGTCGTGTCCACCCTTGGCTTCCTCTACTCTGGGTACAGGAGGCGGTGGTACTTCTGGGAGTGCGTCACGCTGCTGCGGAAGATGCTTCTGGTGTTCATCGTCGTCTTCCTCGTGCGCTACCCATCGTACCAGCTGTACGCAGCGGCGTGGCTGATGGGCGCCTTCACCCTGCTCAACGTGCTGGTGCGCCCCTACAAGGACTCCAACCTGTGGTATCTGGAGAACCTGTCCCTCCTTTCCGTCGTCATCACCTACAACCTCGCCCTGGTGTACATCGGGAACCCGTCGCAGGGGGCGCGCACCTTCGTCAGCATCGCCTCCTTCGTCCTGAACGTCGTTGTGCTGGTGGTGTTTGCGATCCGCATCGTCGTGCAGGCGCAGGAGGAGGTGAAGCTGCGCACCCGCGAGATGCTCGTCGACGACAAGGTCTCCTGCTCCACAGCAATGAAGTACGTCTCGAAGAAGTACCACGAGATGAAGCCGGACTTCCTGCTGTCCCAAGCGGAGTTGCGCGAGCAGTCGCGCCTCCGTGATGTGAAGAGGAGGTGGTTCGAGGTCTCGCGCACCCAGCGCGAGCGCAACATGGAGGCGCCGGACGGTGACAGCGTCCTCCTTACACCTGCGGCAACTATGGGCTACTGGCTGTCGAAGTACCAGTCCCGCAAGGACCGCTTCGAGGTTATGCGCACCTGGGTCGGGGCACGCACGCACGCCAGCAAGCAGCCTGCCCGACCTCCGCACTACTCCCCTGAGCTGACCTCTGACGCCGACTCGCTGGCGACGATGTCCCCCATCTCGAAGGCCCGCTGATATATCGCACCAGCCTCCTCAAGATACAGACGTGGCTGCCCTTGGGTTCATGTCCTCCTTTCACAGCCTGCTTCCTGTGATGATCCGCAGCAGGTGACGTGTGCCTCCCCCGCCCTTGCGTTTGTTTACTTTCCTGCGCATCACACGCTGCTCCTCCACCTCCCCCGCCTGATTCGTGCGTTGTGCAGGGGATGTGCCTCTTTGCTGCAGGTTTCATTTTTTACGCACACTTGTGAGCAGAAAATGTCACTCTACCACAGCCAAACGTGCTCCGCACACCACTAGCCTCCCCCATCACAGGAGTTGAGGTTTTGTGTGTGGAAGCGTCAACGCATCACAAACAAAATACGAGTAAAGAGCGGCTGTACTGGAGTGACATTTTCCTAGTGGCCCCTTTCACCTGGAATATCATGTTGTGTTCTCTGTTCTGCGCCCCCTTAGCCCCTCCTCCCCGCTCGCTTCCACCACCACCCCCCCCCCAAGGCATACACGGTGCGCGAGTGTTGGCAACCACTCGTGGAGGTCACTCGTAACGACCAAACTGGTGCACCGTGTACAGGCAATACGATTCGCATTCTCGCATGACTCACACGATTCTCACATACCGATTACCCCCACCCCGTGTATGTGTCACCCCCCAAAAGGAGTGTGTTTATGTCACCCCCAGGCGGCCCTGGCGGGGGTGACATACACTCACCTTTCGGGGCGCCGGCCGGATACCCCGGGTTCCCGGGCCCCCGGGGAGGTGAAGACCGCGTCGTGAATATGCAAGAATGGCTTTATACCGTTCTACCCTCACGCAACCCCACCCACCTGTACCCGGACCTCACTGCCGCACGTGGGGATATCAGATGATGTCGGTGTCCATATCGATGTCTCCCATAGTCTCCGTTTTCGCTTGGGTGCCTCCCTGAAAAGGCCGATTATTACGTATCCTTCACACAGTTCCTTTCCGGTATTCTGGGCACCAGTCATTCCCGCCCCCCCCCCCCCCCCTCTCAAGGTGCTGGGAGACTTGCTTTTCCATTCACTCTCGGCGATCAAGCCCCCAATCATGCCCTTGTTTCTGCTTCTACACCATGTCACAACGCTGGCCCGGATCATATCAAGTGGATCTCGGACACACAAACCGCCCCCCATCCCCCCCCCCCCCCCCTGCATGAAGAGTAGAGACGTCAACTATCTCTCTCTCTCTCTCTCTCTCTCTCTCTCTCTCCCCCCTCGTATGCTTATAGTGTGAATATCCCCGAAACGAAAATACTCGCACCCCAAAAGCCTTTCCGAAACGAAAATACTCGCACCCCTCTCCCCCCTCTCTCTCTGCCACTCCCCCCCCCCCCCCCTCTCACAAACTCTCACAAACCGTTCCCATCCTCCGTGGAGACGTAACTATCTCTCTCTCCCCCCTCCTACTTTGTATGGAAGAGCAAGTCTCCCATTGTGCATTGACATAACAAGTGAATGGAGATCATTTATGTGCAGCAGGCGTGCGGGGGTGTTCTTCGCGATCGACGAATCCCCGCTGGTTCTTCTCTCCCCTTTTCTGATTTGCAGGCACAGCGTTTTCCCTTCTACTTCCTATTTCAATACACCCACCTCTCCCTCCCCGCGATGCTGAAGTGTAAGTTTCAATCTTTACACGCATGCAAGATTTCAGGCCTTGCACGGAAGAATTGACTGATCTGCATGGCATGGTGGAATTTGCATGGACCTTGCTTTCAGATGTCGTGCACCCCCCACCCCCACCCCCACCCCCACCCCCCACATCTTACTCGCACTTTTCGGAAACGCAGGCGTGCCGCTTGTATTTCCTGCAAAAGCTGTCTGCAACACATCACGATCTGCAACACAGCATCAAATCCGATGTCCCCAGTCTTTTCCTACTCTCTCTTTCTCTCTTTCTCTCTCGATACCGTGCTACGGAAATGCTAGGCGTGTTGGGCACCCCGCGCCCTCAAGAGGCGAGAGGGGGGGGAACCAAACCTGCCTGTCTTTGATCTTTCCCTCGAAATCGAAGTCTCGATACCAAAAATCGTGGAGTGCAGGCGACACAAAACATTGCTCCCACTGCAGCCTTTTTCGATCTGAACGCCTTCCGTGAGCACGGTGCGTTTTGTCACACACAAAAAAAGGGGGGGTGGGTGCGATCAATGCAAAAATCATCTGAAAGGAAGACTCGAGAGACTGCTGCTGTATTTTCAGCACACTTCGATGTGGGCGGAAAGTGCCACGTGTTGTTCGTGCCCTTGTGCTCCTCACTCACACCACCAAATCGTTCAAGAACGCAATATTGTAGTGCCCCTGAAGAGACCGGTTTACGTATACCGGGGGTATGAAAGGGAGGGGAAAGATGCAGGGAGTGCGGCAGGGGGTTCGATTTGAGATTTTTTTGCAGTAAGAGGAGACGCTGCAGACAATGCAGAGCCCCATCTCTCGCCTCAACGAAACTCATTGCACACAGGTGGTGAGGTGCCCGTGCCTCGCCGCAACCTCTCCCTTCACACACCCCCTCCTGCATCTGAGGACATGTGCCGAAAGTGATTCCTTCCCGCCTTGGCTTTCCTCACTGATTTTCTTCATCCATTCTGAGAGTTGCGCTCACAACGCAGGAAATAAAATGCTCGTCAAAATACATCCCTTCCGCTCGATCCTCTCCGACAGTTGTTGCATTGCACGCTTCAAAAGATATGGATCGATTTCTTGCAGAACCGCCACCCCCGCACAGTCCGCAACGCGTGGGGAAAAGGGGGGGTTTTTTTTGTTGAGGTTTTCCAGCAAAATTTGCAAGCAGAGTGTCAAAAGCGAAACGAGGCCACGTTATTCACCAACCAAACGAAGGGCGGTTGGCGGCCCTGTTAAAACCCTGGTGTTCAAAATAGGCCAGCTGCGGGTGTCTTGACGTGGCTTCATGAGCTCTGATTTTGCTTCACGGTGTATCGTCATCCGCGCCGACACAGCATCTTTGTTGTTGCCAATCAGTCGTGGGTGTGCGTTCCCTGCAGTTCCCCGATCGGAGGGGGTGTGGTGTGGTGGGTGGACCCGCGGGTTGTCTCGTCTTATTCAGAACCCAACACTCCCCCAGTCACCAGGCGCTGGGGTGCATCCTTCGGTTCAACCCCCCCCACCCCGCCCTCCACAAACTCGTTTGAGCACCGTAGGTGCGTAGGGGGGAGTCGTGAGGTCGAGGAAAGGACGGGCGATCTGACCTGTCGTGTTTTTTCTTTTTGTTAGTTCGGCGTAGCCAACTGGGGCAACTTTCTGTGCCTTTAGCTGGATCGTGCGTCCCCACTCACACCACTTCATCAGACCGGGGAGTGGTGTACACAAAGAGTGGGGTCTGCGTTCCAACAAAACAACTTTCGGCAGTAATTGGTTTGTTGTCTCGTTTTGCTGTCACTTTACGATCCAGCGGGGGCACAGATAGTTTTTACTACCACTTGCAATACGCAAGGTTGGAAGGGGGGGTGGGGCTGAGGGGAAGCACCGCACAACTCACAGCAGGATTTGTGTCTCTTTGTTCCGCTCCAGCCCCTCCCGCACACGAACTGATACAACAAGCAGACCTGGGACCTGACCTCCCCCTCCCCCAATCTCCTTTGTATCCTCTGACCGAGCAAGACTCCCCCACACCCCTCCCCCCGCGGTGGTTGGTCACAACTGGAACACCCTCGTGTGAAGCAACTTGTGTCGTGTGCTGATGTCAGTCGGGGGTTTCTCTTCTTTCCTCTCCCCCCCCCCCCCGCCCCCCCCCCCTTTCCTTTGCTTTTCCATTCACTCTCGACGATCAAACCCCCCTTTCACGGACGGCGTTCAGAACTAAAAAGGTTGCAGTGGGAGCAATGTTTTGTTCACCTACACTCCACGCCCCAACGTGCAGGTGACCAGAAGGTTGCACAAAACAAAACAGAAGAAACCCGGCAATCCTTTTTCAGCACACTTCGATGTGGGCGGAAATACGCGTACTAGACGTCCTTCTGTCGATATCTTACTTGGCGCTATGGAAACACAAAAATGGAACGAAGAAAAATGTTTTGTTGACCGCTTCCACCACTCCTCTGCACAAATCTCACGACCGGCTATTGTGTGTTTGTGTTGTCTGAAGTACAGAAGGTGTGGTGGAGCACGAAGAAAGGGAAACATGACAGAGGTGATGACGCCAGTCCTTTCTAGTATCGTATTTCCTCCTATACACAATGCTGCGCTGTGTTTTGGATGGTATAAAGTGTCGCGTGCTTGTTCGTGCCCTTGTGCTCCCCACTCACGACACTATCATCAGCAGGAGTGTGAGTGTGGAATTGCCCGCCCCCAACCCTTGTTGTCCGCCTCGGGGCCTCCTGGGGGGGGTGGGGGGCAACTCCAGCAAGGGTTACACTGGGGTACTACGGCAGTGCATGTGAGGGCTGGGAGGGGTGTGCTGCCGCTGATCGAGTGAAGGTCTGTGTCGATTTCACACGCACACCAACCGCCCGGCAGCGAAGCCCCCTTCACGGTGGGATCTTGTAAATTTTACATGTATAACTACAAGTATATACATGTATTATACATGTATAATACTTGCATGTCAACTATTATACATGTATAATCATACATCGGGCGTTATTGCGTTACCAGTAACGGTAATACCGTTATTTTTTCGGTAAAATAACTTACCGTTAATAACGTTCCAGAACGGCCGAATAACGTTATCCGAAAATCGGTAACGTTATTTTTCCGCGTTATACCGTTATCGATAACGGTAATACCGTTATTACCGTTATCAGGAACGGTAATAACGTTATCGGTAACGTTATTACCGTTATTACCGTTATCGGTAACGGTAATACCGTTATCAGTAACGGTAATAACGTTATCGGTAACGTTATTACCGTTATTACCGGTAATACCGCGTTATTTTCGGTATTTTTGGGCAACTTCTATAGGGGGACCCTTTTCGAATTTTTTTTTCGGGGTGGCCAGAATGGGCTGTTTTAGGCTATTTGAGGCCATTTTCGAGCAAATTTTTGGGTTTAGAGCCACGCAAAGGGTCTAAAATGGGCATGCCAATCTCAAAAAATGCTCAAAATTCCGAGAGATTTCAGATTTTTCGAATTTTTTGACCGAGAAAATTCTGACCCCAAAATGTGGTCCTTGTGGTCTGGAACTGTCCGTTGTCGAAGGAATTGGTGAAAAAATCGTGATTTTTGGCCTCTGGATCACCCATGCCGTCCCAAAAATCAAGCAAAAGAGGTTTGGTAGGTGCATTTTTGGGTGAACATGAGCCATTGTGCCAACCTGCTTGATTTCACCCGAAAATTGGAATCCGTTGAATATGGTTTCTGATGAAAATGTGAAAATTTTCGACCTTCTTCGCAGTTTTTGCCACTTCCTTGCCCCATCTTTCCCACCCAAAATCGAAGTACCGTGAATGGTGTTGTTGAAAGGTCCAAATTGCGTTGGTTGTGCGTAGTTCTGCCGAAATCGTGCACACGTTGTGCATAGTGCATGTGTAACGCCATTTGCGACCAAAATGTAAATTTCCTGCACCCGAGCGTTGACGCTTCCACACACCCTTACAAACCCACTTGCCTGATGAAGGGGGTGGTGTGTAGAGCACGTTTGGCAGGGCTGAATGACACTTTCCGCGCGAAGGTCGTGTGCGTAATTAAAAAACGGTCCGAGGGCCGGAGGCCCGAGGCCTTTTTTTACCTGCACGAGGGTGCAATTGAGGCCGATACGGGGTGCAGATGATGGTTTCTTGCACAACCCAGTCATGTTTTGCACATCACGACGAACTCGGAAATTCCTCATATTTGCACTCCAGGTCTCATATTTGCACTGGTGCAAATATGGGACCTGGAGTGCGTGCAAATAATGACTGGGGGGTGCAAGAAAGTTCAAATTGTGTAGTTCCTGCGTACTTCGTGCGTAGCCCGAGCGTACTTTGGGTAGTTCGTGCGTATATTGTGCGAAGCGTCTTTGACAGCACCAGTAACGGACTTTTGGAACGTAACTATTTTAGAACGGACCGGGAAAAAATGGGCACGTCGCTACTTCGCGCTACTTCGTCGCTCGTAACGAGTAAAAATATCAGGTGGTTTATACACCGCCAATGTGAGGTGTGCGGGTGTATTCCTGAAGGATTCACTTCTGCGTCCACACTGAGTGATTTTGGAGTGATTTTCACTCCAAATTTCACTCCAGGAACATTGGATGCTGCAAGGTTGCAGGGGTTTCTGCAGTATTTGCCTTGAAAAAGCCAAAAAACATGATTTTTTCACGAAACTCGACATGTCCGTGCGTTATTATCCAAAAAATGGTCCCAGGGGGGTATTCTGGAGCCATCTCCACCAAAAACTACACCATCCGCCCGCAAAATTGTCCGAATAACGCAAGTTTTCATGAAAATAACGGAAAAATAACGCGTTATTTTAGGAGAAAACGTTTTCCAATTTTTTGACATCACGGAGTGGCCCCCTGGAGTGATATTTTACCCAAGAAAATTCTTTTAGGGGGGGTAGGGACCCGAGTTTCGGGTCAGATTCACCGGGAAATGCTGCCTTTTTTGGGGTCAAAAAATAACGCAAAAATAACGTTATTACCGTTACTGGTAACGGAATAACGCCCAATGTATGTATAATACATGTATATGCCTGAAATATACATGTAAAATACATGTACCGTATACGTAAATATTTTGGAACGTAAATATTATGGAACGTAAATATTATGGAACGTAAATATTTTGGAACGCTGGTGGGTTGGCGTTCCAGATTTTTTTCGTTCCATAATATTTACAGGGCTTTCTGCGACTCGGGGACTTACCAGGTGATCGGACGGCATACAGAGTCCCTGACGGGACCTACTCGTGCACTTTTCGCGCGATTCCTGACGCAAGCCGTCCTCACCACCGAGTCCCCAACTGGCCCTGTAAATATTATGGAACGTAAATATTATGGAACGGACCGGCCAAAAATGGGCCCGTTCCATAATATTGAACGAACGATTTTTGGCCGTGCTCGTAGCATTCCCCGTTGAGGGGGTCGCTATTTCGTGTTCTCCTGGCCGCACGGAGGCATTGCCTTACGTCGCCTCTTCCTCTTTTCCTTTGGTGGTGTGTTGGTCTGGCACAGAGGGCGGGACCGTGCTGATATGCACAGTGACGACTCTCCCTTTTGTTTTGTGCCCGCCTCCACCGAGATTCGGCTGATGCCTCTCAGACTGGGGGCGGGCGGTCGCCGACGCTGACGCGCCTGGCGGCCTGTGGTAAGTGACGTGGGGCTGGGATGGGGGGGGGGGGGGTGCTGGGGGGTCGGGCCGAAGCCCTTGTTCTCTGATGATGTTATTTGGTTCACGCGTTCAGGTAGTCCTTCTCGCCGTGCTCCGTTACCCCTGCCTCGGCCAGGTAGCGCAGCGCCTCCTTGCAGTTGTGCAACAGCAGGTTGTGCACGTTTGTGGCTGTGAGGTGGTGTCGGGCCGACGCTGTCGCGGGGCAGCCGAAGAAGAGGTGCTTCAGTGAGACCCCAGGCGGGGGGTGGCCCGGCGCATGCTTCAGGCAGGGTTGGCAAGGTGGTTGTGCCGTGCCCGGGATGTCATGGTCGTAGACCAGGCGGTGGTGGTCGGCCCGGAGTCGGCGGATGGTGGTTTCCCCTAAGCGGGTGAGTCCCTCCATGCGGAGGTCGGGGCGTTGCAGTCGCGTCTCCCCGATTCCCGAACGGTACGCGTACACGCTGTCCGTGCGGGGCACCGTTGCGTCGTTGTAGATGTGTCGGCGGAGGACGACACGAGCCGACGCGAGGCTAACCGGTTCCATCTGCGGCCGGAAGGCACCGATTTGCGCCTGTTTGTCAGCGAGTTCGTTCCCTGCTACCCCAACGTGTGACGGGATGTAGCGGAGGTGGGTGGTGACATCGTGGGTTTGGGCGAGCTCGTTCAACCACCTCCAGATGTCCCATTCGGTGGATCCTCTCGCTCGCTGCGGGCCGCTCAGCAGCGCGTTCAGTGCGCTCTGCGAGTCTGTGAGGATGGCGATCGTTTCGCCTGGGGATACCAGGGTGCATAGGTGAGCGAGGGATTCTCTGATGGCCACCAGCTCCGCCTGGTAGCTGATGCAGCGGAGTCCTGCCGGCCAGGCGAGCTTTTTCCTGAGGCGGCCCTCCGGCATGCTGTACACCGCTGCTCCTGCGCCGCCCTGCTGTTGCCGCGATGTGGAGTTGGAGACTGACCCGTCGGTGTACACATGCCAGGCGCATGTCGGGAGGGCCTGGATGGTCTGCTCTGCCAGGTCCCGGAGGGTGTCTTTCGGGGTGGCGGCCTTTGGGGCGGTGAGCCCCGGCAGCGTCGCCAGGATGTGTACTCGTGGCAGCACCAGGTTCCATTCCCAGGGGGGGATGGGGTGTGCTGCATGCAGGGGGGCCAGCAGGGGGGTGCGCCCGTCGACCTTCGAGTATTTCACCAGACTCCGTGCCTGATGTAGCCAGCTGCCTCCCGTGTTCCCGGTGTTTAGTTGCGCCCGGTATCCTGGGGAGTGGGGCACGCGGCGGAAGCGTTCGTGGTCTGTGCACACCGCGACCTTGAAGTCGAGGTCGAGGTCTCGCAGGTGTGATTCCCAGAGGAGCTTTGCCGTGCTGGTGTTCTTCATACAGCCCGTGATGATCAGGGCTGCCATGCGGTGGACATCTCGCAGGCGTTTGAGGTTCTTCGTGGACAGGCCAGGGGTGTAGACGCTGGCGGCGTACATCAGGATGGGGTAGACATATGTCAGGTAGGCCTGGCGCAGCGTGTCTCCACTTGAGCCCCAGTCAGTGCCTGCCAACATACGCAGAATGCTCAGGCGTCGCATGCAGGTGGTCACGACGTGGTCGACGTGGTCTGTCATCGTGTGGCAGGCATCGATGTAGACCCCGAGGTACTTCGCTGTCGATTCGTGCTGGAGGGGGGTGCCGTCTGGGAGCTCCATGCGTCTGTGCTCGCCCAACGCTGCGGGCGTCGTTCCCATCAGCGTGTAGCAGCACTTACTGGGGGAGAGCTGCAGCCCGTGGAGTGGGATTTCGGCGGCGAGTGTGGATATGACGCCCTGTGCGGTGCTTAGGGCTTCAGTGTAGTTGTCCCCGACGACGAGTACTGCGATGTCATCTGCGAACACCGCTGGGTGGATGTTAGGGGAGGCGGTGATGGCTCGAGATACATCGTCCATCACGCAGTTGAAGAGCAGGGGCGAGAGCACTGTTCCCTGCGGGACCCCGTTGTTGAAGTCGTAGTAGTCGCTTCTTACCCCGTGCACCTGTGCGGCGGCTCGGCGGTTGCTGAGGTAGTTGTGTAGCCATCTGGTGAATTTCGGGGGGAAGCCCTTCCGTCTGACACTGTTGATGACTGCGTGCTTGCTGACCTTGTCGAAGGCTTTCTCGAGGTCGAAGTACAGGGTGACAGCTGCCTTTCCGGAGGAGAGGGCGTCCGTCGCTGTTTGGGTGATGTAGGCTAGTTGGTCGGTTGTCGATCTCAGCCGCTGGAACCCTGCCTGGTTCGCGCAGTGCCCCTCCACCTGTGGGTAGGCGTCGTCGAGCATGAGCTGCTCCATGCGCCTCTTCACCATTTTTTCTAGCACCTTGCACGCTGTGCTGGTGAGCGCGATTGGTCGGTACGAGGACGCTGCCGTTGCTGGCTTCCCCGGTTTCAGGATCGGGATGATGACTGCTCGTGTCCACGCGTCGGGGAGGATGCCGCTGTTCCACGACAGGTTGAGCACATGCAGGAGTCCCTGCCGTGCCTGGGGGCCCAGATGCATCAGCAGCTCGTTGTTGAGGTCGTCAGGCCCTGGGGATTTCCGCTCCTGCAGTTCGGATAGAGCCGCGTTCAGCTCCTCTTTGGAGAAGTCGTCTTCGGCAGCTGAAAGCTCGGGGGGTGTCTGGTCATTCGCATGCTGCGGGGTGTGTGCTGCTTGTGGCTGTTGGTCGCTTCCTTCGCTGATCTTGGCGTAGTGGCTGCAGAGGAGGTCCGCCTTAGCTTTGGGGTCGGTCACCGGGACCCCTCCGTCGACAAGTGGGAAGGCAGCCTGTTGGATTTTGCGGCCGTCGAGTTCTCGCACAAGCCGGAAGGTGGCGCCGAGGTCGCTGCTGGTGCTCGCGGCCTGGCACCTGGTTTCCCAGGTTGTGCGCTTTGCTTCGAGGACGGCGTTGGTGGCGTCGGTGGTCAGCTTGTCCAGCTTGTCGTAGTCGTCCTGGGACAGGTGTGCGGTCTGGGCGTGTCTGCGCGATTCCTCGTTCCGCGCCCGTATCGCACGTTTCACCTTGCTTGTGAACCACCGCTTGCGGGGGCGAGAGCTTCGCTTCGTCGGGATGTGTTTGGCTGCGACCGTGCGTACCAGTCCCAGCCACTTGTGGAAGGATTCCTTCGGGTCATTCCACTTCGTCACTTTGCGTGACAGCCGTTCCAGCTCCTCAGTGAATGCGGGCCAGTCTGCCGCTGCCCAGTTCCATAGTTGGCGGGCTTTAGCTGCCGGGTGTGTGGCTGCAGCTGGCGTTCGTGCAAAGGGGACGGTGTATTGTATGGCGAAGTGATCGGACTGCCACTGGTCTAGGGTATTCCAGGTGACCTCCCCCAGCTCGTAGTGGGCGAAGACAATGTCCGGCGAGGACTTGGAGTCGCGGCGCATGCGTGTGGGGTGGTCAGGGTCGTTGCACAGCGACATGCCGTTGAGGAGGGACCAGTGGTACAGGTCTGTTCCCTTGTCGTCGCAGCGCGCATGTTTATCCCAGGCACGGTTGTGGATGTTGAAGTCGCCGGCGATGATGGACTCCGGCGTGTGTGGTAGCAGGGATGTAGAGAAGTCGTCGCGGCGTGGGTCGTTGCTAGTGCCGACTCCCGAGGGGCGGTATACATTGGTGAAGGTGATAGCGCTTTCTGGCCCCGTGACGCGCACCGTGAGGGTCTCGGTCACACTGGCGTTTGGTGCGGTGGCAATAAGAGTCGCGTGTAGGTCCTCCCGCACTAGGGTTGCGATCCCGCCTCCGGAGGTGAGCGTCCCCTTACAGCGCTTCTGGGTGCGGCGTCGGAGAAAGACGGAGTAGCCCGGGAACTTGGGGTCCCCCCCCTGTGCTGCTCGGAGTTCCTGCAGATGCACTACGTCATACCGCTGGGTTGCGAGGTGGTGCTGGAGCTCCGCCCTTTTTGCCTCGGTGAGTCCGTTGCAGTTCCAGGTCAGGCACTTGAGGTGCTGCGCCGGGCCAGGGTTCTGCTCGATGTCACCCGCCCTGAGGAGGAGGTCACGCCCGGTCTCGTAGATGTGGCGCTGCAGGCCTGGAGATGGCGGGCCTCCCCGTCAGTTGAAGAGGACCTCTTCGCACTGACGTTTGTGCAACCGCTCCTTCGGGTGCTTTGTGCGCAGGGTTGCGGTCCGGGACGGAGAGAGTGCCCGGCTCTTCTTCTTGGGGGTTAGCCCCGTGTGGGTTCTGGCCGGGGAGGCGGACTTCGGGGGTGAGCCCTTGGTCCCCCGGTTTGGGGTGGTGGCGGCCGGCTCGGTCTTTCGGGAGGGGGAGCTGGTGCCCGGCTTGGTGGTCTTCTTCGGTTTTGACTGCGGATGTGCTGCCGCCTCCAGGTGCTGCAGGCGGGCCTGCATTGCCTGCAGGGCGGCCGCGAACTGTCTCTCCTGGTTCGCGGCCCGCTCCTCTGCAGCGGCTGCCCGCCGCTCTGCCTCGGCAGCACGCTGTTCCGCCTGCTCGAGGAGGGCTTGCACCCTGGCGAGGTTGGTGGCGGCGGCGGCGGCGGCGGCTGCTGCTGCTGCGGCGGCGGCGGCGGGGTCGGTGGTAGTGGTGGTGGCGTGGGGGGGGCCGCTGTCCTTCATCTCAGCGTCGGTCGTGGCCCCCTTCTTCTTCGTCTTCTTCTTTGTCTTCTTACTCGCCAGCTCACTCCCCGGCACTCCTCCCTTCGGCTGCTCCGGTGCTGCGGGTGGTGGGGTCGGCTCCGGTGGGGGCTTGGTGCGCTTTGGCCTCCGCCGGCGGGGGTTTATGAACGAACCCATATTTACGTTCCATAATATTTACGTATACGGTATATCAAGTAAAAATACATGTATAATACTTGCATGTCAACTATTATACATGTATCTTTACTTGATATACATGTATTTTACATGTATATTTCATGCATTTACATGTATTTTACATGTATAATACTTGTCATGCAAGTATTATACATGTAAAATACTTGCATGACAAGTAAAATACATGTATAATACTTGCATGACAAGTAAAATACTTGCATGCAAGTAAAATACATGTATTTTACTTGCATGCAAGTATTTTACTTGTCATGCAAGTATTTTACATGTATAATACTTGCATGACAAGTATTATACATGTAAAATACATGTAAATGCATGAAATATACATGTAAAATACATGTATATCAAGTAAAGATACATGTATAATAGTTGACATGCAAGTATTATACATGTATTTTTACTTGATATACCTGGGACCCCCCGTGTATAAGTCCCCCCCCCTTACCCCCGTGTTTAAGTCCCCCCCTGGGGGTCTGGCAGGGGGGGGACTTAAACACAGGGGGACCTAAACACGGGGGTGGGCTGGTCTGGAGGGTCATCAGGTGGCCCCTAGGCCCTCCAGGTGCTGTCAGAGTCGAAAAGTGGGGTGCCAAAATTCCATCCGGACCGGAATTACCCCCCTACGACAGCAGAGGAAGAGGTCTTCTTGGTCTCCACTGTGCCACCCCCGTGTTTAAGCCCCCCCTGTGTTTAGGTCCGCCCCCCCCGTGTTTAAGTCCCCCCCGGCCGAAAATCGCCTCCAGGGGGGGGACTTAAACACGGGGGGTCCCAGGTACATGTATTTTACATGTATATTTCAGGCATATACATGTATTATACATGTATAATAGTTGACATGCAAGTATTATACATGTATAATACATGTATATACCGTATACGTAAATATTTTGGAACGTAAATATTATGGAACGTAAATATTATGGAACGTAAATATTTTGGAACGCTGGTGGGTTGGCGTTCCAGATTTTTTTCGTTCCATATATTTACAGGGCTTTCTGCGACTCGGGGACTTGGACCAGGTGATCGGACGGCATACAGAGTCCCTGACGGGACCTACTCGTGCACTTTTCGCGCGATTCCTGACGCAAGCCGTCCTCACCACCGAGTCCCCAACTGGCCCTGTAAATATTATGGAACGTAAATATTATGGAACGGACCGGCCAAAAATGGGCCCGTTCCATAATATTTACGTTCCATAATATTTACGTATACGGTACTTGTAGTTATACATGTAAAATTTACAAGATCCCACCGTGTTCATCACCCCCCCCCCCTCCCCCGTGAACACACCCTCCCGTTGTGCGTTGATCCGCCTTGTACAACATATCTGGTGTACTGACTACAAAAAGGACTAACATTGCAAGAAGGTGCTGGGAGATTTACTTTTCCATTCCCTCTCGACGATCAAACCCCCCTCCCCCGTGAAGGGTGGTCATTCTTGTGCTCCCTTCAAATTTGATTTTACTACCCCCCCCCCCCCTCCCCACCCTCACACCCTCTTCCCAACGCCGAAGAGGGTGTGAGGGAGTAATGCCGATGTTTGTGCGACGTGCGACGACCCCACCCCCCCCATTCTCTCTCTCTTCTTCTTTCCTCACAACTCTATACCGCTGTGCGCCCGATCCCTCAGCGGTGCATTGCCCCCGCCCCCCCCCTCCCCTCCCCACTTGCTCACCCCCGCCCCTTTCTGTCCAGGGTGGCCGTTGGGTAATGCCACCCCCCAAGCGGAGGTTGAGGGGGGGGGGGTGGCATTCTCTCGGGGTACCCAAGGGCAATCTCTTTTATTTTAAGGCAGCTTCAGCAACGTGTTTTTTCCAACTAAAAAGATTCGTGGCAGCGTTCGGTATCTGCACAAAAGACTGCTGCTGTATTTTTTGCACTTTTGCAGCTGGGTGGTCTCGCGATCGACGGATACCCGCTGGTTCGTCTCTCTCCCCTTACTGATATTTAATCGAAATTTATAAATTATTAAAATATAGCGAAAGTTCGAAAGGGCGAAAATGAACGAAATAACGGGAGGAGGGAACTGAAAACCGTTTGGGGAGGGGGGGCAGGGGCTGGGGTAATTTTCTGGGGGGTCGTGAACGTCGGAGGGGGGGGGGGTAGGGGGGGGGGGGCTGGCGTGCAGGGTGCAGGCAGCGCGCGCAAATGCGACCTGTTTCCGGGTGCCCGCGCGCTCCCGGCGACCGTGCACCCTGGGTGCACGGGTTTGGGCTGAATCTGGGTGACGTACGAGTAGGGCTCCCACCCTGAAAATGGGCTATCTGCAGTCACTCCAGGGACCTGACATCACCTGAAAGTGACCCAAAAGTGCGGAATCTTCGACTCGCGGAATCGCGATTGACCCCTTCCATTGCACTCTTTGGGCTCTGTGCGGATCGTAGTGGGGTCACACTGTGGGTCTAGGTGCCAAGCTTCACCCATGAAATGTGGGTCTAGTTCAGGGGCTGGTCATAGGAGACTGTGATGGGAGGCCGAGAGTCAGCCAGCCCACCCACCCAGCGGGACCCCCTCCTCGGGTGTTCCGAAACCCCGTTCTTTTGAATATTTGGAATCTGTGCGCATCGTAGTGGGGTCACTTTGTAGGTCTAGGTGACAAGCTTTGTCCATGAAATGTGGCTCTGGTTCAGGGGCTGGTCATGGGTGAAGGTGACTGGGAGTAACACACCATGCCACCCCACCCAGCCACCCACCCAGCGGGACCCCCTCCTCAGGTGTTCCAAAAACCCGTTCTTTTGAACGTTTGAAACTTTTGCGGATCGTAGTGGGTCATTTTATAGGTCTATGTGACAAACATCGTCCATGAAATGTGACTCTGGTTCAGGGGCTGGTCCGAAGAGAAAGTGACTGAGGTAGCCACACGGCCGAGAGGGGGGCCGAGAGTCAGCCAGCCCACCCACCCAGCGGGACCCCCTCCACGAGTGTTCCAAAACCCCGTTCTTTTGAACGTTTGAAACTTTTGCGGATCGTAGTGGGGTCACACTGTGGGTCTAGGTGCCCAGCTTCACCCATGAAAAAGCGGTCTGGTTCAGGGGCTGGTTATGGGTGAAGGGTGACTGGGTGACACACACCATGACACCCCACCCCACCCAGCGGGACCCCCTCCTCGGGTATTCCAAAACCCCTTTCTTTTGAACGTTTGGAATTTGTGCGGATCACAGTGGGGTCACTTTGATGGTGTGTGAGCCAAGTATCACCCATGAAACACGGGTCTGGTTCAGGGACTGGTCGTGGGAGAAGGTGGCTGGGAGGCAGCCAGTCCACTACACCCCACCTACCCACCCAGCGGGACCCCCCCCCCCTCGGATTTTCCAAAAACCCGTTCTTTTGAACGTTTGGAATCTGTGAGGATCGCGATGGGGTCATTTTGGCCATGGGGTGCCCATTTACACCTATTACTGGGGAACATCAATTGGGTGAAAGTACCACCTCCTGACCCCCCCCCCCCCATCCCGAGTCGGGAGGGGGGTCGGGTAGGGGGGTACCCCCCCCCCCATACCCCCCCTCGTGACCCCCCCCCCCCCCTGGTAGGGTGCCCGACCAGGGGGTGGGGGTCACCCAAAATTTCGAGGAAATCCTGGTGTCACCCTGAAAACCTGGGTCGCCAGCCTGACCTCAGCCCGCGGGGAGCCCCCCCCCCCCCCCCCCCCCCCCCCCCCTAGGCATACTTGTACCCCCATATGGGGAAGGCCAAAAATATGGGGAAAATATGGGGGGAATATGGGGGGTTTTTCAAGTCCTGTTCCCCCATATTTCCCCCATATGGGGGATATTTGGGGGAAAACCCAGGGGTTCCTCAGGTGGAAGCAGTCAGCAAACAGTTCTCTTCGTTCTGCTTTTCACAGGGTGTGAAGTCAGCCACTGACAGGGGACGTCTAGCACCTTGCAGAGAGGAAACGCCCGGCTGAAGTGCTCGAGTCAGACCACAAAAGGTGCTGTGAGAGTGCCGACCGCCACTTTCTTCAAGTCTGAGTAGCGGTCATCAGAGCATGCTGTCCAGTAGTCCTGTCTTTGCTGGCAGAACAGTTGCGTCCTGCAGCCAGTCCTTGTACTGGCCTTCACAGGTCTCATTCCACCCGGCAGATGCAGCTTGAACATGTCAAGCTGCCTGGTGACGAGCGTCGACTCCGACTTTTCGGCGCTCGGAGCGGTCAAAAGCGGCGGAAGCGCCTGACACCCCAGAATGCACTGCTTGTGAATTTCCTTGTCTAATTAAGGACCCCAGGGGGCAGTTCGCAATCGCAAACACACCAGAGGAGGAGGACAGCGAGTGTGAGAGTGAGGACTTAAAAACACAAGAGTGTGTGTTGTGAGGAGCTGTTAACCCTGAACGCGCTATGTGTGTCTGTGCGTATGTGTCCACCATCGCTGCCGCTGTCACTGCGGTGCCCCGCCAAACCGGGAAGCGTTCGCTCTCCGCTGCTGCTGTATCGGCGCAGGAGAGGAACAGGAGGTCGGTGCGACCCACCTGGGGGATCTTCCAGGGGGGGCCAGACCTGGCCACACCTGAACAAGCGCGCACCTCCCCAGGATCGGACTCCTGGAGGATCCCCAACAAGGCATGAGGCCGGTTTCGACGCGCACTTCGTGTGTGTCTGTGCCTGAGTGGTTTGATGTTCTCCCGTTGCAGCACGAATACCCCCATATCCCCCCATATGGGCCCCATATTTCCCCCATATTCCCCCATATTTTACCGGGTTTTCCCCATATTTTCAGCCTTTTTCCCCATATGGGGGCGGGGTTTTGAGACCCCCCATATTTCCCCCAGATTTAGGGGGTTCCCCATATGGGGGGACAAGTATGCCTAGGGGGGGTCAAATGGGGGTGACAAACACGATTTTTCAAAAAACCGGCGCAGAGGCCCCAAAGCCCCCGTAAACCCTCCAAACCCCCCCAGATCGGTCCGGAAACCCATCGAACCCCACTTTTCCACCATTCCGGGCACCTCAGGTGCCCGAATTGGGGTACCTAAATTTTGTGCCACCGTTTGGTACCGGACAGTGCCACTGTGTGGGAGGTTGGAAAAGAAAATGCCCCAACACACCACATCTGAGGGTTGCAATGCATGTTGCTTGCCAACCACGTCATCCGGTGGGTGTCAGGCGCTATGTAGGTGGCATGAGCCAGGTCTTCGATGTGTTCTGGCTTGTATATGTACCTCCCTGCCTGCGGCACAGGCACTGCCTTTGTCCCCCACACCAGCCACAGAGAGCGTATTGTACTCGGTCCACGGTTGCTGATTCATTGTGATGCGTTGTATCCTCGAGTGAACGTCACACACTAGTGACACCACCACCCGCCATCCGAGAGCTGTATTGACTTTGCGCCCTTCCGTTGCATTCACCTCGCCACGCATATTGCACCGTTCAGTACCAGTGCTCTTGGGCCAGGCAAAGTAGACCGCAGCAACTACCAATTCTGGCACAATGGGTACCACGACAGCGCACTTCGTGTGTTCCCGGAATGTACAGCTCGTGTTGCAACAGTCGTTGTCAACACATCCCGGTTGTGGAGCACTGCTGCACAGGAATCACACGACCATCTGGACTTGTTCCGTACCTACAGGCAGCCTCCCGGTGCATGGTGGCAGGGAGGTACATATACAAGCCAGAACTCATCGAAGACCTGGCTAATGCCACCTACATAGCGCCTGACACCCACCGGATGACGTGGTTGGCAAGCAACATGCATTGCAACCCTCAGATGTGGTGTGTTGGGGCATTTTCTTTTCCAACCTCCCACACAGTGGCACTGTCCGGTACCAAACGGTGGCACAAAATTTAGGTACCCCAATTCGGGCACCTGAGGTGCCCGGAATGGTGGAAAAGTGGGGTTCGATGGGTTTCCGGACCGATCTGGGGGGGTTTGGAGGGTTTACGGGGGCTTTGGGGCCTCTGCGCCGGTTTTTTGAAAAATCGTGTTTGTCCACGTAAAAGGGTGGCATTTGACCCCCCCTACCCCCCCCCCCCCCCCCGGAGGAAATCCGTGAACTACCAAAAATCCTTAGCCCAGGGCCTGAGGGGGGGGGGGGGTGGTTCCACAAATACGCGTACTCGACGTCCTTCTGTCTGTGTTTTGTTTGTTGATCTGGACAAAACAAATAATATAGGGAAACGAAAAAGTAAAGGAATGTTTTGTTGACCGCTTCCACCACTCCTCTGCACAAATCTCACGACCGCGTGTTGTGTGTTTGTGTTGTCTGAAGTACAGAAGGTGTGGTGGAGCACGAAAAAAATGGAAACCATGACAGAGGTAGTGACGCCAATCCTTCTCGTATCGTATTTCCTCCAATACACAGCTGCGCTGTGTTTTGGATGGTATAAAAAAACTGGCGTGTCGTGCGTCAGGTCATTGGCAGTGGATCGTGGTGGGCCTGCTAAACAGTAATTCGTAAACGTGTGCGGGGGGCACTTTTGCCCAACGCGTATCGATCGGAAAGGGGAGAGGCGTCATGTCAGAACTCTCTGGGGTACACATCGATTGCCTGACCTTTCACCTTGATTCTTATTGCAACCCACTTCTCTGCTTTACTTGACCCGCCCCCAACAGACCACCACCCACCCCGCCCACCGCAGCCACCTCTCTGTCCGTGCACAGTTGGTGGGTGAATTGCAGAAGGTTCGCCGCCCGCTGCCCATTGGTTTCGGGAGGGGTATTGCCTCCTCGTCTCTTATCCCCGTGCAGTAGATCTCATGAAAGAGCAGGCAGGGCGGTTGTCGGTGTGCTCTGCACTGTGCAGAGGAAGAAGAAGAAACCCCTGCACTGTATTTACGTGTGCGGTATCTGATGTTGTTCAACGGTTTGGATATGGTTCCTCCACACACCCCACCAGCAGGCCCCAACCATTGTGGATGCGAGCGTCCCTAGTGGTGCGGGTGCGAGGATGCGAGTGCCTCTGCTCCTGCTCGTATCATGTCATATCAGCGCTGTAGCTAATTCTGGCACCCCTTCACCGCCCACGTCAGCACCTGCAACGCCTGGACCTCTGACACCTCCAGACACACCTGACGACGCACCTGTGGACGCACCTGAGGATGCAGCTGCAACAGAGGCGCCGCCAACTGCTGCACCTGACACACTGGCGCCTGCGACGACGGTACCCGCAACGCCTGGACCTCTGACACCTCCGGACACACCTGACGACGCGCCTGTGGACGCACCTGCGGACACACCGCCGACTGCGACACCCACTGCATCTGACACCCTGTCTGTGACACGGAGTGTGACTGCCAGTGCGACACCATCACCCACAGCTACCCTGTCAGCCAGCCGTACCGACACTGTGACGCCCACTGTATCTGACACCCTGTCTGTGACAGAATCCCTTTCACAGACTGTGACCGTGACGGCGACAGCAAGCAGCACAGTGTCGTCTGCCCTCACAGTGTCGGTGTCATCGACGTTGTCCGTGACGCGCACTGTGTCTCCGTCTGCGACTCGCACACCGACACCGACGGGAACACAGTCTGCGACACAGACGAGCACGGTCAGCACTCCACCTTCTGCTACCACAACGCGAACGGCCACCCCTTCATGGAGTGCTACCGGCACACAGAGCGCCACCCTCACACCATCTGTCACACGGAGCCTGAGTGGGACCCTGACATCAACAGCTACTCTCTCTGAAACAGTGTCTGTGACACGGAGTGTGACTGCCAGTGCGACACCATCACCCACGGCTACCCTGTCAGCCAGCCGTACCGACACTGCGACACCCACTGTATCTGACACCCTGTCTGTGACCCCGTCTCCATCCAGCACCGGAACACTGTCTCTGACTCAATCGCTGACGACGACTGTAACAGGTTCCCTGACGCTGTCTCCCTCTGTGACAGAATCCCTTTCACAGACTGTGACCGTGACGGCGACTCCAAGCAGCACAGTGTCGTCTTCCCTCACTGTGTCGGTGTCATCGACGTTGTCCGTGACGCGCACTGTGTCTCCGTCTGCGACTCGCACACCGACACCGACGGGAACACTGTCTGCGACACAGACGAGCACAGTCAGCACTACACCTTCTGCTACCACAACGCCAACGGCCACTCCTTCATGGAGTGCTACTGGCACACAGAGCGCGACCCTCACACCATCTGTCACACGGAGCCTGAGTGGGACCCTCACATCAACAGCTACTCTCTCTGAAACAGTGTCTGTGACACGGAGTGTGACTGCCAGTGCGACACCATCACCCACAGCTACCCTGTCAGCCAGCCGTACCGACACTGTGACGCCCACTGTATCTGACACCCTGTCTGTGACCCCGTCTCCATCCAGCACCGGAACACTGTCTCTGACTCAATCGCTGACGACGACTGCAACAGGTTCCCTCACGCTGTCTCCCTCTGTGACAGAATCCCTTTCACAGACTGTGACCGTGACGGCGACTCCAAGCAGCACAGTGTCGTCTTCCCTCACTGTGTCGGTGTCATCGACGTTGTCCGTGACGCGAACTGTGTCTCCGTCTGTGACTCGCACACCGACACCGACGGGAACACAGTCTGCGACACAGACGAGCACAGTCAGCACTACACCTTCTGCTACCACAACGCCAACGGCCACCCCTTCATGGAGTGCTACTGTCACACAGAGCGCCACCCTCACACCATCTGTCACACGGAGCCTGAGTGGGACCCTGACATCAACAGCTACTCTCTCTGGAACAGTGTCTGTGACACGGAGTGTGACTGCCAGTGCGACACCATCACCCACAGCTACCCTGTCAGCCAGCCGTACCGACACTGTGACGCCCACTGTATCTGACACCCTGTCTGTGACAGAATCCCTTTCACAGACTGTGACCGTGACGGCGACTCCAAGCAGCACAGTGTCGTCTTCCCTCACTGTGTCGGTGTCATCGACGTTGTCCGTGACGCGCACTGTGTCTCCGTCTGCGACTCGCACACCGACACCGACGGGAACACTGTCTGCGACACAGACGAGCACGGTCAGCACTACACCTTCTGCTACCACAACGCCAACGGCCACCCCTTCATGGAGTGCTACCGGCACACAGAGCGCCACCCTCACACCATCTGTCACACGGAGCCTGAGTGGGACCCTGACATCAACAGTTACTCTCTCTGAAACAGTGTCTGTGACACGGAGTGTGACTGCCAGTGCGACACCATCACCCACGGCTACCCTGTCAGCCAGCCGTACCGACACTGTGACGCCCACTGTATCTGACACCCTGTCTGTGACCCTGTCTCCATCCAGCACCGGAACACTGTCTCTGACTCAATCGCTGACGACGACTGCAACAGGTTCCCTGACGCTGTCTCCCTCTGTGACAGAATCCCTTTCACAGACTGTGACCGTGACGGCGACTCCAAGCAGCACAGTATCGTCTTCCCTCACTGTGTCGGTGTCATCGACGTTGTCCGTGACGCGAACTGTGTCTCCGTCTGTGACTCGCACACCGACACCGACGGGAACACAGTCTGCGACACAGACGAGCACAGTCAGCACTCCACCTTCTGCTACCACAACGCCAACGGCCACCCCTTCATGGAGTGCTACCGGCACACAGAGCGCCACCCTCACACCATCTGTCACACGGAGCCTGAGTGGGACCCTGACATCAACAGTTACTCTCTCTGAAACAGTGTCTGTGACACGGAGTGTGACTGCCAGTGCGACACCATCACCCACGGCTACCCTGTCAGACAGCCGTACCGACACTGCGACGCCGACTGCATCTGACACCCTGTCTGTGACCCCGTCTCCATCCAGCACCGGAACACTGTCTCTGACTCAATCGCTGACGACGACTGCAACAGGTTCCCTGACGCTGTCTCCCTCTGTGACAGAATTCCTTTCACAGACTGTGACCGTGACGGCGACTCCAAGCGGCACAGTGTCGTTTTCCCTCACTGTGTCTCCGTCTGCGACTCGCACACCGACATCGACGGGAACGTTGTCTGCGACACAGACGAGCACAGTCAGCACTCCACCTTCTGCTACCACAACGCCAACGGCCACCCCTTCATGGAGTGCTACCGGCACACAGAGCGCCACCCTCACACCATCTGTGACACGGAGTGTGACTGCCAGTGCGACACCATCACCCACGGCTACCCTGTCAGACAGCCGTACCGACACTGCGACGCCGACTGCATCTGACACCCTGTCTGTGACCCCGTCTCCATCTGCGACGCCCACTGTATCTGTGACACTCTCTCGGACCAGCAGTGCAACACCTTCCCTGACACACTCCGTGACAATGCCTGTTACACCGACCCCCACTATGACCAGGACTGTTTCTGCGAGCATCACCGCTTTGGGTTCTGCCACGCTGTCCCTGACGCTCCCTTCTGCCACAGTGTCGGCGACGCCTTCTCCAACACCTTCTGCCACCGTGGGCTCGCTGTCATTCACCTTCTCCTTGACCGCCACCCCGTCCCAAAGCGTCTCCCTCACGTCTTCCGTGACCCCCTCCGTGTCGACCACGGACACGCCAACCCTGTCGCTGTCGCTGCCCATCTTCTCCCCACTCACGGGTGTGTGGATTGTCGCCTACACCCCATCTGACGGGGGGCCAGTCACCACCGATGTGCTGAACATCGACGCAGGCGGGGTCGGGCGCTTCACGGCACTCTCCGGTGGGAGCTTCACGGTGTCACTCCGTGGGCCGGAGCTCAGGTACTCATGGCAGGACACGTCAGGCGGGATGAACAACGACCACTACACCTACACTGCCTCTGCAGTGCTGCACGGCGAAAGGTACTGCGTGCAGGCAAGCGGCTACTGCGCAACCGCCACCCTCACACGGCTTGTCTACGGGGGGACGCGCCCTGCGGAAGGGACACCCACGCAATGCCCGCCCCCCTTCCCCTTCGCCTCCGAGGCAGGCGGGGAGTGCTGCTCGCAGCCCTGGGGTGCGGAATGCGGCGGCGGCTCCACAGTGTGCCCACAGCCGCCCTGCACGGACGGCGCGCTGCAGCAGCCGGAGACATCCGGCTTCACATCCCTCGGGGGCGGCGTGTGCCTCGATGCAGAGGGGCGGCAGGCCATCAATGCCTACCGCATGCCGCTGCAGCTGCTCCCCGCCGAGCTGCAGCTGTCGCGGTGCCGTGGCGAATGCCTGTCCCTCGCCGCATGCACAGGGTACCAGCTGCGCACAGCAGGGGGCAGCCGCACCTCCTGCGACCTGCTGGTGCCCTTCGGGCAGGTGGCGAACCCGCTGTGGCCGCTTGTGGGGGGCACCGGCTCCGGCATGGTGCCCTCCGCTGTGCAGGCGTCGGGCGACAGTGTCGAGTGTTTTGTCCGCAACGCCGCCAGCGAGCCAGGCGTGGAGATGCTGCCGCTGGGCAGCGAGTGCTGCGCCTGCCCATCCGGGTCTGAGGCTGTGCAGGCGGGCAGCAGCAGCCAGCAGGCGTGCGCTGCGGGGTGCCTGCAGGATGCCTTCTGCGCCGCATCCGAGTGGCGCACCGCAGGGGGTGGCACATGCGTGCACCACATCAACGCAACATCTGTCGGCACTGCGCCCGGCGCGTGTGAGGGGTGCCACCTGAAGAGCCGGCATGTGGATGTGGGGCGCGCTCCCGAGGGAGGATGCTGCTACTTCGGCAGCACGCCCCTCGCCGACCACCAGGCGGAGGCGGGCATCGCACCGGTGTGCGACGTGTCGGAGGAGACCTGCCGTGACATGTGCGCGCAGCTGCAGACGTGCCACGCCACAACGCACATCTCTGTCAACACAACTGCCTGCGGTGCATCGGAATGCCGCCTCCAAACAACACCGTGGACGTCGGAGCTCGAGGCATCGCAGTGCCGTGCGGGCGACACAGCGTCCTGCTCGCTGCGCCTCCGCCGCACACACAGGCTGGAGGGTGGCAAGACCTGCCCGGCAGGGCTGCACGTCGGCAACGCCACGGAGTGCCGTGCTGCTGCCGCTGCTGCGGGGCTGCTCTTCACAGAGCCTGCAACCGGCCCCCTTTCGGGCGATCCGCACGGCTGCTGGTTCAACGCAAAGCAGGGCTCGCTGCACTACACCCAGGGCGGCAGCACCGACGCCGCAGACATCACCTGCCCCACGGCAGGGGGGCGCTGCCTGGCCCTCTGCCGGCAGGCCCTCCCGCCGCCCGAGGTTGCCACCTGGAAGGGGTGCTTCAGCGCGGCCCACCTGGACTCCCCTGTGGGGCCCTTCCGCCCCGAGGCTGGGGGTGCTGCGACACACACCTACTGCTATGCACGGTGCTTCGCATACCGGCACTACCTCCTGAGGCACGAGGGGAACGGCGCAGGCCAGGCATGCTGGTGCACAGACCAGAAGCCAGCCACGTTGGGCAACCCGCTGGCGGACTGCAGCGTGTGTGCCACCGAAGTGTCTGACACGACAGGAACTGTGTGCGTGCATCAGCGGAGGCCGTCGGGATGCGGGCTGAAGGGTGCGGTGCAGACATACACAGAGTGCGACGGGTCGGAACCCGTCGGTGCCGTGTCTGCGGAGGAGTGTGACGCGGCCTGCACGGCGGACACCTCCTGCAACTACTTCAGCTGGGACCGCAGATCGCAGTGCAGGCTTGCCAGGTCAGGCAGCTGCACCGCAGTGCCCTCTTCCTTCTTCGACACCTACACCAAGGCCCACTGTGCTTACGACACGGAGGCGCTCCCCCCTGTGCCGAAGCCGCTGGCCTACCCCTTCCTCCACGCAGGGCGTGGGGGCGGGCTGTGCCAGGCGTTGTCCAGCGACCCGACAGCTGCCCGGAAGGTGGGATGGTGTGGGTTCCAGCCCAGCAGGACTGGGGTCTGCAAGAAGGCACCCGACTCGCGCAACACACCCTTCGTGGCGCTGGATGGGTTCTGCTCCTGCGGGAGGGCCGCATGCGACGCCGCGACCGGGCTGTGCGTGCTGCAGACGGAGGCACCTGTCGTCATCACGCCTGTCCCCACCCCTGATGGGATCATCGATGTCAACTCCACCCGCCCTTCGCTGGCCTACCGAGGGATCGGGCGCTGCATCAACCTTGCCGGGCGCTACTACACTGAGTACGGGATGAGCCTGACGCACTCATCGGGCGGCGTGTACGAAGGGGATGCTGTTCTGCAGGAGGAATGCAAGCGTGTGGGTGTTGCTGCGGCACGCGACACCTGCTACGTGAAGGGGGTGGCCTTCATCGGCAGGGCTGCGGGCGGGCCGCAGTGCATCCTGGCACGCGAAGTGCGTGCCGACGAGCCGCAGGAGCTGAGGACCAGCGCCGGGGTGCTTGCCTTCCTCTCGCGAGGTGCGGCCTTCGCCCTCCCCTCCGGGGGCGACGGCTTGGCACACGCCGTGTGCTTTGCCTACCTCGAGGACAAGTGCACCTACTCCGACGGCTGCCGCGGCTGCCAGGGTGAGTGCTCCGTGGGGGGCGACGGGCGCTGCATCGACGACACCGAGGGCACCGCCTGCTACTCCCCGTGCGGTGGTGGATTCCTCGAGACCTGCACCGAAAGCAGGCGTGCGTCGTACAACCTCACAGACAAGCCTGCATCCCAGTGGCAGAGCCCTGCAGCGCGTGAATCGCAGAGGGCTGTGCAGACAGCAGGTGTGGCACGCCTGCTGGAGTATGTCTTCGTGACGGAGGCGGCGACATGCGAGGAGGCAGGGATGGTGACGATGGCGGATGAGGGTGAGTGTCGCATCGCCCTGTGTGCCGCTTCGGACACAGAGTTCTTCGCGGACATCCCGGCGACGTCAGACGGGCCCATCCCCGCCGGCTGCACGGCGCGGTGCACACACGGCGTCGGCACAGAATGCATGTTCGGCGGTGCGACCTTCCTCTCCTCCGGCAACACCCCCAGCACCACCAGCTGCAAGGAGAGCGCCCTCCGCGGCATACGGTGTGTCTGCAGGAAGGACATGGGACCCCCCGTGCTGCCTGTCGACGCCGCCGAATGCCCCCCGCTCGCAGCCCCCGCCACAGAGTACTACCTGCAGGACAGCGGCCCCGGCTGCGGTGTGGGTGCCCCTGTCTCACACACGGGTGTGCCAGCCGGCCCCATCGCCAGCACCATCATCGACATCACAGACGAGGCGGAGTGCCGTGCTGCCGCATGCTTGTTCTACGGCGTGGCTGTTGGGACCGGGGCTCTGCCCCGCTGGGGGGGTTTCCCCGTGAAGGGGCTGGACGGCGTGCGCCCCCCGTACACAGGGCGTCTGGATGGGAGCGGCTACACGTCGGCGCTCACCGGGGATGAGCAGTGGGGCGGTGGCTGCAGCGTGGTCCTGCCGGTGGATGGGGATCTGAAGAAGGCACAGCCCTACGCCGTGTGGTCTGTGCCGCCCAACCTGTGCCCCGGGCTCGACCTCGCGTCGTGCACGCTCGCGCGGGGCTGCCGCGTGCAGGCGGGTGTTTGCGTGACACTCCACGAGGGCTTCGGGCTGTGCACCCTCGCCACCCCCTGCCTGTGCAGGCGAGACCCAGCAGCTGTGGATGCGCCGCCGCCGCCGCCCGCCCCCGAGGACCCGCACGCCTATGACGAGCAGTGCCCCATCAGCGTGGACTACTTCGGTTCCGGGAAGGTGGTGCAGTGCAACCCCTGCCGCGGGTCGACTAGCTCTGCGTTCCAGTGCACGGAGGGGGACTACGAGGACATCGCGGTGTCGGTTGCGGAGGGTGAGACGTGGACCCGGGTGTACCCCGCGCGTGCGGCGAACACCGTGGACCTGCAGGGCTTCCAGAAGGTGTCTGTGACGAAGTACATGGTGTCGGGGGAGGCAACCCTCGCCGCGATGGTGGGGGGCCTGCCGAAGCTCACCGGCCCGATGTTCAACAGCTCTGTGGCGCAGTACCACTGCCTCACCCCGTTTGGGACGGAGGCGTCGACGGCGACATGCACCGTTGCGTCGTGCGGCCCGCTGGCGGTGTCCGTTCGCGCGACCGGAGGGAGTGCGACGGTGACGGTGCGTGTGTGCCTGCACCCCAACACGGAGGTGGAGTGCGTGTGTGGGCGCACTGCTGCTGACGGGCTGCCGCACGGCGAGTGTGCCACGGCAAAGCCCCCGCGCAGCATGCTGGACAGGGAGTCGGGGCGTGTGGTGCAGGTGCCCAGCTCGATGTGCCGCTGCTCCGCAAACCACGGGCGCTCCAGCGCCTCTGGCGACGTCGACTGCACGCAGTGCGCAGAGGGTTCGTTCCCGGAGTACGGCAGCCAGGTGTGGACCACCAACGTCACCTTCCCCGACCTGGCGGAGACACGTGCACCTGCGTGCTCACTGCGCTGTGCACAGTGCGGGGATGTCGCCTGCGGGTCGTACAACCCAGCCCTGGAGCGGTGTTTCTGCCTCGGGATGCTCTCGGGCCCGACGTGCGCGGACAGCTGCGCACCCGGAAGGTACGGGATGTTCTGCAACGAGACGTACGTCCCGCTTGCCTACCAGGCCACCAAGGACCTGCAGGCGGCCGGCTGGACCTCACCCCCGTGGAGCATCGCGCCCCAGTCGCACGTCTCCCTGGTGCTGTCTGCAGGGTCTGCAGAGCTCCTGACACGCGTGCAGGTGCGTGTGATGCACAGCCTCCCTGGCGCCGCGGTGCAGCCGCTGCCCCCTCTGCAGCCCTCCGCAGGCACCGTGCAGGCTGCGTACTACGGCCCCATCATGAGCGACCGCGCCGCCTCCGTCGACGAATACTACCTGCACGTCCTCCGGGGCGGGAAGGTGTACGTGTACAGGTTCGCACCCGACCCCACACGCGCCGTGGTGCAGGGAGCCTTCACCCTGCACCACGAGGCCTACATCAGGGACTACTACCAGCCGGCAGGGCTCGATGTATGCGCCTCTGAGGCTGTGTTCGGCCCGACCTACGACACAGACTACGACGGTGCGGTGTACGTCCAGGCCCGGGCCGGGGCCCTGCAGCAGCTGCTGCTGGTGAAGGGGCAGCGCGTGTGCTACGCCTCTGGTGTGGACAGGCTTGTCTTCTCCCTGCAGGGCAGCGGCGACATCTCCGACGCCTTCGCGCTGCCCTGGTCGTGGTCGCTGGAGGTCTTGGGCGAGCCCTCCCGGCTGAACGGGTTCGACCCGCAGTACGACCCGCAGTGCCAGTGGAGCGCACGGCAGCCGCCCTGCCGCGACACCACGCGCAACACATCGTGGGACGCCGTGGGCACCGCCTTCGGCTCCCTGGTGCTGGTGTCGGGGTCACGCCTCCGCTCCATCAGCCGCTTTGCCGAGCGCTGCTGCGGGGAGACCGTGCAGTGCACCTGCTGGGAAGGCCTGCTCGCATCCCTCCCTGGCGGCTACACCCCTGCAGGCCCAGGGTCGGGGCAGGTGGCGGCGTCACGCGCCGCAGTCTCCTCCCTGTGGCAGGCCTTCGCCGAGGGCGCAGTGCAGGATCTCGGCCCGGGCCCCGCCCCGGTCGGCGCGCTCGGCAGCGGCACCGCCTTCACCGCAGTCGCAGGGCTTGCGGGCTCTGTGGCGCTGCGGGTCACCCCTCCGACACTCCTCTTTGAGGAGCACCGGGTGCACGTGCTGGGGTTCGGCGATCTGCGCACCGCAACCGCAACCGCAACCGCGATGCCGACGTCGGAGCTGCTGCCGCGCATGCTGCTGCCCTCACGCCTCTCCGTGACGACGCAGTCCACGACACGCGGCGCGGTTGCCATCGCAGGCGCCGGTGTGGTGGAGGGGGCCGACGCGCTGCACTTCGCCATCGCCGTGCAGGACGAGGTGGGGCGCGACGTCTACCTCAACAACGACCGCATCGTGCCGCTGCTGCTGGAGTGCGGAGAGGCGGTCAGCATCGACTCACAGCGCGACGTCCACACCCTCTCCAACACATCCGCAGCAGGCCTGCAGGACGCGCTGTGGGACGAGCGGGACTGCACCTCCAACACAACGGCAACCTTCGTCGGCAGCGCCGCACTGGGGGTGGACATCCCTGCTGGCGCTGGGCAGACGGACATCGCCTTCTCCGGCATCGGGATCACACGCACAGGGCGCTACCTGATCCGCTTCGTGCATGCCAAGAGCGGGGCACAGGGCGTGAGCATGCCCATCGTGGTGGTGCCAACAGACTGCGCCTCCTTCTCCGGCACCGCCTACGAGTGCACCTCGCAGTGCACGCCTGACGAGGTGCCGCCCGGTCAGCAGGCCACCCTCACCTGCGACTTCGGTGTGTCCAGCCTGATGTCGTGGATGCAGCTCTCTGTGCAGGCTGCAGCCCCCCTGTCCGTCGGCGTCTCCCTCACTGCAGTGCAGGCGTGCTGCCACGGGCGGGGCCTCTGCTGTGCAGGCAACGCCCCCTGTGAAGGCGACTACGACTACGCCTCTGTGGCAGCCGCCGCGGCCGCCACTGCGCCACCCACCCAGTGTGAGTGCTTCAAAGACCCCACCAACGGGTTCTGGGACCAGCGCCACAGCTGCCTGCAGTGCAAGGCAGGATTCTCGGGGAGCACCTGCACCGACTTCATCGGGCCGTCTGCCGAGGCAGGCTTCGGCAGATCTCTGGACATCGGGGATGCTGCTGTGGCGGTGTTCCCCGTGCAGGCGGAGGCACCTGTCGCTGTGAATGTCACCGGGCTGTCCGGCCAGAACGGGGAGGATGCGGACGTCTGGCTGGCGTTTGTCGCCTGCCCTGGGCAGGAGGGGATCTACACCAAGGGGGCGCTCGCCCCAGGGGAGCTGGCCCCTGTGTGCTCGGGGCATGGCTCCTGCACCTTCGACACGGCTGCTGCCGCTGGGCGCTGCCTGTGCACCCCCGGCTACAGCGGGGCGGACTGCTCCCAGGCGTGCTGCAGCGGGCACGGCACATGCACAGGCGCTGCTTCCGCCGGAACAGAGGGCACCCCCTGTGTGTGCCACCACAACCAGCGCGACGGGGCGTGGGCCCCTGCCCCCACCGTGTGCGAGGGTGGGCGGTGCAGCGGGCCCGGCGGGTCCGACGTGCACCCTGCGTCGTGGTGTCTGCGCCTCGCTGACGCCACAGGCCTGCTGGAGGGCTGCGCGCCTGCAGCACACCAGGGCAACAGCAGCCGCGCCTGGGTCAGCTGGCGCGGCCTGCCTGCCGCCGGGCCCGGTGACCTGGACCACGCCCGGCTGCGCATCAACACCACCGTGCTGGAGGGGTGCACCGGGGCGCAGCCCTTCCACGTCTACGCCACGCTGCCCGAGGGCACTGCGCGGGGCCCTCCCGCCAGCAGGGGCAGCCCTTCGGTGCCTGCCGGCGACTGGTGGCAGCCCGGGGTGCTCCCCTGCGGGCGTGCCGTGCTGCCGGGGGAGGCTCTGGGGTGCGGCCCGTCAGCCGAGCTGGACCCCGTGTCGCAGACTTGCGTCTGCCGCAGCGGCGACACCGCCTTCTGCCTGCTCGGGCGCTGTGTGTCCACCTCATCAGAGCCGCGGTGCGACGCGCCGCCGCCCGACCAGCCCGGCGATGCCTCAGACCCCTGCCGTGTCAGCTGGGCTGTGCCCGGCCCCCCCTCGGGGCGCATGCGCCTGCAGGGCGGGCTGTGCCGGTGCTGGACGCAGCAGGCGAGCAGCGATGCGACGGAGCGCCTTGCCTGTGTGGCAGGGGCGTGTGTGCCGCAGGCGGCGAGCCTCCAGTACACCTGGGACAGCACGCGCCTTGCGGGGGTGCTGCATGGTGCAGCGGACAGCCCTGCCGAGGCCAAACAGCTGCAGTGGGGCTGGGATGTCCGCAGCGCGGCCCCTGCAGAGCTGCTCTCGCAGGTGGGGTGGTGGCGGCAGGCCCCTGCCGCCCCTGGCGTGCAGCAGCATGAGGTGGACGTGGGTGCCTGGCTGAGGCGCGTGTCGGGCGGGATCCAGAATGCGACGTTCGACGTGTCGTTCGTGGTGGTGCCCGGGGCAGGGGCGTGCCCCGCCGCGGTGCAGGGCGCGGAGCTTGTCGTGCGGCACAGGGGCAGGCGGCAGCCCTCGCGCCTCTTCCTGTCGCTGGAGGACGGGGGCAGGTCGGAGGCGCAGCACCTGCACCCCTTCTACGCGGCACACACGTTCGACTCCCCGGAGGCGCTCGCAAACAGCGGCGACGGCGATGCCTCGCACAGCCGCAAGCTGCTGCGGTATATCCACGCCGATGTTGCGTCCGGAGATGCGCAGCTCAGCAAGCGGTGCGGCACCGGGGCCTCCTGCGTGTGCCCTGGGGACATGATGTTCCAGGATGCGGTGGACTTCACACAGGTCGGGGAGCATATGTACTTCCTGGCGGTGGGGGACGTGGAGAGCGCGGGTGGGGCCCAGCCGGGTGCATGCAACGGTGCATACCAGGGTGCACGCGAGATCTTCCACACCAAGGGGTATGCCCTCGACGCACAGCTGGGGTCTGGCACTGGCAGCTCGCGCGGCCTGTGGGCAACGCGTGCTGCGTCACGCCTCGGGACGTCCGTGCTCCCGAACACCAGCAACATCGACAGCGTTGCCAACATGGATGTGTTCACGCGGGCGAAGGAGCTCGCGGCGATGGACCTGCCGGCAGGATGGGCGGGCAGCGGCAGCACGGCACTCTCGGGGAGGATGCTTGTGTTCGCCAGCGCGCACCTCCCCATCCCCGCCCTTGCAGGCGGGGGGGGCCTGCCGCAGCTCTTTGCGGCCACACTGGACAGCAGGTCGGGGGCGCTTGTGCAGATCTGGCGTGCCGGGAAGACCAGCGTGTTCGTGTCACATGTCACCGTGGTGAGGGTGGGGGGGCGCGACTACACCTTCTACCTTGCCCAGAGCAGCGCCGTGCACATGCGGTACGCACCGAGCGACCCGCCGTGTGCGGGCAAGGCGTCCACGCTGGGCTGTGCGGGTGCAGGTGCCTCCGGCCCCCCCAGGTACGCGCGTGCCACGCGGCTGGACGTGTGGGTGTTTGACGGGGAGGGGGAGCGCCGCATCGCTGCGGCGCAGGGGCAGAACGTGGACCCCTGCACGCACCAGCAGAACCACCCGGGCTTCACGGCGGTTGGCGGGTCTGTGGCCTTCCTGTTCGACGATGGGGTGGGCGGCGTGGGGCTGCACCGCTGGCAGCCTGCTGCCCGCAGCACCGCGGCAGCAGCGCGTGTGACGCTGGTCGACACTGCGGGTGCGACGTACACGCCCTTCCTGTCCCCCCTGCACAAGGGCCCTGCCGGGATGGTGGCGGCAGGTGGGCACCTCGTGCTGCCCCTGGCGCTCGACACGTCTGTGCAGCACACGGGGCAGCAGGAGCCTGGCTGCCTGGCGCAGCCTGAGTGCACGCAGGACACTGTGCTGCACGTGTTCCAGAAGACGATGCCGTGCCTCAACCCAGGGCGGGGCAACGTGGAGCTGTACGCCGTGCACCTGGGCAACAGCAGCACAGGCGTGGCCACGCTGGTCCACGATCCCAACGGCCCACAGGTGTCGAGCGACCCTGTCTGGCTGCGGGAGGTGCGGACGCCGGGACGCACAGGGTTCGTGTGGGTCGGGCACGACGGCGGGGCGACCAACATCGGGGTGCACCTCACGAACCACACGCAGGCAGGCGTGCAGCACCCTGCCCCGCAGTTCCTGGCGCCGGAGCAGCAGACGCTGTACTACACCAGCACCGCAGGCACCACGCCCGGCGCATGGCACACCACAGCGCTGTGGCGCCCGGGAGCGCCTGTCGACATCAACGTGCAGGTGGTGTGGGAGGGGGCGCTGTACTTCTGGGCCTACAACGCGACAGAGCTGAATGCGACCTACGACAGCCCCTCGCTCGACCCCGGCCCTTCCGTGCCGTGCAACGCGCCAGGCCGTTCGCAGTGGGTGCGGTGGGATTCCGGGGGCGAGGGGATGCACACAAACGTGATGAGCGGCGCCAACGTGCCTGCCTACGCAGGGTGCACCCGCGTGCTGCACCGGGTGGATGACGACGGCACGGTGTCACCCGTGCTGAGGGGCGGGGACGCCGACGGCGTGGGTGCACCCCGCCGCCAGTGCTGCCCGCCTACCTACAACACGGACTCGCCCACCACCGGGGCAGTCTGGCCTGACACGGCACGCCAGGCAGGCCGCGTGTGCAAGGCTGCGGACAACACAGGCGGCTGCCCCGTCTCCACGGCAGGTGTGCCCAGGCCTGCCGGGTGTGCCCTGTGCGACGCCTCGGTGTACCCACGCGACGGGCCACCGCCCCTCTACTCCACCCTGCATGCCTGGAAGGCACCCCACGCGGGGTGGTGGTTCACCGGCTTCCAGTCTGCCTGGGCGCAGAGCACGGGAGCTGCCGGCGGTGATGCCTACCGTGTCGGGGGGTTTGCGTGGCGCGAGCACTGGCCACGCACCGCAGCCGTGTGGGAGCCGAAGGCGGTGCCCCAGCGCAACGACTGCGACGACTGCGCCCCAGGGTTCTACGGGCAGGGCTGCGTCAGGAGCTGCCCGCTGCCGGCGTGCGGCGGGGTGTCCCGCCAGACATGCCTCGCACCCTCCTGCGCTTGGAATGCCACCAGCAGCGAGTGCCGCCCCGTGCCCTGCTCGGGGCACCCCTGCAGCGACGGGCTGCTGGGCAGCGGTGCGTGCCTCTGCCCCGAGGGCACCTGGGGCTACGCCTGCGAGCACGGCGCTGCACCCCCGGGGGTGGGCACGACACACCTGCTCCCTGCCGCATTCGACACGACGCTGGACCTGGGGTGCACCGCAGGCACCACTTGCACCCCCACCGCCGCCGCCTGCGCCGCCTGGGAATGCGGCGCCCTCAACGACGAGCCGTGCTGCGGCAGGGCACCGGCACCCCTCGCCGTGTCTGCCACGGCGGTGTCCGTCGTGTCCTTCGCCACCGCAGGCGCAGGCCCGCTGGGCGGGGCGGGCAGCCAGACGCTACTGGTGCTCCGCGAGGCTGAAAGGCGGTGCGACGGGACCACCGCTGCGGTGCTGCGCGTGCTGCTGCTGCCTGTTGATGCGGGTGTGGACGTGCAGGCGGTGCACGGCGTGCCTGTGGAGGCCCCCCTCACACCCGACGACGTGCTGCTGTGGAACCTCTCTGCGCTGCCCGTGCTCGCGGAGGTGTTGCGGACGGGGCCAACAGGGCTCGGCTCCGAATGGGTGGTGCCGCTCGACGCGGATGCCCTCGCAGCACACTCCGGCACAGGCGCTGCGTCTGTGTCGCTCCTGCTCTCTGCCACAGGCGGGTGCCGCTGGCTCTTCACCTCCCGCGAGCACCACGCGGGCTGGCCTGAGGACTGTGCTGACGGGCGGTGTGAAAGCGGGAACAGCGCCCCACGGAAGGCTGGGTACGCCATACGTGCCTCCGCGTCACACGCAGCCCTGCTTGCTGTGACGCAGGGGGGCACTGGCAGCGGTGTACCCGCACCTGCTGCTGAGCAGCATCCGCTTCTGCGTGCGGAGCACAGTGCAGGCGGTGCGGGACCCATCTCCCGCATCGACTTGGAGAAGATGGAGCAGGCGGAGCTCGCCCCCCCAGCGCTGCGCAGCATCACGCAGGCAGCCCTGTGCAGCGAGGTGGGGCTGCAGCCGTCTGTGCAGTGTGCAGAGCTGGCGCCCCTCGCAGCCGGGTTCGGCGTGCTCGTGGTGCAGGGGCTGTCGAGGACGTCCTCCGTGCGGGCGGACGTGTCGTGGACGCCGCGCGGCGCCTTCGGCAGCGCCTCGCTGGGGGCGTGTGTGCGGGGGAGCCGCGAGGGGGAGGGGCGGTGGGCGGGCGACTTCTGCCTCGACTGCGACTTCCGCTACACAGGCCCCACCTGCTCTGCGTATCAGCCCGATGCCTGCAGCGAGGCGACGTGCAGCCCGGATGTGGGGGCGTGTGTGTGGGACACGCGCGCGTCCAGCCTGCACCAGCAGTGCCTGTGCGACGCGGGGTACATCGGGCTCGACTGCGGGGTGCAGTGCAGCGACTCGGGGACCGGGAATTCATCCGGGTGCCACGGGCACGGGCGCTGTTCCGGTGCCGGGACGTGCGAATGCCACTCCGACAGCGTGCAGGGCTTCTGGGCTGGGGACAGCTGCAACGTGTGTGCGGAGGGGATGTACGGCGAGGCCTGCACGAAGCGCTGCCAGTGCGTGAATGGGGTGTGCGACAAGGAGTCGGAGGACGGGACCTGCACGAAGGGGTCGTGCAAGGCAGGCTTCGCCGGATCCTTCTGCGACCGCTGCGTCACCGGGCGCACCGGGGCCGACTGCCAGGTGGAGTGCTTCAACGGCCTCTGTGGCAAGGGGAAGTGCGGGGATGGCGGGTGCGTGTGCCAGGTGAACTACTTCCGGGATGTGGCCTCCAGGTCCTGCGACCTGCACTGCGTCGCAGGGGAGGAGTGCCACGGGAATGGGGTGTGCCCGCCCCCCGGGGTGGACACGACACCGGCAACCCTGTGCACGTGCTATCAAGACGAGGTGCGCGGGCACTGGGACCAGGCCACGCGCTGCAAGACGTGTGCTGCGTCGTTCTGGGGGACCCACTGCACCGAGGCCTGCAGGTGCAACAACCACGGGACTTGCCACACGGTGACGGGGGCCTGTGAATGCTTCAACGACGGCGTGCGCGGGCACTTCTCAGGCACCTCCTGCAGCCTGTGTGCCAGTGGGTACACAGGCGACGCCTGCCTCGACGCTGTTGTCGCAGAGGGTGTCGCACAGATCGGGGCGGCCTACACCTTCAGCTCCGGGCACCGCGAGGCTGTGGTGCCTTCGGGCGCACGTGGGGCGGCCCACCTCTACCTGACGCAGGAGACGGGGGCGCCGACTGAGATCTTCTTCAGCTCTGCTGGGGAGGTCCCGGTCGGGACCTTTGGTGCGGCCATCAACGTGTGGTCGAAGCCGCACACAGATTCGGTCGACTTCCGCACTGCAGGCACAGGCACAGGCACAGGCGCAGAGTCAGCCCAAGGGACACACGCATCCCGCAGCGCGGCGTACGTCGGCCGCATCCATGTTCACACTTACGGCGAGGGGTTGTTGATGGGGACGAGCGTCGCCGGCATGTTCACATCCGGAAGGTTCCTGTACGCCGTCGTGCACGACACTGACGGGCGGTCGTACGTCGGGCGCTTCTGGTCTGTGTCGGGGCCACGGTGCCTGATGTGCCTCGCGCTCGCGGGGAATCGTGCTGCTTCGTACACAACCCTCGTGGGGCACAGCAGGGTGTGCACTGTGCGCACCTGCACGCCTGGGCAGGCGGTGCTGCTGGACGACGGGGAGGCAGGTGTCGTGGAGGGTGTGGCCTCAAGCAGCCGCACTGGGGTGGTGCTGCTGGACGACGGGCCGCGCATAGCCGTGCGCACACGGCTGGCCGAGCGTGTCGAGGTTGCTGCCTCACGCCTCACGGCGGTCCCCTCTGTCGCGCCTGTGGGGCCCGGCGGGCGCGGCAAGGTGCTTGCCTGGGGGCGTTCGCCCCGGCTGCAGGTGGCGTTCGTCGCTGTGCAGCACGGCGGGGCGTGCTGGCTGTCTGTGGTGCACACAGGCAGCGAGACGGGCTTCGCGGCGCAGGAGCCGCACTTGCTGGCCGCATCGGGCACGGTGACCTCGCTGCTTGTGCACAACGTGGCGTGGAGCAGCGAGGTGGTGCTGCTGTTCGTGCTGGGTGCCGACGGGTTGGGCGAGCCTGTGCTGGAGATGCTCGTCGTCAGGGCCAGCTCCTCCTCGCCCTACGTGGGTGTCCGTTCCGTGCTGCAGGCCACACCCGCCATCTGCTCGGTGTATGTGTGCACCAGGCTGGAACGCCTCATCCCTCTGGGCGGGCTGCAGGCAAGCAGGGACGAGCGCCTCCGCCACGAGGGCGACACCGCACTGCTGCTGGTGCAGACGGTGCAGCGCGGCGCGTCCCTCGTGGTGGGGTACGCAGCGCAGCGTGTCAACCTCAGCGCTGTGAAGGACACAGACCTGTCCCCGGCAGCCGACCATCCCCTGTGCATGCAGCACCTGTCTGCCGAGGCCTGCCGTGGCGCGCTGTGCACGTGGGACGGTGCGGCGTGCACCCGGGTGCGGGAGCGCTTCTTGGCAGGCGCGCAGGGGCGGACCGGGATCACGGGTGCTGAGGTGGACGTGCACACCGGGAAGGTGTACCTCACTGTGGGTGGGGACAACCCAACGCTGCCAAGCGTGGTGCTGCGCATCGACGCCCTCACTCTGATGTACGAGCGGAGCCGCGCCCTGCGCTACGGGGCGTCCAGTGCCGATCCGCAGGTGGCAGTCGGGACCCTGCTCGACAACGACCGCGGGGCCCTGTTCGTCAGCCTGCGCACAAAGCCTGCCAGCGTGCTGGTCCTCAGCCTGCACGAGGTGGAGTCCGTGTCGCCGGATGTGAGCGACCTGCTGCACGGCGGCACGCAGATCACGGTGCGGGGCCTCGGGTTCTTCCCGCTGCCCGGCACGGTGCCCCTGTGCCGCATGGGGGAGCTGGTGTCGCAGGGCCGGTACGCCCTTGCGGGGGGCCACACGGGCAGCACGGCAACCCACACCATCGTGTGTGTCGCGCAGAGCGCCACCACCACCTCCACGGCGTGCCTGTCGTACCCCCTCGAGGTGTCGCTGTCTGCTGCCGACCCGCGCTTCTCCGACTCGCAGGTGCTTGTCGCCCGCATCGCCACACCCATGATCCTCTCTCTGGGCACCGCAGCCCTGGCCGCAGCGGACCAGGGGGACAGGGCATGGCTGGCTGCCGTCTCTGCAGGCGATGTCGGCGTGGTGGGCCCTGTGCGGGACCCTTGGGGTGGCACAGACCCGCGCCTCATCCAGGCCGAGGCAACAGGGCCGTACAACGAGCCGGTGGCTGTCGTGGTTGCGGGTGCCGGCTTCCGGCATTCTGCACATTCCATGTGCCGGATGAACGGGGTTGTCAGCAGCGTGACCTTCGCTAGCTCGCTGCGTGTCCTCTGCAGGCAGCCTGTGCTGCACGGCGGCCCTGCCAGGGTCACCGTGGAGGTGACGATGGACGGGCAGCACTTCACCGCCTCCAACACGACGCGGAGCTTCTACTACGCAGTGGGCGACGCCAACAAAATCGATGCATTCGCCGTCTGCAGTCCCGGTGCTGGCGCTGGGTGCATGACTGCCCTGAAGTCAGAGCCGGTGACGCGCCTCCCGACAGTCGCTGCCGCCTTCAAGGATTCAATCGGGACTTTCGTCGGCGGCGTGTGGACCCGCAACGGCGGCAGGGTGGGACAGGTGGCCATCGACTCGACCCTCTCCTTCAGCACCGACTCTGTCGTGACCCTGCAGCCCTCCGAGGGGCGTGTCGTGTTCGACAGGCTGTGGGCGCTGTCCCCACACCCGGGGCGCCACACGCTGCGCCTGCTCTACACAGACGCGGCCGGCACCCTGGCCGACACCGTCAGCTTTGAGATCGCAGAGGGCAGCCCTGTGCAGCTGCGCTTCGCAGTGGACCCGCCCTCCTTCTCCGACAACAGGGAGCCGCTCGACCCGCAGCCGGAGGTGCGGCTGGAGGACACGGGGAACAGGTCGGTGTCGCGGAGCACGTGGTCCGTCGTGGCAGAGCTGGACACGGCCACCCTTCCACCGGAGCTGTTCAACGAGTACACGCAGCTGCCGCACGTCGTGGTGTCGTCTGCGGTGGCAGCGTACTCCGAACAGTTGGGGCACTTCGTGTTCCGCGGCCTGCACATCCACACCACCACCCTGGCGGGGCGGGACATGCAGTACGGGGGTGGCGGGGAGCTGCTCTCCTTCCGCATCGTGTTCCGCGTCTACAGCAACGGGGAGCGTGTGGCGGGGATCGCAGACGTGGTGAGGGTGATGCACCTGGTGGACTGCTCGCAGGCCTATGTCGGGGACGCTGTGCTCGGGTGGGTGGATCCGGAGGAGCAGCACTTCGAGGACAGGTCCCCTGTGTCCATCAGGGGGTGGAAGTACCACGGCGATGTGCTGGGGTCGTACAGCTGTGTGGCGCACGACGTGGCGACCGGCCAGCTTGCCTTCTCCGTGGCTGCTGTGGTGGTGGACTCGTGCACGCTGCGGTGCGACCCCTTCCTCCCGCGCACCGCGAAAGGTGCGATGCTGTCGGTGCGTCCTGAGCTTGGCTGGGGCGGCAGCGCCCGACACGGCTGCGGGCGAGGCTGTCGTGTGCAACGCCACGCACGTGCGGCGGACCGACGGCGGCAGGGAGGAGGCGGTGCTGCGGGCGATTGCGCCGTTTGCCTCCGGCAGGCTCGGCAGCACCACAGCCCACTACCGGTCCATCGGCAGCCCTGCGCGCCTGGGTGTGTTCAACCTTGCGGTGCCTCTCGGGCGTGCGGTTGCCAGCGCGTCTGTGTACTCCAGTGCTGTGGGGGCGCAGGCCCGCCTGCCGATCGCGGTGGAGGCATCGGCTTCATCCTTGCGGCGTGCGTCACCCCCGGGCACCAGGCGCAGTGCAGCAGAGTACCAGCTGCTGATGTACTCAGAGGCGATGGTGCACACATCGTCTCTCCTGCGTGCAGGGCGCACCGTCACCATCGCAGGCGCGCTGACAGCGCTTGGGGATGCGGGTGCGGACTGGTTGAACACCGATGCGATCCGCAGGGCGCAGGCGGGCACATCCAACAGCACACTGCGCGTGGCTGTGCTCGACAAGGCAGCCATCCTGAACGGGTGGCATGGGCAGAGCATCGGGGATACGTGGGTCGCACACACCGCCGCCGCCGCCGCTGCCGCTGCCGCTGCCACCAACGCGGCTGTCAGGACAGAACAGCACGAGTTCAGCGTGAAGCTCTCCATCGAGGCTGTCGACACCTACACCTCCCCCACAGGGGCGCAGTACGCAAGCCTGTCCCCCGTGCCGCGGGAGGAGGTCGTCGCGACTGTCGGTGGGCACCCCCTCGGGATCGTGCACACGCGTGGGGCGTATGCCGAGTTCGGGACGATCGAGATGGAGCGCCCTGCTGCAGGGACGTACACGGTGGCACGGTGCTGGTGGGAGACCGTCGTGGGAGACCGTTTTTCGGGAGACCAAACGGTATCCCCCTTGGGAGAGCATATGCTCTCCCTTGGGAGACCGTCTGGTCTCCCATGTCCGTTGATTTGTGTGGGAAGTGGGGTGGGGGGGGGGTCAATTTTTGGGGATGTGTCTGCTACAAAATACATTTTTAATCGAGGGGGAATGCGGGGCGGGTTGGGGTGTGGGAAAACACTCTATTTTTTGATCATGATCAGCAAACTGACCCCACACACGTACAAAACTAGCTACTCCTCAGGTGCATAGCACTTCCCCCGTTCAGGGATGTCCCATCGTTTTGCACGGCACACACACATGGTGAAGCAGTCCTTCGGTACTCCCTCACCCACATGAAAGAGAAGCTCGTTGTCGCTGGATATCTTTGTCACATGTGGAAGCAATCCCAGCTTTGATATCCTTTTCAGAAGTGCCGACAAAGGGCCCTTCCATTGATCCCGATAAAAACACTTGCACAGCTTCAGTGCATCGCACGCCAGTATCTTGGGCGGATCCGTCGTGATCCCAGGCAAGGGTTTGCACACCGATACCCGTGCCACTTCATAACGCATTTGGTCGTGTTCGAAGTTAGTTCCAACTCTGGCTGAATGCATCTTACGGGTGCTGTTCCCCTGTTCTTGCAGTTCATCAGTGCACTGGATTGGCAAGGCATCAACCTCGTCAAACCAGTGGCCCATGCTGTGCAGATACGCGTGTCCCTTCCGCGTTGTCATTCCAGGGATGCGCCATTCGAGGAGGTACATCAGAGCGTGATACATCACTAGTGAATTTGGGGGAAGGTCATTAAAGATTTCCCCGCCCCCTCGCTCCACGTTGCTAACTATTCTACCACTCCAGGAGGTCATTCTCAGTACAAGAGGACAGTGTCAGTCCAGGAGGACTTTCTCAGGACAGGACTCCTCTAAGTACAGGACTCCTCTCAGGACAGCACTCCTCTTAGTACAGGAGGACTTTCTCAGTGCAGGACTCCTCTCAGTACAGGAGGACTTTCTCAGGACAGGACTCCTTACAGTCCAGGAGGACCTTCTCAGTACAGGACTCCTGAAAAACCGAGAATCTGCCCCCCCCAGAAGTCACATAGCATTTGCAAGATTTCCTCCTCCAACCAGCGAAAAGACCAAAAATGGCCAAAAAACCGGTTTTTCTGCGTAGTACAGGACTCCTCTCAGTACAGGAGGACTTTCTCAGGACAGGACTCCTCTCAGGACAGCACTCCTCTTAGTACAGGAGGACTTTCTCAGGACAGGACTCCTCTTAGTACAGGAGGACCTTCTCAGTACAGGACTCCTCTCAGTACCGGAGGACTTTCTCAGGACAGGACTCCTCTCAGTACAGCACTCCTCTCAGTACAGGAGGACTTTCTCAGTACAGGACTCCTCTCAGGACAGGACTCCTCTTAGTACAGGAGGACCTTCTCAGTACAGGACTCCTCTCAGTACCGGAGGACTTTCTCAGGACAGGACTCCTCTTAGTACAGGAGGACTTTCTCAGTACAGGACTCCTCTCAGTACAGGAGGACTTTCTCAGTACAAGACTCCTCTCAGGACAGCACTCCTCTTAGTACAGGAGGACTTACTCAGTGCAGGACTCCTCTCAGGACAGGACTCCTTACAGTCCAGGAGGACCTTCTCAGTACAGGACTCCTGAAAAACCGAGAATCTGCCCCCCTAGAAGTCACATAGCATTTGCAAGATTTCCTCCTCCAACCAGCGAAAAGACCAAAAATGTCCAAAAAACCGGTTTTTCTGCGCAGTACAGGACTCCTCGCAGCACAGCACTCCTCTCAGTCCAGGAAGACTTTCTCAGTACAAGAGGACTCTCTCACAGGCGGTCATTCTCAGTACAGGGACGCCTATCAGGAAGGGCTGCCCAGGCAGAAAACTGAGTGACGCGTTTAATTGCCCAAAACAAGCTCAAAACCCAAGAATTCCTTCGAAAACGGGCTCAAAAGTGAAAAATTGGCCCCAGAAACCGAGAGAAGATGGAACGGAGAAGCCCCTCATCCACGCCTTCGCGAAATGCTTTGTGTCGTCAGCAGCCAGCACGATCGATCCGGTCACCAAGAGCATCACGAACACCATCCCCATGTCAGCCTTCCGTGGCCTCCTCGAGACTGCCTGCCCCAAGCTCCACGGCAAGCTGGACAACAGCCCGTTCATCACCACAGCGTTCAAAGAGTTGTTCGGCAAGAAGTTTGCGCCCAGTGTGAACAAGGGCGCCCACGACCAGAAGCTGAAGGAGAATGATGGTTCTGTGTGGAGCAACCGCACCCGCAACTGCGAGGAGCTCGTGTTCTACGGAGTCTACGTGCGCGCATTCCCGACAACGAAAAACAAGGGTTCAGACGCATACAAACTCCTGCTGGCTCATGGGAGTGAGGTCCGCATCGGAAACGACATGGCTCGACAGTATGATCGCATCCTGAAGGGGGAGAACGAGGAGAAGGGGAAGAAGGGGGTGTCGCAGAAGAAGAAGACGGATGATGAGGAGGCGGTGCGCATCACGGGGGGGGGGGGGGGCGTACCCACCCTACATGATAAAGATGGACGAAAAGGCGTGCACTGTCGCCCTGGAGGCATCACTCGCCACCATCATGATGAAAGGCGACATGGCCCCCCAGTTCGCGAACCGGACGTTGACCGTCCACTTCAAGAGGGTCGCAACGCAGTGGGCCTACCCACCTTCCGGCCTCTACAAGAGGCAGCTGACCCTCCCGGATGGCTACGATTACGGTTTAGACCTTGAGGTAGGTACAGCTATTGGCACTACACAACCACCCCCCAAAATTCTTGAGTCTCTGATTTGTGTCGGAGGATAGGAAAGGGAAAAGGGGTGAGGTAAACATTCTGAGATCTCAGAGAGAGTGGTTGTACTTGTTGATCGCTTCCACTATCTCGATCACACCCCTTCATGCCAGTTCGTTCACCAAAACACGGGATTTTTTTTTTGAACACACACACCCAACCTTGGGCTTTTGCAAGAAAAGACGGCGAAGGACGTCTGACTTGGTGTGAAGCCTCAACGAAAAAACTCTTGGTGACGAAATACACAAGTCTCCTGGCTGATGAAGGTGTGGTGGTGTGATGAGTGTAGAGCACGGAACGCCTCCTCAAAACCGATCCTGAAAAATTTCCTATAACATCTTGCAATGTCTTCGAAAAATTCTTGAGTCTCTGATTTGTGTCGGAGGATAGGAAAGGGAAAAGGGGTGAGGTAAACATTCTGAGATCTCAGAGAGAGTGGTTGTACTTGTTGATCGCTTCCACTATCTCGATCACACCTCAGGACCCTTAGGACCCTAAGGGACGCCACGCGTAATTCTCTTGTAAACCCAACGGGGTCGTCTGCCTTGATGCCGCGTGGTCTGCGTTCGCCGGTACCCGGATTTGACAGGCCTATGGCGTCTCTCGCTACAGGAAAACAGTTCACACAGCTGACTCAGGCGCGTCGGTCCACAGGGTGCCCCAGGCTGAAGGGTGGTGTGTAGGGCTTGAGTCTCTCTCTCAGCTCATTCACTACGGAGTGTCAGATCTGTCGGGGGGAGTCCTCCGCTGTGGCTGACTTCATGTGTACGACGCGATGTCCTGAGAGTAGTCGAAAGAGGCGGGGATGTAGCTCAGCGGCTTATTTATAGGTGCAGGCAAGGGCCGCCCCGAGTGTCGATCATTCATCTCCTGTATAAGGCTCACCTTCGACACCCACTTCGGGTCTGAGCAGAACTCGTAGCCCGTAGGTTGGCTGCAAACTGAGGATAGCGACCTCCTATAGGGGGCGCCCGCCGACTCGTTCGATGTGTAGCTCGCTGCGTTGACTTCGGTGCATCTTACACGAAAGTCGTGAACCTTTGATCGTCTCGGCGAAGGATTTTGGATTCCTAATCATGTAGGGAACGTCAGTGGACTCTCGCGCCCGCCACGTTGATCACGAATAGAACGTTGTATGAGTGGGTCGATCTCTTCCGCTCCCCATGACGGCCCAGGCCGAAGCCGAATGCGTCAGACGCGCGATGAAGGGTAGGTGTACGAGCGTCGGCGTGTGCATCAGATCGGTGGCAGCTTTTGCCCGCCTGTGAAAACGCTTTGAGGTCTGCGCGACCGGTGGCGAGAACTCGATGTTGATTAGCGGCGGCCTGCGGTGATCCTTTGAGCCGTGCCCTCCTTGCAGGGCGTCATGAACTTGCGTCGTCCATGAGTTGTTTGGCAATCGGTGAAGGAGTAAATGTGCTGTAGTCGCGGTGGCCTGCAACAGCCCTGTGAAAGTCGTCCGGCCCCTGAGTCGTCGTATAGTCTGAAGAACCTGGGTCCATGACTCCCCTCCCGGTTCGAAGGGTAGTAGATGAGTAGTCTCGGGCAGCGGGGTTGACTCGGTCGACGAGAATCGGGTGTTCAGTCAGTGGAGCACGTCTGAAACTCTCGCTGCCCCAACTCAGGCTCGCCAAGCGATGCTATTTGCAAGCTAACGGAGGAGTGGCTGGAGAGCCTGGGGCGTCTCGAAACCTCCGCGGAGCGAGATGGTATGTCGTGGTACGTTGGTAAGATGGGGTGTGGAGTCTGGGGAGAGGCTGCCGTGGCGGCGCCCGTCACTGCTCCGATGAGCTGATTGCGAACTGTCCCTGTTGTCTGACCTCCAGAAAGCCCCTTTAATGCCCGTCCCTGTCGGAGGACTGCGGTCGCGGTGGTTGCGAGATGATGTGTGCTGGGAGTAAGTGTCCTGCTGTGTGTCTGAGGATCCTCTTCGGACTTCGAAGACTTGGTCATCGCTCTGGGCCTCGGAGGGGGTCCGGGTGTCGATGGTATCGGTGAACCTCGTGATGTTGAACTGTTCGAAAGATCCCGCCTTGACTTCGTCATGGACGCGGGCCTGAACCGCCACAGAACCCAGTGAATCAGAGAACTGTGAGGGTGTGATGTCGCGGGTGTCGAATCTCCGAGGCTGAGAGAACGTCTTGTGTTCCGTATGGCTGTGAGAGCGTACGCCGACCGAACAGGGCATCGACATCGGCGGAGGGTGGATCGATGCCTTCCTCTTGGATATGGACCCCGCCAGGTCGGCACAAGCGCCGCAATATATACATCGATGGCGCGGGTGGATTCGGCCTCTCGGGTCTCAACGGCCTCCTGGGCGTGTGGTGCCGCGGCGTGTAGATTTAGGGTGACTGCCCTTCTCATGCCTCTGGAATCCTGAGGATCTCCTGGGCGGGGCCAGTAGCGGTGTAGCTGCGGTCTCTGCGCGTTCCCGATTTCTCAGCGACCTCCTGGGCACGTGATGTGGCGTGAAGATGGAGGGGGTCTCTGTAGTGCGATTCAGCAGCTGTGCCCCTCTGCTGCGCTGGCTCTCTTGGTGGCTTTGTGAGATGAGCTGCTGCAATCGTGTTCGGGTGCGCCTTTTCTGTGCGAAGACGCTGCTCAGCACGGTCAGCACGGTCCTCCCGGGTGGGTCTGAGCGACCTGTGTGCTGATCTTCTGGGTCTGAGCAAACTCCTGGCGTGTGTCGCCGCGACGCGTGTAGATTTATGAATACCGCCTTTCTCTTGCCTCTTGGATCTGAAGAACTCTTGGGCGGGGTCAATAACGGTGTCGAAACTGTGGTATCTGCACGCCGACGACTCTGCAGCGCCCTCCTGGGCATGTGATGATGATGCTCGAAGAGGTTGAGGGTCTATGTAGTATGCAGACGATGTGCCCCTCTGATGTGTTGGCTCTTCGGGTAGCCTCTGCTCTGTGTAGTGCGGACGTGCCTTCTGGGCGGGCGCTGCTGTCAGCATGATGCCTCCTGGGTTTGAGCGACCTCCTGGGCGTGTGGTGCCGTGGCGCGAGTAGATTTATGATTACTGCCCTTCTCTTGCCTCTGGGACCTTGAAGGTCTCCCGGGGGGGGGGGGGGGTCAGTAAGTGTGTCGAAGTTGCGGTCTTCGCGCGTTGTCGATCCCTGAGCGCCCTCCTGGGCATGTGATGGCGAGGCTCGATGAGGTAGAGGGTCTATGTAGTTTGCAGTAGCTGCGCCCCTCTGGTGTGTTGGCTCTTCGAGCAGCCTCTGCTCTGTTGTCCTTTGTAGCCTCTCGGATCCAAGGACCTCTTGGGCGGGATAAGCGGTGTTGAAGAAGATGCTGTCCTTCTGGTACCTCTCGGATCCTAAGATATCTTGGGTAGGGTCAGCGGTGAGATGACGTTGGCTGCCCCTCTGGTACCTCTCGGATCCAAAGACCTCTTGGGCGGGATCAGCGGTGCCGTTGAAGTTTGCTGTCCTTCTGTTGCCTCTCGGATCCAAAGATCTCTTGGGCAGGATCAGCGGTGTCGTTGCAGGTGGCTGTCCTTTGCTACCTCTCGGATGCAAAGATCTCTTGGGTAGGATCAGCGGTGTTGATAAAGGTAGCTGTCCTGTGTTGCCTCTCGGATCTAGAGATCTCTCGGGCAGGATCAGCGGCGGTGATGAAGTTTGCTGGCCTTTGATGCCTCTCAGATGCAAAGATCTCTCGGACGGGCTCAGCGGTGGAGTTGAAGCCTGCTGCCCTTTTGATGCCTCTCGGATGCCAAGATCTCTCGGGCAGGATCAGCGGTGCGGTATCGTTGCAGGTAGCTGTCCTTTGTTGCCTCTTGGATCTAGAGATCTCTTGGGTAGGATCAGCGGTGTTAATGAAGCCTGCTGTCCTTTTGAAGCCTCTCGGATCCAAGGATCTCTTGGGCAAGATCAGCGGTGTTGTTGAAGGTAGCTGCCATTTTTGTCTCTTGGATCCAAAGATCTCCTGAGCAGGATCAGCGGTCAGCGGTGCTGATAAAGTATGCTGTCCTTTTGAAGCCTCTCGGATGCAAAGATCTCTTGGGTAGGATCAGCGGTGTTGATAAAGGTAGCTGTCCTGTGTCGCCTCTCGGATCTAGAGATCTCTCGGGCCGGATCAGCGGCGTTGATGAAGTTCGCTGGCCCTTGATGCCTCTCGGATGCAAAGATCTCTCGGACGGGCTCAGCGGTGGAGTTGAAGCCTGCTTCCCTTTTGATGCCTCTCGGATGCAAAGATCTCTCGGGCAGGATCAGCGGTATCGTTGAAGTTCGCTGGCCTTTGATGCCTCTCGGATCCAGAGAATCTCTCGGGCGGTCTCAGCGGTGTGGTTGAAGCCTGCTGTCCCTTGTTGCCTCACGGATCCAAAGACCTCTTGGGCGGGATCAGCGGTGTCGTTTAAGTGTGCCGTCCCTTGTTGCCTCTCGGGTACAAAGACCTCTCGGGCGGGACCAGCGGTTGCCGTTGAAGCCTGCTGGCCTGTGATGCCTCTCGGATCCAGGGACCTCTCGGGCGGGCTCAGCGGTGTTGTTGAAGCCTGCTGTCCCTTGTTGCCTCTCGGATCCAAAGACCTCTCGGGCGGGATCAGCTGTTGTCGTTGAAGCCTGCTGGCCTGTGATGCCTCTCGGGTACAAAGACCTCTTGGGCGGGATCAGCGGTTGTCGTTTGAGCCTGCTGGCCTGTGATGCCTCTCGGATCCAAGGACCTCTCGGGCGGGCTCAGCGGTGTAGTTGAAGCCGGCTGTCCCTTGTTGCCTCTCGGATCCAAATACCTCTCGGGCGGGATCAGCGGTTGTCGTTGAAGCCTGCTGGCCTGTGATGCCTCTCGGGTACAAAAGACCTCTCGGGCGGGCTCAGCGGGGTAGTTGAAGCTTGCTGTCCCTTGTTGCCTCTCGGATTCAACGATCTCTCGGGCGGGAGCAGCGTTGTCGTTGAAGCCTGCTGGCCTGTGATGCCTCTCGGGTACAAAGACCTCTTGGGCGGGATCAGCGGTTGTCGTTTGAACCTGCTGGCCTGTGATGCCTCTCGGATCCAAGGACCTCTCGGGCGGGCTCAGCGGTGTAGTTGAAGCCTGCTGTCCCTTGTTGCCTCTCGGATCCAAAGACCTCTCGGGCGGGATCAGCGGTTGTCGTTGAAGCCTGCTGGCCTGTGATGCCTCTCGGGTACAAAAGACCTCTCGGGCGGGCTCAGCGGGGTAGTTGAAGCTTGCTGTCCCTTGTTGCCTCTCGGATTCAACGATCTCTCGGGCGGGAGCAGCGTTGTCGTTGAAGCTAGTTGTCCTTCTGTTGCCTCTCGGATTCAAAGATCTCTTGGGCGGTATCAGCGGCGTCGAAACTTGCGATCTCTGCGCGCTGCCTATAGTTTTGAAGGACGGGGTGAGGGGTGTGTGTAGTAAAGGGGGGATACCATGGAAAGGCCCACTTCCGCACGATATAAGGACCGGCCCTGGGGGGTGCCGTTTTTTTTTGCACATAACACACCTGTGTGGTACGGGAAATGCTACGAGGAACGCGATGGACTCGGGACTGCTGCTGGCCTCTCTTGCTATGGTTTACTTATGTTTCGTGCTCCACCTGCTCCACCTCATTCTGCACTTCAGATGATCCACTTCACGTGGGTTACGGGGTTTGGGACAACGATGATATGTTGTGTCCGACGACAAGGTAAGGTAAGCTCATCGAGGTACACCAAACCGGAGTTGTCAAATCAAAAAAGACACACCGCCCGAGAGGCAATTGGTGTGACACAACAGCGATGACACAATCACTCTGCCCGAGGGGGCGCGTTTTTAGCGACCGAGACCTCCTCTCCTGACTGAGGGACACACGATCTGACCGTCCGAGAGACGCAGCATTCTACCCTGCCCGAGGGGCACCCACTCTCCTGACCGAGAGACACGCAGTCTTGCCCGAGGGGCACCTGGTTTCCTGACCGAGACAATATTCTGCCCGAGGGGCACTCACTCTCCCGACCGAGAGACACGCAGTTTTGCCCGAGGGGCACCTGTTCTCCTGACCGAGACAATATTCTGCCCGAGGGGCACCCACTCTCCCGACCGAGAGACGCAGCATCTCGCCCGAGGGGCACCTGTTCTCCTGACCGAGACAAAATTTTTGCCCGAGGGGCACCCACTCTCCCGACCGAGAGACACGCAGTCTTGCCCGAGGGGCACCTGTTCTCCTGACCGAGACAATATTCTGCCCGAGGGGCATCCACTCTCCCGACCGAGAGACGCAGCATCTCGCCCGAGGGGCACCTGTTCTCCTGACCGAGACAATATTCTGCCCGAGGGGCACTCACTCTCCCGACCGAGAGACACGCAGTTTTGCCCGAGGGGCACCCGTTATCCTGACCGAGACAAAACTATGCCCGAGGGGCACCCACTCTCCCGACCGAGAGACGCAGCATCTCGCCCGAGGGGCACCTGTTCTCCTGACCGAGACAAAAATTTTGCCCGAGGGGCACCCGCTCTCCCGACCGAGAGATACACAATCTTGCCCGAGGGGCACCAAATCCCGACCGAGAAGACGACCCTCACACCATGCTCGTGTCAGGTCTCAAGAGGGCCGAAGCCGCGGTTGAGGACAACAACACCCCCACGCACTGGTTCTAATAAATGACGGCGAGGTGCACGGGGGGATCAGCACGAAGGAGGGGCGCAAAAAGATGGGGATGATGACGCCGTGGTGTTCAAGGTGGTCCTCCGCCGCTTATGAACGTGACAGCGGGACAGCGCTGCGCCCGTGGCCGCAGCGGATTGAGGACATTCCCATCAGCCATCGAGACTATCACCGCGCCTCGCCGAAAACCTGCTTCACGCTTGATCGCGCTCAAGGTTTCCAAACGCATACTTCAGCTGGAGGTTCCGTCACAGAGGCGCTGACAAAGGCGGGACCAAGAGCAACAGTCGGGTGCTGATAAATGGGTCGATACTGATGCAGCAAAGTGACGTCAGTGATATCCAACTCCTACTTTCCTGACCGAGACACGATCTTGCCGAGGAGCATCGGACCGAGACACCCACTTCTGCCTGAGGGGCACCTAGCCGAGACGCATTTTTCCTGCCCGAGGGGCATCTCGCCGAGACATTACCTGCCTGAGGGGCACCTGGCCACGACATACCTACAGCTTACGCTTGCGGGGCACCCTGCCTGAGGAGCACCTGGCCAAGACATACATTTCCGCCTACGAGGCACCCTGCCCGAGGGGCACCTGGTCAAGACACACACTTCCGCCTACGGGGCACCCTGCCCGAGGGGCACCTGGCCAAGACAGACACCTCTGCCTACGAGGCACCCTGCCCGAGGGGCACCTGGCCAAGACATACACTTCCGCCTACGAGGCACCCTGCCCGAGGGGCACCTGGCCAAGACATACACTTCCGCCTACGAGGCACCCTGCCCGAGGGGCACCTGGTCAAGACATACATTTCCGCCTACGGGGCACCCTGCCTGAGGGGCATCTGGCCGCGACATACACTTCCGCCTACGGGGCACCCTGCCTGAGGGGCACCTGGCCAAGACGCACATTCATGCCCGAGGGACACCGGGCCGAGACATTACATTCCCTGCCTGAGGGACACCTGGCCGAGACACATTCCTGCCGAGGGGCACTCACTCCCGACCGCGAGACGCAGGATTTTGCCTGAGGGGCACCTCCTCTCCTGACCGAGACACAACCCCGCCCAGCACAGTACCGAGGGGCATTTACGCTTTCGACTGGAATACCGAGCCTGACCCGGGGAGACACAATCGTGCCACAATCGTGAGGGGCATACTCTCTTGATTGAGAAATACACCTTTTTTGCCCGAGCGACGGCACCTGAAGGCGGAAGGGTGGCCTGTCACACACAGCCTGCCAGATCCAGCTCGAGCACGGTGACGCGACGTGAGCTTTCCGAGGGCGACAGTTTTCGTGTACCAATGCAACGCCCCCGGACACGCCCCTGAGAAGCCGGCACGTCTGTCGTGCCCAGCTTATCTGCGCGAATGCCGACTACGCGCACCCCGGCGTCAAGCGGATGCCCGCACACGCCCCAAGCGGGGCATACTCCGTCGAAGCATAGTCTCCCTGCCGGGGGACACACATTCAAGCCTGCATTATTCACAGGGGTCAGGGGGAGTTCCGGGCGTCTGTGGCCCGGTGTTGAGACGTACGACCTCACAGTTCCATGTAGGGAAGGGGAGCTGCTGACTGGACACCTGCGAGGTGCCGTGGGACATACACAGAGATCAGGTATCCAACACAGCCGAGACGCTCTCCCAAGCTGCACTGCTCGGGGAGCAAAAGAAGCAGCGACTGAGAGACGCGTCCGCATCGCCTGTGTCAGCGGTGCCGCCGCTGAGGGGGTCCACCGAAACCGCAGCCATGGCAGCGGGCCGAGATCATTCCACAAGGTTGGGGGGCAGTCAGCCAGTCTTCCCGAGTACCCAGCAGCCTACTCGACAAGCCCGAACAGCGACTGCAGCGTGCGACAAGCTCCGGTCCGCGGGGACTCACCTCTCTCATTAAGAAGGCGACTCCGAGAATCCTTCTGGCATGCCCACACCTCCAGGGCCTCGAATTTCCTCACGCACCGGGAAATACGCCCTCCACACTGAGTCCGGGCGTTACCACTGAATCGACGCCACGTGGGGTCACAGGGCCTCCGTTTGATGCGCTGTCTACGAGGCGGGCGATGGGGCAGGTACAGTGGGGATCAGCCCAGTGGGAAGGGGGCCGCAGGAATGTGTTGTCCACCGCTCGAGCGGAGTTCAGGAGACGACAGTGCGCGCGATCGCCCTCTTTCACCCAGAAGGGCCGGCACCTCTCACACCTACCCCTGGGCACTCCATGCAGCGTCTCCAGTGCGCCATGAAGAGGCGCGTTGGGCTTCACCCCGCAACTCGCTCGCAGCCAGCGAAGACCGGAGAGGACACAGAGAGCCACAGAGCGATCGAGACCACGCCGGAAAGCACCGGGTGTTGGCCGGGCTCCCGAAGAGCGAGAGTTTAAGACGGCCGGACAGTAGACTGCTGCGGAGGAGCTGGGAGGCGAGTTTCAGACTGTGATTTCTCGATCCGCCGAGCCCTGTCCCCAGGCGAGAGCTGCCGGGTCATGGTGGCTGAATATGCACGAGCGTCGCGGTGGTGGTGCTGGGAGCGCACCAGAGGACTGTCACGCTGAGGGGCTGGGCATGGCCACTGACTACCTGGATACGGCCGTCTCAGTGCATCGCCCGGGGTGCAAAACGACATCGAGGATGTCAGGAAGAAGGGTCATGTGGGCACACACCAATATGTCGGAGACGTGAAGAAGCCTCGAGGGGAAGGGTTCCCCAGGGTATGGAGGATCCCGAAGAGGTACAGGGTGAGGATTCAAATACCCGGAGTGGGAAACGCACCAGACGTCGGGGGTCAGCCAAGAGCGGGTGGTTGCAGCACAGGCGGGGCTGTGTGCAACCTTTGCCCCCTTAGTTTCGCCGGGTTGAGACGCATCAACTCTCTCGCCGGGTGCGGCAACTGGAGAGACAGGCATGTTGTCGATAGGGCACACCAAGAATCACGAGGCTGACCACACGACGGCGGCACACGGCCGAGGCAGGCGGATCCCCTCAGCGAGTGAGGTTCGATCGTTTTCCGTACAAGGTGCTCGTGACAACGTAGAAAGCGGTACATTACCATCGGAGGGATGCATACGATGGGCGACGGAGCCTGATCACTTCAATAGTAGACCGTTCGCGCGGCGTCCCTAAGTCCTTGGGTCCTAAGGGTCCTGGGTGGAAGCGTCCAATGCAACACTCACAGCATAGAGGCCAAGTGTTTCTCGTAGTATTTTGCACATAACACACCTGTGTGGTACGGGAAATGCTACGAGGAACGCGATGGACTCGGGACTGCTGCTGGCCTCTCTTGCTATGGTTTACTTATGTTTCGTGCTCCACCTGCTCCACCTCATTCTGCACTTCAGATGATCCACTTCACGTGGGTTACGGGGTTTGGGACAACGATGATATGTTGTGTCCGACGACAAGGTAAGGTAAGCTCATCGAGGTACACCAAACCGGAGTTGTCAAATCAAAAAAAAAATATGGGGGGGGGGGGTTTCAAAGTGCAAGAGGTGGAGCCCGTTCAACAGGTGGAAGCGTCCAATGCAACACTCACAGCATAGAGGCCAAGTGTTTCTCGTAGTATTTTTGAACACACACACCCCACAGCGGCCTCCAGCGAGGGAGAGGAGGGCAGAGAGCTGCCCTCCTCTCCCTCGCTGTAAAGTCCTGGGTAAGACGTTAAACTGCCTGGGGGGGCCGTCCCCGGACCATGACGGGTGCCTGCACCAGGAGTCTAGCACGGCCGTGGTCCAGGGCATGACCGAAAACTGCTTGGGTAACGAGGCTCCCCAGACCAGGATGGGTGGAGACACCCGGAGTCTAAATAGTCACACCACGTCAGGCCAGACCTTCGCATTGCACTCCGCGAAGACTGCCACACAGCCGCGGGGCAGGTGTGCAGCCTGTGGAAAACCTCGTACAGAAAAGACTGTAAGGGACGACAGCCCCGCCGAGGCGATACAGCGCCAGACCCGAGTTTCTGGAGACCGACCGGGGAACTGGTTCGTCTTCAGGATAAGCGCCTCACAGAGGACTGATCCTCACCTGTGTGATCCGTGAACCTCAGCCCCATGGTGCTGGAGTGGAGCGGGTGCCTCGACCTCTTTTCGGGTTTTTTTCTATTTCTTTATTTTCTTTTGGGTGCGTCCACCAAAGAAAACGTGGCCACCCACTCGCAGAGGCTCCCGAAAGCTCCAGCATCAGCTCGAGGTTCATGGAGTAGATCGGTGTCTCCAGAAGAAGGGGATGTCCGGTCGAAGAAGACAAACGACGAAGACAACCACACAGGCCGCACAAAAAAAAACACCCAACCTTGGGCTTTTGCAAGAAAAGACGGCGAAGGACGTCTGACTTGGTGTGAAGCCTCAACGAAAAAACTCTTGGTGACGAAATACACAAGTCTCCTGGCTGATGAAGGTGTGGTGGTGTGATGAGTGTAGAGCACGGAACGCCTCCTCAAAACCGATCCTGAAAAATTTCCTATAACATCTTGCAATGTCTTCGAAAAAATGAAGAAACGGGCAGCATGCCGTTCTACATTTTCCCTTGCAAGGCAGGGAGGGCGCCCCCCATGCCAGACAGCAGCCACCCCTGGAGGGGCAACAACTGACGGGCATGGGGGAACGAGGTGGGTCTGGACCCGACACCGCCACCACACGCGCAGTGCACCTTTCGGATACACTGTCGTGAGTGGGGTGTGGGCAGTTCCCCTATCCTGTGAGCTCCTTTCGGACGAAGTGGTGCAGCGGTTATCTGCAACCTTCGTCCTGGACTTGCCTCGGGGGGAACGCCACGGTTTACCGCGGGTCCCGACGAGGGCACTCAGGCAGGATCTTCACGCCACCCCGCACCGAGGTCCCTTCTCACGCGGCGTGTCTCCCAGGTTCATGGCGGCGTCATCAGGTCAGGCTTTGTAGTCTCTACACCATCAGTAATAAGGGAAATCCTAAAACCATACATGAAATCCACCTTTTGGGCCGCTGGTGTACGAGGCTTGTTCCTCCAATTGAATCATGTTTGCTGTGTCAGGCAATATCAATACAGCCGCTGAAAGAAGTCGAGGTGTTGTGGATCTGCTGCTCACAGGAAGGATTCAGGGTGGATCACAAGACTGACCACCCTCTTTCCTTTGTCAAGTACCCTGTAAAACATCAGAACACCAAGTATCTTTCAACACTACATGTTCGAGAGTGGAATCAGTGGAATCGGAAGGGGTCACCTACCACACGGACACAGTTCCCGCGACTAATAAATGCCGAGAGTTCCGGTGTCCGACCACCTGGTATTACTTGGCTCCATCCACCCAGTCATTACGAGGGGGCGTCCCTTGAAGCCAGTTCCGCAGAACTCAGACCCCCTTAAAACCAATGTCCTGTGTAGACAACTACTTAGCCTGCCTGATGACGACACCAATTCGCTGGGAGAGAGGCCGCGGTCCAGGACCCCAATGGGGATGACGTGGCATTGTTTGACCGGATCGGTTGTGTAAGTGTGTAGCCCCCTCCGCCCTCTGTCCCTCCCCCCAGGGTGGTGTGTGGAGGCGAGAAGCGCAAACAGCAGCAATGCAGGCATAGCAAAAAGTGGATCCCTGCAGGTAGACCCTCGGGGTACATCCCTATCATCGGGTCACCTGAAATTTCCCAATTTGAAAATCTGCAACAAAGCAACACGGGTTGGGATGGGGCACATGACCTGCACAGGGGTGGGGGGCAGAGGGCAGGGGGTGGGGTCGTGGTTGGGGTCATGGCATTTGATTACTTGAGCTTTATTGCTCGAATTTCGCACAAGAAACCTCCTCACTTGGCCTTGGCCGATTTTCTCCCACAACAAGGTCCGGCTTCCACAACTCGGATTTGGAGTTTTGTAAGCCGGAGCAAACCTCATTTGCTTGATTTTTGGGGTCACATGAGTGAGAATTCTGGGTCCCGGAATTTCCGGAAAATGGCCGATTTTTTGGCCTTGGCGAAATTTCGCCCAAACTATTGACCCAAACTTGTCTGGGCCCATAATCGGGTCCTGGTGGTCTGGAACTGTCCATTTTCGAAGGCAGTCGTGAGAAAATCGCGACGTTTCGCCCAGAATTCTCACTCATGTGACCCCAAAAATCAAGCAAATGAGGTTTGCTCCGGCTTACAAAACTCCAAATTCGAGTTGTGGAAGCCGGACCTTGTTGTGGGAGAAAATCGGCCAAGGCCAAGTGAGGAGGTTTCTTGTGCGAAATTCGAGCAATAAAGCTCAAGTAATCAAATGCCATGACCCCAACCACGACCCCACCCCCTGCCCTCTGCCCCCCACCCCTGTGCAGGTCATGTGCCCCATCCCAACCCGTGTTGCTTTGTTGCAGATTTTCAAATTGGGAAATTTCAGGTGACCCGATGATAGGGATGTACCCCGAGGGTCTACCTGCAGGGATCCACTTTTTGCTATGCCTGCATTGCTGCTGTTTGCGCTTCTCGCCTCCACACACCACCCTGGGGGGAGGGACAGAGGGCGGAGGGGGCTACACACTTACACAACCGATCCGGTCAAACAATGCCACGTCATCCCCATTGGGGTCCTGGACCGCGGCCTCTCTCCCAGCGAATTGGTGTCGTCATCAGGCAGGCTAAGTAGTTGTCTACACAGGACATTGGTTTTAAGGGGGTCTGAGTTCTGCGGAACTGGCTTCAAGGGACGCCCCCTCGTAATGACTGGGTGGATGGAGCCAAGTAATACCAGGTGGTCGGACACCGGAACTCTCGGCATTTATTAGTCGCGGGAACTGTGTCCGTGTGGTAGGTGACCCCTTCCGATTCCACTGATTCCACTCTCGAACATGTAGTGTTGAAAGATACTTGGTGTTCTGATGTTTTACAGGGTACTTGACAAAGGAAAGAGGGTGGTCAGTCTTGTGATCCACCCTGAATCCTTCCTGTGAGCAGCAGATCCACAACACCTCGACTTCTTTCAGCGGCTGTATTGATATTGCCTGACACAGCAAACATGATTCAATTGGAGGAACAAGCCTCGTACACCAGCGGCCCAAAAGGTGGATTTCATGTATGGTTTTAGGATTTCCCTTATTACTGATGGTGTAGAGACTACAAAGCCTGACCTGATGACGCCGCCATGAACCTGGGAGACACGCCGCGTGAGAAGGGACCTCGGTGCGGGGTGGCGTGAAGATCCTGCCTGAGTGCCCTCGTCGGGACCCGCGGTAAACCGTGGCGTTCCCCCCGAGGCAAGTCCAGGACGAAGGTTGCAGATAACCGCTGCACCACTTCGTCCGAAAGGAGCTCACAGGATAGGGGAACTGCCCACACCCCACTCACGACAGTGTATCCGAAAGGTGCACTGCGCGTGTGGTGGCGGTGTCGGGTCCAGACCCACCTCGTTCCCCCATGCCCGTCAGTTGTTGCCCCTCCAGGGGTGGCTGCTGTCTGGCATGGGGGGCGCCCTCCCTGCCTTGCAAGGGAAAATGTAGAACGGCATGCTGCCCGTTTCTTCATTTTTTCACCTTGCCTGGCAGGGGGGGGCCCACCCTCACGGGGGGAAAAAGAGGAACGGCATGCTGCCCGTTCACTCTTTTTTCCTCCCGTCGTGGGTGGGCGGCCAACTACCCGGGGTATCCGGCCGGGTACCCGGCTGGGTATCCGGCCCGGGTACCCGGGTATCCGCCGGGTACCCCCCGGGTACCCGGGCCGGTAACCGGGACCTCCCGGGTACCCGGCCGGGTACCCGGAAAGGTGGAGACCGCGTCGTGCAGCGTTGGGGTGGTGAAAACGTGACCCCCGTTTTTCTGCACTTCAGATCGGAAACGACCCTCGCACACCCCATCCCATGCGCCCGCGCCTCCCCCCCTCCCCCCTCCATCCCTCTTTACGGTTACATATTTCATCACCACCTCGATGGGTGGGCGGGAAAGTGACATGTGCTGCTTTGTTCGTGCCCTTGTGCTCCTCACTCACGACACGGTCATTCACAGGAGTGTGGGTGGAAGTGTCAACCATATCAGAGGGAACGGAAGCAAAGTGTGTCGCGAGCAGGGCTTTTCCTAAATCTGGGGGTCCGGGGGGCTGATGACCGAAATCGGATACAAAAAAAACGCGCTACTGGGGCACCTTACTGGGGGGGCTCAAAACTGACCGCACCGCCGCACATGACTGGCGTTATTGCATTATTTGAGCTCCGTGCGGATCGTAGTGGGGTCATTTTGGTGGTGTGCGTGCCAAGTTTCACCCATGAAATGTAGGTCTGGTTCAGGGACTTCTGAAGGGAGGATGTGACTGGGAGGCCAGAAATCAGCCCACCCACCCAGCGGGACCCCACTCACAGGTTTTTCAAAACCCTGCTCCTCTGAATATTTGGGATCTGTGCGGATCGCGGTGGGGTCATTTTGGCCATGGGGTGTCTGTTTGCACCCCTTACTCGGGGTTGCCATGTGGGCTCAGACCCCAGTAGACATGCAGGTCGGAGAGTGCACTGAGGTGTGGAGGAATGCACCACTGAACACAGACACACGGCCCCTCCGGGGCCGTGTGTCTTTGCTTGGTGCATCTTCTCCCTCACAGGCAGCATCCCCCCAGCCGCTCAGCCCCTCAGCACCCTCCACTCCGGTGAATCCTCCCAAGAATTTTTTTCTCCTGCAGTGCAAAAAAAACGCGCTAAACAGAGTGCAAAAAAAACGCGCCAGACAGAGGAAAAATCTGAAATTCAAAATTATGGAATCCGGACCCCTAGTTAGGAATAGCTCTGGTCGCGAGCAGGGCTTTTCCTAAATCTGGGGGTCCGGGGGGCTGGTGACCGAAATCGGATACAAAAAAAACGCGCTACTGAGGCACCTGTTTGGGGGGCTCAAAACTGATCGCATCGCCGCACATGACTGGCGTTATTGCATTATTTGAGCTCCGTGCGGATCGTAGTGGGGTCATTTTGGTGGTGTGCGTGCCAAGTTTCACCCATGAAATGTGGGTCTGGTTCAGGGACTTCTGAAGGGAGGATGTGACTGGGAGGCCAGAAATCAGCCCACCCACACCACCCACCCAGCGGGACCCCACTTACAGGTTTTTCAAAACCCTGTTCCTCTGAATATTTGGGATCTGTGCGGATCGCGGTGGGGTCATTTTGGCCATGGGGTGTCTGTTTGCACCCCTTCCTCGGGGTTGCCATGTGGGCTCAGACCCCAGTAGACATGCAGGTCGGAGAGTGCACTGAGGTGCGGAGGAATGCACCACTGAACACAGACACACGGCCCCTCCGGGGCCGTGTGTCTTTGCTTGGTGCATCTTCTCCCTCACAGGCAGCATCCCCCCAGCCGCTCAGCCCCTCAGCACCCTCCACTCCGGTGAATCCTCACCAGAAAATTATTTTCCTGCAGTGCAAAAAAAACGCGCCAAACAGAGTGCAAAAAAACGCGCCAGACAGAGGAAAAATCTGAAATTCAAAATCATGGAATCCGGACCCCTAGTTAGGAATAGCTCTGGTCGCGAGAGCCGTGTCATTTTTTTTATACCATCCAAAACACAGCGCAGCATTGTGTATAGGAGGAAATACGATACTAGAAAGGACTGGCGTCATCACCTCTGTCATGTTTCCCTTTCTTCGTGCTCCACCACACCTTCTGTACTTCAGACAACACAAACACACAATAGCCGGTCGTGAGATTTGTGCAGAGGAGTGGTGGAAGCGGTCAACAAAACATTTTTCTGACCAAAATAGACCTGGCCACCTGTTCCTTGATTGCTGCCACAGCTGAGCCGTGAGCTCCAGGTGCAACCATCACAAAGGCACTTCCACACAAGCGCCCCCGCAGCTGTCTTGCGCTCCAAGAGCACAACCAGCTGTTTTTTCGTGACTCCACAGGTGACCTTTGCATCGCCAGCCGCGCTTTTTCTCCGTGACTTCACAGTCGAGCCCTGAGCTCCAGGAAAACCGCACACACCACTAGCCGTTCCTTGTGCCTCTTTAGTATGCCCTGAGCCTAGGAGCCCATCACAGGAAAAGAAGACCTCTGCACCGCGAGCCGTTTCTTCCTGCGACTCCACAGCGGGCCCTGAGCTCCAGGAGCTGATGTGCATTAGATTAAGACGTGCACCATTTGCTGCTCGTTACGCGACTCCACAGTGAGCCCTGAGCTCCCGGATCTGACCGCAGGAGAGGACCATGAGCTGTTCGCTTCGCGACTCCACAGTGGGCCTTGAGCTCCCGGAGCATGAGAGTATCACGAGCTGTTCGCCTGCGACTCCACAGTGAGCCCTGAGCTCCCGGATCTGACCGCAGGAGAGGACCATGAGCTGTTCGCTTCGCGACTCCACAGTGGGCCTTGAGCTCCCGGAGCATGAGAGTATCACGAGCTGTTCGCCTGCGACTCCACAGTGAGCCCTGAGCTCCCGGAGCTGACCGCATGAGACGACCATGAGCTGTTCGCTTTGCGACTCCACAGTGAGCCCTGAGCTCCCGGAGCATGAGAATGTCACGAGCTGTTCGCCTGTTCGCCACAGTGAGCCCTGACCTCCCGGATCTGACCGCATGAGAGGACCATGGGCTGTTCGCTTCGCGACTCCTCAGTGGACCCCCGAGCCCCCGGAGCATGAGTATGTCACGAGCTGTTTCACCTGCGACTTCACGTGAGCCCTGAGCCCCCGGAGCTGACCGCATGAGAGGACCATGGGCTGTTCGCTTCGCGACTCCACAGTGGGCCCTCGAACTCCCGGAGCATGAGAAGATCATCAGCTGTTCGTTCGCGACTCGACCCCCCAGGGCCCCCTCCGATTCGGACCCGCAGAGAGGTGACAACCTGTCTCGCAGGGTTCTGGGTCCAGCACGGCTCCTCCAGAGAGATGCTCGCAGAGAAGGATGCGATGCAGCTGACGACCGTCACTGTGCGCCGCATCGCGAGTTCCTCGCGGAGCAAGACCTGGACAGTGCGGAGGAGATCCTCGGGGGCTGGGCTTCGCCTCCCAGGGGTGACGAGCGCCCTCTGTGATAGCGTGGATAACCGGCGGTCGTATCAGCCGCATATGCCGGATTCAGCGTTTGAGGTGCTGCAGAGCGCGAGGGGGTTCAACCGGGTGCAGCGGGCGCGGGTTGTCCCCGGGACAGGCGATTCACAGACTGAGCCGAGTGGTTTCACAGACATCCGTGCATCGGCATCGATACAGGAGAGGCGGCACCTGATGCCACGAAACGCGCCAGCCGTGTCCACAATGGGAACAACCCACGAGTCCCTCGGGAGGGGGCGGGTATGAGGTGAACACTACCGGCGACTCCTTCGGTGACCTGCCGTTGCACCGCAGCAGGGGTTAACTTTGCACTGCGGATGCACGAGTCACTCTTCACCGTCCCCTGACACCCGTGCGGGTTGGGGTGAACAGCGGACCGGTCGCCTCGGAGGAAGTCGCTCTCACAAGCGTGTCGACTTCTTCGGGCGCACCGTGGACGTCGCGGTGCGGCCGGAGGGTGTGGGCCACTCGGGTGCGGTGGCCCTTCGCGTCGACCTGTGGACCTGCCTCCCTGCAGTGTCGGCCCCCCGAGGAGATGGCGCTGAAGGGGGTGAAGCAGGTGGTGCTGACGACCTGCATCTGGCCCGAAAATCCTGAAGTCCCACAGTGAGCCCTGAGCTCCCGGAACACGAGAAGACCATCAGCTGTATTGCCGGCAATTCCACAGCGGCCGAAGCTGACCGCACGAGAAGATCATGAGCTGGTCGTTCCCCGACTCCACAGTGAGCCCTGTGCTCCCGGAGCTGATCGTGATTAGATGAAGACCTCTACACCACTCGCTGCTGCGCCTGCGACGCCACAGCGGGCCCTGAGCTCACCAGGAGCACCCGCGCGCAAACATTCACCACTCGTGATCCATGAACACCAGAAGCTGTTCGTCGGAGAAGAAGTCCTGTCCGGCACTAGCTGTCTGCCCTGCGACCCCACAGTCGAGCGGGAGAGACTTGGGTTTCCTGAGCTCCAGGAGGTGAAGACCTCCACGAGCCGCTCTTCTTCGACGCCACAGCCGAGCCCGAGTTCCAGGAACATCCGCGCATCTGACTGTTCCTTGCGACTCAACAGCTGAGCTGTGAGTAACCATCCCACACAACTAGTCATTAGTTCATCTGGAGCTCATCGCATGAGAGGAACCCCCGTTCTACCGGCCATCTTCTGCGATTCCGCAGCTGACCTGTGCCCCGAGGGCAAACCCCATGAGCAGAAGACCTCATACACAACTGGGCGTTCTCTCCGTACCACTCTACAGCTGAGCCGTGAGCTCCGGGAGGAACCTTCCGCAGAAGTAGCCGCTTCCTGCGCAGCCGAACCGAGGGCTCCAAGAGCCAAGCCCACCGAAGTTCACCTCTGCATCGGAGCGCCGCGGATGATCTCCAAGGTGCCGGTCTCGAGACCAGGCGTTTTTTGCATTCGACCTGCTGCCACTCAACGCGCATCCACAGAGATCTAAATGGGGAGGCAATGCGTCAAAAATGCCTTTTCCGCTGCGTTGCACACCCAAGGAACCCTAACGGGTCAGGATTTCCACACAACTGCATCACGCCGCAAACCTCGTCGGGTTTTCTCCACCGCCGATACAATGTGGACATCGCCGGTTCCGCACACCGGGTTTCTTCAGCCACGGGAATTTCACCAGGGGCCTCAAGGAGGCCGTGTCGAGGCAAGCTCTCCTGACAAACAACGGGCGAGGTCGACAAGACAGTTTGTTGGGACACGTTCCCTCTTCCTTCTGGCACTGGCGGTCCAGCCCCCCAGGGTGAGGGTTGCGAGGGTCTTCTTGTGGTTCTGCGCCTCAACGCGAAAGCCACCATTTGGCTGGAGTCCGACAGAAGCCGCTGCACCGAGCAATACGAACGTGTGTCAACTGTGGCAGGTCACGGTCCGGTTGATCTCCGCCGCGCCCGCCTGGACGATATCTAACCACAGAACAGATGTCACCCCTTCTTACGTGGGAAACGTTCACGCAGGTACTGAGGATGAACAAATGGAGAGTTCAATGGAGAGTTTTTCACCCCACTCCCTCCTGGCGAGGCGCAATGTGCTACCGAACTACTCTCGCGGCACGCAGCAAGGAAGCGTTCAGGCGCTCATCACCTTGATGACGAGAATCCGAAGGCGAGGGGTCAGCAACACGAACGTGAACATACAGCAAAGCTGCAAAACTCCCCTATCATGTACCGAAGCCGGTTTTTTCGGCACCGCAACAGATTGACTGTTTTCCAACCGAAGTACGACAGTCGAGGGCGTTTTCTGAACAACACGCGTCGTATTGGACACTGACACAACCCACAGCGGCCCCGCGCCATGGGCGACAAGGGACTGGACATTTTGTTCCCGTTATGGGTGCTGAGTCGAAAATTTCCGGGACAATCCGCAGCGCACCCACCGCGGAGGCCGAAACCCGCAGAGGTGAAAGAAGACACGACCTGTTACGTCCAGCCCGATGCGCAGCTCAAAAATCGGAGAGTGACCGACCCCATCGCGAACACAGATACGTAAGCTCCCCATCTTCCCCGAAAAGAGGGCCTCCCCAACCGCCGGAGTTTTTTCTCGAGGCGCCGGGCGTCATCTCACCGACACCCCTCCCCGTACCGACGGGAGGAGGTTAAGGTGTTGACCGTGTTGGTGAAAGCCGACCCTGAAGAACTGCGAGCCTCCACGGGTTAACAAGAGGAACGAACGGCGGCGGATGGGGGTTTTATCGAACGACGCCCGAAGGCAAAAATATATCATGGTAGTCCTGAGATGCGACTCCCAAGGTGCATGTACCCATACGTCACATCCTCGACAACGACTGGGTCGTCGCGCCTGACTTCGGTACAGGTGTATGGGACGGCCCTATCGCGCCGAAAGGGCAGCACATCGGATTATCAACTTCATCATGTCCCGGCAAGCACTGGCCACCTTCACCAGCTTCATGGGGCGCCACCAGTCACCGGGTCGACGCAACGGTTTCCAGCGCTAGGCTTCGAGCTCGACCTCACCACCGTTTTTCCGGTCCGCACCAAGTGGGCACGCTCATCAGGCGACAGACGACGCAGACCACAGCGTCAGCAGGGTTCTCGACATACGAAGGTTCAACGACCGAGTCCAAGCCCTTATCTACAGCGCGGATCTGACCGACACCCGCGGGCACAGAGCCCCAGAAGCACATGGCGTTTGCGCTACTTCGAGGCCGGCGTCTAGCAGGACACCGTCTTCGACCGCAGCAATACCCTCGACAGGTACGAAAGCCTGAGATGTGAAGGATCCGGCGCCCCCATCGCGGGGGCGCCCATGGCCGCACAGCGAGCCGACTCCTCACGCGAAGGACAGTGACTACAACAGCCGTACCCTCTCTTCCTAAAATTAAGCGCTTCGCGTCCCTGAGGGTCCTGGGTGGAAGCGGTCAACAAAACATTTTTCTTCGTTCCATTTTTGTGTTTCCATAGCGCCAAGTAAGATATCGACAGAAGGACGTCTAGTACGCGTATTTATACCATCCAAAACACAGCGCAGCATTGTGTATAGGAGGAAATACGATACTAGAAAGGACTGGCGTCATCACCTCTGTCATGTTTCCCTTTCTTCGTGCTCCACCACACCTTCTGTACTTCAGACAACACAAACACACAATAGCCGGTCGTGAGATTTGTGCAGAGGAGTGGTGGAAGCGGTCAACAAAACATTTTTCTTCGTTCCATTTTTGTGTTTCCATAGCGCCAAGTAAGATATCGACAGAAGGACGTCTAGTACGCGTATTTTGAAGAAGGGTTGTCTGTTTGGACTGAAGATACTCGTGGAGCAACGTTTGTAATGTATTGCTGCACACTCGCTTGTTTGTACAACTAAGGATGCAACCTTGTAGTGCCCCCTGAAGAGACCGATTTACGTATACCGGTATGAAAGGGAGGGGAAAGATGGTGTGCAGGGAGTGCGGCAGGGGGTTCGATTTGAGGGATTTTTTTGCAGCGCGTGGAGACGCTGCAAACAATGCAGAGCCCCATCTCTCGCCTCAACGAAACTCATTGCACACAGGTGGTGAGGTGCCCGTGCCTCGCCGCAGCCTCTCCCTTCACACACACACACATTCCGTTTGATCCTCTCCGACAGTTGTTGCATTGCACGCTTCAAAGGATACGGATCGATTTCTTGCAGAACCGCCACCCCCGCACAGTTCGCAACCCGTGGGGAAAAGGGAGGTTTTTCCAGCGAATTTTGCAAGCAGGGTGTCAAAATCGAAAAACACGGCACGCTTGTACATCTCGGTGTAGATTCGGATCTATAGCATGTCTCAGTCATGATGCAGTCCTGTTGACGCCCTCCCCCACCTGGCCCCCACCCGACCCCCTGATCCCCTTTGCTCGCAGGAACGGGCACCACACGGTGCACTAGTTAGCTACGGACGAGTGACCTCAACGAGTCGAGTCGACAACCTCAAACTCGACAAGTGTTCGCACTTGTCGAGTCGACAACTCACTGGGATTGCAGGCAAAATCTACTGGCAGTTGTCGATTTCGACAAGTGGTCAGTTGTCAAGTTTTCAGTTGTCGACTCCACTAGTGGTTGCTAACACTAGCGCACCGTGCACTCCACCACCACCCACCCACCACCCCACATACACACACAGGGTTTTTTTTGTCTGTCCGGTTTTTTTTGTGTGTCGTCACACCCCACCCCACCCCCCTCTGTTCCCCCCCCCCCCCCCCCCGGCAAGTCCCGGCTACCAAACCATAGACCCCCCCCTCCCTCCCCCCCTCGCGCCCCAACTGCGGGAAAGCCGCCCAGCGGGAACCCAGAAGGGGAGGGGGCTGCGCCCCCCCCTCCCCCCCACCCACCCACCCACCCCTTGCACCAAGAGGGAGGGGCTATTTTGACGTTTCTTCTTCTCCTCTGTTTCTCTCTCTCTCTCTCTCTGCAGACCCTCATTCATCCTCTTCCCTCCTCCCGGGGGAAGTTTGGCGCGATGCAGCGGTGCCTGTTGCAGAGGCTCGTCCGGAAGAGCGTGCAGCTGGAGAAGGAGTTTGCGGGGTTGGATGGAACCGATGTGATGGCGCTTGACCGCTTCCTCCTCCGCACCGCACTCCGCCCCTCCAAGAAGGACGACGCGTGGGGCGGGCGCCAAACCAAACCCGCCTCCGCAACCCCCGAAACGCTCCACCTCCTTGAAGCAGCCCTCACCCACCCACAGGGCCTCACCGCCGCCGTGAAACAGCAGATCGCCAACCGCCCCTCCCCCACGCCTGCGGACATCTCACAGGCCTTCCAGTGCCTCCGGTTCGCCTCCGCGCTGCTCGACATATTCCAGACGTGCCGCACGCCGCAGCCCCGCAGCGAAGACGCGGGGTGGAACCTGGGGTACGTCGTGCGGCACAGCGAGGGGGATCGCCTCTGCGTGATCTACGCCTATGACGCCGTGCCTGATGTGTCTTACCTCCGGCCGGACAGGCCGTGTGATTTTACCGAGCCGCACTACCACCTCGTCAGCAGCGAGGGTGAGTTTCTGTATGCCCCGCAGAGCCAGCTGGAGCTGGTGAAGTCCAGCGCAGCGAGCTTCGTGGAGGAGCTCCGGGATCAGCACTGGAGCACCGACGGCTGCGCCTTCGTCGACGGGATTTTCTTCGTGGCGGTGACAGCGGATCGGCTGATCCCAAACGCAGACCTCTGGGCGCGTTTCCCCGATGCAGATGGGCGGACCACTTCCTCTGGGTTGGGCACGCTGCCCCTCAGTGACCCTGAATACGGCACAGTTGCCTCGCCCCTCACAGGGTCTAGGACTGCCGTGTCGGCGGGTGAGGAGCAGCGGCCAAGCGCCGAGAAGGGTTCCCCGCAGCAGCAGCAGCAGCAGCAGCAGCAGCATGGGGGGGAGGCGGAGGGGAAGGGCGTGAGCCAAGGCAGGCTGCTCTCGTTCTTCTCGTCGTTCTTCCGCGGCAGCGGTGGCGGCGGCCGGGGGGCGGTCACGCCGCCGCGCAGGCGGTTTCGGTGATTTGTAAAAAAAATGGGAGGAGGGGTGTGGAAGGGTTTGTAAGTACCGTCCGGTTGGTTTGATTTTTTGTGGGGGGGTGGGGGGCGCGCTCGGTCCTGCGGTGTGCCAAGCTTTGCAGGAGGGGGGGGGGGGCAGGCAGGGTAAATGGGTGCCGAGGTCTTGGTGTGTGATTTACCATCTCTGCTGGTGTGTCTTCAGCACCCCCTCCGGCACCGCACACTCTGAGGGATGTGTGGGTTGCAGACAGTGGAGATGCGCACCAACAGAGCAGCGGTGCTTTTCGTGCGATACCAGACGCACTCTACGGGGGCCCTAGCTACCAGATGTGACTGACTCAGTAGTGCGAGTAGGTGAGCAACAGCGGCGCCCACCCAGCCCACTTCCCCTCACTCACTGACGAGCTGTATAGATAGCGTATCAGTTCTCGTGCAATGGTTTTTCATGGACTTCTGTACGATGCGGGTCCACGAATCCAACGTAGCAAACGACGACCTGTGACTGGTAGCAACAACCCCTTACGATGAGAAGGATACACCTGGCATGGTGTGTGTGTCACAGTGACAGTGGAGATCACATCAAGAGCAAGTGCTCGGTTTGTGTCTAATACCGTATACGTAAATATTATGGAACGTAAATATTTTGGAACGTAAATATTATGGAACGTAAATATTTTGGAACGCTGGTGGGTTGGCGTTCCAGATTTTTTTCGTTCCATAATACTTACAGGGCTTTCTGCGACTCGGGGACTTGGACCAGGTGATCGGACGGCATACAGAGTCCCTGACGGGACCTACTCGTGCACTTTTCGCGCGATTCCTGAGGCAAGCCATCCTCACCACCGAGTCCCCAACTGGCCCTGTAAATATTTTGGAACGTAAATATTATGGAACGGATCGGGCAAAAATGGGCCCGTTCCATAATATTTACGTTCCATAATATTTACGTATACGGTATAAAAAGATTCACGTGTTGTGTGTGTGTGAAAGCAAACCGCGTGCAAGGGAGGTGGCTCCTCGGCAACCACAGGTGCCATTTACTTCTGCTCTTCTTTTGTTTTGCTAAGGAGGGAGTGGGGGGTGGAGGGACGGGGGGGGGGGGGGTGGGGCAGCCCTGGGGGATTCGCAGCACACGTCACGGGTGCTCAGCTCAGAGATTGTGGGTTTCTATCTCCCCCGCCGCCACAATCAGCCTGAAGTGTGCCCCAAACGGCGCTTTTTTTTGTTGTGCGCGCAGCAGCCTTGTGTGGGCTGTGGGCCCCATCGCCACACCCCCGCCCCCCCATCCAAAAAGGAAACAATATCCAAACGTTACTCTTCGATCCGTGCCCACCGCCACCGCCACCCACACCCCGCTGAGCACACATGTTGCAACAGCTACGTTCTATATTCCCTATCACCCCCTCCCCACCCCCAGCGTGCGTGGAAGCACACCCGTGTGCCCAGCAAGAAAAAGCCAATCGATTTTTTTTTAGAATCTGTGTTTTACTCACACCCACACGTCCGGAACAAACAAAAAAACATGTTGGTGCCATACGTATCGCACCGCTGTGGAGCCACGCGGGACATCACTCCCCCCCCCCCCCCCCCCCCCGGCCTCCGTGATGTGCGTCTGTTGTTGGCACCCTCTTATTTTGAGTGGTTTGGCTGCCCAAGGTTTTCTGCCTCGTCTGTCCAGGCTGTTGCGTTTGATACTCTTCTTCTCCGGCACTGCGGCGTGTCAGGCGAGGGTTGGTCCCGAGGGATCTGCCTCTCCAGCTCTTTGGGGAGCCAGGTCCCTATGACGACGGGCATCCTTGCAGCGCGGCCTGGCGGTGGTTTTATGTCTGAGGAATACGCCTGCAATGAACGTGGTGTTCCCAACGCAAGAATGGGAGTGAAAGATAGGTTGATTGTCACCTGCTTCAGCGCACCTCTCCAGCTCAGGAAATGGTGTTGATAACGCTGTCCGAATATTGAAACCACACAGGATGGGGGGGAGGGCAGCGTACATCTGTCACGGTGCACTAGTTACCGTCACTCAAGTTATGTTGGTGGGGTAAATATGTTGGTGGGGTACTAATTTGGTGGATTTGGGGCTCTGAAAAAAGTTGGTGGGTTATTACCCCACCAACATTATTACCCCAGGGCGCGTTGTACTTGGCGATTTTTTCTGGCACCTGGGATTTGGAGCCCCCTGCCCACCCACCCCGACTGCGCGTACGCATGTGCGTACGCCGTCCGCACTTTCTGAAACCGCGCTGCGTACGCGTACGCAGAAATTGCGTACGGCTGGTATTCCAGGTCTCTCAGCACACAGTAGGCCACCCAGTAGGCTGAGCCCTGGCCTTTGCTCTTGCCTTTCACAGACGGTTCCTTCGCGCACAAGTGCAAAAGGTACGATTACCTACTCGAAGGCTCGAAGGCTGCTGAGGTTGACGACCGATTTGGTGTGCGGACATGGCCGTCTCTTGTACTACATAGACTGCCGTTTGCAGGCGCCGCACGCCCACGCGTACGCCGTATGCATTTTCTGGAAAACGTAGCCATCAGCCGGGCCCCTTAGGCGTTCGCCACGAAAACGGTAGTCAGCGATGCACATTGGGGTAATAAATTGGTGGGGTAGATTTGTTGGTGGGGTAAATATGTTGGTGGGGTACTAATTTGGTGGATTTGGGGGTTCTGGAAGAAGTTGGTGGGTTATTACCCCACCAACATTACTTGAGTGACGGTAGCTATGTACGAGTGACCTCAACGAGTCGAGTCGACAACCTCAAACTCGACGAGTGGTCAGTTGTCGACTCCACTAGTGGTTGCCAGCACTAGCGCACCGTGGGTTTTCTTGCGACGTCGCTGTCACAACCGGTTGCACAAAATAAAACGCGGCCCGCACCAGATCCTCTTTTTTTTTCAATCGCCACCCATCGACGCAGCAAGAAGGATAATAGCGGCACCCGCTTTTCAGAGAGCACCTGCATGATGTGTAAAAGCATAGCACGTGCTTCTGCTGAGGAAGGGGGGACACCGCGTGTTGTCCGGGGATGAAGACAAGCAAATCGATCAACTGTGCTTCTGAACGCCCTGCCCTTTTTTCTGTGTGCATCCGGGCTATTTGCGGGCCAAACCGCATCAAAACAAGGAAAGAAAAGGTCAGAACGGAGGGGGGGGCTGCGGTTTTTGCTGCGCCATTTGTCCCACCCCCTCGTGTGGGTACCGGGCAGCAGGAAAGTGTATGAGATTATGTCGCGATCCACTCAGCACGTGAGTCTTACAATGGTGGGGTGAGTGTGGGCCCAACATGACCTCCACTGTACACACCCAAGACCCGGATTCAGTCGTTCCAAAGCCACTTCATTTGTGAGCCGGAAAAAGGGTATCGCTGCTGCCAGCTTCGCTCGCCCTACCGTGGGATGTGCTTGGCTGAGCTTCCGTTCTTGTGGAAGTGATCCCCCCCACCCCCACCCCGCACCAACTCCAAAGGTAAAGGCTCCGGGCGTTGCCAACTTTTTGAATAATTTTTTACGGCTTTTTACGGCTTTTTCACGGGGCTTTTTTACGGCGGTCTACGTAGAGTTTTGGGTATTTATTAGAGTCTCGGGATTCAGCCAGATTTATTAGATAGGCCAAATGAGGTCAGCTCCTGTGACGCTAAGTGACACTAAGTGACGGTAAGTGACCGTAAGTGTTGGTAAGTGACCGTAAGTGTTGGTAAGTGACTGTAAGTGACGTTAAGTGACACTAAGTGACGGTAAATGACGCCAAAAATCCTGAATGCACACGCCTGGAGGGGGCTTGCAGGAGGTCCTCACGTCTCGGGCCCCAGTGCGTTCCTTTGACTCCGTGCTGCCTGTAGTGGGGTAACTTGGACACCGACCGGCCGGTTGACCGGTCAGGAAGTAACCCGTTGACCGGCCATCTGACCGTTCACCGGCAGACCGGTGGCCGCGCCGGTTGACCGGCCCTCTGCCCGCAAACCCGCACACAACGCGCTGTTTTCCACACCTCTACGAGGTTGCCCCGACATTTTCCACACCTCTACGAGGTTGCCCCGATATTTTCCACATCTCTGCGAGGTTGCCCCGATATTTTCCACACCTCTACGAGGTTGTAAGAAAATATCGGGGCAACCTCGCAGAGGTGTGGAAAATATCGGGGCAACCTCGTAGAGGTGTGGAAAATGTCGGGGCAACCTCGCAGAGGTGTGGAAAATGTCGGGGCAACCTCGTAGAGGTGTGGAAAATATCGGGGCAACCTCGTAGAGGTGTGGAAAATATCGGGGCAACCTCGTAGAGGTGTGGAAAATGTCGGCGCAACCTCGTAGAGGTGTGGAAAATATCGGGGCAACCTCGCAGAGGTGTGGAAAATGTCGGGGCAACCTCGTAGAGGTGTGGAAAATATCGGGGCAACCTCGTAGAGGTGTGGAAAATGTCGGCGCAACCTCGTAGAGGTGTGGAAAATATCGGGGCACCGATCGTGATCGACAGCACTGTAGTTCACATGCTTGTCGGGTGGGAAATATGTCCCTTCTCAGCTCTCTCTGTGCATTCACGATCAGTCCTGCGGGATTCACATCGACCACGCTCGGTTTTCTGCCATTACGGGGCTTGATCAGCTCAGAACACGAGAAAACCAACGACTCCCTGAGTGACTGTAAGTGACACTAAGTGACGGTAAGTGACTGTAAGTGACGCTAAGTGACAGTAAGTGACCGGTAAGTGACACTAAGTGACGCTAAGTGACCTTAAGTGACGCTAAGTGACGCTCTGTGACTGTAAGTGCAGTGCGGTGACTGTAAGTGAAGCTAAGTGACCGTAAGTGACAGTAAGTGACGACAAAAAAGCGGAAAAAATGGGACAGTCACCTGACCTCAGTTGGCCTATTAGAGTTCTAATTAGGCGATTATTAGAGTCAAAATGAATTTATTAGAGTCTGATTAGGCGATTATTAGGGTATTATTAGACTCTAATAATCACCTAATAACATGGTTGCATAGCGGCCGTTTTAAAAAATCCCTTGTATTTTGTGGACTTGCAAAAACGGCCGCTGATTTTCAGCATTTTAAAAAACGGCCGTTTTTTTTTACCTGGGAATTTTGTATGGGGCGTGGGTCAGCAGGCGAGATCCCACCGCCAGGAGTGCCTCCCCACTGCAAGGGATACCCTGCAGCAAGCATTGTGAGTGCGCCTTCAAGTATGATGCGAAGAGTTCAGACTTCGTGGACCACTTTGACGGACCGCGCCATATCAAGAAGAAGAAGAACGCAGCGTTGAAAGTGCAGAGCCAGGGAAACAGCTGGCGCTGTCGGAGTGCGATACCCTCAGTGGCAGGCTTGCAACTTCGGATCGCCCGGGGTGCGTTGTTCACCGGATCACCGGCTGGCATGGTGCATGATGCTGTCAAGAAGTGTGTCCCGAGGAGGGGCTGAACATGGTTGCGGCCAATCTAGGCACGTGTGTCGTGGATGACCGTGCAGGCAGAGGTGGGTGTCGCTCACTGGCATCAGGGCTCTTCCGACAGAGCTTTCCCTTGATCTCGGCGACAGCACCCCGGATGAGAAGGACACCGCCTTCGCTGATTTATTCCCGAAGGCACGGGCGATCATCCCGGGCAATATGCAGCACCAGCTGGAGGGGTTCACGACCGCACTGGCGCTGAAGGATGTGCTGTGCCACATCTCTGACGCAGCTGAGAGGGAGAAGCAGGCGAGCAAGACGGCACCACCGGCCGTGCGATCCCGCTTCTCTCCGACACACACTACCTGCACCGCTTGAGTGGATCTGCACCTTGCACCACGTCCCCGGGCATTTATACAATCTTCCGGGCCCGCTGCAGGACAGCGGCCCTGCTACGTGTGCGTCGCTTCTGCGGTTGGCAGAGATGCCCACGAAATCGCTGGGCTCGAGTCCCACCTGCAGGCCGCCGTCCGCCTGACGGCACCCCTCGCATCGCTGCTCCAGAAGTACTGCGATGCGCAGCTGGGTGTGCCAACGGCGTGCCCCTGTCGACGCAGTGTACACCGACATTGAGAATGTCATCGAGAAAGTGTCTGACGTGGGGAAGTACGACCCCCCCGTGCCCCTGGCAGGGGAGCTGGCCTGGGCTGGCGACCGCATGCGCAGAAGGTGGGACGGCACGGAATCAGGGAAGTCCTTCTGGTTTGCGGTCCGCCGTCTGTGCCCGAGCGCGTACGGCCGCATGAGTCGTAGGGGTGTCAGAACTCCGGTGCCACCTCCCCTCTGTTTCGGGGAGGTCACGAGCAGGGCCTGGGTGATCTACGACTAGGCCACCACGTTCCGAGGGTGTGCTGGATTTCTGGGACAACCCGGGGGCGAACCGGGCTGCTACACTCCTCTCTGCTCTCGGGTGTCTGCTGCTTGTCGAGCGACAGGCAGGGCGGAAGCCATTTTTCTTTGTACAGTCGACAGAGAATCGCAGTGCCCAATGTCATGTGCAGGCAACAGGGAGTTGTCAAGTGTGTTTCCTCAGCTCGGTACGGTAAGCAGGAGGCGAATCTCCAAAGGAAAATAGGAGGGGGAAAAAACGGCCGTTTTTTCGCCAACAAAACATGAAAACGGCCGTTTTTATATTTCGGTAGCGGGAACTGAGGTAGTGAATTCTCAGAAAATCCACTCCCTCCATGACGGCCGTTATGACACTATGTAATAATCGCCTAATTAGGGTGATGTGCCTGTGTTATGGGGAGAGGAAGTGGTCACGAAAAGCAGCAGGAAGGGTCTTGGGTTCTGGGAGAGTGTGCCTGCGTGCGTCCTGTCGATCTGTGTATGCTTGGGAGCGCAGCAGCCTCTACAGTTGCTTCTGCGGGGAACGTATCTGTGAGAAATCTTTGGCTGGGCACCCTCCCAAGTGCAAGAGCGGTCCCGTTCGCTCCAAGAGCGGAGGCACCTTCCGTTCGAGGATGTGCGGGACCGCACCGAGCACGATGTGCCACCTCATTGTCGACACAGTTTTGGCCTTCTGAGAGTCTTGACTTGGAGGCGTCATTGCTCATATCAACGTCGATCATTGCCACAATTCATTCGCGTTGCTGTCGATCCGCAGGGTTGACATCGGGAAAGAACAGCCTGGCACCTTCCACCAAGGTCCCGGGCATGACCTTAAACTGCCCAGGCTTCTCATACCATGACGGGCACTTGTGCCAGGGTATGAAACAGCAGGGGTGGCTCCCCTGGACCATCAAGGGTGCTTGCATCAGGAGTCCTGAACAGATGGCGAGGCGTCTCCGTGCTCCTTTGTAGGCATGGCAAGCCACTCTGGTAGCACCAGGGCAGAAACGGCGCCAAGGGTAAAACCAAGTCTGGAGACTCATACGAACCTAGATCATGATCACTACGAGCAGCCTTCGGGTCGCGTCTAGAAGTGGTTGATACCCTCCCACCTGACACGCATGGTTTGCGGGTTTGCGGGTTTGCAGGGTCCCCCGAAGTAAACAAAAAAACAGCTGCAGGCCGGTGGGAGGTAGCTCTTCTGCCACAGCCACTTCTCCTGCGTGGCCTGGAGTAGGTGGCTTTCTGCCCCTTCGGCTTTGCCGGCTTCGGTGCATGTTTATGTTTGTAACCTCATGCAATGAAGGAACTCGAACACAAAGGAGCAGCAGTACCCGCAGCAGGCAGTGTTTACGTACGGTGCCTGCTGCGAGAAGAGCCACATCTCACCTCCGCCCAGGTCGTGTGCGTGTCTGTCACCACAACCTCTCCACAATGTTTCATCCAAACGCGCGCTGTAATGTGACTATGGAGCGTTTGATTTTCGATACCTTCTGTGCAGGCTTTGGGTTCCTCACTTGCCGGACCTTGGCAGGGTGCTGCTGCTGCTGACGGAGCTCTCAGACACTGCCCGCTTCGGCACATCGCCCCTCTCCCCCGGCTCGCGCCTGTAACGCGTGGTCTGGGCGCTTTCTCTTGGGTGTAATCTCACCTCGAAATGCCCTAATAACACCCTAATTAGACTCTAATTAGAGCATAATTAGAGTATTAGAGTGCAGTTAGAGTTTCTGAAACTCTAATTATACTCTAATAAATCTTGGGTTAGAGTCTAAGGAGGATTCTTCATATTCCTGGATTTCCCGAATTTCCTGGATTTCCCCCGGCCCCTTAGGCGATTTCAGGGCGGACATGCCCGGACCCGGAAATCCGGGTGTCCGGATGTCCGGGTCCAATTTTGACCCCCCCCAGTGGCTGGCTTAACGCCGGGGTACTGTAAGCAGGGGGGGGGGGCTCCCCGCACGGCGCTGAAGTAACCACTGTTACAAGTGGTTTTACAAGTGGTTTACATGTAAAAAATTTTACATGTAAATTTACAAGTGGCACTTGTAAAATTACATGTGCCACTTGTAAATTTTACAAGTGGTACATGTAAAATTACATGTGCCACTTGTCATTTACGAGCTTTCCTGAACACTGGCGAGCCGTGTTGTTCCATTTGTTTATCCCCCGCGACCCCAGACCAGCACATGCCCTGCTGCACACACACACCCTCACTTACAAAAGGACCTTTGCACCTCCAACATGAGCAAGAGAACGGCAACCACAACACCGACGCGCAACAGCAAGCGGACGAAGAGCGGGGATCTGGGGAAGGAGGATGAGCGGCATGAAAGCCAGCTGCAGCAGCTTGTGGAGGACTTTGTGGCCGTGTACACCAGGAAGACGGGGGAGGTGTTAAAACACACGGTGTTGAAGGAGATGCTGCAGAAGGTGCTGGTGACCACCATCCCCCCCAAGAGTGGAGTGATAACAAAGGTGCTGAAACGCAAATACGATGCACTGGCTTCCTACAAGTCGCTGAAGGATGTTTCCGGCGACCTGTACACGGTTCGGATCGAAGGAAACCGTGATATGGCCATCCACGGCATCGCGCTGAAGCCCTTCCCCACGCCAACGCAGAAGAAGTCGGAGGGTTTCGCGCGCCTCAAGCTGGTGGTGGAGGAACTGGACAATGGATATGGTCAAGATGTACAAGGCATCGGCACAAGCCTCCACATCCGAGACGCGTCCGAAGAATAAGGCAGTGGTGGCGGTGGCGGCGATGCAGCACGTCGTTGTGGGCGTGCACGACCAGGAGACCGGGCGCTACTATAGCGTCATCGTCGAGAATGGCTTCACCAAGCTGGTGACGGCGACGCTGGAAGGGGTGCAGGTCGCCTACACCTTCTACAGGGACCGTCCTTCGGACCAGTTTGAGCCAGGTGAATACAGCGGCTCGCTCGTTGTGCCGCCTCCGCATTTTGTGGATTCAAGCAGAAATCTGCAGGTCACGGTGCTGAGTGGGCTGACACGGATCGACTTGCAACAGGAACACACACAACCCTTCCCATGACGAGCCCACGACAGCTTCACGCTGGGACAGTGAGGCATATCGGTGAAATTATTCGACAACACAGGGCAGAGTTGGGCATGTCTCTGCGCGACTGTGAACGGTTGGGCTCACTCGTTCGCAGAGAGACAGGGATCTCGATGGGGCTTTCATACCCCCTCCTCGTAAAGCATGAAGCTCCCCTCCGGCTGATGACGCCCTCTCTGCTAGGGAACTGCTAGGGACCTCAATAGTTTGATTTTTGGTCCAGAAAATAGTTTGAAAATTTTTGAAATCTGGGTGCCCAAATTTTTTGCTCCTAAGACCGGCGATTTGTAGGGGGACCCTTTCGAATTTTTTTTGCATACACGTTAAGTGTTCTAAGAAACCAGACATAACCAGAAGACCAACATCATGTTCGTGCTAGCACTTTTCCCTTTTGTCATCACACCCGTGCGCCAAAACAGGTTAGGCCTTATATTTGGCTGCGTTCAACGAAAAAAGACACTTCTTTCCGGAGTTTAGCTAGCACGATTCAGTTGGGCGATTCATTTGTCTGGTTTTTGGAGAAGGGTAAATTGAACGTTTTTGGCCAAATGAAGCCACTGCGACCATTCCCGGGCCTCGGAAATCAGATTTTGGCCCCTCAAATGCGGTGCCGGTCCGGACAAAAAACCGAAAAAATCGTGAAAAATGGCCCATTTTCCCCAGCCAAAAATGGGCCAAAAATGCCCCCGGACACCCCCAGAGACATGTCCTAATCCGGGGTGCCAGGAGGGGGGACCTTTCGAATTTTTTTTCGAGGAGAGGTCAATTGAACGTTTTTGGACATCTGAGGCCACTGCGACCATTCCCAGGCCTCGGAAATGAGATTTTTGGCCCTCAAATGGGGTACCGGTCCCCACGAAATTCCGAAAAATTCATGAAAATCGAAAGGTCCCACGCACCAAATTCTGCCCAAAAATTGTCAAAAATGGACATGTCATATGCAGCAATGGGGCACCAATCACTCCCCAAATTTTGCTCAATGATTCCACGGCAAGCCAGATTTTCTGATCAATTAGTTTGTTTGAGCATGTTCCTGGCCCTTGTTTGGAAAGTAGATGACCCCTGGCTGGAGAGGACGGTTGTGCTTGACCGGACGGAGAGAGAACCTTCTCCATAACCACCTCCACTCCACAATGCCACAAGCGGCAGGAAGGCCGGGTGTTACAGGCCTCAACCAGGGTTCCAAGGCTCTCCACTTCCTGGCTGCGTCAGGCATCACCGGGTACAGCGAGCAGGATTCCCTGTCCTGACACCCCAGCATGTGCCACTGGAAGAACCCGAAACAGCAGCCCCCCCTCATGGGGGTTGCAAGAGGCACGGAAATCGTTCAAATCGGACCAAGTCCGAAAATTCGGCACTTTCTTGGGTACAAATTGCGGTCCGAAATTTTCCGATTTTTTGAAAAAAGGCTAATTCTGTAAGGGGGACCTTTTCGAATTTTTTTTCCGGGCACTTTTTCCACAAGGAAATGTCCGCCCTGTCCGCTACTGTCCACTACCGATTTCAAGGATCCTCCTAAGTAGACTCTACGTAGACCGTAAGCCATAAAAATTTTTAAAAAAAATGTGTGTGGTCGTCGATACCAATGTGTCCTTGCCCCCCGCCCCCCCCCACCCGGGATCACAGCATCACTCTCCCAACCCAATCCCCTGATGTCGTTCTGGTTTGGTCTGACGTGCTCCGTAGGTTTCGTGAATTCATGCAGGAGCTCCAAGGATGAGAAGGCGTTGCCATTTCTCCCGAGGTGCTCCCGTGACCCCCCCCCCTCTGTGTGTGGGGGGGGGCTTCTTCGCTATGCTATATCAAGTTTTTGGCAAACGAGTTTCGGCGTATTCTGGTTATCTCACAACATTAAAAGGCCGGGGGGGGTGGGGGTGTGTGAGGGGGGGGGGGGGGCTGCACAGAGCAGGGTGAAGCGTTGAAATCGTTGGGGGCGGGAAAAGCGCCCGTCATGGTTTGACAGAATTCTGACAGAAAAATGCCCAGAATTTCCAGATTTTTAAAATCTGCAGAATCTGAGAAATTCTGTAGAATTCTGCAGATTCTGAGAATTCTGACAGATTCTGTCAGATTCTGGGAGAATTCTGAGAATTCTGCCAGTGGCTTGTGGCCAACTAGCAGCAGCCTGGTATGACAGGGTAGTTATACACAGGCTATGTACAGGGTCGGCCTCGTCCTGGACCAGTCGTAGGCTTATGCTACTGTTGGTTCTCAGGACTGGCCACCACTGCGCGGGTCAATTTTTTGAAAAGGGGGCCTTGACCAAAGGCAAACAGTTTTTGAGTTCTTGCACCACTTCATCTCGGGACTACTCTGATTGGATTCCTCGGATTCGTCGACACACTGTTTCAGAACTGTGCACTTCTCCATCCACACCGGCATCGGGTCACCCGCTGAATGCCGTGAGGGCCGAAGCCCAGGGTCAGATTTCGGTACAAGGCGATTAACAGGTCGTTGAGAGGTTCGCAAGTTTAAATGTACCTACAAAAGCTTCATGTACCCGTGATAGGGATTTAGTCATTGCTATAGGTGAAGATCAGAGCCCAGGCGGGATGTAAGACAGGGTGTCGCAGATGCAACAATGTCTCCAGAGCCACTTTGTATGCCTTTGTTCGGGATGCCCCTTCACCTGTCGCGCTTAGGTTCCGTCCAAGTTCGCCGATTCCAGTGCTTCAAGAGAGCACACAGTTCCTTCCCAGTAGTCTTCATCCTCGGTTCCGAATCATCGCAGTCCCTCGAATCCATGGTGCAGAACTAAATTCTCGAAAGGTGGTCAATGTTTTGAAAGGGGCCCGTGACCAGCGGAAATTGGAATTTTTGACCCAAACCTGCAAGTGTACTGTTGTTTAACGTTGTCCAAAGCCCCTTGCGGTGTGACAGTATATTCGTTATGTGAATATCTGTCACATGGCTATGGCAACACAGACACAGGCAAGCTGGGGAGGCGTCGCGTCCGTCGAAAAGATCATTTCTGCACAACTACCGGCATCGCAGCTACGGTAGAAGTGACTGACCCTGTTCTTGTAATCTTGACGCTGGAAAATTCCATTCGGAAATACCAAACACATCCACTGAAAGTGGATGGAATGGGCGTCAAGACCGTGATTTTTGGGGGAGTGGACTGCCCTGTATCGTGAACCCGCTGAGGGTACAAAATACAGAACAGGGAGGCACAGGTGCAGCACAACACAGGCAGGCAGGCAGGAAACAATGGGTGCAGGTCAGACAAAATGTTCGGTGTCAATCGGCTTGGTTTGGTTTGTAGGGATGATGCGGAACACACAACCCGCACCCAACCTCCAGATTCAGCCACTGTACCCATTTTCAACCTCCAGCCTGACGTACAAGACGACCAGGCCGTGACGGACACTGTGTTGCCTAAAAGGCGTTGTTCTCACGGAGTATAGACGCAGTTCGTCCTCACACCTCAGCAAGATACTCACCCTAACTCACCTAAAAAGGGTGGGAAACAGCAAGGTTTGGTAAACATCGTTCTTCTCAGCAGGTTGGCACAATTCATCCACACACGTTGTTTCGCTTCCTAACGCATACATTGTCGTACCAGAGGGGGAAGCTCTTCAGTGCAGTCCCTCCGCATGTGTGGATTAACGGCCTCTGTGGTTAAAAATCACACAGTTTGTCTAGACATCGCTTCAAGAATTCCGTACACCATAATCACCGTGACTTCTGTTTAAGTGAGTAGCTGGCTAAGGGGGGTGTCGCTAGTCACCCGTCCCGAAGGACTGCTGCCCTTATCCTTTTTTGGGGGGATTTCCCTCGAAAAATACTACGAGAAACACTTGGCCTCGATGATGTGAGTGTTGCATTCAATGCCATTGAACGTTTAAAAGACAAGGCGTTGTGTGTGCGCCAAACCCGGATGAACAAACCTCACGTGGTTTGGCTGATGAAGCTTGGTGTGAATGTGCGCACAGTCATAACAACAAGGCAAGGTAGATTGTGTTTGTCACCCAAAGCGCTGCCAACTATCTTTTTCACTGTGGGGGTCTCTTCGCTACGGGATGGTCGTCAGTGCACCTCGGTGTATTTGCTGTTGAAATAGTGAAAACTGACGAAGATTGACGAAGAATAACGACCAGCGAAGACCCCCTTGTGACAACCTTCTTGTGTGTGGTTTTGTCCCCCAAAAAGAGAACTCGTCCAGCCAGTGGGTCGTAACAAGCGACACTCACATCTTCCCATTTTGTAAGTTCGGCGTAGCCAACTCAGGAAACTTTTCACTGTGCGGATCCTTGCGAACACTTCACACGCCCGGCAGGCTGGTGGGGTGTTCTGCGTTCGAAGAAGTTCGACTGTCGTTGCACCGTCACACCCCACTCACCCATCCCACCCCGCCACCAGAGATCACACTCCAGAAGATGGGTTGCCCCTTTGCGGTGGTTTGAATGGTGGTGTCGAAAGCGATTCGCGCAAGATACTGAACGACGCACAACACTTTTCACCCAGAAAAGGGGGGATTTGCCCTTCAATGAAAACCTGCCACACAGCCACTTAGGCCTTGCGATGCTCAAGTGCCGGTTGGACCCCTATGTCCTTCAGGCCCCAAAGCAGGCAACGATATGGGATCAACCTCACAGGGGTGAACAACAGGGTGAACAAGGCACGGGTTTTAGTCTGATGACACACTGCAACCTCAAGGTGACTGGCGACACCTCTCCTACAGTCTGCGGCACGCTGCCGTGGCGACAAGGCTTCCTGACATGGGAGATCGCTGCGTGGATCAACGTGGCACCACCCGTGTGCTCGGCAGGTTGTTTCGGCACCTGCTTTCTCCGTGTCATGCTTTTCGTGAGCGTGTCAGGGATGTTGGCACACGCTGGGGAGGGTTTCACATGATGACATAACGTACATCAGAAGCACACACCCACGTGGCGCTGTCCTTGGCAGGACTTTGAAGTGCCGCCTTGATATCCTTGTTGGATAGAACCCTCATATCACACCCTCACTCAGCTGACGAAAACCGACCCTCGGGGCCAGTCTGTGATACCAGCACGCGAACCCAAATTGCAATGCGAAAACCTGAGATTTCTGGCTGATTTGGCCATGTACCCAGGTCCTCAGGAGCTAGATATTCGCGGGCCCATTTTAGGGCAACGAATGGGCTCAAAATTCATAAATTCCTTTGAAAACGGGCCCAAATGACCAAAACACGGTGGGATCTTGTAAATTTTACATGTATAACTACAAGTATAATACATGTATTATACATGTATAATACTTGCATGTCAACTATTATACATGTATAATACATGTATATGCCTGAAATATACATGTAAAATACATGTATATCAAGTAAAAATACAAGTATAATACTTGCATGTCAACTATTATACATGTATTTTTACTTGATATACATGTATTTTACATGTATATTTCAGGCATTTACATGTATTTTACATGTATAATACTTGTCATGCAAGTATTATACATGTAAAATACTTGCATGACAAGTAAAATACTTGCATGCAAGTAAAATACATGTATTTTACTTGCATGCAAGTATTTTACTTGTCATGCAAGTATTATACATGTATTTTACTTGTCATGCAAGTATTTTACATGTATAATACTTGCATGACAAGTATTATACATGTAAAATACTTGCATGACAAGTAAAATACTTGCATGCAAGTAAAATACATGTATTTTACTTGCATGCAAGTATTTTACTTGTCATGCAAGTATTATACATGTATTTTACTTGTCATGCAAGTATTTTACATGTATAATACTTGCATGACAAGTATTATACATGTAAAATACATGTAAATGCCTGAAATATACATGTAAAATACATGTATATCAAGTAAAAATACAAGTATAATAGTTGACATGCAAGTATTATACTTGTATTTTTACTTGATATACATGTATTTTACATGTATATTTCAGGCATATACATGTATTATACATGTATAATAGTTGACATGCAAGTATTATACATGTATAATACATGTATATACTTGTAGTTATACATGTAAAATTTACAAGATCCCACCGTGAATAGGCCCCCCCCCCCAAAAAAAAAATTCGAAAAGGTCCCCCCCGCAGAATTTCTCAGAATTTTCCAGATTTCTCAGATTTTCCAGAATTTTCCAGATTTTCTCAGATTTTTCAGATTTTGGCATTCTGGCCCGGATTTTTTGCAGAAATATTTCGATGAGCCATTTTAGGGCTCAAAATGGGCTCAAAATTCAAAAATTCCTTTGAAAATGGGTCCAAATGTCCAAAATAGGCCCACCCCAAAAAAAAATTCGAAAAGGTCCCCCCCACAGATTTTCCAGATTTCTGACAGAATTTCTCAGAATTTTCCAGATATCTCAGATTTTCCAGAATTCTGAGAAATCTGGAAAAATCTGGAAAAATCTGCCCGGGGGGGGGGGTAGGGGGGGTCAAATGCCCCCCTTTTTTACGTGGATAAACACGATTTTTCAAAAAACCGGCGCAGAGGCCCCAAAGCCCCCGTAAACCCTCCAAACCCCCCCAGATCGGTCCGGAAACCCATCGAACCCCACTTTTCCACCATTCCGGGCACCTCAGGTGCCCGGAATTCCGGGCACCTCAGATGCCCTAACACACCACATCTGAGGGTTGCAATGCATGTTGCTTGCCAACCACGTCATCCGGTGGGTGTCAGGCGCTATGTAGGTGGCATTAGCCAGGTCTTCGATGTGTTCTGGCTTGTATATGTACCTCCCTGCCACCATGCACCGGGAGGCTGCCTGTAGGTACGGAACAAGTCCAGATGGTCGTGTGATTCCTGTGCAGCAGTGCTCCACAACCGGGATGTGTTGACAACGACTGTTGCAACACGAGCTGTACATTCCGGGAACACACGAAGTGCGCTGTCGTGGTACCCAGTGTGCCAGAATTGGTAGTTGCTGCGGTCTACTTTGCCTGGCCCAAGAGCACTGGTACTGAACAGTGCAATATGCGTGGCGAGGTGAATGCAACGGAAGCGCGCAAAGTCAATACAGCTCTCGGATGGCGGGTGGTGGTGTCACTAGTGTGTGACGTTCACTCGAGGATACAACGCATCACAATGAATCAGCAACCGTGGACCGAGGACAATGCGCTCTCTGTGGCTGGTGTGGGGGACAAAGGCAGTGCCTGTGCCGCAGGCAGGGAGGTACATATACAAGCCAGAACACATCGAAGACCTGGCTAATGCCACCTACATAGCGCCTGACACCCACCGGATGACGTGGTTGGCAAGCAACATGCATTGCAACCCTCAGATGTGGTGTGTTGGGGCATTTTCTTTTCCAACCTCCCACACAGTGGCACTGTACGGTACCAAACGGTGGCACAAAATTTAGGCACCCCAATTCGGGCACCTGAGGTGCCCGGAATGGTGGAAAAGTGGGGTTCGATGGGTTTCCGGACCGATCTGGGGGGGTTTGGAGGGTTTACGGGGGCTTTGGGGCCTCTGCGCCGGATTTTTGAAAAATCGTGTTTGTCACCCCCATTTGACCCCCCCTACCCCCCCCCCCCCCCCCCACGGATCATCCTCCTCTTCTCGAATATTCTCGCCTCGTGCAACAAAGCGCAACCACTTGCAAACAAAAAAAATCGGCGGGGCGTCAATGGGACAGATCAAGCTGAGCCAAGCTGCCCCAGTCCACTGAGATGCCACCAAACCTCACCGTTTTTGGTAGAACGCGCAAATCACCCGCTCGGGCGAGAAGTGTGTTAAGCCTAAAAAGGAGCTGTGGCAGCAATGTGGGCGTGTAGTCTGCATCATTTGCTTCTCTGCCTTATCAGTACATTCACCTTCCTTCTGCAGATTAACACCCCGGTTGCACAAACAAACACATTACGTACCGCCGGTTCCTTTTTCCGGCACACCGTAGTGAAGCCCCCCCACCCCCTCTCCCCATCTCTCTGTTTATTCATCCTGCCAGTGCCCTCTTCTATTTGTTCTGTTTACGTGGATCGCCCTGCCACCCAATGCCCGGGGGTCGATCGATTGGACCGAGGCGGATAGATGGCGACTGGGTGGATCTGGGGGTTTCCGGCGTTCTCGGCTGGAGGCGGGGAGGGAGGGGGGCCTGGGCGGCACAGTGGATGTGGTGCGGAATGCGTTTCGCCGAATGCGAACCGAAAGGGCTAGGACAGCACTGTGCCTAACGTTGCCTGGCCTCACGTGCGCAGGTTCTGCCCGCCTGGAAATCTGCGGCGTGCGAAGGTTTACCTGTTACGCTCGCATCACACCAGCCGCAGGCGAGGGCGAAGCCTGCTGTATGCGACACACCTTTCTCGAGATGGAAATGTGCGGATCGTTTTGTCCGAAAGCTGTGCTCTTCACGCCCTCGGGAACCTGTGCCAGTGGTGTGTGTGTGTGTGTGTGTGTGTGTGTCGCCTTCTTGGTCCCGCCTGACGGAACAACGGTGGCGAAAACAGGCGAACTGGCGTACGGGAACGAGTTTTCGGAAACGGCTGGGGGGCGGGAGGGGGGCGGGGGTCGTAGTTGGTCAGGCAGCAGGTGGTTGGCGGAGCACATTCGATGTATTGTGGTTCTGTCTGGCGAGATGGCGGGGGAGGAGGGGATGTGCGCCTTCATGCAGGAAGGGTCAATGGAAGACGGGCATGGCTCGCCGGGTCTTCGTGGAACGCGTCTCCTAGGAGGGTTGCAGAGTCAGGCGACGGCGCGTTATTGCATGTTTGCAGCAAAGGGGGTGGGGAGGGGTTACCGTATACGTAAATATTTTGGAACGTAAATATTATGGAACGTAAATATTTTGGAACGCTGGTGGGTTGGCGTTCCAGATTTTTTTCGTTCCATAATATTTACAGGGCTTTCTGCGACTCGGGGACTTGGGCCAGGTGATCGGACGGCATACAGAGTCCCTGACGGGGCCTACTCGTGCACTTTTCGCGCGATTCCTGAGGCAAGCCATCCTCACCACCGAGTCCCCAACTGTCCCTGTAAATGTTATGGAACGTAAATATTATGGAACGGACCAGGCAAAAATGGGCCCGTTCCATAATATTTACGTTCCATAATATTTACGTATACGGTATTTCATTCTGTGCCACTGTTGCAACGGGCTTTTGTGAGGACGCATTATCACCTTTTTTTGTAACATTTCTGGATGGTACAGCTCCAAGAAGCATCGACTTTTCTGCAATCAGAGGGACAGCCCCTGAGGTTTCCAAGCGGACACTCGTGTGAGCGGAAAGCGACCCACTACAGCTGCAACCAACTGTGCTCTATACACTGACCCCACCCTTCATCTCAGGGTGTGATCAGTTCAGGGTTTTGTGTGCAAGCGTCAACGCAACAAACAAAAGGAAATTCATCAGAGCGGTTGTAGCTGTGAAGTGATAGGGCGCTTTCACTGACCTACTCCACCTGCAGGTAAACACACAACGATGGGGTGGTGGCAGAATGTCATCAGCCGTGACGGTGCTGCCGATGCCTTCGAGATGCGGTGCCGCAAGACGATCCTGATGACGTGCATCCCTCTTCTGTTGCTCGCTGTCTTTGCCAGCCTGACGAAACGGGTGCACTTGGGGTCGGTCACTGGATACCTCAGTTCCGGACTGGGGTTCGTAACAATACTGTGGGGTGCGAGTAAGAGACGCTTCACGCAGACATTCATGATATTCTTCATTGTCGTTGCGTGCGTATCGATCTGCATGTGTGACGTCTTTTTCTACCAGGCAGACCTGCAGGTGGCGTGGCCAGTGTTTGTCGTTGTGATCGATCTCATCCTCGTGCTGCGCATGGACCACCGCATTGCGACCGGTGTGGTGTGCTTCGTTGTGATGTGGCTACTGCTCAACCTGGCGGAAAGGCTCACACGCTTCGGTCTGTTCGACGTCCCTCTGACAAGCAGCTACGACACGAGGCGTGAGAGTTACGCAAAGGCATTTTTTGAATGCGACAACCCTCCTTGCAGAAGCGATTTTGCAGCTGCTGGGACTTACCAATTCACCGGGCTCTTTGTGTTTCTGATCGACTACATCGCGACGAGGGGGTTTGCACAGCAGGTGCTGAAGGAGCAGGCGGCGATGCAGAGCACCATTGCCACGGTGGAGACGATCGCGTCACTGCTGGCAGCGTACGACGTGGACGCCGTGTCGCGCATCCTCGGGGACGGCGGAACCGTGCTGCCTGACGCCATGCGTGCTGCCCTGCTGCGGCTCGAGCAGAACCTGCGTGCGTACCGTCCCTACCTGCCTGCCGTGCTGCTGGAGGAGCAGCAGCACTCGCCCGACAATGCGGATGTTGGGCAGCTGCCGCAATCTCACGTGCCTGCTGCTGCACCCGGTGCGGACAGCCAGCTTGCAGCAATCGTCTTCACCGACATCCGTGCGTCCACGTCGATCTGGGAGGCGGCACCCGAAGGGATGCAGAAGGCGTTGTTGGTGCACAACGCGGTGCTGCGGGCTGCGCTGGCTGAATGGGGCGGGTACGAGGTCAAGACAATCGGGGACGCCTTCATGGTTGCGTTTGAGGATGCACATGCGGCTGTGTGCTTCGGGCTGGCTGTGCAGGAGAACCTGCTTGCCTCAGAGTGGCCTGCTGCGCTGCTGGAGGTCGCGATCTGCAGCCCGACAGAGCTGTGGGGCGGGCTGACGGTGCGTATCGGTGTGAACCACGGCCCTGTGACGCTGGAGACGAACACGCTCACTGGACGGGTGGACTACTTCGGACACACGGTCAACGTCGCTTCACGCCTCGAGTCTGTGTGTGTGCCTGGTGCAGTTGCGTTGCCTGCCGAACTGTGGACGTGTGTGCGTGGGATGTCTGGGTGTGTCGGTGCACATGCAGGTCGACCAGTTCCCACCAACCTGAAGGGTGTGAGTGAGCCTGTGCCTGTGTGCAGCGTGTGGCCCGCCTCCCTGCAGGGTCGTGAGCACCACCCTCTGATTCCTATCGTGAGTCCTCCACCTTCGCCTTGCGGGTCACATCGGTCGGACCGTTCTGCAAGTGTCGGGAATCGCATGGCCCTGCAGCGCATCACGACGACACAGCACGTCACAGTGGCTATGGCCACACTGAACAGAATGACTCTTGGCGAAGTTGACTGCGGTCTGGGGTGTGTGGTGCCGCTTCTGCAGCAGAGCGGCGGTGTGCTGCTGTCGCTGTTCGGGAACAACTTCTTCGTCGGGTGGAACTTCGGGAAGCAGATGGCGGCACACGCAGAGGGCGCACTGCGGTTTGCACAGCGCGCGCTGCAGCTGGGCGGCGGACACACTGTCGCAACACTCGGGATCGCGAGCGGAACTGTTGATCACGGTGACGTGGGAACGTCACGACAGCGCTTCGTGACAGCGTCAGGCGGTGCTGTGGAGGCGAGCCTTGCGCTGCGCCGCCTGGCGCTGTCGCTGCACATGCGGTGCCTGTACACGTCGGATTCACCACCGGGTGCTGTGCGCAACCTGCTGTGTCCCACCAGAGCGCTTTTGCCCCAGGAAGGCGGCGCCCTTGTCGGTGTGGTGTACGAGGTCCAGTGCAACGTGCACCCCGAAGGCAAGGATGCTTTGTGGGAGACCATTATGTAGGCGCAAACCCCAGCCTTGACACCTTCGAGCAGCAGCGACACCTGATTCCCTCCAGGCAAGGCTCTCACCGAAACATTCGAACATCTCCAGAAGGAGGATGAAGCGCTCTAGGTGACTCGGGCGCCTGTCCCCGACATTTCAGGCCTCTGCCACTTGCGCGCCATCCGTCATACAACCTCGTTTTGCCGCCAGTTACGTTCTGTCAACACCACTGGGGCACGGGTTGCCTTGCCAGTCAACCCGAGATGCCCACGCGACCCACAGTTCAAGAAGTACCCATTTGAGTCTGCACGCCCGCCCTACTCTGCCCTCCTCCTCCCCGAACATTGTGCTGCCAACATATTCCTTAGGGGAATCCTTCAAAATATCGTTCTCTGTCTACCTCCCCGGCATTGTTGGGGGGGTTCAAATACGAGACGTACTGGGACCCCCCGTGATTAAGCCCCCCCCCCCTGGCCGAAAATGGCCTGGAGGGCCTAAACACGAGGGGTGCAGGTACGTCTTGGATTTGAACCCCCCCCCCCCCCCCCAGGAAACAGAACACAGCGAATCACTGCTGCGCTCGAACCGTCGCCAGGCACGCTGCCCACTTGTCACAGCTCCGGTCAACCTGCCAGGCGGTGAACTGGGCATCAGCCATCGCGCCTGGTGTAGCCCACTCCTGTGTGGTCAAATGAAACTCCATGGGTCGGGGTGCCAGAATCATCTCGTCCTGCAGGTAAGCACACAACGATGGGGTGGTGGCAGGGTGTCATCAGCCGTGACGGTGCTGCCGATGACTTCGAGATGCGATGCCGCAAGACGATCCTCATGACGTGCATCCCTCTTCTGTTGCTCGCTGTCTTTGCCAGCCTGACGAAACGGGTGCATTTGGGGTCATACGCTGGATACATGTGTTCCGCACTGGGCATCGCAACAGCACTCTGGGGTGCGAGCAAGAGACGCTTCACTCAGAGGTTCATGATTGTCTTCAGCGTTGTTGCGTGCCTCGCGATCTGCATGTGTGACGTCTTTTTCTACCAGGCAGACCTGCAGGTGGCTTGGCCAGTATTTGTCGTTGTGATCGATCTCATCCTCGTGCTGCGTCTGGACCACCGCATTGCGACCGGTGTGGTGTGTTTCGTTGTGATGTGGCTGCTGCTCAACCTGGCGGAACGCATCACACGCTTCGGTCTGTATGACATTCCTCTGACAAGCAGCTACGACACGAGGCGTGAGAGTTACGCAAACGCATTTTTTGAATGCGACAAGCCTCCTTGCAAAAGCGGATTCTCAGCTGCTGGATCCTATCAATTTACCGCGCTTCTCGTATTTGTTGTCGACTACATCGCGACGAGGGGGTTTGCACAGCAGGTGCTGAAGGAGCAGGCGGCGATGCAGAGCACCATTGCCACGGTGGAGACGATCGCGTCACTGCTGGCAGCGTACGACGTGGACGCCGTGTCGCGCATCCTCGGGGACGACGGAACCGTGCTGCCTGACGCCATGCGTGCTGCCCTGCTGCGGCTCGAGCAGAACCTGTGTGCGTACCGTCCCTACCTGCCTGCCGTGCTGCTGGAGGAGCAGCAGCACTCGCCTGACAATGAACGGGGTGCTCGGCGGCAATCTCACGTGCCTGCTGCTGCACCCGGTGCGGACGTCCAACTTGCGGCAATCGTCTTCACCGACATCCGTGCGTCCACGTCGATCTGGGAGGCGGCACCCGAAGGGATGCAGAAGGCGTTGTTGGTGCACAACGCGGTGCTGCGGGCTGCGCTGGACGAATGGGACGGGTACGAGGTCAAGACAATCGGGGACGCCTTCATGGTTGCGTTTGAGGATGCACATGCGGCTGTGTGCTTCGGGCTGACTGTGCAGGAGAACCTGCTTGCCTCAGAGTGGCCTGCTGCGCTGCTGGAGGTCGCGATCTGCAACCCGACAGAGCTGTGGGGCGGGCTGACGGTGCGTATCGGTGTGAACCACGGCCCTGTGACGCTGGAGACGAACACGCTCACAGGACGGGTGGACTACTTCGGACACACGGTCAACGTCGCTTCACGCCTCGAGTCTGTGTGTGTGCCTGGTGCAGTTGCGTTGCCTGACGAACTGTGGACGTCTGTGCGTGGGATGTCTGGGTGTGTCGGTGCACATGCAGGTCAACCAGTTCCCACCAACCTGAAGGGTGTGAGTGAGCCTGTGCCTGTGTGCAGCGTGTGGCCCGCCTCCCTGCAGAGGCGCGAACACCACCCTCTGCTTGCGAGTCCTCCACCTTCGCCTTGCGGGTCACATTGGTCGGACCGTTCTGCAAGATTCGGGAACCGCATGGCCCTGCAGCGCACCACCACAACACAGCCTGCCACAGTGGGTGTGGCCACACTGAACAGCATGACTCTTGGCGAGGTTGACAGCGGTCTGGCGTATGTGGTGCCGCTTCTGCAGCAGAGCGGCGGTGTGCTGCTGTCGCTGTTCGGGAACAACTTCTTCGTCGGGTGGAACTTCGGGAAGCAGATGGCGGCACACGCAGAGGGCGCACTGCGGTTTGCGCAACGTGTGCTGCAGCTGGGCGGCGGACACACCGTCGCAACACTCGGGATCGCGAGCGGAAATGTCGAACACGGTGACGTGGGAACGTCACAGCAGCGCTTCGTGACAGCGTCAGGCGGTGCTGTGGAGGCGAGCCTTGCGCTGCGCCGCCTGGCGCTGTCGCTGCACATGCGGTGCCTGTACACGTCGGATTCACCACCGGGTGCTGTGCGCGACCTGCTGTGTGCTACCACAGCGCGTGTGCCCCAGGAAGGCGGCGCCTCTGCCGGTGTGGTGTACGAGGTCCAGTGCACCGTGCGCCCTGTAGACAAGGACGCTTTGTGGGAGAATCCTATGTAGAGACTATCCCCAGTATTTACACCAGGTGTCGAGCTGAGGTCCGATCCCAAACAAGGCCTCTCCGTGGAACAGCGCCAGAGGTGCCAGAAAGACAACCAAGCTCTTCAGACACCTTTCCGGGTGACCTGGGCGGCTGAGGAAGTCCTATGCATTTTCACCACTTGCTTGCATTGCACGCAATCCACCATTCAACCCAGTTTTGCCGCCAGGCGCTTTCTGTCAACACCACTGGGGCACCGGTTGCCTTGCCAGTCAACCCGAGATGCCCACGCGACCCGCTAAAGAACCCCTTCAGGGGCCTCCGCTCGATGTCAAACTCTGTCAGCTTGCCTACTCTATTGTCAGTCGCCTCAAGTTTACCTCCAGCACTTCTGTGCGAAGGCCCGTCGGGCTCGGCGAAGCCTGAATTTTCGAGATCAGGGTGGTCACAGACGCTGGAGGGCGGGGCGGGGGGGTGGGGGGGGCGGGGGTGCTTGTTGTTCCAATGGGGGGTCAGGAGGGGTCAGTCGCGCATCTTGTTGGGGGGTGACCAGTTTTTCAGTCGGTCAAACGGGGGGGTAGGGGGGGCGGGGGGGCCGGTGTTGGCTCCAGGTGCGGCGGACGTGCGGGCCTCTTCGTGAAGGTGTGTGGCTGGTTGGTTCCCCTTTGCGCAGGCATTGTGCGAAGCGTTTTCAATCCTACCGTGTAGGGTAATTTCCGGTCTGATCTTAGCCCTCGCAGTGCCCAAGGAGAAGCTGGCCCCCGTATACCTATATATATATAGTGGCCCGCTGTTCGTCTTCTGCTAAGCTCTCCCTTGAGGGGTGTCTGGACCACCACATATGTCGATCCACTGGGGAAAACAGAAACAACCCCACCCAGAGCGCACTTTGGGGGGGGGGGGGGCGTGGGGGTTTGAGACGAGGTCACATGAGAAGCTCCCGATGGAATGTCGCCCCCACACACGGTGGGATCTTGTAAATTTTACATGTATAACTACAAGTATATACATGTATTATACATGTATAATACTTGCATGTCAACTATTATACATGTATAATACATGTATATGCCTGAAATATACATGTAAAATACATGTATATCAAGTAAAAATACAAGTATAATACTTGCATGTCAACTATTATACTTGTATTTTTACTTGATATACATGTATTTTACATGTATATTTCAGGCATTTACATGTATTTTACATGTATAATACTTGTCATGCAAGTATTATACATGTAAAATACTAAAAGAGATGAACACACCAGCACGATACCTTCGGTGGTTCACAAGTTACCTGGACAACCGAAGGGCGACTACGACAGTATGTGGTACACACGGGGATACCTACCACATGGCCGAGGGGGTGCCCCAGGGTACAGTGCTGTCCCCCCTCCTCTTCAACTGCGCCATGGCAGAGGTGGCGAATACCCTCAGCGCGCACTGCAAAGGGTATACCGCCATATATGCCGACGATCTGGCCATCCTCCTCACGGGGGACGATATCGATGACACAACAGCGAAGACCGAAACGGCACTCGGCCTCCTCGAGGAATGCCTCCCCCGACTTGGTTTCCGCCTGTCCCGCGACAAAACCTCCTTCCTCCCTTTCGTGTCACGGCGAGATGCGGAGGGCATACGGAAAACCGACCTCCCCCTCACCTACTCAGATGGGAGTCTGGTCAAGCGGGGTGACAGAACGAAGTACCTGGGGGTCCTCATCGACGAGACCTGCAGCATGACCGCGCACCTCGAGCAAGTCAAGATCACTTACCGACGCCGCCTAGCACTCCTACACATGCTGGCAGGACGAGACTGGGGCTGCGACGCGCACACACTGCGGCAGGTGTACCTAACATACGTGCTCCCCGCGGTAACCTATGCCATATGCGTATGGGGGATCGCACTCACCAACAAGGCCTTCGGCGAGCTGGAGACGATCCACCGCCGGGCTGCGCGGCTCATCACGGGCTGCGCCTTCACCACGGACACAGCGGAACTGCTGTGGGAGGCACACCTGCCGACCCTCGAAGAGAAGATGTACACCGAAGCGGCTACGGCGTACGAGCGGATTCGACGGGTTGGTGGGTCCCCGGGGTCAACGGCGATCCAAAAAGCGTCGCGCACCGCCGGCAGCACGTGGCTTCGTTTGGCTGAATCGGTGGTCAAACGCACCGCCATCTACACACGCAGCCCGGGCCCTGCCACAATCATATCCCACTACCCGGTGGCACCGTGGGAGTGGCAAGGGATGCTCGGGAACATCCAGATACACCCCGCCATCCCTGGCCTGAGCCGGAGCGACCCCGACCAGACCGACGCGGAGAGGTACGCTATGGCGCAGGTGATGCTGGCGGGACTCCCCCAGGCGGAGCTGCACGCCTACACGGACGGGTCGGTAAAGGAGGGAGTCGGAGGAGCGGGTGTTGTCCTCCTGGACCCTTCTACAACAGACATCGTCGACAAGCGCAGTGTCGGGGCGGGCCAGAGCTGCGTCTCTTACCAGGCGGAACTGGTAGCACTGCGGGAGGCGACTCAGATGATCGCAGCAAGGGGTGTAGCCCGCGTCGTGATTCTCACGGATAGCCAATCCGCCCTGCACGCGCTAGAAGCAGGGCCACACCGTGCCAAAGCGGAAACGCTTGTCGACGTCTGGCGCGGCCTGGCCACACTCACCAGCTCAGGCACGACTGTCACCTTGCAGTACGTGCCGGCCCACGTCGGGGTGGAGGGAAATGAACTGGCAGACTATCAGGCGGGTCTGCGGACGAACAACCACCAGCTGCAGACGGAGCCCATCACACTGCTGGCGGCGAAGGCGGCAGTGCGGAGGGTGACTGCGGAGCGGACGCCCCGGCCCGGCGAGAAAAGTCTGTACGCCTGGACGCCACCTAAATCGGCGGGGCCTACAGCGCGCCGGCCCGCGCTACACACACCGGCGCTGACCCGCCTCGGGGCCAGCACGATGCGACTGCTACGGACGCGCCGCCACTACCTCCTGTTCGACTACATGTCGAAAAACAGGGCACCGAAATGCCCCATGCACGGATGCACAGTGCAGAAAACGACGCTGAAGCACCTACTGCGAACCTGCCCGAAGCTTAAGGACCTACGGGAAAAACACCTGGACAACCTCTCCCCCCATGTCCTACTCCTCACCCGGCCCGTGACCACCCTGCGTTTCCTGATGGACGCAGGCCTGCTCCACGAGACCGAGACGGAGCTACTGACGAAACGGGGGAAGGGGTAGGGACCTCAACCGGGCGGGGCAAGGGGCGGGTTGGTCACAAATCACAGAACACGAATGAAAACAAAGTACGGGCCCTGTCCACGCACCCTGATGGGCGCGACAGACCAGGGGGAAACCAACGAACAGGACCTTTGCCATATCAGGTGAAGACGTCTCAACACAAAAACTTTGGCTTTTAATGGGGAGGTGTCTCCGTGTCGATGCACGGCAACCCACCCGCTCTGCGGGAAAAAACGGCACCACACAGGGCACTATCCCTGACCCGACCCCGGAAAGAAGCACACGAGTGAGCCAACGCTACAACGACGTAGCGCACAACGTGGGGGGACGGGAACGAAGTTAAAAAAAAAACTTGCATGCAAGTATTTTACTTGTCATGCAAGTATTTTACATGTATAATACTTGCATGACAAGTATTATACATGTAAAATACTTGCATGACAAGTAAAATACATGTATAATACTTGCATGACAAGTAAAATACTTGCATGCAAGTAAAATACATGTATTTTACTTGCATGCAAGTATTTTACTTGTCATGCAAGTATTTTACATGTATAATACTTGCATGACAAGTATTATACATGTAAAATACATGTAAATGCCTGAAATATACATGTAAAATACATGTATATCAAGTAAAAATACATGTATAATAGTTGACATGCAAGTATTATACATGTATTTTTACTTGATATACATGTATTTTACATGTATATTTCAGGCATATACATGTATTATACATGCATAATAGTTGACATGCAAGTATTATACATGTATACCGTAAACGGAAAAAGGGTGGACCGTAAAAATGTTCCAAGTTCCCAAAAAAAGGCCAAACGTTCCATCTTTTTTACGGTCCACTATTTATTGGGACTGCATATGGAAAAGACAATGCGATTTTCGCCCGCGGGCTGGTGGGTTGCGGGGCGCGGACTGCGGCCTCCACGCCGCAGACTCCCGCACGTAGGCCTCCCGACCTCCCAGCTTTGGACCCTCCCTCCACCACCGCAACCAACACCAGCAAGAGAAGCAAGTCCTCCCTGCGTGTGGAAAGGGCACGATCACCACCACTCACCTCGAGACTCACCCACCACCACACCTCGAGAAGTGTAGTACCATGCAAGGAGCGTTCCGGTAGAAGTAAAAGTAGAACCTGATGCACGAGCCCACAAAAGCAGCCACAGTACGGCAGGGCGCGCAGACAGAAGCTGAGACCACCGGGCTCCCTCCAGATGTAAATTCGTGAATCAGTGCCCGGAAAATTCAGGGAAATCGTACTCCTTTAGTGTAGTACACCCTGCAGTAACTGTGGGAGAACAGTTCCCGGACGATGGTGAGCGCACACTCTGTGCTGAGGCTGTGGTGTTAATCCTGCAGCTTCAGTCGTACGATTTCCTTGGTTCCTTCGCGACTTCGTCACGAAGGAACTCGTAAAAAAACCGCCAAGTCCACTATCCCAACCGTAAAATAGGTGGACCGTAAAAATGTTCCAAGTTCCGGAAAAATCCCATTTGTTCCATCTTTTTTACGGTCCACCTATAGTACGGTTCACCTTTATTACGGTCCACAATATTTCCGTTTACGGTAATACATGTATTATACTTGTAGTTATACATGTATAATTTACAAGATCCCACCGTGCAGGATTGGGGAGGCCCCCGGAGGGGCCTCTCGTTGACAGCGCCTCACAGATGAAACATTGTTCGCCTTTACCGTCCCAGAGCATGAACAGTAACATAAGGGGCGGGGGGGGGGGGGGGGCAAAACATTGTTGAATAATCATCACAATGCTGCCGTCGGGTCACTAACTTACTAGCTTCACCATTCCAGGAGCTCGGTGTACCGAAACCCACACAGCACACACGTGTGGGTCACAGTGTTCAGGAGGTTCTTTGTGTTGCTGGCAGCCAGACTCAGCCATGGGGTGGTGGCAGGGTGTCATCAGCCGTGATGGTGCTGCCAATGACTTCGAGATGCGGTGCCGCAAGACGATCCTCATGACGTGCATCCCTCTTCTGTTGCTCGCTGTCTTTGCCAGCCTGACGAAACGGGTGCATTTGGGGTCATACGCTGGATACCTCACTTCCGGTCTGGGGTTCGTAACAATACTGTGGGGTGCGAGTAAGAGACGCTTCACACAGAGATTCATGATTGTCTTCATTGTCGTTGCGTGCGTGGTTACCTCCATGGCTGACCTGTACTTCTACCAAGCAGACCTGCAGGTGGCGTGGCCAGTGTTTGTCGTTGTGATCGATCTCATCCTCGTGCTGCGTCTGGACCACCGCATTGCAACCACTGTGGTGTGCTACGTTGTGATGTGGCTGCTGCTCAACCTGGTGGAACGCCTCACACGCTTCGGTCTGTACGACGTCCCTCTGACTGACAGCTACGAGATGCGGCGCGAGACTTATGCGAAGGCAGTCGTTGACTGTGACATGCCTCCTTGCAAAAGCTATTTCACAGCTGCTGGGGCTTATCAATTCATCGGACTTTTCGTGTTCGTGATCGACTACATCGCGACGAGGGGGTTTGCACAGCAGGTGCTGAAGGAGCAGGCGGCGATGCAGAGCACCATTGCCACGGTGGAGAACATCGCGTCACTGCTGGCAGCGTACGACGTGGACGCCGTGTCGCGCATCCTCGGGGACGACGGAACCGTGCTGCCTGACGCCATGCGTGCTGCCCTGCTGCGGCTCGAGCAGAACCTGCGTGCGTACCGTCCCTACCTCCCGAAGTCGCGCCTGCCCTGTGCGCAGTGGGAGGACGACGATGCTGCAGAGCAGTCGATAGCTCGGGACATGTCGGCTGCAGTGGGTGCCTCTGTTGTGAGCGACAGGAACAGTTGCGGCAACATGATGAGCAGAAGCGACGGCGTCAGACTGGGAGAACCCTTACGCCCACAAGGACTGTCGATGAGGCGTGCGACGCTTCTGTTCGTCAACATGTCTGGGTCGGGTGTGCTGCTGCAGGACAGCCTGCACGCCTTCGAGCAGGCCTTCGCCGACACCCTTGCGACTACGCTGCAGTGCGTGGAGCAGCGTGCCGGCATCGTCGACCTGTTCGTGGGTGACCGCATATCTTGCTCCTTCAACACATCACGCACATGTGCCACACACCCGAGTGCAGCACTGCACGCTGCGAAGGAGGCACTCTTCGGGACTGGGGCTGTGCGTGCCACGGCAGCGGCAGTGACAGGCAAGGCGTGCTGCGGTGACATCGGGTGTGCAGACATGCGGCGCTTCTCTGTGGTCGGCACGCTGCCTGCACATGCACACATCATGGAGCGTGCGGGTGCGACTGTGGGCCTGCCACTCGTCTGCAACAAGGCCTGCCAACAGGATTCAGAGTGCACACACGAGATGCGCCTCGTCCCCTTGCGTGTCGGCTTTCCGGTCCCTGTGAGCAAGGGCACAGACGTGCCAACGGAGGTGGCGGACGAGGCACACAGATTGTATGAGGTGCTCCCCAGCGACAACACCAACAACAACCACAACGACGCACCAACATCGCCTGCCGAGTGGATGTACGAACTGGACTACCGCTCTACTGCGTGGTACGCCTACAACAGTGCGGTGTCTGCCTACCTGCAGGGTGCATCCATGGAGGACGTGCTCGGGCTGTCGGGTGACAGGCACGATGCATTGGCTGCTTCCCTGCAGTCGGTAGGGTCGCGTGATGTACTGCGAATCGGGACATGATGCCGGTGTGCCTGTGTGCTGTCGTTTCGTGTACAGTTTGAACATATGACTTACCTGGGACCCCTATCCACACTCCCGATTTTGACCCTCTCTTCTCGATATTTGCGTTAGCAGGTTGGTTTGCAGTCACCGAGTGTCACACACACACATGCAACTTGCTTGCTCTTTCTTGTGATTACTTGGGGTGGTGCAGTCATTGGGTGGTCCTCTAGACGTCGTAGTCTGTTCTGATCACGCTGTTCAGTGTGGAGGCAGTCTGTGTGGTACAACTGAATTCATGGCATGCACAGTGATGTTGCATTGCTTTTCCAAGCAAGCAATTCTGACTGCGGCACAGTGTGCGCGTTCCCTTGCGAAACCCGACTGCCCGTTGTTCTTCACACACCTGTGTGCGACGTGTGTACTCCCCCCTCGTGCTGCCAACAGGGAGTCTATCCTCAAAATCCTCACCCTGTCCTCTGTGTTGCTCACAGTTGATTAGATGCTTCCACACAAAACCTCGCAACCCCTGATGGGTGCGGTGCAGCTGTCATGACAATTGATGCCCTCTGTGTTGTGACGGTCTCTGGGCCGAGGGGCAGTGATGTGCTTACGTCTGTACACATTCGGAGGTCACAAAAACTCTGGAATATACGTCCCCCATGTATTTCCCTGTTACCTACCACCTCCCGTGTATATGTCACCCCCCCAGGTGCAAAAATCGGGAGGGGGTGACGTGAACACACCTTTTAGGGGGTGACATATGCACGGGGGGTGGTAGGTACCTACCACCCCCGAACATGTCACCCCCCATACGGGGTGTGTTTATGCCACCCCCAGGCGGCCCTGGCGGGGCGTGACATACACTAACCTACCACTCCCCATGTGTTTCACCTTGAAGTCTCCCACAGGGCGTTCCCCCGCTTCGGTTGTCACCTGGCCCGATCACCCTGTCGTCGCCCAGAAGGCTCGCCCGGTATGGGCCACGTTCTGGCCGGGAAGTGCCCGGCTGACGTCAGACTGGGTAGCCAAGATGCGTGTCATGTATTGTGTGCCTCAGGGTGCGCTTGGAGTGTTGATAATGGATGGGATGCGGATGAGCATTACAAAGCAATTGACGTATTGTGTGCCTCAGGTTTCGTCGACCCCTCTCAACCCATTTAGTTTGGTGGTGCCTTCCTTGTGTTTTGGCGTCATTACCAACCACCCCCCGTGAAGATGTCACCCCCCCAGGTGCAAAAATCGGGAGGGGGGTGACATGAACACACCTTTTAGGGTGCCAGAATCATCTCGTCCTGCAGGTAAACACACAACGATGGGGTGGTGGCAGGGTGTCATCAGCCGTGACGGTGCTGCCGATGACTTCGAGATGCGGTGCCGCAAGACGATTCTGACGTCGTGCATCCCTCTTCTGTTGCTCGCTGTCTTTGCCAGCCTGACGAAACGGGTGCATTTGGGGACATTCAGTGGATACCTCAGTTGCGGACTGGGCATCACAACACTCCTGTGGGGCGCGTGCAAGAGACGCTTCACGCAGAGGTTCATGGCTGTCTTCATTGTTGTTGCGTGCGTTGCTATATCCATGTGTGACCTGTACTTCTACCAGACAGATCTGCAGGTGGCGTGGCCAGTGTTTGTCGTTGTGATCGATCTCATCCTCGTGCTGCGTCTGGACCACCGCATTGCGACCGGTGTGGTGTGCTACGTTGTGATGTGGCTGCTGCTCAACCTGGTGGAACGCCTCACACGCTTCGGTGTGTACGACGTCCCTCTGACTGACAGCTACGAGAGGCGGCGTGAGAGTTTCGCAAAGGCAGTCGTTGACTGTGACATGCCTCCTTGCAAAAGCTATTTTGCAGCTGCTGGGTCCTATCAATTTACCGGACTTCTGGTGTTCGTTGTCGACTACATCGCGACGAGGGGATTTGCACAGCAGGTGCTGAAGGAGCAGGCGGCGATGCAGAGCACCATTGCCACGGTGGAGACGATCGCGTCACTGCTGGCAGCGTACGACGTGGACGCCGTGTCGCGCATCCTCGGGGACGACGGAACCGTGCTGCCTGACGCCATGCGTGCTGCCCTGCTGCGGCTCGAGCAGAACCTGCGTGCGTACCGTCCCTACCTCCCGAAGTCGTGCCTGCCGTGTGCGCAGTGGGAGGACGACGATGTTGCAGAGCAGTCGATAGCTCGGGACATGTCGGGTGCCTCTGTTGCGAGTGATATCAATAGCGACAGCAACAGCAATACGATGAGCAGAAGCGACGTTGTCAGATTGGGAGAGGCCTTACGCCCACAAGGACTGTCGATGAGGCGTGCGACGCTTCTGTTCGTCAACATGTCTGGGTCGGGTGCGCTGCTGCAGGACAGCCTGCACGCCTTCGAGCAGGCCTTCGCTGACACCCTTGCGACTACGCTGCAGTGCGTGGAGCAGCGTGCCGGCATCGTCGACCTGTTCGTGGGTGACCGCATATCTTGCTCCTTCAACACATCGCGCACATGTGCAATGCACGCGAACGCAGCACTGTACGCTGCGAAGCAAGCACTCTTCGGGACTGTGGCTGTGCGTGCCACGGCAGCAGCAGTGACAGGCAAGGCGTGCTGCGGTGACATCGGGTGTGCAGATATGCGGCGCTTCTCTGTGGTCGGCACGCTGCCTGCACATGCACACATCATGGAGCGTGCGGGTGCGACTGTGGGCCTGCCACTCGTCTGCAACAAGGCCTGTTAGCAGGATTCAGAGTGCACACACGAGATGCGCCTCGTCCCCTTGCGTGTCGGCTTTCCGGTCCCTGTGAGCAAGGGCACAGACCTGCCGGTGGAGGTGGCGGACGAGGCACACAGCTTGTATGAGGTGATCCCCAGCGACAACGCCAACAACAACCACAACGACGCACCAACATCGCCTGCCGAGTGGATGTACGAGCTGGAGTACCGCTCGAATGTGTGGTACGCCTACAACAGTGCGGTGTCTGCCTACCTGCAGGGTGCATCCATGGAGGATGTACTCGGGCTGTCGGGTGACAGGCAGGAAACATTGTTGGCTTCCCTGCAGTCGGTCGGGTCACGAGAGGTCCTGCGCATCGTGGTGTGATGCCGGTGTGCGTGTGCTGATGTTACTCCTGACCTGTTTCTGTCGCAATGCTTTTCCAAGCAAGCCATTCTTTGACGACCTCCTTGCTACGTTGCGATGTGTAACGCCGTCTGACGATCCCAGCTCTCCGGACTGACGGTTCGATACACAGCGAAGGATACGATACGTGTCTCGTAAGGGGAGTGGGCGTGGCCAAGCATTGCCCCTGTATTAACGAAGCACGGTTTTGCTTTTTGGCGGAGGAGGCTGTGTTGCACAAGTGAGATCATGTCATGCACGGGCGCTGTAGCACTGCTTTTCCAAGCAAGCAACTCTGACTGCGTCAGAGTCTGCTCGTTGCCACCCCGCCCGCTCCGGGATGCACAAGGCATGTAGCACCTGGGCATGGCATGCACAGCCTGCTATGACCAGTGCATGATGAGTCTCGATGCATGCACAGCCTGCCATGCATCCGAGGCTGCTCTGCGAGATCTGCCACCCCGTTTCCATTTTCGGACGTCGTTCACAGAACAACGTGGTTTTTCAAACTCCAAGACTCGTGACAGCGATGGGGTGGGAGCAGGTCACCAGCCAGTCCAAACAAAGAACTGAGAAGACAGCCGCAAATCTCTTCTTGTCATCGGTACCGCAGAACAGAGAGGTCTTTCGAAACTCCTTTCTCTAGAACTGCCGCAACCACAGGCACCACCCAAGTCCGGCAAATCAACACACAACGATGGGGTGGTGGCAGGGTGTCATCAGCCGTGACGGTGCTGCCGATGCCATCGAGATGGGCGGACGTAAGACCCTTCTGTACTGGTGTGTTGCGATGATCCCGTTCTGTGTATTCACCATCATGAGAGGCCAGCTGCACTTCGGAACATGTTCTGGGTATTTGTGCAGCGCCCTGGCTCTGGTGACGCTCACGTGGGGTGTGTGCAAGAGACGCTTCACACAAACGTTCATGCTGAGCTTTGTTGCTGTTGCGTGTGTCGGTATTTCCATGGTTGACCTCCACTTCTACCAAGCAGACCTGCAGGTGGCGTGGCCTGTGTTTGTTCTTGTGATCGACTTCATCCTCGTGCTGCGTCTGGACAAACGCATTGCGACCGGTGCGGTGTGCTTCGTTGTGATGTGGCTGCTGCTCAACCTGGTGGAACGCCTCACACGCTTCGGTCTGTACGACGTCCCTCTGACTGACAGCTACGAGAGGCGGCGTGAGAGTTACGCGGCGGTCATCGACTGTGCCAAGCCTCCTTGCAAAAGCGAATTCATCCCTGCTGCGTCGCACCAAGGTATTGCAATTTCTGTTTTTATTGTCGACTACATCGCGACGAGGGGGTTTGCACAGCAGGTGCTGAAGGAGCAGGCGGCGATGCAGAGCACCATTGCCACGGTGGAGACGATCGCGTCACTGCTGGCAGCGTACGACGTGGACGCCGTGTCGCGCATCCTCGGGGACGACGGAACCGTGCTGCCTGACGCCATGCGTGCTGCCCTGCTGCGGCTCGAGCAGAACCTGCGTGCGTACCGTCCCTACCTCCCGAAGTCGTGCCTGCCGTGTGCACAGTGGGAAGACGACGATGTTGCAGAGCAGTCGATAGCTCGGGACATGTCGGCTGCAGTGGGTGCCTCTGTTGCGAGCGACAGTCACAGCAGCAGCAGCACGAGCGGCACAAGCAGAAGCGACGGCGTCAGACTGGGAGAACCCTTACGCCCACAAGGACTGTCGATGAAGCGGGCGACGCTTCTGTTCGTCAACATGTCTGGGTCGGGTGCGCTGCTGCAGGACAGCCTGCAGGCCTTCGAGCAGGCCTTCGCTGACACCCTTGCGACTACGCTGCAGTGTGTGGAGCAGCGTGCCGGCATCGTCGACCTGTTCGTGGGTGACCGCATATCTTGCTCCTTCAACACATCGCGCACATGTGCCACACACCCGAGTGCAGCACTGCACGCTGCGAAGGAGGCACTCTTCGGGACTGGGGCTGTGCGTGCCACGGCAGCAGCAGTGACAGGCAAGGCGTGCTGCGGTGACATCGGGTGTGCAGACATGCGGCGCTTCTCTGTGGTCGGCACGCTGCCTGCACATGCACACATCATGGAGCGTGCGGGTGCGACTGTGGGCCTGCCACTCGTCTGCAACAAGGCCTGCCAACAGGATTCAGAGTGCACACACGAGATGCGCCTCGTCCCCTTGCGTGTCGGCTTTCCGGTCTCTGTGAGCAAGGGCACAGACGTGCCAACGGAGGTGGCGGACGAGGCACACAGATTGTATGAGGTGCTCCCCAGCGACAACACCAACAACAACCACAACGACGCACCAACATCGCCTGCCGAGTGGATGTACGAACTGGACTACCGCTCTACTGCGTGGTACGCCTACAACAGTGCGGTGTCTGCCTACCTGCAGGGTGCATCCATGGAGGATGTGCTCGGGCTGTCGGGTGACAGGCACGATGCATTGGCTGCTTCCCTGCAGTCGGTAGGGTCACGCGATGTCCTGCGCATCGGGACATGATGCCGGTGTGCCTGTGCCTCTGAGACCCCTGCCATGTTTCTGTTGTTCTGCTTTTCCAAGCACGCAACTCTCTGGCAGCCTCCTTGCGTCCTGCGAGTTCCGACACAGATCGATGTGCCGAGCTCCCAGTCAGAAGAGAGCACCTGAGCAGAGCTGTTCCTCACTATCGACCCACAACGGCCGGACCTTCGCTCAGAAGTGCAGCAAAGCGAGACGCGGTGAGAAAGCCACCTCACAACACTGGCTTCATAAAGTGGCACATTTATGACACACAGTGGTTGCGTGCACCTGGTGTCTACGATGGCAACAGCCATCGTATACACCAGGTGCACGAAACGCCCCCCCTCCCCATGTGTGGCCTACAAACAAACAAACAACCATACGCTACTCTCTACAATCAAAAACCACCCCCCCACCGATTGGTCAGGGGCTTGACATGCCATGGCATGACCAGGGACAGGCCTGGTGAAAGCCCTGATGAGGCCGCCGTGCCCCCCCCCCCCCCTCACCCCCCCCCCCCCCCCCAACACCACCACCACCGCACCGCTCTTCACACACAGGAGGGCTCCGGTTCTGCCCCTGCAGCACAGCAGGGGGTTGTTCAACGCAATGGCTGTGACTCATGTCTCGGGGAAGTGCAGCTTCCTCAAAGACCCGCAGGGCAATGGGAGGCTCCCGCTGACCGCGCCAGGCATTGGCCCCTTTGGGTCGCCCGCCTGGGCGCGAACCGGGGCTGCGCCGCTGGCGTGGTGCGGGCGGAACTCAGCAACCTTCAGCCCGCAGCAGCCCCTCTCTGCTTCGAGGGACACCGGGGCGTGGTGGCGCAACGACCCCATCGCGCCGCAGCGCGACCCCGCAGACCCGAACCCCCCCACTCCACCCCAGCCACCGAGCCCCGCCAAGCCCCAGGCAGCACCGCCGGGCGCCGGCCGGCGCCGCCTCGCCCCGCCGCCCCCGCTGCACCACACCCGCGCCGCCGCCACCCCAACATGCCCTTCCGATGCGCTGAAACCTCTCCCCTCCATCGCGCCGTACACCCCGGTTGCCTCAGCCGCAGCAGCCCCGCCACCGCCTTCCCCGTCTCCCTCCTGCCTGGGGGGAGGAGGAGGAGGGGGTGTGGTGCAGCCGAGGTATACCCCTGCGAGCCTCCGCCTGTCGCCTGCGCCTTCTCCGTCGAGCGTGGGGCATCCGGTGTTGCCTGCGGTGTTGGGGGTTGCGCAGCAGCAGCATCGCGAGCCGCACCCGTCGCTTCTCTCGGGGGAGAGCGGTGGGGGGGCGCCGCGGTGCGGCAGCAGCAGCCTCGACTGGCATGATTTTGCAGCTGCAGCAGCCGCCACCCCCCCGCAGCCCGCCTCCGCCCTCCACGGGACTCTCTTCGGCAGCCGCGTGCAGAGCGTGTTTGACGGGATAGATGACGTCTGCTCGAAGGACAACCTCATCGAAACAGAGGAGCTCCTCCGCATCCTCCGCCGCCCCGGGGAGGGCGTGGGGGCTCGCGCCCTCTACCGCGAGCTCGACGCAAACTTCGACGGGCAGATCTCAAGGGAGGAGTGGGACGGCTTCTTCACCTGCCTCCTCCACCAGCAGGGGGCGGAGAAGGTGGACAACCTCCTTACCTGGCTGGAGGACTCTCTCGGAGATCGGAGGGGCGACCCGGGGTTTGCGGGTGGTGGTGGTGGCGGCGGCGCAGCCTGGGCGCCCCGCCCCTCCCCCCCCAGCAGCGGCAGCGGCAGCGGGTTTCCCCCGGAGGGGGGTCTGCTACTGCGGGGGGGCGCTGCCCCCCCAGGCGTGGCGCACCACGGGGTGCTGCGGAGCAGGTCACTCCGGAGAGTTCCGGGGGTGCCCGAGGGGGCTGCAGGAGGGGGTTCGGAGGTGCCGGCGGGGAGCTGGATCAGCTGTGTCGACCCGTTTCAGGTGGGGCTGCCGCCGCAGAGGCAGCAGCAGGTGTGGTCCGCCTCCAGCTCCTCGCAGGGGCAGCCGCTGTCGGCGCAGCAGGGAGGTGGCGGGGGGTTTCCGCAGGAGACGCGGAGCCCCGCGCTTCGCCTGGCATCCAGCCCTTTCCGAAGCAGCTTTCGCAGCAGGAGCGGGTCGGGGCGGAGCCCGTGGCGTTCCCCGGGTGGGGGGTCCGGGAGGCCACCAGTCTCCTTCGACGAGTCGTGGAAAAGCACGCGGAGTGCCGACACCGCGTCGCGCGATGTCGCGCAGCCGGCGCGGAACCCCTTTGTGCATCCGAGGCATGTGCCCTTCACGACGAAGGGGACTCTGGAGGAGGAGGAGCTGCTGGGGAACCTCGACATCGGATATGAGGAGTCGTGCTACGCCCAGAGCATGGCGGACGGGGCCTCCAGCTACGCGATGCGGCTGGATGAGGATTCGGAGGAGAGGGGCGGCGGCGGGAGGGATGAGATGTCGGAGGAGCTGCCGCCGTCGATCGAGCAGATTGTCGTCTCCCCGCTGACCCCGAAGGGGGTCCCGCATGGCGTGGGATACCCATCACCCACTGTGTCTTACGGGATGTGATGTGATGCGATGCGATGTGCCCTGTGTGTGTGTGCCTTCTTGAATTAACAATAGAGTCCCTCTCCTTGGGCCCTCGCTACCAGTCACACAGCTCTCGTCACAGCTCGTCAGTCAGTGAGGGGGAGGTGGGGCTGTTGCCCACTTCTTCTCACTCAGTCACACCTGGTAGCGAGGGGGCTTCTTGGCTTTTATTTTAAAACAACCCCCGCAAAACCTTTACTGTAAACCTTTACTGCCCTCGCTCCTCTCGTGTTGTCACTTCATCATGTGCTCCGCACCTCACATCAAAGCGGCAGGCGAGAGGGAGGTGGAAGCGTCAACGCATCAAATATGGAAGAATTTGACGACCATAGCTTGACCGTCTTAGAAAGGGAGGCACGGTTGCTACGCTTGTTCTCTGCTTTGCGGCCGCCGTGTCTCTCTGTCCCAACGCAATATAGACGAATCCTGTGTCCTCCTGCCGTGGCGTCAGCACCTACACCCCGCCGTGTGGGGGTGGGGGTGTTGGCGTTTCGGCGCCGCATCAACAACACTCATCGAAACGTCTGTGGCAACTCTTTTAACTCCGTGATAATCTCGGTTCGTGTCTTGCCGGCACCCCGCGCCCTTCTGTCTTGTATCGCTGTATCGCTGTAGTATGCCTCTTGGTTTTTTGCGACCCCCTGATGATAGGCAGCCTCAGAGAGACGGCTGGCGGTTCCCCCCCGCCCACTCCCACCCCACCTACGTTTGTGTGTGGGCAAGGCCTTGTTTTTGAAGTTTCTCTGCACATTTCTGCACAGTTCATCCACCCATCAAGGGGAACCGGATGGCTGAAGGTGCAGGGCGAGCATATATACAGAGAGTCTGAGACCACCTTCGTCTCCCCCACCTGTCCCTATCCCCCACCCCAGCAGGCTGGCGGCAGCGTGCGGCAACACCATTCCCGAAACCGCACACACACACCCGCCAGGCCGCCACACCCCAGGCACCCAGGCAGCAGGGCACAGCAATGCGGCGGGTCGCGGATCAGGGGCCGCGCCTGCATTCTGTGCGGGCAGCGGAGGAGCAGCCGAGCTGCATCGATGACGTGAAGTCGCTGAAGTCGGATTTCAATGCGCTGAAGCGGCGCAAGATGTATGCGGCTGTCCTGTCGCTTCTGGTCTTCGCGCAGTGGTGCGTCCTGTCGGTGCAGCTGTCGGGTGTCGTCATCTCTGAGGACGACTGGCTGGAGGACTCTTCCGGTTCGCGCGACACCAGCGCCTACCACATCATCACCGTCACGCAGAGCGTCTGCATTGTCCTGCAGATCTTGTGCCTCACGAAGTGGTACCAGCTGCGCCTCATGAACCAGACATACTTCGACCGCATGTGGCGGGACGTCGGGCTGTGGGAGAGCCCGCACCGCGTTGCCTACATCCTCGAGGTGATCGTGCTGCTGATGCACGAGCCGCCCTACCTCGTCTTGGCGTGGCACAACGCCTACAAGCTACAGGCCCTGGCGCTCCTGCGGTGCTACATCTTCTTCAACCTGTTCAGGGGGCAGTCGTACAACGTGACTGTGGGGGGGCGGCTCGTCTGCTCCATCGCGCGCGTCACCAACAACAAGTGGTTCCAGGTGCGGTACTGGGGGCACGAGGCGCCTGCCACATTCATGCTGTCCTGTGCGGCGTCGGGGTGGTTCCTGCTGTCGGTGGCGATGTTCATGGCGGAGGGGCTGCTGTCGTTCGAAGAGTCGATGTGGCTGACCTTCATCACGATGACCACAGTAGGGTACGGCGACTTCTCGCCCCAGACAAGCATGGGGCGCTTCATCGCGGTGATCGCAGCGTTGCACGGCCTCGTGTCGTCGGCGATGCTCATCAACATCTTCAGCAACTCGTTCTCCATGTCGCCAGCGCAGAAGCGTGTGGCTGACTTTGTGAAGGGGTCGAAGATCTCGTCTGCTCTGGAGGACATGTCGGTGCGGATCGTGCAGGTGTCCTTCCAGCGGTACGTGGCCCTGATGCGTGGGCATAACAAGAAGGCGCGCGGTCTGCTCATCAAACTGAAGCACCTCTGCCACAGATACCGCCAGACGCGGCGCGAGTTCCGCACCTTCCAGCTGAGCGTGCACAACCACGGCGAGGTGTTCGACCTGGACTCGCGGCTCAACAGGATTGAGGCACGCATCGGGGCACTCGCGGGTGTGAAGCCCCCGCGCAGCAGCATGGGGTCGCCCGCCGCAGCAGTCCTGTCGCAGCAGAGCGACCCAGAGGGCCAGGCCAAGCCGCAGCAGGCCCTGCGGATCGGCAACATCACGAGCGAGCACAGCGATGTCGCAAGCGTGATGTCGGACATCCCAGCGGGTACTCTGCCAGGCGATGTCGTGATCAACGCCGATGAATCGCGTCCGATGTCGGCAAAGTCGTTTGTGAAGCGGCACTCGCGCAACGTCGTGCACCAGTGCCTGTCAGAGATTGTGGAGAAGCTGGACACCCTCGCACGCAGGCAGGACGAGCTGCATGAGGAGATCAGAGGGCTGAAGGCGTCACGGGAGTGAAAGCCGCACTGCCCACATCAACGAGGATGATGGCGTCAACAGACGGCAACGGGCAATTGGAGGGGGGAGGGGCGGTTGCGAGTGATCCGGCGTGCTGTGTGCACTGCTGCAAAAATCACTTCTTCACAGCCAGTGTGTGCGGAGGTGTCACACCAGGGCAGGGTGCGGTGGCCTGCACTGCGACGAATGATTCGCATGTGTGTGTTCGACACAACACAACACAGCGACACGCTTGCGAGTGTCTGTGTCCATTTGACATTGCAACATCGAGAGCACCACCGACAGCAGGTGCCCTCTAGCAGGTGTGCTCTCCACACTCCGACAACAAAGGACTCACGTGCAGAGTCCAGCGGGGGGTGCCGAGAGGCATCCCTGTGTGTGCCCCCCCCCCCCCTCCCCTCTTGCTCTAGCCCCACGGGCCCCGCTCTGTGGTGGGGGTGGTGGGGCAGGCTCGGTTATCATGTGTACCGGTATATCATTATAGAGAAGGGAGGGAGGAAGGGCTGGCTGTGTGCTGTGTGTGGTGCGACCTACACTAAGCTAAAGAGATTAACGTGTGTGTGTGGTAGTGGAGATCACATCAAGAGCAAGTGCTCTCGGTGTGTCTACACTAATATAAAAATATTTACGTGGTGTGTGTGTGTGTGTGACAGCGTGTGTGGGCATCGCAGTGGAAGTCTGCAACCAACACAATCCCTGCAGGGGATAGGTGTTGAGGGAAATGCTTCCTACCGTTTGCCATACGATCAGCGCCCTTCTCTCTCTCCCTTCCTGTGCTCCGCCACCTTTCTGTACTTCAGACAGGTAGACACGTCCGAAGGACTCACACACAACTATGGGCTGTCACAGATTTTTTAAATGGTGGAAGCGGTCAACAAAACAACAAGGTTCTTTTTCCCTTCATGTTTTCCTGTAGCAAGTGAGTGAAGCAAACGGAAAGGATAGTATTTGGGCAGTAGAGTTCGCTCCGTGCGATCTACCGCACAAAAAAACCCGCTTCGTTGCCAGGGGGGGTCTTCGCTCCATCCGCCAAAAAAAACCAAAAAAAACCGGAAAAAACCTGTGAAAAAGTCGGAAAAAAAGAGTGTGGGGAGTTGGGTCCAGTTTAGCAAAGTGAGCTTATTTTTCGAAAATTGAAAAATTGGGGACACCAAAAGTCCCCAGAAAAATCTTCGACTTGGCCCGCAGAGTGATTTTTTTTGGTGAAAAACGATTTCAACAGTTGTCCAACAGTTGCTGTACAAGACGGCACACCGTTCTCTGCGCATGGGCTGCTGCACGTGAATCATTTGGATGTCCGAGGGGCTATCGGAACGAGGAGGGCCACGAGCCTGAACTACCCGCCAGCAGTGATCCCGTGCCAGGGCTGGCAGGGGGCCGCGGCCCCACCTCCCTTTTTCTGTAATTGTTTGGGAGGGTGGGCCGCCAGGGGTGGCATGGCCCTACCCTCGGCCCTACCTCCCGGGTCAGATTTTGGGGCTTTTGCGTTCGGCCTTGTGGCCGAGTTTTCATGCGCCGCAGCGTATGAAAACCCAACGGCATGCTGGGGGCTTGATGGTGTTCATCGAAGCGCACCTCATCATGCCCCAAGCGAAGGACCATCCCCGCCTGGAATGTGCAACAGCACCAACCGGTGTGGGGACTAGCCTTCGAAGACTTTCAGGATGGTCACTACCGTGGCCTCCGGCGGCTGGGGGGCTGGATTCCTGATTTTTGATCCAGCAGGACGACCAAAGGCAGCAACATGCGGTGCCTCTCGAATTGGGTGAAAATGTTCTGTGGCCGTGCATTCGATCCTGTTTGCATCATACCACGGGAAGTCGGGGCGGGGTTGGGCTGCACTTTTTTTCTCGCGAGCTCGGCCACCCTGTGCCCGACCTCTTTTTTGGTTTGCCCGACCCCCAGCGAGATCACTGGCAGCCAGACCTTGTTCAACATAAACAGCAGACAAGAGAGCAGAATGGAGTGTGGGGCAGCTGCCGTGCTCCCACACATAAACATCCCACCTCTCGCGCTGCCTGCACGAAAGGGACGGGTAACCTGCAGGTCACCCACAGCAGCCTACTGCCTACGTTCTATACAAGATCAGCGCCGACCACACGAAAGGCTGTTCGACCTGCGGCGCAACAAGAAGCTCCGGTGGGAACAGAACTGAGCGGCAACAGGATGCAATGCAGGCCCACATCCGTTGCCCTGCGGCAAGAGCAGTCACATCGATATCGTTGACAGGGCCTGCCCACTGGTGTGTGACGGGGTGACCTGCAGATGGTGACCTGGCCCACGGCAGAACACCTGGGTCGGGGGATGGCTGCGACTGGGCATTACCTAACTCTTCATGATGCAGGACTGCGGACAAATGGTCCAAGAGAGCAAGTATGGCTCCCGCTCAGCTCTCACTGAAGCTGAACCAGATGCAAGTGGTGGGAGGAGGAGGGGGTCCCAGGGGAGGACACACCGGGCGGCAACCCACGAGGACTGGCCCGTCCCAGTCGACAGAAGAACAAAGCAGGAACACGGACTCACCTGAAACGACATACTGAAGTGTGGGAGGAGGAGGCGAGCACAAAAGGGCGTCGGCTACCGCACGCCCTTTGAGCGCAGCCGACGACGACCGAACCGGCCACCGGCCGGGAGGTGCGTGTGGCGTGGGGGGCGAAGCCCCCCACGCAAGGGGGGTCCGGGGGGCGAAGCCCCCCGGAAAAAAATTTGGGGTTTTTTGGCCTATTTTTGGCCATTTTCCGCTGCATTTGTTTGATTTTGGGTCGGGAAAGGTATGGCCAGGAAGTGGGAAAAATTGAGGAAAAAGTCGGAAATTTTCAGGTTTGCCCATATAAACCATGGGTCACAGATTCCGATTTTTGGGTCAGACTCCAAGTTTGACACAAGGGAAAATAGGCAAAAATTTTCACCTATTTTTGGTCACCTAAGGGGGGGGGCTTCGCTCCGGGTCACTGACCCAAGCTGACCCAGATTGACCCGGAGCGAAGCCCCCCATTTTCCTAAGGTGAAAAACCCCAGGGTGACCCAAATTGACCCAAGTTGACCCAAATTGACCCGGAGCGAAGACCCCCAGGGTCTATTATTCCGTGTTCCGAAGCGTAGAGCGGGCGCTCCGGCAGGGTACTCACAGCGGGCCGTAGAGAGCACCGCTTCAAGCACATCAATACAAGTTCAAGCCCCCTCCCCCACTCCCCCTCAAAGAGCCGGGGATATCACTGGATCTCGGGCACAGCCTGCATAACGAGTGGAGGGAGATCATCCTTGTGATTCCTTCTGCTTCTATTTCACTACCCCCAAAAATAGATGCGTTGTGGGGTGTCGGCGGGGGGGGGGGGGGGGCGGGGTCGCAGTTCTGCAGTTGGGAGAAGTGCATATTTTTAGACGCCCTTTAGATCCGCCGAAGCCCTGAAAAAAGAGAGAACTTTCGTGTGCGCGACACGGCAATCACACAATATACACAGTCAGATCACGCAGCAGGCTAGGGCACCACCCGCCAGCCCAGCTGTCGTTTTTTTTTCTTACGCACACGACTTTCGCGCGGAAAGTGTCATTCAGCTCTGCCAAACGTGCTCTACACACCACCCCCTTCATCAGGCAAGTGGGTTTGTAAGTGTGTGTGGAAGCGTCAACGCATATTTATTTTTAGTGAGAAGAGTCAGAAGCAGCGAAAAGGGACGAGCGGAGCCGCCAAAGCGCGTGAACAAAAGCAGCGGGGACGCGTGTGTTTTACAGGACCGCCAAAGCGCGTGAACAAAAGCAGCGGGGACGCGTGTGTTTTACAGGAACGCCAAAGCGCGTGAACAAAAGCATCGGGGACGCGTGTGTTTTACAGGAGCAGCGGAGTGAAGGACCAGCGGTGGTGACGGACAGCAGAGCGTGTGTGTTTTACAGGGGCGCCAAAGCGCGTGAACAAAATCAGCGGGGTGAAGGATCAGCGGGTGTGAAGGACAGCTAGAGGCGTACGACAAGCAGAGTAGTGAGGAAAGATGGACGTCGACTGGGCTTTGGTCGAGGTGCCGGCCCTCTCTATGGAGCCCGCGGCGGAGCCGATGCAGCACTGCGTGTTCCCCACATGCGCCACCGTCCATGAGGGCGGAACGGCGCACGCATGCAACGCCTGCGGACAAGCCACGACGAGGACATGTGTGCGGGCGCATCTGCACCCGAAGGCGGTGGCGGACGCCTTCGTCGCCCACATGGGCAGCGCCGGATGGGTATGCCCAATGTGCGCGTGGACGAAGATGCAGGCAGGCGGCGCGGCAGCAGCGGAGGAGGCCGCTGAAGAGGAGGACGGGCTGGGGGCGCTGCCCCAACTGGGAGCCGGTGAAGGGCTCAACATGGAGGCGCGCATGACTCGGCTGGAGGCGAAGGTGGAGGAGCAGGCCGAGACCATCGCCGATCTGCAGAGGCAGCTGCAGGAGGCTGACGAGGGGTTGCCGGACGACTTCTCGCCATACGCGGTCGCGACGTGGCGCCCTGGCATATGGAAGGGCGCGGTGCGGCGGCAGATCCGGGCAGAGGTGTCCCGCGTGTTCCGGGAGGCGAGCCTGCCAGCGTCGGGCACAGATGCGGGGGAATGGATGCACAGCCTCCGCAAATGCTTCGAGCACTTCGACGACGTGCTAAAGCTCATGAAGATGAACACGGAGGAGGAACCCAGCCTGCTGCCCCTGCACCGCATCGTGTGCGAAATGTCGGCTCTGGCCTGCCTCACGGGGTATGTGGCACGTGCCTACTACGAGCACAAGGCGAAGAACATCCCACCCCTCACGTTCTCGGCGTCTCTGCACCAGCGGCTGGTGGGAGAGGCGAATGATGCGCAGGCGAAGGCGAACCCGCGCCGTTTGGTACCACCGCGTGTGCAACAGGGGGCTGACCCGCGCTACACGCCGTACCCCACCGGGAAGACGGGAAAGGGGGCGGAGCAGAGGGCAGTGGGAAAGGGGTCGAAAGGGCCCCGCGGGGGACAGTGACTCCAGCAGACCACCCACCCAGGAACCAGCCCAACGCCGCCCACACCATCCCCATACGAGTTCATCCTGAAAGAAAAGAAGCAAACCAACAAGGGCCGCCCCCGCATCAAGCAACAACCACTGTCGAGCGAGATGAGGCTGATCATCATGGAGGCCACGCAGGAGGCTTTGGGGAACGCACTGTCGAGTTCATACTGGACGGCTCTGCGCAGGAGCTACGAGAGGTACCGCGAGTTCAGAGAGGAGTGGTGCAGGGGGGAGGGCCGCACACTACGACACGAGGAGGGGATCACCCTGTGGATCACGCATCTGCGGCTCAACGGACTGTCCGCCCCATCGGCACTGCAGTACTTGGGCAACATCATCGCGAGCCTGCGCCGCTTCGAGTCGTGGGAACAGGAAGGACACGTGCTACGGGACTTCAAGCGAAGCTTGTGCCGCAGCGGAGCATTGAAGCCAGCACAACAGGCGCACCCCGCGACTCAAGAACAGGCAGCACAGGCAGTGACTCAGGAACCGCGGCCGCTGGTGCGTCTGGCCGTAGCGATGATGTGGCACGGGGCGGCGAGAGCGTCGGATGTGCAACGACTGTCAACGCGGGACATCCAGACGGAAGCGAAGTCAGACCAGATCACCATCGTGTGGACCACCACGAAGTCGGACCCCTTCCAGCTGGGGAAGACAACGGGTATGTCACTGCCACCGGAGATGCTGAAGATCCTGCGGAGCCGTATGAAAGAGCTAAAGACAGAAGGGAGCCTGTTTCCCCCGAGCGTGACATACCGATGCATCGCGGCGGCGGTGAAAAGGGTGGATGCCCGATTGACGCCGCACTCCCTCCGGAGGGGGGCCCTCCACCATCTGGCACGCAACGGGGTGCCAGTCGAGAAGCTGATGATGCTGTCGCGACATGCGACCCCCGACGCGGTGTTTCGATACATACCAGCAGCAACGACACAGCGTGTGGCAGACACAGCGGCACTGTCCAAAGAACTGGCCAAGAGCGCGTGAGACACAGGGGACCAGAGTTTAGCACACATTTCCCATTATTAAAGGAGGAGAGACATCACACGTGAACTACGACGGTATGACTACCCGACAGGGGGCGGCGCAGCAGGGGTCGGTGGAGGAAAGGACGGCACCGGCGCGGGGCCCGGGCCGACTCACAACGATGACGCGGCACGCGCAGGGGACCCAGCCGCACAGCCGAGAGAGCGCCCAAAGGCATACCACAGGCCTCAGCTCTCCATCCAAGTATACCAACCTCCTGAAGAAACCGACAGCTCCGACGACACGACGGACACCGACTCGGAACACGGACCGGGCATAGACGCCGATCTATACGGGGAGAGTGTCGGCGTGCACCACAAAGGACATATCGTGCGACCTGCCCATGAAAGGCAAGACCCATCTGAAGACGACCGCCTTGCTCCGATCTGCGACACGCGCCTCAACCTGGCGCGACTCCGCGAGCTGGACTCCAACGAGGAACTGCGAGGCGTGTTGGACCTCATTACAGACCCCGAAGCCTTCAGGAATGCGTTGCTCCCCGGAGCACGCGACCACTTCAGAAACAAGTGGAGGATGATATCACGCCATACATTGAAACATGTCGACGACCTCATCGCCTACGGCGTTATCGCTATAGCCTGTACTCATGCGATACTCACCTTACCAGCCTTTACCGTGCCGAAGAAGTCAGGGGGGACACGCTTCATCGTCGACGCACGTACTCTGAACTCGTACATGGCGCGACCGCCAGACATGAGATTGGACGACATCCTGGAGGTGACGCGCCGTATCGCTGAGTCAACTTGGGTTGTGCTCGCTGACGCGAGGAGCTGGTTCTACCAGTTTCCGGTGGAGGAGGAGATCCAGCGCTACTTCGGGATCCGCTTCGGGGACAAGCGGGACGAATTTGTGCCAGCGTTTCTGTCGGTGATGTGCATGGGGTGGTCACACTCACCAGCAATTGCCAACCGGAGTGCGAGGGTGCTCCTCCCTCCAAGAGACGGCATCGTCTGGATAGACAATTTCGTGGTCACAGCCGAGACACTGGACGAGGTGCAGGCGAAGTACAGGGTCTTCCGCGAAAGGTGCGACTACGTCAACGCGACCCTGAACCTCGACGATGCCGACCACGGGATGCCGACGCAACGTTTCTGCACGTTCGGGATCCAGTTTGACCTGGTGGAGCATAGATTCCGCATGGACCCTGCATGGGTGGCGAAGGTGGCACAGCGGGAGGAGCTGGCGGAGACGTTGGAGGGAACAACAACGCCGCGGAGGGCCTTCCGCATCTTCGGATCCATCGTCTGGCAGTCATACGTCATGCGCGCGCCACTGTGTTTCGCCCCCGCAATCCTCTCTTTCATCCGGCGCATAGGACGCCGGGCGCACGACAACAACGCGGCGTGGGATGTCAACACACGAGTGCCGAACTCAGTGATCCGGGAGACAGCAGCACGGATGGAGTTCATGCGCGATAACAATTGGCACCACCAGGCAGACCCAACATCGCGGGCAACGCTGTGGTCCGACGCGTCATCGACGGAGTGGGCGGCGATACTCGAACTGGGAGAGGAGACGGTCACACAAGGGGTGTTCACCGGGGCAGATCGGGATGCGCACATCTTCCTGAAGGAGGCCTTCGCCGTGTGGCAAGGGCTACGCATCATCAACTCACAGGACATCGCTGTGACGTGCAACATCGACAACCTCCCCCTAGTATTTTGCATGCGGCGAGGGCACTGCGCGAACCACAGAGGCAACCTGCTACTGCAGCGCATATTCCTCGTGGCACGGACGAAGCGACTGCGGCTCAACCCCCAGTGGGTGCCAACCGACGAGCAGCGGGCTGACACCTACACGCGCGGAACACGAGCCGAACGGGCAATCCGCCTCGAGCCAGCACATATACCAACACGCAGCACCACGTAACCCGCACTCGGCACCGTATGATTACATGACCAACCGGTGCACGAGCACGTCCCTCCGGAAGAGGGTCCTGGGTGTGGAAGCGTCAACGCATCAAACGAAGTATCAACAGTAGAGAAAGAGCGGCAGAGTTGAAGTGACACTTTTTACGCACACGACTTTCGCGCGGAAAGTGTCATTCAGCTCTGCCAAACGTGCTCTACACACCACCCCCTTCATCAGGCAAGTGGGTTTGTAAGTGTGTGTGGAAGCGTCAACGCATCAAACGAAGTATCAACAGTAGAGAAAGAGCGGCAGAGTTGAAGTGACACTTTTGTGTGGTATTTTTTTTGTGCCGAAGAACCAACGCGATCGATGAAAAAATGAAAAAATGTACCCGGGGGCCTTCGCTACCAGATGTGACTGAGTGAGAGAAAGTGAGCTCCAGCCCCACTTCCCCTCACTGACTGACGAGCTGTGACTGGTCGCGAGGGCCCCCCCCGAGCAAATTTTGCCACTGCTACGAACGGTGTGTTGTCACTCTCTCTGGTGATGACGTGAACGACTTCCGGTGGGTGTGGGGGCACCCAGGGGAGGGCAACCTTCCCGCCATGAGGGAGGGGGCGGCGGGGCGCGGGGCGCGGCTTCTGTTGCACACAACCCTGGCGCGTAGCAGCGTCAGGGTTTGCTTCCGACGAACCCCTGCCGCCCCCCCCCCCCCCCTTCCCCTGGCACTCTCCCCGCCCCCTTTTTCCATATTTCTAGCCATCTCGTGTTCACATGTGCTCCAACACCACACACACACACACATTGAGGCGGCACAGCCCTTATCCGCTTTCTTCACCCCCCCCCCCCCTCCCTCGAGTCATCCTATTCCCCTTGGGGGCCTTCGCTCTGTGCCACTGTGTGTCAAACTGTGTCACTTTTGCAGCCAAGTGTGTTGTGAGGCGGTTCGCCCCTTCCTCACCTCTCTGCATTTCTGACCCCGAAGGCCCCCCTTGAGTTCAAAAGTCGACTCCCTTACTCACACACATTCTCCTACTCCGTCCCTCTTGTCTGTCCTTAATCCGCTATGAAACCCGCTTGAGTGAGACAGTGTAGACCATACCAAGAGCAAGTGCTCGGTGTGTGTCGACACTGCTGGGGCCTTCTCTCAGAAGCGCAGTGAAGTGAGATACGGTGAGCTGCCCGTATGCCCACAGTGGCAACAGAGCGAAGACCCCCAGGGGGTTCTTCGCTGGTCGTTATTCTTCGTCAATCTTCAGTCAGTTTTTAGCGAATTCAGCAGGAAATGCACCAAAAATGCACTTGCGACCACCCCGTAGCGAAAACCCCCCACTATAAAAAGATTCACGTGCACTGGTGGAAAGGGGTGGGGGGGGAGTGGGAGTGGCGTGCCTCCACCAGACCCGGGTTCCCGTGTGTGGTGGAGGCACCCACTGTTATATGAGAGCCCTGTTGAGGGCAAAGTCAAGCCGGGGTGGGGTGGGGGGTGGTGCTGGCGGGGCTTTGTCCCAAGCCTGAGTGGAAGTGTGTGTGCCTCGTCAGAAAAAGTCACACCAGGGCAGCCGCTCTTTGCTCGTATTTTTGTTTGTGTGTGCTCAACGAAAAGTAGCCCGGATCTGCCCTTTTTTGCAGTTGCTGGGCAGGGCGTTTTCTCTTATTGTAGCGGAAGGAAGTACGATTTTGTTGATGCGTTGGCGCTTTTCCCACACACAAAAACCCCTCAACTCCTGTGGTAGGTGCCGTGGCATTTTATGCTCGCAAGTTGTGCGTACAAATGAAAAGGCCATGCAAAGGTGGCCGAATCATCCTTTCGTTCCGTGGTGCCTGGCGATGCCATGCCTCGGGGGGACCACGACTAAACCCCTCATATTCCTCCCTCCACGGGCTCGTCGTGCTGTGCCCAGTTTGAGCACAGGGTGCGACAGCCCCCAATCGGGTCCCCCGCTCTTCAGGACAGAAGGGAAAAGGCTGAAGAGACTGAAGGATCGCGGGGTTTGTCCCACAGGACAAGTTAGATGACGACTGTGGGTGCCCCCCTTACGGACAGTTCTCGTGCACTCTCTGCGCGAACCGGGTCCGTCACCCCACCCCACCCCACCCCACCGCCCCGCCCCGCCCTCCCAAGCAATGATACGCTCTGCTGTCACCACCTGGCTTGCCACGTTTGACTGATTTCTATCGTTATTCCAGCAGGTTCGCCTCGTGTGTCACGGGGGTATGATGATTCTTCGAGCCTCGGGTCACGGACATCAGACCGTTCAGCAGCAACCTTGAACACTGTGGCAGTGATGTACCGCACCACGACGACACAGCACGCCACAGTGGCTGTGGCCACACTGAACAGCATAACTCTTGGCGAGGTTGACTGCGGTCTGGCGTGTGTGGTGCCGCTTCTGCAGCAGAGCGGCGGTGTTCTGCTGTCGCTGTTCGGGAACAACTTCTTCGTCGGGTGGAACTTCGGGAAGCAGATGGCGGCACACGCAGAGGGCGCACTGCGGTTTGCACAGCGCGCGCTGCAGCTGGGCGGCGGGCTGACCGTCGCAGCCCCACTAAAACGCCCCTTGATCCTTTCAACAAACGAGCTGCCATCAGCCTCGCCCGACCCTCCCAACACAGCGCATCCAACCCAACGCGGATTCGGTCTCCTGAGCGGCCGGACGGAGGCTGGGAGGAGAACTTCCAGGCGCGGTCTGCGGGCCCCCCACGACCAGCGGGGGAGCCATCTCTGGCCACCAGACCATAGGCGGACGCCGTCAGCATAATTTGCTTCCCTGCCTTATCAGTCTCTTCGGGGGTATGGAAATTTAGGCAAAATTAGCCAAAATTAGCCAATTTAGCCAGGTTTTTTGGCTGGGGAAAATAGTTGTCCAATTTTTGAAAAATTCGAAAAAAATCGAAAAAAACGCCTAAGGAGGGTGTATGATTTTCCGTATTTTCCTGTTTTTTCCCGATTTTCCGAAAAATTTGCCACTGGTTGACACAAGGGCGAATTTCGAGAAAAATCCGAAAATCAGGAAAAATCAGGTTTTTTTCGGATTTCCGGGATGGTCACCATACACCCTCCGGAAAAAAATCCGAAATTTTTGGTAAAACACACCCCGTGTGGTAGAGAAAATACGGCAAGAGTCTCGGTGGGTCGGAAGAGCAGATGGTTCCCGCAACAGCTCCCGGGGAGCGGCGGGTATTTCGCATAGGATGCCGGATGTGTGAACACGTTTGTGCGGTTTGCCCTGTGTTGTGTGAACATATGTGTATGTGTGTGTGTATGCTCCACCCAACCCGACACATTTTCTGTACTTCAGACAGGTAAGGTCACTCGACACGCGGGGGGGGGGGTTTTTTTGTTGTGTGTTTTTTCTGCCAGCCGACATCACTAGCGCCAGCGAGAAAAAAAAAACGCGTGACGAGTGACGGGTTGAGGTGGAAGCGATCAATGCAAAAATCATCTGAAAGGAAGACTCGAGAGACTGCTGCTGTATTTTGGGTCGAAATTTTTTTTTCTGACCCGAAAATCTGTGTCTGCGGACTGCCACACTGTGAAAAATCGGAAAATTTCCGAAAAAAGTCGAAAATTTTGGCCTTTCCTGGCCTATGTGGTCCCAAAGGGCCCGGGTTGCCCGGATTTTCACCCAAAAACACCCCAAAAAATTTTCCGCCATATCACCCCCCAGACACTAGGAGGGTGTATGATTTTCCGGATTTTCCTGTTTTTTCCCGATTTTCCGAAAAATTTGCCACTGGTTGACACAAGGGCGAATTTCGAGAAAAATCCGAAAATCAGGAAAAATCAGGTTTTTTTCGGATTTCCGGGATGGTCACCATACACCCTCCGGAAAAAAATCCGAAATTTTTGGGTCGAAAAAATTTTTTTTTTCTGACCCGAAAATCTGTGTCTGCGGACTGCCACACTGTGAAAAATCGGAAAATTTCCGAAAAAAGTCGAAATTTTTGGCCTTTCCTGGCCTATGTGGTCCCAAAGGGCCCGGGTTGCCCGGATTTTCACCCAAAAACACCCCAAAAATTTTTCCGCCATATCACCCCCCAGACACTAGGAGGGTGTATGATTTTCCGGATTTTCCTGTTTTTTCCCGATTTTCCGAAAAATTTGCCACTGGTTGACACAAGGGCGAATTTCGAGAAAAATCCGAAAATCAGGAAAAATCAGGTTTTTTTCGGATTTCCGGGATGGGAATTTTTTTTTTCGCCTGGCTCAACAGAATCTGGGGCTCACTGGGGTGCCACACTGAAAAATTTCGGAAAATTTTCGAATTTTTTTTCAGCCATTTTTGGTTAGCCAGGCCTGGGCCCAGCTGGGCCAGGTAGGCCGAAATTTCGACATGTCGAAAAAAATTTTCCGGGGGGCTTCGCCCCCCGGACCCCCCATGTGGGGGGCTCCGCCCCCCACGCCCCCCGCCCCCCCCCCCCCCCCCACCTCCCTCCCGGCCGGGGGCCGGTACGGTCGGTCGTCGGCTGCGGCCAAAGGGCGTGCGGTAGCCGACGCCCTTTTGTGCTCGCCTCCTCCCTCCCACACGTATTCGTCCTCTTCATCGCTCTCAGTATTTCCCGTGCCTGCAGCGCATGCATCCACAAGTTTTGTGGATGCATCCACACACAGCCTGGAGCTCCGAAGCCCTGCCTGCAGTGGATGAATGTGTGCATGCCTGCAGGCAGTCATCCATACCCGGTTTGCCTGCAGGGGATGGAATTTTCAGGAAATGTGCCAAGGGCCAGTATGGACACCCCTAAAACCCTTCTGAAACCAAAAAGTCCACGAAAGGGGTTAAAACGGCTTAATTCGTTGATTTTGTGCATTTCCCTGCATTTCCCAGCCAAAAATCGAATTTGGCTGGGCGAGTAGTTGGCCAAAAACGCGAAAAATTCCAAAAAAATTGATTTTTCACAGAGGCCTAGAAACGTGCTCCTGGGTGAATGGGCCCAAAAATCGGCTTTTCGCCATTTTTTTGTCGATTTTCGGGGTTTCCGGCGATTTTCCTGTCCCAAGTCCATAAGCCATTTTTTGACTTTTTCGGGCATCCATGGATGCCGTGGATGCATGCATGGATGCATCCACACCATCCCCGGCCCCACTGAGCTCTGTCCTCTTTCATGACTGACGGGTTCACAGCCCTGCCTCCACGCCCTGACTTCTGTGACCCGATCCCACGTCTGAGGGAGAGTCTTCCGAGTGCAGTCACCGAGACCAGGCCGCTATCTTCAGTCGGTTTCTGATCTGTAGTTGGAATTACCGTCTGTCAAGTGCACGTGGTGACAATGACTGTGACCCTGTCCCCCCCGCACCCCCCCTGAAACACACCGTCACGGGTTTGTGGCAGGCTCCTTCCCCCCCCCCCCCCCCCGCACCCCCCCCCGTTTTCAATTGCGACCCGGTTCCCGGGTTGTGTAGTGGCCGTTTCGCAGCGACCGTCTTCTCATCAGGACGGCCGGTTTCCCTGACGCCGCGATCACCAGTGGTGCGACGTTCTTGAAGGAGGTACTTCATCCCCCCCCCCCCCCCCCCCCCCGCTCTGTTGCTTGGGTCTGGGCCTGATCGAAGGATCTGGCTGTGTTGCTTCTTACTCTGTTGTGCCTGTCATCGAAGAACTGTGGGAGGTCGGAACCAAGGAGGAGGAACTGCTGGGACAGTGCTGCATACTCTCTTGATACACCTTGGTAAATCTGCGCTCCACTCGCGGTAACCCTAAACCTGGAAACAGGAGACGTCCATCTGGGAACAGATGATCTTGATCGTGTTACCCATCTTTGCTATGAGCTACGATCAGGTTTTTGTCGTCACATGGGCCCATGAGCCGTGGATCTACTGGTGTTGAAGGACAGGGTGCAGTTCTGGACAATGCATGGTCTGAATCTAAGGGGCTGATGAACCCGTGGGTCTGATATGATGCAGTGCATGATGACTGTATGCAGCTTCACGGCTGATCTGGAAATCCAGATGGCGGGGAGGTCAAAAAAATGCAGATCTCTTTTTCCAGCCCCTGCTGTCCGTATGTGCAGGGGCGGTGCATCCAGATACACCGGGGGACCAGCCGTTTAATGAGCTGCCTGCTCCTCCTCTGTGCGTATTTCTCCTGTCCGTGGCGGCGAATGCGGCGAGGAACTGCGGATTGAGCCCCCCCCCCCCCCCCCCCCCGTCGGCAGGGGCGGAGCGTGGGCAGGCTGACGGGGCAAGGCTGTGGCTGTTGAGCCATCGCTCTGGGAGGTCAGCAAAACCTGGAGGAGTATGTGCCACCCCCGGCCGGGGCGCACTCGCACCCGCTGCACACCCGCAGCAAGATGAGTTGCGGTACCCCGCACAGGTGTTCGAGTGGGCTGCCATGGTCCTGCTCACGACGACCTGCAGGTCACCCGTCCCTGTCGTGCAGGCAGTGCCAGGAGGTGGTGGCCTCGTCAATCTAGCAGTGTTTGAGTTGACCGGGATGAGGCACTCCACTCTGGGTCTGCTGTTTGTGATGTACAAGCAACAAGCAGGTCTGACTGGAGTGGCCCTCCTCAACGGGCACACTGGCATCTGTGCAGCAGCACTATCCCACCCCCGGAACGCCCCGCGTAACACCGGTGGGAAGGACATTGTTCCTGGGCATCTAGAGGAGGACCCGGGCCGTTCGTTGTATTCTTCACAGTCGCAGCCTCCGGCTTGTCGTTGTTTGTCAGCGTTGCGCCCACCCAGCCTGTGCAGAGAACTTGTGCCGTCTTCAACAGTAACTTTTGGCCGACAATTTTTGGGGCATTTTTTCACCAAACAAATTCTCTCTGCTGGCCAAGTCGAAGACTCGTTTGGGGACTTTTGGTGTCCCCAATTTTTCAATTTTCGAAAAATATGCTCACTTTGCTAAACTGGACCCAACTCCCCACACTCTTTTTTTAGCGAAAAACAGCAAATTTCGGCCGATTTTTTCTCATTTTTTTTCATTTTTTTTCACCGACTTTTCCATACCCCCTTCACCTTCCTTCTGCAGATTAACACCCCCTGGTTGCACAAACAAACACATTACGTCCAAATCACATCACAACCCTGCCCCCCCAACCCACACCGCAGGTGCACGAGGCCGCCCACTCTGCCGCCTCCACCGCCACCCACCCCCACACCATGACTGAGCGCGTGTCCTTACGGGCACCCGTCCCCAGCAGGGTCGTACACGGCAGCACCAGGCCCCGCGGCTGCGATGAGGCACCGCAGGGTGCGGAGGGGCTGTGCTCCTCGCCCCCCCCTCCTGTGCGCAGCCCGGACGTGCTCTCCTGGGACCCCGCCACATCGCACGGCGGCATCAGCCTGCGGGGGAGGGGCAGGACCGCCTGCGGCGCTTCGGAGCTGCTCCACCAGGACACCCCGGAGTCACACTTCACCTGGCGGGGGGTCACCTCCCCGCCCACAACACCGGACCACCCCGTCACCCGCGCCACATGGCAGCTGTCGCACTGCGCCTCCAACCGCGCCGCAGCAGTCGGGCTCCTCCCCCCGGGGGACTGGTGGCACACCCTGATGGGGGACAACCCGCCCCTCTGGACCCACGCCGCCCCCTCCTGGGGTGTCCTGTGGCTTCCCTCCGGCGCCATCCACCGGCTGGGCCCTGCGGACCCCCGCCACACCACGAGGGGGCCCGAGGATAAGGAGGGCTGCCAGAGCCCTGCCGCAGGCGGGGGGGCCGCCGCCCCGCCCCCCCCGGTGTTTGTGACGCCGCGGTGGGATGCGAAGGACATCCTCTCCCTCACTGCGGACAACGCGACGGGGCTGGTGGAGTTCTCCGTCAACGGGGAGGTGGTGCACAGCCTGCGGCGATACCCGGTAGAGGCAGTCGTGTTGGCGGTACTCCTCAGAGGGCGCCTCCCGACTGTCTCACTCATGCCTCACGCCGAGGGTGCCCTCGCCGCCGCGCAGCGGCGCGGCGGTAGCGGGTTGGTAGCCTCGGGGGCAGCAGCCATCCCAGGCGGGGTCGGGGCGGCGGCGGCCCTCCGGCAGCGGCACACCTTCCTGACGCACCACCGCTGGGGCACCGTCCTGGAGAGGCGGGCGAAGAAGCTCGGCCTCCCCCCTCCGGGGACCCGGGTCGCCTCCGCCGCCAGCATGTCCGAGGCATACTTCAAGAAGAACCACCACGCAAACAGGGCCCCCCACAGGGGGGCTTCGCCCCCCCCTGTAGAGAGCCCGGGTTCTGCCGCGGCTTCTGCAGCACATCGGAGCTTCTTCTCCCCCGGGTTCCAGCAGGCCCACCTGCAGGAGGGGCTGCTGTCGAAGATCCGGCCCGCCTCTGCGTCTGCCGGGGGGCGGTTCCCCGGGGTCTGCTGTGGGTTGCCGACCCCCGGCGGGGGTGGCGGGGGTGGTGCACCTCCGGTGACCACCCCCTCTCCTGAGTGCAACCCTGCCCCGATGTCCGACTTCTATAAGCAGAAGAGGCCTGCTTCGAGCCTGGGGAAGCGGGGGAATCTGCAGCAGCAGCACCCCCAGGGGAGTGCCCCCCCACCTGCTTGCAGCGAGCCAGGAGGGATGGCGTTTGCCGGGACGTTGTGGGGTGTGGGTGAGGAGCAGGTCTCCGGGGGAGCGGGGGGCATGTCGGTGCCGCAGGCGCGGTGCATCTACGAGGCGTGGGCCAGCGGAGGGGGGTGTGTGGCGGATGGGGAGGGGAACGCCCTGGTCTGGGCGGAGCGGGTGCACGCGGAGCTGCGGCGGATGAGCGGGGGGGAAGGGGCGGGGCGGCCCGCGCCGCAGTCGGCGCTGCACCAGCTGCACACCGCGACGTGCTGCCTCATCCTGCAGCGGCTGGTCCCCCTCTTCGGGGGGTTCTCGGCCCTCCTGACCTCATGCCTCGACACCCTATTCGGCGCGGTCTATGCGGACTACCGCACCCTCGTCGACCTGCTTCCAACAGCTGCAAACCCCCCCCACCCCCACAAGCGCCGCCCCTCCTCCGCCCCGCCCATCTCCTCAGACCCGCGCCGCGGCCTGCCCGCCGGGCCTGCCTTCATCTCCCTGAGGCCTTGGTATGCCGAGCGTGGCGGGCGCACCTCCTTGGTGGTTCCGCCCCGGGTGTCGCTTGCTGCTGCTGCTGCGCAGGGGGGGCAGGATGCTGCCACACAGGGGGGGGACCCTCAGCAGCAGCAGCAGCAGCAGCAGCAGCAGCAGCAGCAGGGGTGTCCTGGGAGGAGCTCATTCGCGCGGGCCAATGCAGGGAAGCAGGGTGGGGGGCGCAGGTCGCCGAGCTTCCTGCCGCAGAGTCCGCTTGGGGGGGCGGGCGGGGGGCCCGACGCGGCAGCGGAGTCAGGGGGGTCTGCGGAGCAGCAGCAGCAGCAGGACCTGCAGGCGCGTGAGGATGAGGATGTGGTTGCGTCGCTGCAGGAGGCGGGCCTGCGGCGGTTCGCCGTGCAGCTGCTGGCGGAGCAGCGGGGGCAGCACCGGCAGCTGCTCCGGCTGCACTTCAACGGGTGGCGGAGGGCGAAGGACGATGGGGATGACTGGCAGGACATCCTGGCGACGGCGCGCGACAAGGTGAAGCTGCGGAGGTGCTTCGAGACGTGGCACCGCCGCTTCTGCCTCCGGCAGGAGCTCCACATCGAGCACCGCGTGCAGAAGCACGTCGCAAACATCAACACGGGGGACGACAGCTACGCACTCCATATGCGCGACACGCGGGATGGATGGGCTGCCCTCAAAGCAGGCCCTCGCGCAGACCAGCCCCCCTCGCCCCACCCTGCCGGAGCAGATGCGGGGCTTTCAGAGGAGCAGAAGTTGCAGGCAGCGCAGTGCCAGCCGGAATACGATCCTGCCGAGGAGAACGATACCCTCGAGGTGTGCGCTGCGGTTGACTCGCTGGACTGCGAGGCGCTCCTGCTTAAGTGGATGGAGATCGTGCAGACCGCCGCGGGGCGCACCCCGGAGTACGCTCTGAATTTCACAAAATCCTTCACGGATGGCACGGTGCTGTTCAGCGTGTGCTCCGCGCTGCACACCATACACGAGACCAGCAACCCGAAGACGGATCTCGACCTCTTCTTCAGCCAGCAGCCCACACCCACAGTGATATACTCCACACAGTCCCTCGACAGCGAGTCGAGTGCAATGAACACTTTCCTCATCGCAGCGCTGTTCCGGCAGTGGCTGGACCGATGCCTGAAGTTGCAGCGCTCCCCCGCCCGGCACGACCTCAACCACGAGCTGACCGTGCTGCAGTCGGGCTTCACGATGCTGGCGAAGCATCTGAAGCTCGATATCGGATCAGCTCTCTGGGTGTCTGTCGTGGAGCAGGTGCGGCTGCACACTCTGAATAACCTGATCACCCTGGGGCAGCGGCAGATTCACGAGGCTTTCACAGGGCTGTTTGCGGGCCACGCCGACGGGCTCCTGAAGAAGGCCCTGATGTCCAGCGAGGTCCGCGAGGTCTTCTCCGAGAATCAGATCACCAAGCTGATGAACGAGGTGTTTGTGGTGGGGGCGCAGGACGACGACGAGATCACGCTCTTCGAATTCCGGGAGCTGCTGCAGAAGCTGGGGTGGCTGCACGCGCATGTCACGCTCGAAGACATGCATCTCGTGTTCAGCCTCTGCCAGGCAGGCGGCACCGGCGAGGTGGATGCCCTCGGGGGCGACGGGGATTCGACGATTGACATCGGGGAGTTTACCGACGCCTTTGCCATCCTCTCGAGCTTCTTCGCAAACCCCGACGCGCGTGCGACCCTACCCGAGCATCTGAGGTGGTTCTTCGGGGCACACTTCATTCCAGCAGTGCAGGCTCGCCTCGAGGTTTCCGTCGAAGGGTTGTGCTGACCGGAGATGAAGTGTGCCCGTTGTGTGAGCTCGGCCAGGCTAAATACTACTGACACACTTCTGGAATCTTTCGCTTGCTTGCATTGCACGCATCCACCTATGCTACGACTGTGCGCACACAACCTTCATCAGGCAAAACACGCGAGGTTTGTTCACCCGGGTTTGGCGCACAAACAGCGTGTCCTGGTGTAGAAGCGTCAACGCAACAAACAAAAGGAAATTCATCAGAGCGGTTGTAGCTGTGAAGTGATAGGGCGCTTTCCCAGGCGACACCGAAGGTCGGTCTGACTCTGTTATAATAGGTTTGTTAGATACACTCGTGTGGGAGGAAGGGGTCGCCAGGAATCGCAACATGAGGGGTGAGGCAAGCTTCAGGGAGGGCGGCAGGGGGGGTGTTGGTGGGTAGGTGTGTTGCCTCGGGCGTGCGGGCAGTGTAGATCCCCCGCCAGGAGTACAGGGGGGGTCGGGCTGCTCGAGTGAGATGGAGCTTGCTGGCCGTGTTGTGCTGCGACGAGGCACAGGGCTTGCCGGCAGCACGCCCTCCCCCACCCCCGTCCCACCAGAGGTGGCTTGCCCTTCCGAGGGACTGGGATGCCTGTGGTGTCAGGTGTTGGGCAGAGTGGCTGCCTCCCAGCACTACCTGCAGGTAAACACAGCCATGGGGTGGTGGTCTGAAGGTCCGGTGTGGTGGCAGAGTGCCATCAGCCGTGACGGTGCTGCCGATGATGTCGAGAGACGCGGCCGCAAGACCCTGATGTGCTGCTGTCTGGTGGGCCTACCCTACTGCGTATTCACACTAGTGCACAGCAACCTGCACTTAGGGTCGTCCGCTGGGCTTCTCAATCTGATACTGATGACGGTGACGTTTATGTGTGCGTGCAAGAGACGCTACACGCAGAGATTCATGATCATCTTCACCATTGTTGCATGCATCACAGTGTCGCTAGCTGACCTCCACTTCTACCAGACAGACCTCCAGGTGGGGTGGCCAGGGTTTGTCCTTGTGATTGACGTCGTCCTCGTGCTGCGTCTGGACCACCGCATTGCGACCACTGTGGTGTGCTTCGTTGTGATGTGGCTGCTGCTCAACCTGGTGGAACGCGTCACACGCTTCGGTCTGTACGACGTCCCTCTGACTGACAGCTATGAGGTGAGGCGCGAGCACTACACGAAATTGCTGCTGGACTGTGACAAGCCTCCTTGCAAAAGGGATTTCATATCTGCTGCGACTTGCCAAAGTATAGGGATCTCGGTGTTTCTGATCGACTTCATCGCGACGAGGGGGTTTGCACAGCAGGTGCTGAAGGAGCAGGCGGCGATGCAGAGCACCATTGCCACGGTGGAGACGATCGCGTCACTGCTGGCAGCGCACGACGTGGACGCCGTGTCGCGCATCCTCGGGGACGACGGAACCGTGCTGCCTGACGCCATGCGTGCTGCCCTGCTGCGGCTCGAGCAGAACCTGCGTGCGTACCGTCCCTACCTGCCTGCCGTGCTGCTGGAGGAGCAGCAGCACTCGCCTGACGATAAGGATGTTGGGCAGCTGCCGCAATCTCACGTGCCTGCTGCTGCACCCGGTGCGGACAGCCAGCTTGCAGCAATCGTCTTCACCGACATCCGTGCGTCCACGTCGATCTGGGAGGCGGCACCCGAAGGGATGCAGAAGGCGTTGTTGGTGCACAACGCGGTGCTGCGGGCTGCGCTGGCTGAATGGGGTGGGTACGAGGTCAAGACAATCGGGGACGCCTTCATGGTTGCGTTTGAGGATGCACATGCGGCTGTGTGCTTCGGGCTGGCTGTGCAGGAGAACCTGCTTGCCTCAGAGTGGCCTGCTGCGCTGCTGGAGGTCGCGATCTGCAGCCCGACAGAGCTTTGGGGCGGGCTGACGGTGCGTATCGGTGTGAACCACGGCCCTGTGACGCTGGAGACGAACACGCTCACTGGACGGGTGGACTACTTCGGACACACGGCCAACGTCGCTTCACGCCTCGAGTCTGTGTGTGTGCCTGGTGCAGTTGCGTTGCCTGACGAACTGTGGACGTGTGTGCGTGGGATGTCTGGGTGTGTCGGTGCACATGCAGGTCAACCAGTTCCCACCAACCTGAAGGGTGTGAGTGAGCCTGTGCCTGTGTGCAGCGTGTGGCCCGCCTCCCTGCAGGGTCGTGAACACCACCCTCTGCTTTCTATCGTTCCTCCTGCAGGTTCCCCTCGTGGATCACGGGGGTATGATGATTCTTCGAGCCTCGGGTCACGGACATCAGACCGTTCAGCAGCAACCTTGAACACTGTGGCAGTGCTGCACCGCACCACGACGACACAGCACGCCACAGTGGGTGTGGCCACACTGAACAGCATGACTCTTGGCGAGGTCGACTGCGGTCTGGCGTGTGTGGTGCCGCTTCTGCAGCAGAGCGGCGGTGTTCTGCTGTCGCTGTTCGGGAACAACTTCTTCGTCGGGTGGAACTTCGGGAAGCAGATGGCGGCACACGCAGAGGGCGCACTGCGGTTTGCAGAGCGCGCGCTGCAGCTGGGCGGCGGATACACCGTCGCAACACTCGGGATCGCGAGCGGAACTGTCGAACACGGTGACGTGGGAACGTCACAGCAGCGCTTCGTGACAGCGTCAGGCGGTGCTGTGGAGGCGAGCCTTGCGCTGCGCCGCCTGGCGCTGTCGTTGCACATGCGGTGCCTGTACACGTCGGATTCACCACCGGGTGCTGTGCGCGACCTGCTGTGTGCTACCACAGAGTGTGTGCCCCAGGAAGGCGGCGCCTCTGTTGGTGTGGTGTACGAGGTGCTGTGCAGCGTGCTCTCTGAATCCAAAGATGCTGTTTGCGATACGTAGTCACAGCGACCTCGACAGCCTGTCTCCTGTGTGAGGGCGCACCAGCGTGGCATGTAGGAACAGGCTCTCTCGATAGTGGACAGCCCCGACTGGAGCAGTCACGAAGCCGTGACATTTGGATTCCACGAGAGGGGAAGGAACGGCGACGCATACCCGCAAACCTGTTCCTCCCGGGCCTCGTCAGTTCGCTTGCGTGTTGCACCACAACCCTGTGTCTCCCTGCGTGCAAGGCAGGAGTTAAAAGCCAGTTTCTCCAGAACCCGGTTGTTAGGCCCAGACAGCCAGCCGACGCCGCTCAAGCTGAGTGGCATGTTGCGAAAGTGTTTCGCTTCGCATGTCTGTGTCGGATCTGTTTCGACACACACCCCACACCTGGTGGGGGATAAATCTAGTGCACTGCTTTTCTAAGCAAGTGCTCGGCACATGTTGACCTCATTTGTCTACAAACAGATGAGCGATTGCTTCGCACTCAGGTGCCACACTCGCGCCCCATCGCCTCGCGAAGAACACCCATACCGCAGTGTGTTGGGTATTCTCGGAATTGATGTGCCCTTCTCCCTTTCATATTTACACAAACACATTGCTTCAGTTCAATACTGCCAACAAAGGAGCCGGCGTATGCAATGTGCTGTGCGCATGATCTTCTGCCTCAGGAAAGCCCCGGATTGCCCAGCTGGAGAATCAGTGGGGTCGGGGTGCTGGGGGGGTTGTGTGGCCGGATTGCCGCCTAGTCTTGTCCAGGTGCTTAACAAACAGTCAACATCACGTCGTATTGCAGTTTGGGTTAGCGTGCTGGCATCACGGGTATCCCCTAGAGTACACAGCGTGAGAACCGTGCCCGTATCCTTACATGACGTTTTTACTGTTTCCAGGTACGAAGAACGAAGCGTACACCTGTGACCCCTGCTCCTGGGGCTTCACAGCCCCAGGAGCAGGGGTCACAGGTGCAGCGACTCCTGTCTAAGATCTGTCTGGAGGAAATACGATACTCATAATGACTGGCGGCATCACTTTCGTCATGTATCCCCCTTTGTCGTATCCTCCACCACACCTTCTGGACTTCAGGCAAACACAAACGTACAACAGCCGGTCGTGAGATTTGTGCAGAGGGGTGGTGGAAGCGGACAACAACACAATCTTCTTTTCGTTGCGTTATCGAGAGTGCTGTTTCCAGAGTACCCCTCCCTGACCAACGCTCACTATGACTGTCATCCAAGCAGTCATACTACTGCGAGGGTGCTGTTTCCAGAGCGGACTGTACCTCGGTCCATCGGACGTTTGCATTTTGGCGATTTTACTAGTCACGAACGACGAAGTGTCGCGAACAGTGGTTACGCTCCGCATGCGGAACATGCGGATTTCCGTAGGGTTTTTTTTTGGCGAAATCCGTACGTACGGTTTCCACATGCGGATTTCCGCATGTGCCTGGGTAATTTTCCCCGCCTCCCCCTCCGAACGTCAACCAAGCGTCAAACCATATACACTGGGGCGACGCTAAACTAGCGTTACACCGGGTCGATGGTCGACGTCGATGAGGTTTTGCAGGAACAGATGCTCACTACCGTGGCCTCCGGCGGCTGGGGGGCTCCGCCCCCCAGACCCCCCTGTAGTGTGCGTCTCGTACTCCGATCTCATAAGGTCAGGGAATCCAACCACTCCAGTAGTCTCAGGAGGACGCAGCCAATTCACACAGAATCTGTACGACCACAATGAACAGATGTTCACTACCGTGGCCTCCGGTGGCTGGGGGCTCCGCCCCCCAGACCCCCCATGTAGCGTGTGCCCGCCTAGTGACCAAGTCCTGGGTGGGTGCCGTCCGCAATAATTTTCAACTGAAAAAAACGGCACGTGCGGTTTTCCGTATGTAATTGTTTTTGCGTTTCCAAAACTGCGTAACCACTGGTCGCGAAGTCGCGAGGGAAATCCTACTGAAGCTGTCGGTTTACTCCCTTAGGAGGTCACCCCAAAATACCGAATTTACCGTTTTTACCGTTTTTACCGCTAGTTTACCGCTGGGCCTTTGTCACAAAACCGGTTTTTTTACCGGTAACCGGACATGGGACACGCGGGACAGGCGGACCGGTAAAACCGGTAGGTGGCACCGGTTTTTTTGTGTCCCCTCAAAACTTTTTTGGCGGTTTTCTGGTGGACCGTCTATAGGGGGACCCTTTTCAAAAAAATTTCCGGGGTGGGCCTATTTTGCATATTTGAGCCCGATTTCAAAGGAATTTCTGAGTTTTGAGCCCGTTTTGAGGCCTAAAACGCGTCATCGAATTTCCATTTTTCTGCCCATACGGGCACGGACTTGGCCAAAATAGCTCAAAATTTTTTGGGTGGCCATCTGGCGGATTTCAGCCAAAAATGCCCAAAAATGGCCGAAAATCGCCCAAAAACCCCAGAAAACGATCCGGAGGGTCCTCGGCGCATTTCCCCAAAAAATGCGTTTTTTGACTTAGGAGGTCACCCCAAAATACCGAATTTACCGTTTTTACCGTTTTTACCGCTAGTTTACCGCTGGGCCTTTGTCACAAAACCGGTTTTTTTACCGGTAACCGGACATGGGACACGCGGGACAGGCGGACCGGTAAAACCGGTAGGTGGCACCGGTTTTTTTGTGTCCCCTCAAAACTTTTTTGGCGGTTTTCTGGTGGACCGTCTATAGGGGGACCCTTTTCAAAAAATTTTCCGGGGTGGGCCTATTTTGCATATTTGAGCCCGATTTCAAAGGAATTTCTGAGTTTTGAGCCCGTTTTGAGGCCTAAAACGCGTCATCGAATTTCCATTTTTCTGCCCATACGGGCACGGACTTGGCCAAAATAGCTCAAAATTTTTTCCGGGGGGCTTCGCCCCCCGGACCCCCCATGTGGGGGGCTCCGCCCCCCACGCCCCCCCACTTCCCTCCCGGCCGGGGGCCGGTTCGGTCGGTCGTCGGCTGCGGCCAAAGGGCGTGCGGTAGCCGACGCCCTTTTGTGCTCGCCTCCTCCCTCCGACACCTCGTCGATCTCTTTCCTGCTTGGTCGCCACCGAAGCCGTCACGCCCTGACTTCCAGGGTTGGAGAGGGTTGCGAATGTGCGTGCCGGGGGGGCAACCGTCAGTGAGTCATTGAGTGAGGGCGTAGGGCGCAGCAGCTGTGGCAACGCGGAGCAATGTGTCCCTTCAGCGCCACCGCGAAACCTCCCGTTGGTGGCCGTCGGCCACCAACGGGCGGTTTCGCGGGAATACTGCTGCAGACGAACGAACAGTGGCGGCGGCTCCACATACTCACCGGAGTCGACACGTGGACCCCCCGTGGTACTCAGCGTGCCGCCGTCAGTCTCTTCGCGGTCGACTTCACCTTGGCGAAGCGGAGGTGTGCCCCTCACAGGTGCCACCATCGCATGCCGCATCGTGGTGGATGGTGGAGCGTTGCAGTGCAGTGTGCTCCTCAACTTTGTGTCACGCTTCCTGCACCTGGGTGTGGACAACGGGTGCGCTCACTTCTCGCAGCATCTAGCTGGCGGTGGGTGGCACGTGCTGGAGCGACTTCCAGGTTGATCTGGTGCAGACCTGAGGATGGCGTGGCTGACGCAGGGCGGTACAGTGGGATGCCCGGACCGGCACTCCTTAGGCCGTCTGCCATGTCCTCCCCCCGCGCGCCCGGGCGGTGCCTTCGCTTGCTGTCGAGCGACCGAGTCTCTGGGACGGCTTCAAAAGTAGACCGTGCCTGGCACCAACGACCTGTGTCCGTGCGTTACTGACCGTGCACTGCTCTCGTTTCGAGTCCCTATCAGCAGCACCAACTCGTACATCGCCGTACTGGCCTGTGCCGGTCCCCTAACCCCGTCCCCGTGTCGCAGGGGGCGGGATTCCCTAACACCCCACCCGCGAGGCCGGGTACAGGAAGCGTCCCCAAAAATTCTGGAATTTGAAAAATGAGCTCACTTTGCTAAACTGGACCCAACTCCCCACACTCTTTTTTTTTCAGCACACTTCGATGTGGGCGGAAAGTGTCGCGTGCTTGTTCGTGCCCTTGTGCTCCTCACTCACGACACCATCATCAGCAGGAGTGTGAGTGTGGAAGCGTCAACGCAAACATATCGAGAATCATCAACACGTAGAAGTGAAAGCTACGACTGACCGAAGAGGAGCGGCATCAGGGAGACAAAACAAGGGGTATCAAGGAGACCAAGAGGCAGGACCTTCCTACCGGGGAGACTGTACTCTGTGTACGAACGAGGTATCAAGGGGACGAAGAGGGCACAACCTTCCTACCGGGGAGACTGTCCGCAAAGGATACCAAGAGGCAGGACCTTCCTACCGGGGAGACTGTACTCTGTGTACGAACGAGGTATCAACGAACGAGGTATCAAGGGGACGAAGAGGGCACAACCTTCCTACCGGGGAGACTGTCCGCAAAGGAGACCAAGAGGCAGGACCTTCCTACCGGGGAGACTGCTCTACAGGGTGTTCCTCCGGCAACGCGTCGGGGCTGGCCAGCCAGGAGCACGCCGGACATATCCAGTGGGGCTCCCCCGCCGTCTGCATAAACAGCTCGGCGGTGCCGGCCGTCGTGTGCTTTTTCATGCACGACTTTGTCGTGCGGCACCCACATCGGTAGCACGTGATGGTCGCGCTGTGAGAGACCCCGCACGACGGGAAGATGCAGGCCTGATGACTGGGAAGACGACGCGCAGCAGGAGGGGGACATGAACCAACCGGAGCAGTCTGCCAGCGCGCACGAGGGATCAGACAAGCTGGACCAAGTCCTCGCGGAGCTCGTCACCATCAAGAAGCAAAACACGAAACTGGAGGCCAGGGTGATCGACATGGAGAAGGCTTTGAAGGGGATGGGTGACCGCCTGCAGGCAGAGGAGGAGGAGCTACCCGCAGTTTTCAGTCCCCACGTAGTCGCAACGTGGGGCACCATGGCTTTAGCCCATATGAGAAGGGAGGTGAGGAACAAGCTGTCTACAGCTTTTAACGAGGCGGCGATCGGGGCGATCGGCGAGAACAAGGCAGACTGGCTGGATCACCTCAAGCGGGCTTTCGAGACTCTGGACAACATCCTCCTCCTCGTCAACAGCACCGGGCTAAACCAGGCTCACCGCAAGGGCCTGCACCACGCAGTGGCAAGGTTGTCGGCGCTGACGGTGGTGCGGGGGAAAACGGCCCGAGGGGTGTACGAGCAGAAATGCTTTGATGCGGGGTTCGCGGGTATCTCCGCTGTTCTACACCACAAATTTGTGAAGGACGCCGTGGATGCAGCGTCGCGGGAGGAGCAAGCGGAGAGGTCCCGCTCAGCCGCTTTTCCTCAACAGCGAGACTGGCGCTACGAACCGTATCACACACCGTCGGGAAAGGGGAAGGGAAGGGGGAAGGGGCACACCGGGTCAAAGAGATCAAAGCAATGACTCAAGCAAACACCCGCCCGCCCAACCCTACCTCTTCAGACCCTGCACCGCCAACTACCGACAGAAAGGAGCAACAAAAGCACGGGACGCAAGAAGAAACCACAAGCCCCACTGACCGAGAAGGCGCGCATCGTGGTGCGAGCGACGCTGAGGGGCATCTTGGGAGACGCACTCTCCCCAAACTACTGGAAAACACTGTCGCGGACCATGGAGCGGTACGGGGATCTCCTGGAAGTGTGACAGGAGAAGGTGTGTGTCGAGTCGCACGACGAAGGCGTGATGCGGTGGATGGCACACCTCCAGGCGGAGGGGCTGTCAGTGCAGTCGGCGCTGCAGTACAGCAACAACCTGGTGGCGGCGCTCCGCAGGCTCGCCGGCATCCACCTCGAACACAGCAGCATTTTGCGGGACTTCAGGAGAGCGCTAAAGCGGAGAGGGGCACTGAAACCCCAGAAACACGCCGTGCCCGCAACGCGAGAGGAGGCAAAGGAAGCCATGCAGCGAGAGCCCAGGGACGTGGTGAAGATTGCGCTGAGTCTGACGTGGGCGGGGGCAGCTCGGAGCTCAGATGTCCTGCGTTTGGACAGGGACGATGTCAAGCCGATGGGGAACGGACAGGTGGCAGTACGGTGGACGCAGTCGAAGTCCGATCCATACAGAGTCGGACGGATGACAGGGTTGCGAATGCCTCGACGCTACTACGAGCTCCTCACAGAGCACCTGCGCACGACGGCGCGTCCGCGAGAGAAAAAGGTGTTTCCACAGACTGTGACTTATGCATCCATAGCGGCGGCGGTGAAGCGGGTGAAGCTGACGCTGACACCACACTCGTTGAGACGGGGGGCACTGACGCACCTCGCGAGGCTCGGGCTGCCGCTAGAAGAGATCAGGTTGCTGTCCCGACACAGCACCATCGAGGGGGTGGTGCGCTACATCGACGCGGCGGAGAACATTCGGATCACAGAGACCGAGGCAGTGTCGAGCCGACTGGCTTGGTGAGGTCTAAAAAGCGCAGGGCAAAGCGGCGGCGTCGCGACGGAGACATCGTGGCATCCCATTTCCCTCCTATGCAAAAGAAGATGAGGCGGCTTCTAGCCGCAGCCCCGATGTACGACGCGACACCGGATGACGACGACGAGCGAGGGCGTCTTTCACCACCACGGGTGCCACAGCGCAAGACGGTGGAGGGAGACTGGGGCAACGAAAACTGGAGCAGCGGACAGGAGAACGCGGACTACGGGCCGGCAGTGGAACACATATACGGAGAAGAGATCGGAGTGCCTCTGGGGGATACGACTGTTCGACCACACGAGCAGGGAGACACGGGACAACATCAGAAGCTCGCCCCCAGCGGGACTCCACGACTGGACATCGGTGCATTGAGACAACTCGACACGGACGGGGAGCTGGACGGGGTCATCGACATGATAACGGACACGGCGGTGTTCCGCGAGGCACTGCTGGCGGGGCGTGAAGGGGCGTTCGCGAGGGAGAAGCGAAAGGTGTCCAGACACATGCTCCAGCACCTCGGGCAGCTGGAGGACTACGGGGTCTTGGTGCAAGAAGAATCAACGCTGATCCACCCGGCCTACACCGTGGCCAAAAAGAGCGGTGGCCTCAGGTTTATAGTGGACGCCAGGACGCTGAACAAGGCGATGAAGCCCCCGCCCGACATAGTCTAAATTCCATCACGAGAGTGGCGCAGAGGCTGGCTAACGCTGACTGGGTTGTATTGGCCGATGCGCGCAGCTGGTTCTACCAGTTCCCGGTGGCGGAGGATATACAGAAGTTCTTCGGGGTGCGTATCGGTGGCAAGCGGAACGATTTCGTCGACGCTCGCCTGCAGGTACTGTGCATGGGTTGGCCGTACTCCCCAGCTATTGCGCACAGGAGCGCGCGGGTGCTTCTCCCGCAGCCGCACGGCGAGGTGTGGATCGACAATTTTTGCATCGTAGCGTCGAGCCACGCAGAGGCAGATCAGCGGTATCGGGACCTCCTGGGGCGGTGCAAAGCATGCAACGTGGAGCTGAACATGGACGACACTGCGGCGCCCCGACGCAGCGTTTCGTGGCGTTCGGGATTGACTTTGATCTGCTGACCCACTCATTGAGGATGGACCCGGCGTGGGTGAAGAAGCTGGCCGATCGTTTGGAGCTGGCCGAGATGATCGCAGGAGACGTAACGCCGAGGCGCGCCTTCAAGATTTTCGGTAGTGTGGTGTGGCAGAGTTACGTGACGCGCAGCCCGCTCTGTTTCGCGCCAGCGATGCTGTCCTACATCAGGAGGATTGCCCGGACAACGCTGGAAGATAAGGGAAAGTGGGACTTAAAGGCGGTGGTACCACCCTCGGTGCGGCACGAGCTGCGCCTGCGAATGTCCTTCCTCGAACAGAATAGCTGGCTGACATGTGTGCCACACACACGAGGCGCCTCGGTCTGGAGCGACGCGTCGAGCACAGCGTGGGCGGCGATCGCGATCGAGGGGACGTCAGAGAGGGTGTCGCAGGGAGTGTTCTCCGAGCAGGAACGCGGGGCGCACATCTTCCTGAAGGAGGCTTACGCTGCCCTACAGGGACTCAGACTCATCATCGCGAGTGGGTGCACAGCGCGCTGCTACATCGACAACCTGCCGCTGGTGCACTGCCTCGTAAAGGGACACTGCAGCAACTTTCGGGGAAATATCCTGCTACAACACATCGTGAACACTGCGACGGCTAAGAATCTCACGCTGGATGCGGTGTGGGTCCCGACGACAGAGCAACGCGCGGACTGCTATACGAGAGGGGCCGTCCATCCGGCGCCGATCCCACTCGATGTCACCCTTAGACCAAATGCAGCAAACCAGACCGCTGTCTTCCACAACAGCGCCCCTCGGACGAGGGTAGTGTGGAAGCGTCAACGCAAAAAAGAAACCAAAGCAAAAAGTGCCGAACAAAGCGCAGTGACACTTTTGGTCATTTTCCCCGATTTTACCGATTTGTCCCCGGATGTCCCCCCGTGTCTTAAGGTGACCTCCTTACAGTAACCCACGTGGCCCCCCACCCCCGACCGACACAGCCCAAATTTTTCCCACACAGCTTACCGACGTGTTGTGGTGACACATGGGCTTGAAGGAGTATGCTGGCCGGCTTTCCAAAGAGATTCACGTCTGTGCATGGCAACATTGCGTTTTGGAAGCAGGCAAGATGTGGATCACTGTTGGATTGATTTCTGTTCGGAAGGAACGTGTTCAGATGTCACAGTATTGATGCGTTCTTGTGATCTGTCCTCAGAAGGTGCTCTCCAAGGGTTGTGTGGTGTGATGATTGTCTGTTTCTTCACCCAGAGATACACCACGCCCCAACGTGCAGGTACCAAGGTTACACAAGACAAAAAGACCCTGCAATCCCTTTGTCGAGAACTTTCAGCGGTCACCGACCTTCACCGGGTGTCACTATCTGACGCACATCAACACACAACGATGGGGTGGTGGCAGGGTGTCATCAGCCGTGACGGTGCTGCCGATGCCTTCGAGATGCGGTGCCGCAAGACGATCATGTTGGCGTCCGTATTCGTTCTCCCGTTTGGCGTCCTCACAGTCATGATAGGCAGGTTGCACTTGGGGTCATGTGCTGGGTACCTCAGTACCATCCTGGCGCTGGTGATGTTCACGTGGGGTGTGTGCAAGAGACGCTTCACACAAACATTCATGGTCTTCATCGTTGCTACTGCGTGTAGACTGGCGTACCGCCCCAAGAGGGGGTGTGACAAAAAATATATTTTTTTCCCTTTGTGTTTTCTAGGTCCGCAAGGTCCCAAAAATCACTTTTTGGGCACATTTTTCAGAGGTCGCCAGAGGTCGCCACCCGGGAAATGCCATTTTTGGGGTTAAAAAACGGTTTTTCACCTTGCCCTCGTGAACTAGGTGGGGAAGGCGACGGTCAGACGCAAAATAATGGAGGACCCCAAAGGAGGGTCCGCATCAGGCGGAAATCAGCAGAACCTCGCTCCAGACCACATTGTGGGCCAGGACAGGGTCGGGAAGAGCATAAAACACCAGAAAACCGGTCCAGGAGGTCTCTCTGGGGCTCAAATCCCCTGAAAAGGGGTCTGAACAGGTGGCGACCGAAGGGCGACCAATGGTGCCCACGGAGTTCCTCATCCCAAACTTGGGACCCACCGAAAAATGGACCAGATGGTGGTCCCAAATTAGGGACCGACCAACAAAGCGACCAGATGGCGGTCCCAAATTTGGGACCGACCGATAAAGCGACCAGATGGTGGTCCCAAATTTGGGACCGACCGAAAAATTGACCAGATGGCGGTCCCAAATTTGGGACCGACCCATAAAGCGACCAGATGGCGGTCCCAAATTTGGGACCGACCGAGAAAGCGACCAGATGGTGGTCCCAATTTTGGGACCGACCCATAAAGCGACCAGATGGCGGTCCCAAATTTGGGACCGACCAATAAAGCGACCAGATAGCGGTCCCAAATTTGGGACCGACCGAGAAAGCGACCAGATGGTGGTCCCAAATTTGGGACCGACCGAAAAATTGGCCAGATGGCGGTCCCAAATTTGGGACCGACCCGTAAAGCGACCAGATGGTGGTCCCAATTTTGGGACCGACCCATAAAGCGACCAGATGGCGGTCCCAAATTTGGGACCGACCGAGAAAGCGACCAGATGGCGGTCCCAAATTTGGGACCGACCGAAAAATTGGCCAGATGGCGGTCCCAAATTTGGGACCGACCAACAAAGCGACCAGATGGCGGTCCCAAATTTGGGACCGACCAACAAAGCGACCAGATGGTGGTCCCAAATTTGGGACCGACCGAAAAATAGACCAGATGGCGGTCCCAAATTTGGGACCGACCCGTAAAGCGACCAGATGGTGGTCCCAATTTTGGGACCGACCCATAAAGCGACCAGATGGCGGTCCCAAATTTGGGACCGACCGAGAAAGCGACCAGATGGCGGTCCCAAATTTGGGACCGACCCATAAAGCGACCAGATGGCGGTCCCAAATTTGGGACCGACCGAGAAAGCGACCAGATGGTGGTCCCAATTTTGGGACCGACCCATAAAGCGACCAGATGGCGGTCCCAAATTTGGGACCGACCAATAAAGCGACCAGATAGCGGTCCCAAATTTGGGACCGACCGAGAAAGCGACCAGATGGTGGTCCCAAATTTGGGACCGACCGAAAAATTGGCCAGATGGCGGTCCCAAATTTGGGACCGACCCGTAAAGCGACCAGATGGTGGTCCCAATTTTGGGACCGACCCATAAAGCGACCAGATGGCGGTCCCAAATTTGGGACCGACCGAGAAAGCGACCAGATGGCGGTCCCAAATTTGGGACCGACCGAAAAATTGGCCAGATGGCGGTCCCAAATTTGGGACCGACCCGTAAAGCGACCAGATGGCGGTCCCAAATTTGGGACCGACCGAAAAATTGGCCAGATGGCGGTCCCAAATTTGGGACCGACCAACAAAGCGACCAGATGGCGGTCCCAAATTTGGGACCGACCGAGAAAGCGACCAGATGGTGGTCCCAAATTTGGGACCGACCGAGAAAGGGACCAGATGGCGGTCCCAAATTTGGGACCGACCGAGAAAGCGACCAGATGGTGGTCCCAAATTTGGGACCGACCGAGAAAGGGACCAGATGGCGGTCCCAAATTTGGGACCGACCGAAAAATAGACCAGATGGCGGTCCCAAATTTGGGACCGACCGAGAAAGCGACCAGATGGTGGTCCCAAATTTGGGACCGACCGAGAAAGGGACCAGATGGCGGTCCCAAATTTGGGACCTACCGAAAAATTGACCAGATGGCGGTCCCAACTTTGGGACCGACCAATAAAGCGACCAGATGGTGGTCCCAAATTTGGGACCGTCCAACAAAGCGACCAGATGGCGGTCCCAAATTTGGGACCGACCCATAAAGCGACCAGATGGTGGTCCCAAATTTGGGACCGACCGAAAAATTGACCAGATGGCGGTCCCAAATTTGGGACCGACCGAGAAAGCGACCAGATGGTGGTCCCAAATTTGGGACCGCCATCTGGTCGCTTTCTCGGTCGGTCCCAATTTTGGGACCGCCATCTGGTCGCTTTCTCGGTCGGTCCCAATTGTGGGACCACCATCTGGTCGCTTTCTTGGTCGGTCCCAAATTTGGGACCGCCATCTGGTCGCTTTATGGGTCGGTCCCAAATTTGGGACCGCCATCTGGTCGCTTTGTTGGTCGGTCCCAAATTTGGGACCACCATCTGGTCGCTTTCTCGGTCGGTCCCAAATTTGGGACCGCCATCTGGTCGCTTTATGGGTCGGTCCCAAATTTGGGACCGCCATCTGGTCGCTTTGTTGGTCGGTCCCAAATTTGGGACCACCATCTGGTCGCTTTCTCGGTCGGTCCCAAATTTGGGACCGCCATCTGGTCGCTTTATGGGTCGGTCCCAAATTTGGGACCGCCCTCTGGTCAATTTTTCGGTCGGTCCCAAATTTGGGACCACCATCTGGTCGCTTTATTGGTCGGTGAACATCCTTCAGGATTTTGAAGGCACGTCTCACACCGGTTGGTGCTGTGTCGCATTCCAGGGGATAGTCCTTCACTTGGGTACGATTCGGCGCGACTGAGTCAGCAAGCTTCATCCACCTGCCTCTCATGGTGGCGTTGGGTTTTCGCACGCTGCGCCGCATTTTCACCCGGCCGAACTCAAAATCCCAAGGTCTACTGAAGATAGTCTGGCCTCTCCACAACATGTGATGGGAAAATGTTGAGGTCGGGCCATGCCAGCCCTGGCACGAGATCACTGCTCGTACCTGGGACCACCCGTGTAAAAGTCCCCCCAGGGGGGACTTAAGCACAGGTGGACCTAAACACGGGAGTGGGCTGGTCTGGAGGGTCATCAGGTGGCCGCTAGGCCACCTGGTGCCCTCCAGGTGCTGTCAGAGTCGAAAAGTGGGGTGCCAAAAGTCCATCCGGACCGGAATCACCCCCATACGACGGAAGCGGAAGAGGTCTTCTTGGTCTCCACCGTGCCACCCCCGTGTTTAAGCCCCCCCCTGGCCGAAAGTCGCCTCCAGGGGGGGGACTTAAACACGGGGGGTCCCAGGTACCCCCGAAAATTCACATTGTGTCTACAGTGTGGGGCCCGAAAATCGAGTTTTCGGTGTTGCTTTTCCACATTTGGGGTTCCCAACTTCAGGACTGTCGCGCAATTACCTCAAAAGTGGCCGAGAAACCCAGGAATTTCTTTTTTTGAAGCCAATATTTTTTGTCACAGTAGCTTAGCTGAAAAGTTGGGCGAGTCGTCCACCCTAACTGCGTGTGTCGCCATTACCATGGCTGACCTCCACTTCTACCAGGCAGACCTGCAAGTGGCATGGCCAGCATTTGTCGTTGTGATCGATCTCATCCTTGTGCTGCGTCTGGGCCAGCGCATTGTGACAGGTGTGGTGTGCTTCGTTGTGATGTGGCTGCTGCTCAACCTGGTGGAACGCCTCACACGCTTCGGTCTGTACGACGTCCCTCTGACTGACAGCTACGAGAGGCGCCGCGAGAATTACGCAAAGGCGGTGCTTGACTGTGACAACCCTCCTTGCACAAGTGATTTCATCACTGCTGGAACATACCAAGGTATCGGACTTCTCGTATTTGTTGTCGACTACATCGCGACGAGGGGGTTTGCACAGCAGGTGCTGAAGGAGCAGGCGGCGATGCAGAGCACCATTGCCACGGTGGAGACGATCGCGTCACTGCTGGCAGCGTACGACGTGGACGCCGTGTCGCGCATCCTCGGGGACGACGGAACCGTGCTGCCTGACGCCATGCGTGCTGCCCTGCTGCGGCTCGAGCAGAACCTGCGTGCGTACCGTCCCTACCTGCCTGCCGTGCTGCTGGAGGAGCAGCAGCACTCGCCCGACAATGCGGATGTTGGGCAGCTGCCGCAATCTCACGTGCCTGCTGCTGCACCCGGTGCGGACAGCCAGCTTGCAGCAATCGTCTTCACCGACATCCGTGCGTCCACGTCGATCTGGGAGGCGGCACCCGAAGGGATGCAGAAGGCGTTGTTGGTGCACAACGCGGTGCTGCGGGCTGCGCTGGCTGAATGGGGCGGGTACGAGGTCAAGACAATCGGGGACGCCTTCATGGTTGCGTTTGAGGATGCCCACGCGGCTGTGTGCTTCGGGCTGACTGTGCAGGAGAACCTGCTTGCCTCAGAGTGGCCTGCTGCGCTGCTGGAGGTCGCGATCTGCAGCCCGACAGAGCTGTGGGGCGGGCTGACGGTGCGTATCGGTGTGAACCACGGCCCTGTGACGCTGGAGACGAACACGCTCACTGGACGGGTGGACTACTTCGGACACACGGTCAACGTCGCTTCACGCCTCGAGTCTGTGTGTGTGCCTGGTGCAGTTGCGTTGCCTGACGAACTGTGGACGTGTGTGCGTGGGATGTCTGGGTGTGTCGGTGCACATGCAGGTCAACCAGTTCCCACCAACCTGAAGGGTGTGAGTGAGCCTGTGCCTGTGCGCAGCGTGTGGCCCGCCTCCCTGCAGAGGCGCGAACACCACCCTCTGCATTCTGTCGTGTCTCTTGCAGACTCCTTCTTCTCCGCTTCCGGGCCATCGATCCGTTCTGAAGCAACCTGGAATATCATGGGGGCACTGTACCGCACCACGACGACACAGCACGCCACAGTGGGTGTGGCCACACTGAACAGCATGACTCTTGGCGAGGTTGACTGCGGTCTGGCGTGTGTGGTGCCGCTTCTGCAGCAGAGCGGCGGTGTGCTGCTGTCGCTGTTCGGGAACAACTTCTTCGTCGGGTGGAACTTCGGGAAGCAGATGGCGGCACACGCAGAGGGCGCACTGCGGTTTGCACAGCGTGTGCTGCAGCTGGGCGGCGGACACACCGTCGCAACACTCGGGATTGCGAGCGGAGCTGTTGAGCACGGTGACGTGGGGACGACACAGCAGCGCTTCGTGACAGCGTCAGGCGGTGCTGTGGAGGCGAGCCTTGCGCTGCGCCGCCTGGCGCTGTCGTTGCACATGCGGTGCCTGTACACGTCGGATTCACCACCGGGTGCTGTGCGCGACCTGCTGTGTGCTACCACAGCGCGTGTGCCCCAGGAAGGCGACTCCTCTGTCGGTGTGGTGTACGAGGTGCTGTGCAGCGTGCACCCTTCTTCTGCTGAAGTGACGCGTCTCTGAGTTGGTCCACAGATATTTGCGGTGTTCAGTGACCTGCTGCCGTCTTTTGGGCTCCGCGCTTTCGCGCGACGCACGCCCCTTATGACCTCTCGGGTCCAATGTGGCATGCTGCTTCCGCTACTGTATCCCGTCACTCGGCCATCGGGTGAGGCCAGGGCACAGGCGGGAACAGTGCCGTGTCCTGGCCAGGTGTCACCACCCGCTCGCTGTGGCCCCAGGGTGGCGTGTGTTTCTCTGCCTCATTTCCTTCTCTGACTTGTCGAATCCCGTTCTTTCCTTTGCCTCCAGATCCCCATTTGCACCATGAACCCTGCAATGCTGAAACCTTTCTCCCTTCCCCTGCATTTCACTACATGCTACTCGAGGTCGCCAAGGCCGTTCTCCACTGCGTGTGTGCTTCGGTTCGTACCCGTCAAACCGACAGTCGTGTTGACGTGCTTTGTTTCGTGCTACTGTTTTATCGGTTGTCTTTCCGTTCCGGACCATCGTTGCCGGCTGACCACAAACACCAGAACACAATGCCGGACTGGATGTGCACGTCGAGGACCTTCCTGACCCCCCACAATATGATTGCACATCACGTTTGCTTAAAAGAACCGGATTGGCACGGACTCCCACACGGGACTGGTGGGTGAGTGCCCCGACCGAGCAGCCGTTCGTCACCTGCAGGCACACACACAACGATGGGGTGGTGGCAGAGTGTCATCAGCCGTGACGGTGAGGCCGATGCCTTCGAGATGCGATGCCGCAAGACAATCATGTTGGTGTGCTTTAGTGTGCTGCCCTTCGGCATCTTCTCTGTCATGGTAGGCAAGCTGCACTTGGGGACATGTGCTGGGTATCTCAGTGCCATCCTGGTGCTGACGACAATCATGTGGGGGGTGTGCAAGAGACGCTTCGCGCAGAGATTCATGATAACCTTCGTTGCTGTTTCGTGTGCCGTCATTTCCATGGCTGACGTCTACTTCTACCAGACAGATCTGCAGGTGGCTTGGCCAGCGTTTGTCATCGTGATCGATCTCATCCTCGTGCTGCGTCTGGACCAGCGCATTGCGACCGGTGTGGTGTGCTACGTTGTGATGTGGCTGCTGCTCAACCTGGTGGAACGCCTCACGCGCTTCGGTCTGTACGACGTCCCTCTGACTGACAGCTACGAGAGGCGGCGTGAGAGTTTCGCAAAGGCAGTCGTTGACTGTGACATGCCTCCTTGCAAAAGCTACTTGACAGCTGCAGGAACATACCAAGGTATCGGACTTCTGGTGTTCGTGATCGACTTCATCGCGACGAGGGGGTTTGCACAGCAGGTGCTGAAGGAGCAGGCGGCGATGCAGAGCACCATTGCCACGGTGGAGACGATCGCGTCACTGCTGGCAGCGTACGACGTGGACGCCGTGTCGCGCATCCTCGAGGACGACGGAACCGTGCTGCCTGACGCCATGCGTGCTGCCCTGCTGCGGCTCGAGCAGAACCTGCGTGCGTACCGTCCCTACCTGCCTGCCGTGCTGCTGGAGGAGCAGCAGCACTCGCCCGACAATGCGGATGTTGGGCAGCTGCCGCAATCTCACGTGCCTGCTGCTGCACCAGGTGCGGACAGCCAGCTTGCAGCAATCGTCTTCACCGACATCCGTGCGTCCACGTCGATCTGGGAGGCGGCACCCGAAGGGATGCAGAAGGCGTTGTCGGTGCACAACGCGGTGCTGCGGGCTGCGCTGGCTGAATGGGGTGGGTACGAGGTCAAGACAATCGGGGACGCCTTCATGGTTGCGTTTGAGGATGCACATGCGGCTGTGTGCTTCGGGCTGACTGTGCAGGAGAACCTGCTTGCCTCAGAGTGGCCTGCTGCGCTGCTGGAGGTCGCGATCTGCAACCCGACAGAGCTGTGGGGCGGGCTGACGGTGCGTATCGGTGTGAACCACGGCCCTGTGACGCTGGAGACGAACACGCTCACTGGACGGGTGGACTACTTCGGACACACGGTCAACGTCGCTTCACGCCTCGAGTCTGTGTGTGTGCCTGGTGCAGTTGCGTTGCCTGACGAACTGTGGACGTGTGTGCGTGGGATGTCTGGGTGTGTCGGTGCACATGCAGGTCAACCAGTTCCCACCAACCTGAAGGGTGTGAGTGAGCCTGTGCCTGTGTGCAGCGTGTGGCCCGCCTCCCTGCAGAGGCGCGAACACCACCCTCTGCATTCTGGCCTACCTCACCCATCCTCGCCTCGTGGGTCACGGGCATCAAACCGTTCAGCAGCAACCTTGAACAACGTGGCCGTGATGTACCGCACCACGACGACACAGCACGCCACAGTGGCTGTGGCCACACTGAACAGCATGACTCTTGGCGAGGTTGACTGCGGTCTGGCGTGTGTGGTGCCGCTTCTGCAGCAGAGCGGCGGTGTGCTGCTGTCGCTGTTCGGGAACAACTTCTTCGTCGGGTGGAACTTCGGGAAGCAGATGGCGGCACACGCAGAGGGCGCACTGCGGTTTGCACAGCGCGCGCTGCAGCTGGGCGGCGGACACACCGTCGCAACACTCGGGATCGCGAGCGGAACTGTTGATCACGGTGACGTGGGGACGTCACGGCAGCGCTTCGTGACAGCGTCAGGCGGTGCTGTGGAGGCGAGCCTTGCGCTGCGCCGCCTGGCGCTGTCGTTGCACATGCGGTGCCTGTACACGTCGGATTTACCACCGGGCGCTGTGCGCGACCTGCTGTGTCCCACCACAGCGCGTGTGCCCCAGGAAGGCGGCGCCTCTGCCGGTGTGGTGACGAGGTGTTGTGCAGCTCACCCTCCGATGCGAAGGATGATTTTGCTCTGCTCCAGTGAAGTCCTCTGCGTGCTTCGCAGCGCTGGTGTTGGTTTTGGGCTCCCTCTTGCAGCCTCTTGCGGCCCCCACCCAGCTCCCCACGCACTCGGTCGGTGCTTTGCTGCACGAGCTCCGCATTCTGAGGACACCTGTGCCTCTCGGTATCTCCTTGGGATGTTTCAACACACAGCCATATGCTCTCTTCTCCTTCAGTCTGCAACGATTTGTTTTGCGGGTCCGCGGAAGGGGGTCTCAGGCCAGTGTTTAAGATACTGTTATGGAAAACGGGGCTTAGCCCCGGTTTTTGAGATTTTGCCCCGAAAAACCGGGGGTGCCTCTTTTTTTTTCACCGGGATTTTTCTGAGATTCTGTCCGGGTACTACTTTTGGCCAGAGGAGGCCGGGGCCAAGAGCACAGTGCCCTGCCCCAGGCGTTAGCCCGATGAACCTGTTGAGCACAAGGTGCACGTTGCCTACATGCGGCGTGCGACTATGGAGCAGAATCAGCTGTTCACTACCGTGGCCTCCGGCGGCTGGGGGGCTCCGCCCCCCAGACCCCCCTGTGGCCTGTGCCTGTCCAGAACCGAGTCCGCAAGGGCAACCTGCGATGCTTTCAGCACCACCACGCTCTCAAGAACGCCTCCTCGACTAGCTCCTTCGTGTTGACGACAAGGATCGCGCTCCTCTCGGACCTGGCAGCGGCGGCGAGGTCAGTCCCCCGCAGAGGAGCCACCCTGCCCATCCCAGTTGAGTGGCGTGGGGTGGGGTGTTGTGGGAAGGGAAAGCCCTTCCATTTGGGGACATGACCGAACTTTTACCCCCGATTACCCCCGGTTTTCGGCGCGCAGCCCGGAACCCTATCTTTTACCCTGTCTCAGGCGCACCATTTTTTGGTAAAACACACCCCGTGTGGTAGAGAAAATACGGCAAGAGTCTCGGTGGGTCGGAAGAGCAGATGGTTCCCGCAACAGCTCCCGGGGAGCGGCGGGTATTTCGCATAGGATGCCGGATGTGTGAACACGTTTGTGCGGTTTGCCCTGTGTTGTGTGAACATGTGTGTAGTGATAGTGGTTTTAAGTGGGTAACCCTGCGCGGATCTGTGCCCACTCCCCGCCCACCCCTACGTCACAGCGGATGCCCCACTCGGGTTAGAGTGTGGGGCCAACTCAGTGCCACTCCGAGGAGGGCGTGAGGCATAGCCAGCGTGGTGCGTGCCGCAACAGTGTGTGAGTGATTTCGCACTGCTGTGGCAGTCCCCGCACCGGCCCATGCGATGCGTCTTGCAAAATTCCATGGTGACTTGCAAGCCGTCGTTCTTCCCGTGGTGGTCCCGGCAGCAGTCCTCTTCCGAGAGGCGCCGGCGCCGGCAGTCCACGCAGCGGGGTTTCCAGTGCAGAGCGCAGGTAAGCATCTTCGCGTTCCGTCTGGCTCCAGGGGGGGCAGTCCGGGGAGCAGCGCCCCGTCGTTCCCATGACCGTCCTGTCCGGGCGTTGGCTTGCCGGCTGCTGGCAGTCCATTGCTGGGCCGCTTGCTGCCACCCCTCTGGGTAGTGGGGCTGCGGTGCGAAGGTTGCGGCCCACGCCATGCCGCGGGAGTGGAAGGCTGTGTCCCGCTGGTTCAAGCCCGGGCCTGCCGTGTGCGCTTGGAGGCTGCGCATCACCGACTCGGTGGCTGGGCTGAGCTGGGCTCTCCTGGACAGGCCCCCTGCCACGGTTCCCCCGATCGCGGTGAGGACAGTGGAGCTCGCAGTGTGGCCACAGTGCCATGGTTGCTTGGAAGTCTTGCGCACCACCTCGCAGAGCTGCCTCAACGAGTGAGCCTTGCCCAGGATGCTCTTCTGGAAGGCTGCGAAGTCCTGCCGCAGCTGCTCCTGCGAGGTCTCCCCCTGCCTCTCAGCCTCGTCCATGGCGGCGTTGCTGAGGGCGTCCGCATCGACGTTGAGCTCCCTTTTCACGTGCTCATACGTAAGGGTGATCCGGGGCCCGAGGTCGGCAGCCAGCCGTGCCGTGCTGAGGAAGAGGGGGCGGAGGGATTTATCGCGGCAAACCGCTTCCCCTTTTAGGTGTCGCAGCACCACCTGCGAGTCACCCCGCACCGTAACGTTCCCCTCAGGGGGCGGGTCGCCCCTTCTGAGCAGCCGTAGGCCCGCTCGAACCCCTTCGTACTCAGCGATGTTGTTGCTGCGTACGTTCAGCAGAGGGAGGATCTCTTCCGACACCTTGAGGCCGTCTCGGTAGAGCACCGCACCTGCACCCGCCAGGGCGAAGGGGGTGCCGTTGTCCCTTGCTCCGCCGTCGAAGTAGAGGGTGAGCCCCGGGGCTGTGTCCTCGGGGATGCGTGGGCGGGCCTCCCGCGGCCCCCTCTCAGGGGGGTCAGGTGTGTGGGGGCGGATGCGGCGCGTTTCGACTTCTGGGAGGGTGAGGCCGGTCGACAGCTCAAAGTCGACAGCCAACTCCATGAGGGTCACGGTGTGCTCCCCTCCCTGCGGCCCCCATTTCAGGCCCCGCAGCCAGTCGCAGAGGGCCACCCACAGCTCCGGGGGGCGCTTGCCCCACGTCTGTTTGACAGTGGACGGCGCCCGCACAGGGATGCAGGCCCGTTCGGGGTTGGGCGTGCACCACCCCCATGGATAGTGAAGGGTGCGGTGGTGGCGCGCGGAGCGGTCGAGCAGTCCATCTTTCTCCTGCCGCGCCGAGAGGATTGCAATGAAGTAGCGGTGCAGCTGCGCCACTATATCCACCCTGCGTGCGAAGGATAGTGGCAGGGGCTGCCTGTCCTCCGGGATGCCGTGTCTAAAGGCGGGCGCCACCCCGCATAACGCCAAGCAAGGTGGCCAGGTTGACCGGTCCACAGCCGTAATGGGGTGGTTTTGTCGGATTGGGTCCCACGCGGAGCACTCCCACCATAGGTGCATCACCGTCTCGGGGGTGCCTGCGTTGCAGTATCGGCAGATCCCGCCCTGCCCCGTGCGCCCTCGGACAGGCACCGCCCCTGCAATGACGGAACGAAGGAGGCCCCGTTGGTATCCCGTGACCGCGGCGCCCTCTCCCTCCAGGACGCAGCGTGTGGCTTGCCCGTCGATGCCGTGCTGAGCGCCCGCAAAGTCGTCACGACGACCAGCCAGCGCCTTGGCCACCTGTGTACGTAGGGCCTGGCGGAGGTCATGAGCGAAGATCCCCCATCCGCTCGTTGTTGCTGCGGTGGGGTCGAAGACTATGCTCCGTCCCGCTTCATCAGTGTAAGATAGGGTGGTCGCCGTGCTCCAGCTCCATCCTATCCACCGAAGGGCCGCTCGGAAAAGCGCAAAGGGGCCTGTCCCTGTAAGCCTCACTCTGCTATCCCAAGCCGTCTCAGACAGAACCCTGCAGCGGCCCCACTTCTTGACCTGCATGGCCCAGGTGGTGATCTGCCGGTAGCGGGGGGCGACGGCGGGGTCCACCCGATGTGCATGGTGGAGGACATCCAGCACAGCCTCCCGCGCCCTGCGGGGGGGTCCGGACCACAGCGCGGCGACGAAGAGCCCCCTCCATCGCCTGATGTCGGCGTCCTCCCAGCGGGTGACCAGGGCGTCGTAGTAGAGCCTGGACCCCGCTGTCATCGCTGCTGCCTGCCCCTTCCACTGCACCGGTAGGGGCAGTGCCGAGGTCCTGCGCAGGTTCTGCTCTGCGCCCTCTTTTCGGCGGGCGACGCGCTCCGATTTGGGCACCTCGGGTCCCTCGAGCGGGCGCGCATGCAGCATGGCCCCGAGGCAGTCGAAGCTATCGCGCTGTCGAAGGGGGGTAGCCGTGCCGTCCCGTGTCCGGTAGACTATCGGGGTCAACGGCTCGGGGGACGTCGAGAAGACATGTGACTTGACCTCTGCGCATATTACCATCCCGGTATCGTGGGAGAAATCTGCAGAGTCATCCACCACTGCTTGCAAGGTCCCCGGGCTGGGGGTCACCGCGTACACATCGTCCACAAACGACAACGCCCTCGTGCCCTGCCGGTGCTCCGCCATGCGCATCCATACACCCACCAGCACGTTGATCAGCACGACGCTAATGGGGCAGCCCTGCATGATGCCGTTGGTTGGCAGGAAGCCCTCTCCGATAGTGCCGCTTACCCGGAAGTGCCGCTGCATTGACCCGTACGCTGCCCGCAGGGTGCGCAGGACTCGGCCGTCGAAGCCGAGCTCCGCAGCTAGACAGAAGGTCAGGTCAATCGGCACCGTGTCGAAGCATTTCTTAAAGTCTAGGGCGACACCGTACAGTGGCTGTCCTGTGAGGTGGGCCTCTTCGATCCGTGCTGCCAGGTGCCAGATGAGGTCCTCCGCGCCGTGGCCAGGTCTGCATCCGTGCAAGTCCTCAGGCGCAATGCTCTCCAGCCACTTCAGCGCAGGCTTCACTCGGATTGCTGCCCACACCCTGTACAGCACGGGAGTGATGCTGATGGGGCGCTGCGACAGCGGCTCACCTGAGCTGCCGGGCTTGGGAATGAGGCAAATCATGGCGTGCATCAGCTGCTCCGGCCATTCGCCCGATCTCTCGACCTCATTGAACACCTCCGCGAACAACTTGAGGAGGTCCCCTGGGAGTTGCCGCAGCTCGTGCACCCTCCAGCCGTGTAGGCCCGGCGAGGTGGATGTAGACATTTTAGCCAGCGCTGTCCCAACGTCTTCTGCCGTAATGGTCTTACACTCCATCTCGGCCGGGTCAGGGAGGAAGTCGCTGTACCTCTGTCGGAAGGTGTCCCAGCGAGGCTCAGGCGTCGTCGCATACTTCCGGAAGTAGCCCCCCCACGCAGTATCGCTCCTCAGCAGTTCATCCGCCTCCTTGGGGCAGGCCGTGAAGGAGCCATCCTCGCGGCGCATGAAGGTGGTAGGGGCGCAGAAGCGGTCTGCGAGGTACGAGAACACTATCCCCGCCTCCTGCGTCCAGGCCTTCTGCATCCTCGCCTTCCACGTGCGGAGTCTTTCGTCGCGGAGCGCGTCGAACATGCCTCGCTGAGATCCCTCCAGGGCGACAAGGGCCATCTCCATCGTCTCGAGGTCCGGCAGTTGTGAGGTGGTGCCCGCCAGCGCCGCCTCCAGCCCCGGGGGAAGGCCCCCTCCCTTCAGCCGCTTCTTCGCAGCGTCCCAGGCGTGCTCTTCGTTGGGTGTGGGGGGGTATGGCGCAGACTCCAGCAGTCGGTGGCGGCCCTCCAGGATGAGGGTCCGGAGGTTCCCCAACAGCTTGTCCTTCGCCCGGGTGTTCTTGTCGCCCGCTCCTCGGGCGGAGGCGGGGCGGTGTTTGGTGGCCACCCTCGACTGCTGCATGTGGTAGCCCTCCGCCCTGCCCGTGTACGCCGCTTCCTGCCTTCCGAGTTGGCCCACGTGGACACGCTTCAGGAAGTTCTCGCTGCAGGCTGAGGCCCGGCGGAGGAGTTGCGCTCCTGTTGCACCCTTTTTCGTTTTCTCTGCGGTTAGCACATCCAGCAGCACCTCTCTGGCGGCAGCGCCCCCGAGCGTGGGCTTGCACTTAGGAAAGGGGGCGGGGAGGATGCAGATTTGCTTCGGTCGGCGGAAGGCGGCGAGGTCGAGGTCGACGAAGAGCGGGCAGTGCGTGGGGATGCCGTATTCGCCCTTTTCTGCCACCTCGACGGAGCGCAAGGCCGGCGCCGCGCAGGGGTTCAGCAGGCAGATGTCCAGTCTGGTGCCTTCCTTCGATGCCCAGCAGGTGTTCCGAACTTCCTGCTGTTTCAGCTCTGCGTATGAGACCGCCGCATCGGTCCAACCACCCACCCGGCACGCCTGGGATAGGACGGCACTGGTCTCCGGGTTGGTGTTGAGGTCCCCCAGCAGCAACACGGGCACCTGCCCCAGGCCGGCTGCGAGGTCCAGCGCCTCCTGCAGGAGGGTCTCCCGCTGCACTCGCACCTCCATCCCAGAGTGACCATAGACGCACAGGATGTGGAGCGCTGTCTTGCCGTTACTGGTTGCGAGCACCACGTGTACCAGGCGGGTACTGTCATGCAGCTTCTTTTCCAGCTTGGTCTTCGGTTGCACCACTTGCGCTACCAGGCCCTCTTTTGCCATGACTGCCACTCCTCCGGGTCGGGTCTGCTCGTAGCCATTGGCCCCCTTGACTTTGGGCATGCCCTTACCCCAGTGCATGGACCAGCCGTGGGCCGCGAAGTAGCTGCTGAGCGTGCCCTTGCTGGGGTCCGGGACACGCGTTTCTTGCAGGGCCACAACGTCTGCCTTCAGGTCCGCCACATCACACAAGTGGGTTGACAGCGACGTGACGTTGGCTGACGCCACCCTGAGTACCCCAGGAGACGCTGGCCGCGGCGCGGGGCGTCGCGACGGCGGCCTGGGAGCAGGGCCGCGTATCGGGGAGATTGTGGTAGCGGCGGTTGCGGTTGGAGCTACAGGAGGAGGAGTGGGAGTCGCGGTGGGGAGTTTCCATCTGTTTGTCGTGGAGGCTGCTAACTCCCTGGCTAGCGTGAGGGGGATGCGCAGCACGTCGTAGTGGAAGGGCCTCCACGTGAGGCATATCACTTTGTCGCCTGACCCGACGCGCCCCAGGTGCAGCCTATCCGTAGTGCCGAGGACCCACACCTGGGCCCCCAACACCTCAGCCGCTACCCTGAGTGTAGCCCCGTCCCCGTAGACCCCGCTCTGTGCCTGCGCCGCGATGTAGTCGTCGTAGGACGGGGGTGCCCGGGGGTCATCTATATCGGGCGCGTAGGTTGCTCGCCTCTCGGCGTCCTGTCCCAGGGCTTCGACTACAGCTGCTCTGAGAGAGGCCGCCGTCCATCCCGCACATTGCACCGCGAGGCCGGTGTATTGGCAGTTGCCGTCTTTTGCCACCGCCTCACGCACTGCCAGCAGTCGTTGCGCCATCTCTGCCAGCCATCGGTCGTCCTGCTCTACTGAGGAGGGGGAGTACTCCTGTCCCCCTCCTCCCCGGAGCCCCCGGGGTTCTCCTGCCCCAGGGGCGTGGCTTCTATGCACTCTCGCTCTATCTAAAGGCCCCGCAGAGGTTACTCCTGTCCCTGCGGGTTTTGGTTCTCTATGGGGGGGTTGTGGGGAGGGTTCGCCGGCGGCGAGAGGGTGCTGCGCCACGGGCGCTCCCCCTATCCCCTGGTCGGCGCCCCCGCCGGGGGAACCGGAAGCCTTAGGGTGTAGGCCGGGTCCCCCCTTGAGGGGGCGCCTCACCCCCTAGTAGGGGGTGTAGCGCTTAGCCCCCCTCCACAGTAGGGGTGCCTTGCCGTTCTTGCCCGCGCCCTTTCCCGCCACTCGGGGTGTGTCGGTGACGTCCTGATCAGCTGCCGCGTCCCCTTGTCCGGCCTCGGCCCCTTTGTTCCCGGGCGCGGGTTGCTGAGGGGGGGGTAGCTGCTCGGACGCCGGGGGCTGCCCTTCGCCTCCGCATCCAGGGTCAGGCTGCTGCTGCTGCGGTGCGGGCACGGGTGTATCCCCGGGCGCAGGGGCGGCTGCGGGCGCTGCGGAGGTGGCGGTGGTGGTGTTGTTGTTGCTATCAGACGCGGGGGGTTCGAGGTCAGCGTTGGCTGTGGGGGCAGGTTGGTCAGCCCCTGCCGGTGGTGGCGCGATTGCCGTTTTGGTCTGGGCCGGCTCCGCTGTTGCCGCCACTGGGGGGGGTGGCGCCGTTGTTGCTGTTGTTGTTGCTGCCGTTGCCGTAGCATGGCGCAGCGCCTCCCTCACCTGCACATCCTCGCGGATGACCTCTTGCAGGGTCGCCGAGGCCCTCTCCCGTTCCCTGGAGTTGTCCCTGCCCTCGCGGTTGCGGGCCCGCCGCGGGGAGCGGCACCGGCTCCTGCGCTGCTCACCTGGCCTCCCCCGGGCGGGCTGGGCATGGTAGTGGTGGTGGAGCTCGGCGAGGTGCGCCCTCGTCTCCTCCGCGACTGCCCGCTGTGATTCAGCGAGCTCGGCGCGCATCCCCTCCAGCTGCCGCCGCCCGTCTGCCACCATTGCCTGCTGGGCGTCATTGCCCACGCGCTGCCTGCCCAGCTCCTCCCGGAGCTCGCCCAGCTGCTGCTCGCTCGCAGCCCGCAGGCCGTCCGCAGTCGCCTGCGCTGTCGCCTGCACGTCGGCGAGGGCGGCTGTCAGGCGCGCGTCCGCCTGGGCTTGGCTGAGGCGCCCCTCCTCGGCGACGGCGGCCAACCGCGACAGCAGCTCCACCCCTTGCTGTTGCTGCTCACCTAGCGCGGCCGTGATGCGGGCGACCTCCGCCTGTCCCGCGCTGCTCACCCGCTTCTGTTCGTCCTTGAAGGACTTGAACTCCTTGCGGAGGCCGCTCATGCCCGTCTGCAGGGACTTCGCCTGGAGCTGGGGCAGTGCCTGCTGCGCCTCCCCCACGCTCCCCTGCAGCCCCAGCATCGCTTCCCGGGCCCCCTGCACCTCCGCGAGCAGGGCGTGGCGGTGCTCCTCGCTCTGGTCGTGGCGGGTGGTGTGCTGCTGCAGCTGCTCCCGCACTGCCCGAAGGCTCGCCTCCAGCGTCGCCGCCCTCCCGCCGAGGGCCTCACCCCTGCGGCGCTCTTCCCCGAGGCCGCTCTCCGCGTCCTTGCGCAGGCCAACAAGCAGGCCGCGCAGCTCCCCGTGCACTCGGGCGTGCTCCACGCCCTGCCCCTCCAGCTGCGCCTTCAGCTCGCGCACAGCCTTCGGTGTGCCAGGCTGGGGGGGAGTCGCGGCGGGACGCTCCTGGAGGTCGTCCAGCTGGCGCTGCTGGGCTGCCAGGCGCTGCAGGAGCTCATCCTGCCGGGCCTGCTGCTCCCCGAGCTGCTGCTGGAGTCGCCGTACCTCGGCGCGCTCCCCCTGCGCGGCTGCCTTCTGCTCCCCAAGCTCCTGTTGAAGTCGCCGCACTTCGGCGCGCTCCCCTTGCGTGGCCGCCTGCTGGTGGCCTTGTTGTGTAGCGAGTTGTTGCTCAAGGCGCTGTCGCTGCTGGTCCTGCTGCCTCTGCTGCTCCTTGAGCAGATCGTGCAGGCGCTGCACCTCCTGCTGCAGCGCGGGTACGCCGTCCTGCGTGGCGCCGGCGCCAGGGTCGGCTGCGGTGGCGGCGGCGGTGGTTGCGGCGGGGTCGTGGCCGAGGGCCACGAGGCGGTGGCCCAGACGCTCCAGGTCCTTCTGGAGCCGCTCCACACGCTGGCGGGCCTGCTGCGCGTGCTGCTGCGCGGCCGCCGCGGCGCCACCCCCGCGTCCGGTCTTCCCCAGGTGCGTCCTGGACTTGGCGGCCCGGCCCGCCTTCGCCGCCGCCTCGCGCTCTTCCCGCACTCTGGCCTGGAGGCCATCGTACCGCCTCTTGAGGCGGTCCAGCTCCTCTCCCTTCTTCCGCTCCTCCGCCTGCCGCCGCTTCTCCTCCTCCAGCAACGCCGTGTCCGTGAGAGCCACGGCCTTGCCGTTCACCTGCACCGACCATGTGGGGGGGGTGCCAGAGGGGGGGGGGCTGTCCGCGATGATGACGGCTACGCCGTCCTTCGGCTCCTCGACATGCGCCTCCCACTGGAGGTGGCGGAGGATGGCGCGGACATGCGCCGCGCGGTACAGGGGGGGGAGGGGCCCGAGGGTGTATTCCCGGGGTTCGTTGAAAACGAGGGGGGGCAGGGGGGCGGCCTGTTGGCCACCGGCCTGGGGGCCGGTGTTACCGGAGGAGACCCCGTGGAGGTCGGCCTGTGACATCCTGCCCGTGTATCCCTCTCTCCTCCTGAACATGTGTGTGTGTATGTGTGTGTATGCTCCACCCAACCCGACACATTTTCTGTACTTCAGACAGGTAAGGTCACTCGACACGCGGGGGGGGGGTTTTTTTTGTGTGTGTTTTTTCTGCCTGTGGAAGCGATCAATGCAAAATCATCTGAAAGGAAGACTCGAGAGACTGCTGCTGTATTTTTGCACACAACACACTTGTGTGGTACGGGAAATGCTACGAGGAACGGGAACGTGATGGACTCGGGGCTGCTGCTGGCCTCTCCTGCTATGGTTTACTTATGTTTCGTGCTCCACCTGATCCACCTCATTCTGCACTTCAGATGATCCGCTTCACGTGGGTTACGGGGTTTGGGACAACGATGATATGGAAGTTGTGTCCGACGACAAGGTAAGGTAAGCTCATCGAGGTACACCAAACCGGAGTTGTCAAATCAAAAAAGGGTGGAAGCGTCCAATGCAACACTCACAGCATCGAGGCCAAATGTTTCCCGTAGTATTTTGGCGTCCCATTGGCTCGATCTTGCGACCACCCCCCAACCCCCAGGATGCTTGATTTTCCTTTCCCCCGCGACAATCAAACCCCCCACTCCCGGAGATACACGGTGGCAGGGGGCCAAGCCATGTGGTCCCTAGTCCCTGGTGAATGAAGGGCCTGGTCAGTCACCTGGGCATGACCAGGGTTACAGGGCAACATGGGCTGCAAACCCCTGGTCAAAACCCACATGGCCGTGGGTGTCGGGCTCAGAGAGGTCATCCCGAGTTTACCGCTTCTGCTCCACTTCCCCCCCCACCCGGACAGCGGCGTAGAAACCTGTTGCACTGCCTTTCCATGCAAGTGCTGTCCTTTCGAGCGCGCATACGGGTGTCTCTCGTGCATCTTTGCACCAGCAGTGGGGGTTGTATCGGGGGTCTAGCTGAGGAGGCGATCCCCCACCTCCCCACCATCCGCATCGTGTAGCTCTTTCTTCCCGCTCATGGATGGTTGCCCCATTACCTGCTGCGTGGCCTGGTGCCGGGTGCATGGGCGAACACGTGTGTTGCGCTCGGGACATTGAGCCTGCTGGCAAACTAGACTGTGCGATTTGGCCCCGACAAAAGAAAACCCTTTTGACATGCCAGGCCATGCTTGGCAGGGCCGTCACGTACACAGCCTTTTGGAAGGGGGAAGGGATCAGGGAAGCGCACAACGATGGGGTGGTGGCAGAGTGTCATCAGCCGTGACGGTGAGGCCGATGACTTCGAGAGGCAGTGCCGCAGGACGATTCTCGTTGCATGCTTGCCGGTGTTCCCGTTAGGGCTAGTCACAGTCATGCTAGGCAAGCTGCACTTGGGGACATGTTCTGGGTACCTCACTATCGTCCTGGCACTCGTGACAGTCACGTGGGGTGTGTGCAAGAGACGCTTCACGCAGAGATACATGACCTTCTTCGTGGTCGTTGCGTGTGTCACCATCGCCATGACTGACCTCCACTTCTACCAAGCAGATCTGCAGGTGGCGTGGCCCGGCTTTGTCGTTGTAATCGATTTCATCCTCGTGCTGCGCATGGACCACCGCATTGCGACCGCAGTGGTGTGCTTCGTTGTGATGTGGCTGCTGCTCAACCTGGTGGAACGTGTCACACGCTTCGGTCTGTACGACGTCCCTCTGACTGACAGCTATGAGGTGAGGCGCGAGCACTACACTAGGTCACTCTTCGACTGTGACAAGCCTCCTTGCAAAAGCGATTTTGCGAATACGGTGACCTACCAAAGTCTCGGACTTGCTGTGTTCGTTGTCGACTACATCGCGACGAGGGGGTTTGCACAGCAGGTGCTGAAGGAGCAGGCGGCGATGCAGAGCACCATTGCCACGGTGGAGACGATCGCGTCACTGCTGGCAGCGTACGACGTGGACGCCGTGTCGCGCATCCTCGGGGACGACGGAACCGTGCTGCCTGACGCCATGCGTGCTGCCCTGCTGCGGCTCGAGCAGAACCTGCGTGCGTACCGTCCCTACCTGCCTGCCGTGCTGCTGGAGGAGCAGCAGCACTCGCCCGACAATGCGGATGTTGGGCAGCTGCCGCAATCTCACGTGCCTGCTGCTGCACCCGGTGCGGACAGCCAGCTTGCAGCAATCGTCTTCACCGACATCCGTGCGTCCACGTCGATCTGGGAGGCGGCACCCGAAGGGATGCAGAAGGCGTTGTTGGTGCACAACGCGGTGCTGCGGGCTGCGCTGGCTGAATGGGGCGGGTACGAGGTCAAGACAATCGGGGACGCCTTCATGGTTGCGTTTGAGGATGCACATGCGGCTGTGTGCTTCGGGCTGACTGTGCAGGAGAACCTGCTTGCCTCAGAGTGGCCTGCTGCGCTGCTGGAGGTCGCGATCTGCAGCCCGACAGAGCTGTGGGGCGGGCTGACGGTGCGTATCGGTGTGAACCACGGCCCTGTGACGCTGGAGACGAACACGCTCACAGGACGGGTGGACTACTTCGGACACACGGTCAACGTGGCTGCGCGCCTCGAGTCTGTGTGTGTGCCTGGTGCAGTTGCGTTGCCTGACGAACTGTGGACGTGTGTGCGTGGGATGTCTGGGTGTGTCGGTGCACATGCAGGTCAACCAGTTCCCACCAACCTGAAGGGTGTGAGTGAGCCTGTGCCTGTGTGCAGCGTGTGGCCCGCCTCCCTGCAGAGGCGCGAACACCATCCTCTGCATTCTGTCGTGACTCCTGCTTCGCCTCGTGGGTCACCGTTGGCGAAACCCGAAAGTAGTTTGGCTGCGAGCCTGGGGTCACGGGGGTCGGACCGTTCTGCCACAGCCTGGAACAACGTGGCAGTGCTGCAGCGCACCACGACGACACAGCACGCCACAGTGGGTGTGGCCACACTGAACAGCATGGCTCTTGGCGAGGTTGACTGCGGTCTGGCGTTTGTGGTGCCGCTTCTGCAGCAGAGCGGCGGTGTGCTGCTGTCGCTGTTCGGGAACAACTTCTTCGTCGGGTGGAACTTCGGGAAGCAGATGGCGGCACACGCAGAGGGCGCACTGCGGTTTGCACAGCGCGCGCTGCAGCTGGGCGGCGGACACACCGTCGCAACACTCGGGATCGCGAGCGGAACTGCCGAACACGGTGACGTGGGAACGTCACGACAGCGCTTCGTGACAGCGTCAGGCGGTGCTGTGGAGGCGAGCCTTGCGCTGCGCCGCCTGGCGCTGTCGCTGCACATGCGGTGCCTGTACACGTCGGATTCACCACCGGGTGCTGTGCGCGACCTGCTGTGTCCCACCACAGCGCGTGTGCCCCAGGAAGGCGGCTCCTCTGTCGGTGTGGTGTACGAGGTCCAGTGCGGCATCTTCTCCCAAGCCAAGGATGCTTTGTGACAGTCGGATGCGTTGTGTAGCACTTTTCCTGGATGGAGTTACCATTGGTATCCCACTGGGCCAACGGCACCTATCCCCCAGCTGATTTAGTGACGTGCATCGGGAGGGGTGCTTCCGCTGGCCCTGCTTCTTTTCTGTGTGTCTAGAAGCAGGAGGCTCTGAGTGGTGAAAGTGTGGCCCCTCATCGGGGAAGTACAGGTGCTCCGCCTTTTTTTCAGCACACTTCAATGTGGGCGGAAAGTGTCACGTGCTTGTTCGTGCCCTTGTGCTCCTCACTCACGACACCATCAGCAGGAGTGTGAGTGTGGTCGCGTCAACGCAGAAAGAAGCCTGTGCAAAAAGTGCCGAACAAAGCGCAGAGACACTTTTTTGAGCACACTCGTGTGAGCAGAAGGTCACCCACCACAGCTGCAACCAAACGTGCTCTATACACTCACCCCACCCTTCATCAGGCTCAGGGTCTGATCAGTTCAGGGTTTTGTGTGTGGAAGCTTCTCCGCAACAGACAAAAAAGGAAAATCATCAGAGCGGTTGTCGCTGTGAAATGAGAGGGCGCTGTTTGGGCACACCTTTTAGGGGCGGGGTGGGCGGGGCGGCGGCTTCGCCCCCAGTTTCAACGTACGGGAGAAGGGAAGGGAGCACGACAGCTACTCTTTTGTTGGTCTGGCAGCGAACCAGGCATGCGTATTCTGTGATAGTGGCTCCCAAGGCAGGGCAGTGGGTTTTCCAATCCAGTCGCTGTACGGTGGGGCCTGTGATACGCCTGTGATGGCTCAACTTGTATTGTGGGGGCCTCCTCCTTCGCTCTGTGCCAAACTGTGCCATCTTGCAATGGGGGTCTTCGCTGGTCGTTATCCTTCGTCAATCTTCGTCAATTTTCAGCTAATTCAACAGGAAATGCACCAAAATGCACTGACGATCACCCCGTAGCGAAGACCCCCAATGTGTCAGTTTGCCCGAAAAGTGATCCTCCTCCATTTTGATGCGGCTCACTAATCTGCGCTTTTGAGCAAAGTCCCGCCTTCCGGCGGCGCGTTTCCAATCTGCTGTCTGCACATCCCCCTCCTGGTGTGGCCTTTCCGATCCCCACTCTGATTCTCCAGCCTGCCCCCCTCCTCCTTCACCCAGATTCCTCCGCGGGCGTGCCCGTCCCAACCGATCCACGTCTCTGCCGGTGAATCACTCCTTTTGAGAGTTGTGCCCGCAGCCCAGGAGCCTGTTGGCTTGCAGCAATACAAAGGAGATGCCTCACAAAAAGGGGGGGGCAGAATGACACAGTTTGACACAGAGCGGAGGGCCCCCCCCCCCCCCCCCACCGATCTTTCAGGGCAGGCTGGTCGCTAACTTTCTGAATTCCGAGAGCCCGTGGGATGATGGTCAGTCGTGGGGGGGGGGGGGGGAAGTGGCCATGCAGAAAATGTGGTTCGTACGCGATCGCGGCGGCGGCTTCGCCGCCGCCGCGCCCGGGCCTGTCGCTAACTTTTTCGATTTTAGAGATTAGGTGGGCGGACGCTCCTGTTTTGGGGGGGGATCAGGGGTACATTGTTACTTAACTTTCCCGTCGGTGGACCACTAGGTGGGCACGGTGTGAGGCGCTGGGTTCCTTCCATGGTTCCTCTCCCGCTCGCGCCATCCTCGGGTGCCGGAGGAAACCAAAAAATGGCTTTCGGTACCATGATTCGACGCTACCCCCTGATATGCCACGGCCGTCGAAGCGCAAGGGCTTGGTTACTATATACCGTATACGTAAATATTATGGAACGTAAATATTATGGAACGGGCCCATTTTTGGCCGGTCCGTTCCATAATATTTACGTTCCAAAATATTTACAGGGCCAGTTGGGGACTCGGTGGTGAGGACGGCTTGCGTCAGGAATCGCGCGAAAAGTGCACGAGTAGGTCCCGTCAGGGACTCTGTACGCCGTCCGATCACCTGGTCCAAGTCCCCGAGTCGCAGAAAGCCCTGTAAATATTATGGAACGAAAAAAATCTGGAACGCCAACCCACCAGCGTTCCATAATATTTACGTTCCATAATATTTACGTTCCATAATACCGTATACGTAAATATTTTGGAACGTAAATATTATGGAACGTAAATATTATGGAACGTAAATATTATGGAACGCTGGTGGGTTGGCGTTCCAGATTTTTTTCGTTCCATAATATTTACAGGGCTTTCTGCGACTCGGGGACTTGGACCAGGTGATCGGACGGCGTACAGAGTCCCTGACGAGACCTACTCGTGCACTTTTCGCGCGATTCCTGACGCAAGCCGTCCTCACCACCGAGTGGCCCAACTGGCCCTGTAAATATTTTGGAACGTAAATATTATGGAACGGACCGGCCAAAAATGGGCCCGTTCCATAATATTTACGTTCCATAATATTTACGTATACGGTATTTACGTTCCATAATATTTACGTATACGGTACTAGCCGGGCACACGCTACATGGTCCACAGGGGGGTCTGGGGGGCAGAGCCCCCCAGCCGCCGGAGGCCACGGTCGTGAACATCTGTTCATTGTGGCGACAGACTCTGTGTGAGTTGGCTGCGTCCTCCTGAGGCTACTGGAGTGGTTGGATTCCCTGACCTGATGGGAATCGAATGACTTGAGTACGAGACGTACGCCGCAGGGGGGTCTGGGGGGCGGAGCCCCCCACCCGCCGGAGGCCACGGTAGTGAGCATCTGTTCCTGCAAAACCATACTCTTTGACCCTGGGGAATGGTGGGTGAATGAGGTGGGAGTGTGTGTTTCATCCCATCATTCCACCATCGGTGGAATGATGGGTGGAATGATGAAATATCTAGGGGGGGGGAAACCCAGAATGAGTGGAATGATGAATGATGGTTAGCGACCAGCCTGCTTTCAGGGTTTGAGTTGTCGAAGCGTCAACCCATCAGCAAACAGTAGACATACTGAGAGCGGTTGCTGCTGAGCGGTGCTGTGGCTTTCCCTTCTCTACATCATTACGCCACCTGGCTGGCCACGAGACGGGGTGCAGCCCGGGAGCTGAATACCGCGTCGTGTTCTGTTCCACCACGCCCATCACTCCCCCCTGCATCCAGGCATGCACACTGCCCATGGTGGCCCGGGCACCGCTGGGGCGGTGGAGTTGGAAGAGCGGCTGTGCCGCGGCTTCCCAGGAGTGCACCGCGACTTGGTGAGGATGGCCCTCCAGGCGGCGCAAGGCAACGAGATGGTGTGTTGCTGCCGAGGGTGGGGTGGGGTGTGTGTGTGTGTGTGTGTGGTGCAAACAACATCTGAGGGAAGGGAGGGGGGAAGGGCCTCCCACAAGCATTTCGCTTCCACTGCTCTGTCACATCCCCCGCCCTCTTGCTTGCTCGCAGGTGGCAGCGCAGTCGCTCCGTGGCATGGCTGCCCAGGGTGTGGCTGTGCCGTGCGTCCAGCAGTCTTACCACCAGCAGTACCACCCCCAGGCGGGCCCGCAACCCACCCAACAGTACCCCACGTACCAACAGCAGTACCAGCCGTACCCCTTTCAGGTGCAGCAACAGCAGCGGTGTGACCCGCAGCCCTCGCCGTATCAGTTTCACCAGGCGCACCAACCGCCCTACCGACCCTACCAGCAGCAGCAACATCCGCAGCAGCAGCATCACCAATATGGGCACCGACGCCAACAGCAGCATATGAATCAGCAGCAACACCGAGACCCGCAGCGCACCCGCGCTGTGGAGCAGTTTGTCGACATTGCCGGATGCAGCACGCAGGACGCCACAGCGATGCTGAAGCTGCAGGGGTGGAGCCTCTCTGTATGCACCAAACGCAGGCATCTCGGTGTGTGTGTGTGGGGTGACCACGTTTTGTGTGGGGAGATCCTGCGCGGATCATTGCCCACCCCCGCCCATTTCTACGTCACAGCGGAGGCCCCACTCGGGTTAGAGTGTGGGGCCAACTCAGTGCCACTCCGGGGAGGAGGGCGTGCAGCATAGCCGGCGTGGTGTGCTTGGCAGCAATGTGGTAGTGTTTTGCCATCGCTGTAGCAGTCACCGCATCGGTCCATGCTGTGGCGTTTGCAGAAGCCCATAGTGACCGGGAGCCCGTCCCCCTCCTTGTGGTGGTTGCGGCAGCACACCTCCTCCGGGAGGCGCCGCTTCTGGCATGCCGAGCAACGGGGCTTCCAATGCAACTTGCAGGCAAGCACCTTTGCGTTCCTCCTGGCACCAGGGGGAGCAGTTCGGGGGGCAGCGCCCCTCCGCTCCCATGGGCGCCCTACCCGGCTGTTGGCCTGCCGACCACGCGCCGCCCACTGCTGGGCCGATTGCTGCCAACCCTCAGGGTAGTGCGGCTGCGGAGCGAAGGTAGCGGCCCACGCCATTCCGCGATCATGGAACACTGTATCCGTCCGGCTGGGGGCTGGCACAGCCAGGTGCGCTTGGAGGCTGCGCATCACCGACTCAGTGGCAGGGTTCAGCTGGGCCCTCCTCGACAGGCCCGCCGCCACAGATCCACCGATCGCCGTGAGGACTGTTGAGTTGGCAGCATGGCCGCAATGCCAGGGCCCAGTGCCTACTTTCGTCACCATGCTGCAGAGCCCCTTCAGCGAGGCAGCCTTCCCCAGGATACTGCTCTGGAACACCGTGAGGTCCTGCTGGAGCTGCTGCCGTGAGGCCCCCAGCCTTTCAGCCTCGTCCATCGCGGCGTTACTGAGGGCATCAGCATCTGTGTTGGATTCCCTCTTCACATGCTCGTATGTGAGAGTGAACCTCGGTTGGAGGTCCGCAGCTAGCCGGGACGTGCTGAGGAACAGAGGACGGAGGGCGGCATCCCGGCACAATGAGTCCCCTTGGAGCTGGCGCAGCACCACCTGGGAGTCGCCCCGCACTGTGACTGGGCCCTCAGGGGCATCACCCCTCTCGAGGAGGCGCAGACCTGCACGGAGCGCCTCGTACTCAGCAATGTTGTTGCTACGCACGTTCAGCAGCGGGAGTACTTTCTCTGAAACCTTGCAACCGTCTTGGTATAGCACCGCCCCTGCCCCCGCCACGGCGAAGGGGGTGCCATTGTCGCGCGCACCACCGTCAAAGTACAGGGTGAGCCCTGGGGCTGTGTCTGCAGGGATGCGCGAGCGGGCCTCCCTCGCGCCCTTCCTATTCGGGTCCACGTGGGCGGGGGGGCGGATGCGGCGCGTCACGGTGTCTGGGAGGGTAAGGCCAGTTGATAGCTCGAAGTCCACGGCCAGCTCCATCAGGGTCACAGTATGCTCACTCCCCTGCGGTCCCCACTTTAGGCCCCTTAGCCAGTCGCAGAGGGCCACCCACATGCCTGGGGGCCGCTTGCCCCACGTCTGCTTGACTTCGGAAGGCGCCAGTGCAGGGATGGAGGCACTCTCGGGGTTAGGGGTGCTCCACTCCCAGGGGTAGACGGTAGTACGGTGATGGCGCACAGAGCGGTCGAGCAGCCCGTCCTTCTCCTGTCGCGCCGCCAGGACTGCGATGAAGTAGCGGTGGAGCTGTGCCACGGTGGTGATCCTGTCCGCAAAGGACATGGGCAGCGGCTGCTCGTTCTCCGGGACGCTGTATCTGTAAATGGGCGCCACCCCGCACTGGGCCAGGCATGCCGGCCAGGCCGTCCGGTCCCTCGCTGCTATGGGGTGCTTCTGGCGGACTGGCTCCCATGCCGCGCAGTCCCACCACAGGTGTGATACCGTCTCCGGGGTCCCAGATGTGCAGTATCGGCACACCTCCCCCAGACCTGTGCGCCCACGAGCAGGCACCGCCCCTGCAACAACGGAGCGGAGGAGGCCTCGCTGGTACCCCGTGATTGCAGCGCCCTCTCCCTCCAGGACGCAACGTGTCACCCTCCCGTCAATGCCGTGCTCTGCTCCTTGGAAGTCGTCTCTGCGTTCGGCCAGCTTCTTCGCCGTTGCGTTACGCAGGGATTGGCGGAGGTCGTGTGCAAAGATAGCCCAGGCGCTCGGTGTTGCAGCAACAGGGTCGAAGGTGACATCGCGACCAGCTTCGTCAGTGTAAGCCAGGGTGGTCGCAGCACTCCAGCGCCATTCAATCCCCTGCAGGGCGGCCCAGAAAAGCGCGAAGGGGCCTGTCCCCTCAAGCCTCTCTCTACTCCCCCAGGCTGCCTCGGACAGCACCCTGCTGTGACTCCACTTTTTGATCTGCTTGGCCCATGTGGTGATCTGCCGGTAGGGGGGGGCGACAGCGGGGTCCACCCGGTGCGCCTGATGGAGGACACACAGCACAATCTCCTGTGCTCTGCGAGGTGGGCCAGACCAGAGCGCGGCGACGAAGAGGCCCCTCCATCGCCTGATGTCCTTGCTGTCCCAACGAGTTACGAGGGCATCGTAATATAGTCGAGCCCCTGCCGTCATCGCCGCCGCCTGCCCTTTCCATTGCACCGGCAGGGGCAGCGCTGAGGTTCTGCGGAGGTTCTGCTGCGCACCTTCCTTCCGGCGGGCGATGCGCTCGGACTGGGGCGCTGTGCGCCCTTCCCTGATCAGGCGCGCGTGTAGCATGGCCCCGAGACAGTCGAAGCTGTTGCGCTGCCGGAGGGGAGTGGCCTCGCCATCCCTTGCCCGGTACATAATCCGGAGCGGCCCGGGGGATGTCGAGAAAACGTGAGACTTGATTTCTGCACAAATAGCCATCCCGGTGTCGTGGGAGAAACCCGCAGAGTCGTCTACAACGTCTTGCAGGATCTCCGGGCTGGGGGCTGTGGCGTATACGTCGTCAACGAAAGACAGCGCCCTTGTGTCCTGCCGGTGCTCGACCATCCTCATCCACACACCCACCAGCACGTTAATCAGCACGACACTGATGGGGCAACCCTGCATGATGCCGTTAGTTGGCAGGAAGCCTTCCCCGATGGTGCCGCTCGCCCGGAAGTGCCGCTGCATCGTCCTGTACGCTGCTCGCAGGGTGCGCAGGACACGGGCGTCGAAACCGAGCTCCGCAGCCAGGCGGAAGGTGAGGTCGATTGGCACCGTGTCGAAGCACTTCTTGAAGTCGAGGGCGACTCCGTGCAGCGGTCGCCCTGTGAGGTGGGCTTCTTCAATACGTGCCGCCAGGTGCCAGATGAGGTCCTCCGCACCGTGGCCAGGCCGGCAGCCGTGCAGGTCTTCGGGCGCGATGATCTCCAACCACTTCAGTGCCGGTTTCACCCGGATAGCTGCCCACACTCTGTACAGCACGGGGGTGATACTGATGGGGCGCTGCGACAGTGGCTCTCCTGAGCTGCCAGGCTTGGGGATGAGGCAGATCATGGCGTGCATCAGCTGCTCCGGCCACTCGCCCGACCGTTCAACTTTGTTGAACACCTCCGCGAAGAGCCTGAGGAGTTCGTGCGGGAGTTGTCTCAGTTCGTGGACCCGCCAACCGTGCAGGCCCGGCGAGGTGGACGTGGACATCTTGGCCAAGGCCTTCCCAACGTCTTCTGCCGTGATGGTCTTGCACTCCATGTCAGCCACCTCGGGGAGAAAGCGGAGGTACTTTTGGCGGAAGGTGTCCCACCGGGGCTCTGGCGTCGTTGCGTACTTACGGAAGTACCCTCCCCACGCCGTGTCGCTCCTCAGCAGCTCGTCCGCCTCCTTGGGGCAGGCCGTGAAAGATCCGTCTTCGCGCCGCATGAAGGTGGCTGGAGCGCAGAAGCGATCTGCGAGGTACGCGAACACCTGCCCTGCCTCGTATGTCCAAGCTTTCTGCATCCTCGCCTTCCACGTGCGGATCCTCGCGTCGCGGAGCCTGTCGAACATGCCCCTCTGCGACCCCTCCAAGGCAATGAGGGCCTGCTCCAGGATCTCCAGGTCCGGCAACTGCGAGGTTGTGTTCGTCAGCGCTGCTTGCAGCCCCTGGGGGAGGCCCCCCTCCCTCAGGCGTTTCTTTGCGGCGTTCCAGGCGTGCTTCTCCCCATTCGTGAGGCCGTACGGTGCATCGGCTTGCAGTCGCTTGAGACCCTCTTGGACGAGGCATCGGAGGTTCCCCAACAGTCCGTCCTTCGCCCGGGTGTTCGTGTCACCGGCCCCCCGTGCAGAGGCGGGGTGGTGCTTGGTGGCCGCCCGCGACCACTGCATGTGGTAGCCCTCCGCTCTGCCTGTGTAGGCCGCTTCCTGCCTCTCCAGGTGGCCTACATGGACACGCTTTAGGAAACGCTCGCCGCAGGTGGAGGCTCGGTGGAGGAGCTGCGCGGCCGTTGCTCCGTGGCGCAGTTCCCCCTCTGCAAGCACGTCCTGCATTATCCCTCTCGCCGCAGCGTCTCCCAGCTTGGGCTTACCCGCAGGGAAAGGGGTGGGAAGAATGCAGATCTTTTTGGGGCGGCGGAAGGCAGTGAGGTCTAGGTCTACAAAAAGCGGGCAGTGCGTGGGTATGTCGTAGTCCCCCCGCTTCGCCACCTCAACGCGACGCAGGGCCGGCGCTGCGCAGGAGTTCATCAGGCAGATGTCCAGCCGAGTGCCGTTCTCCGACGCCCAGCACGTGTTCTGCACGCTCTGTTGTGCGAGCTCCGCATGCGTCGTCGCCACGTCGACCCAGCCGCCCACCCGGCACGCCTGGGACAGCGTGGCGCTGGTTTCCGGGTTGGTGTTGAGGTCCCCCATCAGTAGCACGGGCACCTGCCCCAACCCAGCTGCGAGGTCGAGCGTCTCTTGCAGGAGGGCTTCCCGCTGCTCACCCACTTCGGTCCCCGAGTGGCCGTACACGCTCAGGATATGAAGCGCCGTTTTCCCGTCTCCAATCGCTAGCACTACGTGCACCATGCGGGTACTGTCGTACAACTTCTGCTCCTGCGCGGTCTTCGGCTGCACCACTTGCGCGACAAGGCCCTCCTTCGCCATGACAGCCACACCTCCGGGCCTTGTTTGTTCGCGGCCGTTCGCGCCTGCGACCCTGGGCATGCCCTTGCCCCAGTGCATAGCCCAGCCGTGGGCTGCGAAGTAGCCGTTGTGCGTGCCCTTGCTCGGGTCCGGGACTCGGGTTTCCTGCAGGGCCACAACATCCGCCTTCAGGCCCGCCACGTCGCCTAGGTGCGTCTGCAGTGACGTTACGTTCGCTGTCGCCAGCCTGATCACTCCCGGTGTTGTTAGTTGATATGCAGGATGCCGCAATCGCCGCGGGGGCGGTGACGCTGTGGACCCCTGGACGGGCGTAGGCACTCGCGTCCCGTCCGCTGTGGCCGGGGTGGGCATAGGAAGGGCTGCAGGGATGTCCCACTGGTTCGTCGGCGTCACAGCTAGCTCCCGGGCCAGGCTAAGGGGGAAACGGAGCACATCGTAGTGGAAGGGCCTCCACGTAAGGCCCAGCACCTTGGCTCCCTCCCCACACCGGGTCATGCATTGCTTGCTGTTGGAGGCGAGCAGCCACACCTGGGCATCCAGAACTTCTGCCGCAACCCGGAGGGTAGCCGCGTCTCCGTATGTCCCCGGGCGCGTCTGCTTCTCGACGTAGTCGTCGTAGGATGTAGGGGCCTGCGGGTCATCGTGGTCGGGCACGTACGAGGCCCTGCGCTCTGCGTTTTGCCGCATGGACGACGCCACCGCTGCACGCAACCCGCCTGCTGTCCACTCCGCGCACTGCTCTGCAAGGCCGGCGTACTGGCAGTTGCCGTCCTTCGGCACTGGTACCCGGAGCGCCATCAGTCTCCTTGCAGCATGCGTCAACCACTGCTCGTCTTGCTCTATGGTGGAGGGGGAGTACTCCTGTCCCCCCCCACGGAGGCGCCGGGGTTCTCCTGCCCCTGTCGCCAAATCTACGGGGTCCCAGCACGGGGCCGTTGCCCGGGTATCTCCTGCCCGTACAGCGGCTCGGCTGGGTCTAGGTGGGGTTGGGGGTGATGTTGGGGTTGGGGTTCTACTTGGGGTGTGTGGAGGTGTTTGTATACGCCCCGAGACCTCCTGTTTCTCGGGGTGGGGTGCGGCTGGGGGCCCGACGGCGAACGTGATTTGTCCCCAGACGTGGTCGGCACCCCGGCCAGGGGGAACGTTAATCTCCTGCGCGGGTCCCCCCCGCTGGCCGGAGCGCCCGCCCCCCTATTCCTCATCCGGCTTCTGCGGGTAGGGGGTAAGGCGGTTGGAACGAGGCTTCAGGTACGCCGTGATGGAGGCCTGCCTGGTCCTCCCGTTCCTGCTGGCTCCCGGCACCCTACAGGGTGGGGCCTCATCCCCGCCAACTGCCGTGGGCGTCAGGGCTTCGAGGAGGGGTGGGGCCGGCGGGGCAGGCTGGGCAGGCGGCGCCGGTGCTGCCGGCGGCACTGCTGCTGGCTGCGCTGGGGTCGGGGCGGCGCTCGACGTTGTTGGTGCCCCGGGTGCCATAGGTGTCACGGGTTTACTGCTCGAATCACTGGGCGGGGCAGGGGCGGAGGAGTCAGAGGCGGCGGAGGTGGCAGAGGTGGTGGTGGTGGTGGTGGTGGTGCTGGGGGAGGAGCGGGCGGGTTTTGTGGGTGCTGGCAGGGCATCCGCAGCCGGCCCGGCCGTGGGCCCCGCCGGCGGTTTGCCCTTCGCCCCCTTGGACGCACCCAGCCCCTTTGTGGCAGCGCTCAGCTCCCGCCTCACGGAGATGAGCATCTCCTGGTGTTGCAGCTTGCGCTGCTCCTCCGCGTCGCGCACCCCCTCTAGCAGGCCCTGCCAGCTCTGCCCGAGCTCGCTGGCCTGCTGCGTCAGCTGGCGCTGCACCCTCTCGCCCTCCTCCTTCCCTGCCTGTTGGAGGTCAGCTCGAAGGGTAGTGTCGAGCTGGGTTGCCTTCTCGGCAAGGGCCTTGAGCTGCTGGGCCCCGTGCCGCGCCATCTGCGCCTCGCAGGTCCCCCGCAGCTCCCCACACACCTCATCCAGGCGGCTCTGGAGGCGGGCCACCTGCTCCCCGGTCGCCCGCTCCGACTGCTGCTGGGCGGCCGTGGCGTCCTTGCGGTCAGCCTCGCAGGAGGCCCGCAGGTCGCGCACCGTGACCCCCAGGCGCTCCGTCTGCCGCCGCAGCTCGCCCACCGCGGCTTCCCCCTGCTGCGCCTCCCACGCCCTGCGGAGCTCCGCCACCGCCGCGTCCAGGCGCTGCTGCTCCTGCCCGCGCTGCGCCTCCAGGTCGGCCCTGACCGCGTCCACCTCCGCCTGGAGCTGCTGCGCCTGGTGGTGGGAGAGGGGCGTCTGCTCGCTCGCCTCCGCGGCTTGCAGGCTCAGCATGGCCTTGCAAGCGCCGCTGAGGCGCTCCTCAAGCGCCCGGTGCTTGAGGTCCCGCTGCGCAAGCTGGCCCTGCATGTCGGCCTCGAGGGCCTTGTGGCTGGCCTCCCAGCCCTTGCGCGACGCAGTCAGATCCGTCGCATGCGCGCGGCCTTGCCCCTCCAAGGCGGTGAGCCCAGCAGCCAGCTTCTGCAGATCCGTGCTCGCTGCTGCCTCACCCACCGCCTTGCCCAGCCCTCCGACATGCTCGCGGAGGCGGGAGACCGTCACGCCCATCGACTGCTGGTGCTTCGCGACCTCCAGGAGCTGGGCCTTGTGCTCCTTTAGTTCACGCTCCGTTTTCAGTGTGGACGTAGTGGCTGTAGTGGTGGGGGGTGTGGTGGTGGGGCGCTCCTGGAGGCTCTTCAGCAGGGCCCCTTGCGCCTGCAGCTGCTCCTCCTGGCGGCCGAGGCGGTCCCCCATGCGCTGCATCTGCAGCTCGTGCTGCTGGGCGTGGCTGTCCAGCCGGGCCTCGAGCAGCGCCACCTGCTCGGCGTGCTGCTCCCCCTGGCGGCGCAGGCGGTCTTCGAGCCACTGCTCTGACAGGCCCGGGTGCCCCTGCATCGCCTCCATCCGCTGCCCCAGCTCGCCCTGCCGTGCCTGCTGGGTCAGCAGCTGGGCCTCCAGCCGCTTGCGGTGGCCGTCCTGGTCCTGCAGGAGGCGGCGCAGGCCCTGCAGCTCGGCTTGACAAGCCGCGCCGTCGCCCTGCGTGGCGGAGTCGGCGGCGGCAGGTGCGGGGTCATGCCCGAGCTCCCGCAGGCGCCCGGCGAGCTTCTCCAGATCCTTCTGGAGCTGGGCAGCTCTCTGCTGTGCCTGCTGCGCCTGCTGCTTCGCCGCCGCTGCTGCTCCGCCACCACGCCCGGTCCGCCCAACCGTGCCGCTGGCCTGCGACTTCGCAGACCTTCCCGCCTTCGCGGCCGTGGCGCGCTCCTCCTGGAGCCTGTCGCGGACGCTCTCATAGCGCCGCTTCAGGCGGAGCACCTCCTCGGCCTGCTTCTTCGCGGCCGCCTCCCTCTGCTTCTGCTCCTCGAGGAGCAGCGTGTCCGTCAGGACCACCTCCTTCCCGTTGACTACTAGAGTCCATGTGGGGGGGGTGCCGTGGGTGGGGGGTTGCTCGGCAGCGAGGACGGCGACGCCGCCCTCCAGGCTGTCCAGCGCCGCCTCCCACCGGAGGTGGTCGAGAATGGTGCGCACGTGGGCGGCACCATAGAGGGGGGGAAGGGGTTGGAGCTCGTATCTGCGAGGTTCCGTGAATTCGAGGGGGGGCAGGGGGGCGGCCTGTTGGCCACCGGCCTGGGAGCCGGTGTTCCCGGAGGAGACCCCGTGGAGGTCGGCCTGTGACATCCTGCCCGTGTATCCCTCTCTCCTCCTGTGTGTGTGGTGGTGTTGTTGTCTGCTCACTTCACCCTGCCACCCTGTCGCGCTGTGTCACCTTGTCACCCCTTTCTTGTGCTCACTTGTGTTTGCGTGCCACCCTTCCTCCCTCCCCACTCCCTTCAGGAGGCGTTGCGGGCCTTCTACGCATCGCAGTCGCAGGAGACCAAACCCGAGCCTGCACCTGAGATAGTGGAGCTGTTCCACAAGTATAAGGCAGTCGGTGTGGGGGCTGGGGGCGATGAGACGCTGGAATCCATCCATGGCGAAGGCGTGGTCGCTTTTATGGAGGACCTGGGTATCGATCCTTACACCGACACCGCCGCACTCACGGTGGGTATGCAACGCCACAGGACGAAACAGAGTGACGGCACAGGCCGAGCAAAAGGGTTGATTAGGTCGCGGACACCAACACCCATCGTAGCAGGGCTTGGAGCTTTGATAATGGATGTGAATGAGCATAACAAAGCAGTTGACCAACACCCATCGTCAATAGGGGCCCATTTGCTAAAGCCCCCCAGAGATCCTGTTTCGAACTGTTTTTAGCGGGTGGGATTATGTGGGGCGTTAGGGCATTAGTGCAGAGACCGCTCACCCCCAACGCACTACCACCACCACCACCACGCAGTGTGGCGGCTCGGCTGTAAGGAGCCCTACGCAATCGGGTACGGTGAGTTCACTGAGGGGCTGTGCCGGCTGAAGTGCTCGAGCCTTCAGGATATAAAGGACAGCCTGCAGCAGTGGGCAACGGAGGCAGAGGAGGACTGGCAGGGGTTCTACGAGTTCTGCTTCGTCTGGTCCCGTCCGACGAAGCAGATGCATATGGACTGCGATGGTGCGCTGGAGCTCTGGTCGAAGCTGCTGACTGGCTCCCACGCCTGGCAGCGCCTGGGGGACTGGGGCGAGTTCATCAAATCGCGGAAAATCAAATCCATCTCGCGCGACGTGTGGGGTCAGATGCGGACCTTCGCACTGCACGCAGATGACTTTTCTGACTACGACATGGACAACGGAGCCTGGCCGTGTGTCTTCGACGAGTTTGTGGCACACTTACACACACAGCAGGGCCACGGGTAAGCCCAACCCTACCCTGCCTCAGGCAGTGCTCGCTGAACACGCGTATTCTCCGGAAAATCCCAAATCTGCATACGCCATATGCCCGTATTTCGCGAGGACTGGCCTCAGGGGTGAGACACCCCGTTGAGGGAGGGAGGCAGGGGGGGTGTTGGTGGGTAGGTGTGTTGCCTCAGGCGTGAGGGCAGTGTAGATTTTCCCCGCCAGGGCACTGGGACTGGCTGCGGGAAGCTGGCACCGGGCTTTGCGGCGCCCGAACCCCCCACCGCCCCACACCCCACCCTCCGCCCAACGTTGCGAAGCGAACTCTGGATGTTGCTTTGCTAGCCATTGCGGTTTCGTAGAACTGGAGGGGGTGGGAACTCCGGTGTGATCGCCCATTCGAAGGCGCTTTGCCCATGGTAGCATATCCGTCACACAAACGCCTTTCAGACAGAAGGATTTGGTGAGGAGGGCATCAGAGAAACACACAACGATGGAGTGGTGGCAGAGTGTCATCAGCCGTGACGGTGCTGCCGATGCCTTCGAGATGCGGTGCCGGAGGACAATTATGTTGGCGTGTGCGCCCGTGATCCCATTCGGCATCCTGTCTGTCATGATAGGCAAGGTTGACTTGACAACATGTGCTGGATACCTCAATTTCACCCTGGGACTGGTGACTTTCATTTGGTGTGCGTGCAAGAGGCGCTTCACACAGAGCTTCTTGATCTTCTTCATCGGGGTTCTGTGTACCAGCATTTCCATGGCTGACCTCCACTTCTACCAAGCAGATCTGCAGGTGGTATGGCCCGGCTTTGTCGTTGTGATCGATCTCATCCTCGTGCTGCGTCTGGACCACCGCATTGCGACCGCAGTGGTGTGCTTCGTTGTGATGTGGCTGCTGCTCAACCTGGTGGAACGTGTCACACGCTTCGGTCTGTACGACGTCCCTCTGACTGACAGCTATGAGGTGAGGCGCGAGCACTACACTAGGTCACTCTTCGACTGTGACAAGCCTCCTTGCAAAAGCGATTTTGCGAATACGGTGACCTACCAAAGTCTCGGACTTGCTGTGTTCGTTGTCGACTACATCGCGACGAGGGGGTTTGCACAGCAGGTGCTGAAGGAGCAGGCGGCGATGCAGAGCACCATTGCCACGGTGGAGACGATCGCGTCACTGCTGGCAGCGTACGACGTGGACGCCGTGTCGCGCATCCTCGGGGACGACGGAACCGTGCTGCCTGACGCCATGCGTGCTGCCCTGCTGCGGCTCGAGCAGAACCTGCGTGCGTACCGTCCCTACCTGCCTGCCGTGCTGCTGGAGGAGCAGCAGCACTCGCCCGACAATGCGGATGTTGGGCAGCTGCCGCAATCTCACGTGCCTGCTGCTGCACCCGGTGCGGACAGCCAGCTTGCAGCAATCGTCTTCACCGACATCCGTGCGTCCACGTCGATCTGGGAGGCGGCACCCGAAGGGATGCAGAAGGCGTTGTCGGTGCACAACGCGGTGCTGCGGGCTGCGCTGGCTGAATGGGGCGGGTACGAGGTCAAGACAATCGGGGACGCCTTCATGGTTGCGTTTGAGGATGCACATGCGGCTGTGTGCTTCGGGCTGGCTGTGCAGGAGAACCTGCTTGCCTCAGAGTGGCCTGCTGCGCTGCTGGAGGTCGCGATCTGCAGCCCGACAGAGCTGTGGGGCGGGCTGACGGTGCGTATCGGTGTGAACCACGGCCCTGTGACGCTGGAGACGAACACGCTCACTGGACGGGTGGACTACTTCGGACACACGGTCAACGTGGCTGCGCGCCTCGAGTCTGTGTGTGTGCCTGGTGCAGTTGCGTTGCCTGACGAACTGTGGACGTCTGTGCGTGGGATGTCTGGGTGTGTCGGTGCACATGCAGGTCAACCAGTTCCCACCAACCTGAAGGGTGTGAGCGGGCGTGTGCCTGTGTGCAGCGTGTGGCCCGCCTCCCTGCAGGGTCGTGAGTACCACCCTCTGCATTCTGTCGTGTCTCTTGCAGACTCCTCCTCCGCTTCCGGGTCATCGATCCGTTCAGCAACCACCTGGAACATCATGGGGGCACTGCAGCGCACCACGACGACACAGCCTGCCACAGTGGCTGTGGCCACACTGAACAGCATGACTCTTGGCGAGGTTGACTGCGGTCTGGCGTGTGTGGTGCCGCTTCTGCAGCAGAGCGGCGGTGTGCTGCTGTCGCTGTTCGGGAACAACTTCTTCGTCGGGTGGAACTTCGGGAAGCAGATGGCGGCACACGCAGAGGGCGCACTGCGGTTTGCACAGCGTGTGCTGCAGCTGGGCGGCGGACACACCGTCGCAACACTCGGGATCGCGAGCGGAGCTGTTGAGCACGGTGACGTGGGGACGACACAGCAGCGCTTCGTGACAGCGTCAGGCGGTGCTGTGGAGGCGAGCCTTGCGCTGCGCCGCCTGGCGCTGTCGTTGCACATGCGGTGCCTGTACACGTCGGATTCACCACCGGGTGCTGTGCGCGACCTGCTGTGTCCCACCACAGCGCGTGTGCCCCAGGAAGGCGGCGCCTCTGCCGGTGTGGTGTACGAGGTCCAGTGCAGCCTCCTCTCCGATGCGAAGGACGCAGTGACGCGCCTCGGCAGCCATCGACTCTCTGTTGCCAGTTGCTGCTGACCTCTTCTTGAACGGCCGTGCCGTTGGCCACTGTGAACTCACGAAACGGCAAGATCATTCCGCAGGCCTTCTGAGGGTCTTCGCTCCGTCGGTTTGGGTCGGGTGGGACAGGGCACTAAGTGTTTCCCCTTAGGAAGTTCCCCTGGTTTGGGGGCATTCGCCGTGTCACTATGGAGCGCTCCGGGTCACTGTGCGTCAGTCACCCGGAGCGCTGGCTCCCCTCTGACCCCCCCCCATGTGTTCTGTTTCCCACTTCATTGCATGAGCTGCAAGAAATCATATCCGACCCCCTTCCGGTGTCGCGTGTCCAACAAGCTGCTGTGTGCACTGCTCTCTCTCATGTGTGGCCCTTCCGAGCCCTCTCCGATTCCCACCTCTTGATTGCAAACCTCTGGAGCTCCACAGCCGGAATCGGCACTGCTCTAATGTTGGTTGCATGTTGCCTCCCGTGAGGAGGGTAGCCGTTGTGCAACCCTTCGTTACTACACAACCTCGAAATGCTGCATCTTCCAATAAGATCCACGCACAGGCCGACACAGGTTCTGCACAGGGGGTTCTGTCACGTGCTGTCATTGGGTTCGGTTTGGAGGTAATCAGAAGGCGGGCGGACGACGATGGGGTGGTGGCAGGGTGTCATCAGCCGTGACGGTGCTGCGGATGACTTCGAGATGCGGTGCCGCAAGACGATCCTGGCGGCGTGCCTACCCATCCTCCCGTTGGGGTTGTTCACAGTCATGACAGGCAGGCTGCATCTGGGAGCATGTGCTGGGTACCTCAATGCCATTGCGTGTCTCGTGACAGTCACGTGGGGTGCGTGCAAGAGACGCTTCACGCAGAGCTTCATGATCTTCTTCATCGTTGTTGTGTGTGTCTCTATTGCCATGGCTGACCTGTACTTCTACCAAGCAGACCTGCAAGTGGCGTGGCCAGCATTTGTCGTTGTGATCGATCTCATCCTCGTGCTGCGTCTGGACCAGCGCATTGCGACCACTGTGGTGTGCTTCGTTGTGATGTGGCTGCTGCTCAACCTGGTGGAACGCCTCACACGCTTCGGTCTGTACGACGTCCCTCTGACTGACAGCTACGAGAGGCGGCGTGAGAGTTATGCGGAGGCAGTCGTTGACTGTGACATGCCTCCTTGCAAAAGCTATTTGTCGGCTGCTGGAACATACCAAAGTATCGGGCTTGCTGTGTTTCTGACGGACTACGTGGCCACGAGGGGGTTTGCACAGCAGGTGCTGAAGGAGCAGGCGGCGATGCAGAGCACCATTGCCACGGTGGAGACGATTGCGTCACTGCTGGCAGCGTACGACGTGGACGCCGTGTCGCGCATCCTCGGGGACGACGGAACCGTGCTGCCTGACGCCATGCGTGCTGCCCTGCTGCGGCTCGAGGAGAACCTGCGTGCGTACCGTCCCTACCTCCCGAAGTCGTGCCTGCCGTGTGCACAGTGGGAGGACGGCGATGCTGCAGAGCAGTCGATAGTTGCTTGGGACGTGTCTCAAGCTACTGGCTCGGTGGCGAGCTGCAGTGACAATTGTAGCAACAGCAACAGCAACACAATGAGCAGAAGCGACGTCAGACTGGCAGAACCCTTGCGCCCACAAGGACTGTCGATGAGGCGTGCGACGCTTCTGTTCGTCAACATGTCTGGGTCGGGTGCGCTGTTGCAGGACAGCCTGCACGCCTTCGAGCAGGCCTTCGCTGACACCCTTGCGACTACGCTACAGTGCGTGGAGCAGCGTGCCGGCATCGTCGACCTGTTCGTGGGTGACCGCATATCTTGCTCCTTCAACACATCGCGCACATGCGTGACACACCCGAGTGCAGCACTGCACGCTGCGAAGGAGGCACTCTTCGGGACTGTGGCTGTGCGTGCCACGGCAGCGGCAGTGACAGGCAAGGCGTGCTGCGGTGACATCGGGTGTGCAGACATGCGGCGCTTCTCTGTGGTCGGCACGCTGCCTGCACATGCACACATCATGGAGCGTGCGGGTGCGACTGTGGGCCTGCCACTCGTCTGCAACAAGGCCTGCCAACAGGATTCAGAGTGCACACACGAGATGCGCCTCGTCCCCTTGCGTGTCGGCTTTCCGGTCCCTGTGAGCAAGGGCACAGACGTGCCAACGGAGGTGGGGGACGAGGCACACACCTTGTATGAGGTGCTCTGCAACAACAACCACAACGACAGACCCGCATCGCCTGCCGAGTGGATGTACGAACTGGACTACCGCTCTACTGCGTGGTACGCCTACAACAGTGCGGTGTCTGCCTACCTGCAGGGTGCATCCATGGAGGATGTGCTCGGGCTGTCGGGTGACAAGCAGGAGGCATTGACTGCTTCCCTGCAGTCGGTCGGGTCACTCGATGTCCTGCGCATCGTCGTGTGATGGTGTGGGCACCTGTGGTGTGCCTGTTTCCACTTTGTGTTGCACTGCTTTTCCAAGCAAGCCTGATGCCCTTCCCCCCCCCGGTTGCACAAACAAACACATTTCGTACCGCCGGCTCCTTTTTCGCATTGACCGCCCCCTCCCCTCATGCGTGTGCAGTGCCACAAGATATCCGGGATGCGGTTGAGCATATGGGTTCGTTCATAAACACCCCCCCCCCCAGATTAGGCCTTTTAGCCATTTTTGGGCGAAAATTGGGAAAAATCGCATTCACCACCCTCGCAACCACCCTCGAGGTGGGAAAACAGGTTCGGGGGCACTTGGGAGGTCTTTTTCCGGCCATTTTTGTGCAAAAGACCCATAATCATGAGGGGAATGTATCATTTTTCCACGCTCCATTAGGCCGTCTCTGCGACTCTCCTGCCTTCTGGTATTTACCCGGACCAGAGCACATGTCATCCACGAGGGAACCAGGGACTCCTTTGATAGGGGCTTCGTTCGTTGCGCCTCCATTGACGTCGATACAGTTGCCAGAGTTGCGCCAGAGTGTCAGACCCCTAACAAAAGTCAGAATGAACCATCAGAGTGGAGCAAATCCTGCAGTTCCTCCCGACGTGTGGTGGTCCCACTGGCTGCGGCAGATGTTTTCACTCCGTCTGGGGGCTGCCCTCCCGAGTGCAGTAGCCACCAGTCGGATAGCCTTGTGTGACACATGTAAGTGGTCGTCGAGCTGTGCAGATGATACCCGTCTTTCACCACACTCGTCCGCCACCGTCTGGTTATACCAGACAGTGTCCTTCCAAAGCTGCAATGAGCCCAGGTAGATGCCTGATTTGCGGGACCCTCATTTGTGCATCCGAATCAGCACACCGTCGAACACTGGTTCGTATAGATGTTGTCCTCTGTGAATCGTAGTGGGTCGACCGCCGGGGCTCACGCTTGCCTCGAGAACACCCTGTACCTACGGGCATGTTACACTCTTCTGACTATCCGTCATCCCGGAACCCGTGGACGATGTGGCGTTTGCTCTCCAGGTTGAAGTCCTGTCATCTGCTGAATGATGCTCGGTGCCAGCATACCGAGACACTGACTACGACCACTCCGCGAGCAAGCTGATCCCTCATCTGTTTCGTCGAACGAAGACTTACGCCGATTTCGGCAGCTCTTTTGTGATCCGGTACCAGGCTCGCGAGAAGGTATTTTTCCCCATTTCTCGTGCCAATGAGAGAGCAAAATGGACTCCTGGGTCCCCCGTGGCCCACCCGGACCCCCCGAAGTGCAGGTGGGGGGCAGACGAGGGTGGTGAATGCGAGTATTCCCAATTTTTGGCCAAAAATGGCTAAAAGGCCCAATCTGGGGGGGGGTGTTTATGAACGAAGCCATATTTATGATGCGTAAAAGTGTAGGAGTGCTTCCGACGATCCTGTTCCTTTTCTGCGTGTCTAGCTATCTCGTGTTCACATGTGCTCCACACCAAAGCAGAAGGCTCTAGGGTGGTGGAAGCGTCAACGCATCATTAAGGAAGAAGGAAGCACGGTCGCTACGCTTTTCAGCAGGCCATGCAGGACACACCACACCCGCAGCAGGCGTGTGGGGTGTTCTCGTGATCGACGAATGCCCGCTGGTTCTTCTCTCCCCTTACTGATTCGCAGACGCATAGTTTTACGCACACTTGTGAGCAGAAAATGTCACTCCACCACAGCCAAACGTGCTCCGCACACCACTAGCCTCCCCCATCACAGGAGTTGAGGTTTTGTGTGTGGAAGCGTCAACGCATCAAAAATATAGTGCAACCAACACAGTCCCTGCAAGGGATAGGTGTTGAGGGAAATGCTTCCCACCGTTTGCCATACGATCAACTCTTCCCTCTCTCTTTCTTCTCGTGCTCCACCGCTTTCTGTACTTCAGACAGGTAAGACACAGCCGAAGGGCTCACAACAATAGGCCGATATACTTTTTTAAAAAAAAGAGACATGGAAGTGACGGAAAGAATAATCGGTAGCCCTTCGACGCTTACTGTCAACAAAGTATGGAGGGTGGTGGAAGCGGTCAACAAAACAACAGGGGTTTCTCTTTTCTCTTTTTCATGTCTCCCAGCAACGAGTGAGTGAAGCAAACGGAAAGGACAGTATTTCTGGAGTCGTGCAGGATAATTCGTGAAGAAATACGAAAGGTAAACGAGAAAAGATTTTTCGTTGATCGCACGACACACACAGAAATTTTTGCCTGCGGAAGTGTTGGTGTGTGATTGGCAGGCGCATAAGACTGTGTGTGACGGCAAGCACCTGGCACTTCCCCTATTGCTGCATTTCCGCCTGACAAGTACCTTGTTGGGGGACAAACAAAATACGAACAACGAGCGGCTGTACTGGAGTGACATTTTCTGCTCAAAAGCAAAGAGTGGCTGTACTGGAGCGGCATTTTTCACACACAACAAGAAGAAAGCTTGTCACAGTGAAAAAGAAAGTTGGCAGCACTTTGGGTGACAAACACAATCTACCTTGCCTTGTTGCTATGACTGTGCGCACACTCACACCAACCTTCATCAGGCAAAACACGTGGGAGGCCTTCGCTCTGTGCCACTGTGTGTCAAACTGTGTCACTTTGCAGCCAGTGTTGTGAGGCGGCTCACCATTCCTCACTTCTCTGCATTTCTGAGCGAAGGCCCCCCGTGAGGTTTGTTCACCCGGGTTTGGCGCACAAACAACGCCTTATCTTTTTCAAGGGGGAAGTGTGACTCCCGAGGCTGCAGATTGGCCCCCCTCTGATGTCTGCCCCCCAAGGGTTCGATTAGCGCATATGTGGCCGCCACACACCCCACACCTGCTCACAGGGCTCACATGGGATGGAAGCGCTGCTTCACGGCAGCCCCGAGGCCCACCGACGCCCCTCTCTGGAGATCGTGTGCCGCGCACTCGATGACGAGATAACACGCGACTGCAGCACAGCGTCCGCAGCGGTGTGCGATGCAGGCGATGCCTCCACAGCCAGCAGCAGCGGCAGCAGCAGCACACCGCCAGCTGATGCCAGGGCAGCACAGCCGCAGCCCCCGCCCCCACGCCCTGCGGTGTACGGCGTGGCACACCACACCTCGCCGCACCACGCGCCGCACCCCCCCAGGCGCAAGCAGCGCAGCCCCTTCGTGTCCGAAGGGTGCCTTGCCGCAGCGAAGCGCGTGAAGAAGCACACCACGCAGCCCCTCGGAGGCCCCGTCTACGGCACGGCCCACCCAGCCATCTACTGGGTGAAGGGCACCGTCACGGCGATCGGCGGGGCGGGGGGTGCGAAGAAGGGGGCCCCGCAGCCGCGCCGCGCGCCCCCCAGCCGCGTGCTCCCGCAGATCTCCCTGAAGCCCATCACCTGCCAGTCGCCGCCGGCGTCGCCGCGCGGGGAGAAGAAGGGGAAGGGGGCGGAGGGGCGCTTCGCGCTGCTCCTCGCGAGGCAGCCGCGGTACCACATTGCTGCGAAGGGCGGCGCGGGGGGGAAGCGGAAGCAGCAGCAGCAGCAGCAGGCACGCGTGCGGCACCCCTGCCCCTGGGGAGAGGTGGCGCCCAAGGCGACGCAGCAGCTCGTCGCCGTCGAGCGGGACTACGTTGCGGCGCAGGCGCTGGCGGGGCTGGAGGCGATGCGGGCAGCGCAGTACGACTCCCCCAGAGCACCGCCACCCCGCCCCTCCCCCCGCAGCAGGCGGGGATCGCCCGAGAGGGCGGCAGCGGCACCGCAGCAGCAGCAGCAGCAGCCGTCGCCCCGCCAGGCGAGGCGTCAGAAGGACGCGCTGCTTCCCAGCCCGACTGCCGCGGGGCGGGGCAGCAAGAGCCCTGGGGGTGCCGGGAGCCCATCCCCAAAGAAGAAGAAGCAGATGAGGTCTCCGCAGCAGCAGCAGCAGCTGAGGCGGCAGCAGCAGCGCCCCGCTGCAGCGGTGGGTCTGAAGCCCGCCCGGCGTGCCTCGGGTGTCACCGCGGAGTCGTCCTGCTCGTCGCCCTCGCGTGGGAGCCGCAGCAGCAGGACCAGCAGCAGCAGCAGCCGAAGCAGGAGCGGGAGCAGGAGCAGCTCCCCCACCCCCCGGTCCAGCGTGACCAGCGCGTCGTATTCCTCCAGCACGGCTGCTGCCACGCCCGTGGCGTCTCCTCCTCCTGCTGCTGCTGCTGCTGCTGCTGCTGCTGCTGCTGCTGCCACGGCACTGCCAGCCTCGGTGTCACCCAAATCATCAGAGGATGAAGGTGGTGGTGCCGCAGGGCACGACGCAGGGGTCCGTCCCGGCATGGGTGAGGGTGGTGGTGATGATGGTGTTGCTGGAGGCGCGCCCAGCCCCAGGAGTTCCGCAGGCAGCTCCAGCCCCGCCACTGATTCCGGGGGTGCGTCTGATGCAGGTGCAGGGGGGCCAGCAGCAGCAGCAGGTGGTGGCGGCAGCGGGGTTGCAGAGAAAGAGGGGCAGGGTGAAGAGGGTGTGTTGGCAGAGCCGGAGCCGGAGGCTGCGGTTGTGGCGGTGGCAGCCGCTGTGGAGGAGGAGGGGGCTGCTGATGACACGTCTTCCGGTGGATACTCCGACGGGTTTGTGTGAGTTGACAGGGGAGGGGGTGGTGGTGGCTGGGGTGTGTGTGTGTGTGTGTGTGGCTCTCTCAAGCAAACACCCTATATCGTGTTGTTTGCAGCTCACATGCAGTGGGGTGGAGTGGGTGGGTTGGGGTGGACTGAAACCTGTATGCCTGAAACAGAGAGGCAGCAAAAACAACGGCTGTCAGCCGGTGCAGATTATACCTATGCTTGGGTTGGGGGGAGGTCGGGCGGAAGCCCTGCGTTCCTATTGCCTTCTTTTCCAAGAAGATGAGGGGTTCCCCCCCCCCCCTAGGGGGGGTCAAATGGGGGTGACAAACACGATTTTTCAAAAAACCGGCGCAGAGGCCCCAAAGCCCCCGTAAACCCTCCAAACCCCCCCAGATCGGTCCGGAAACCCATCGAACCCCACTTTTCCACCATTCCGGGCACCTCAGGTGCCCGAATTGGGGTACCTAAATTTTGTGCCACCGTTTGGTACCGTACAGTGCCACTGTGTGGGAGGTTGGAAAAGAAAATGCCCCAACACACCACATCTGAGGGTTGCAATGCATGTTGCTTGCCAACCACGTCATCCGGTGGGTGTCAGGCGCTATGTAGGTGGCATTAGCCAGGTCTTCGATGTGTTCTGGCTTGTATATATACCTCCCTGCCTGCGGCACAGGCACTGCCTTTGTCCCCCACACCAGCCACAGAGAGCGTATTGTACTCGGTCCACGGTTGCTGATTCATTGTGATGCGTTGTATCCTCGAGGGAACGTCACACACTAGTGGCACCACCACCCGCCATCCGAGAGCTGTATTGACTTTGCGCGCTTCCGTTGTATTCACCTCGCCACGCATATTGCACCGTTCAGTACCAGTGCTCTTGGGCCAGGCAAAGTAGACCGCAGCAACTACCAATTCTGGCACAATGGGTACCACGACAGCGCACTTCATGTGTTCCCGGAATGTACAGCTCGTGTTGCAACAGTCGTTGTCAACACATCCCGGTTGTGGAGCACTGCTGCACAGGAATCACACGACCATCTGGACTGTTCCGTACCTACAGGCAGCCTCCCGGTGCATGGTGGCAGGGAGGTATATATACAAGCCAGAACACATCGAAGACCTGGCTAATGCCACCTACATAGCGCCTGACACCCACCGGATGACGTGGTTGGCAAGCAACATGCATTGCAACCCTCAGATGTGGTGTGTTGGGGCATTTTCTTTTCCAACCTCCCACACAGTGGCACTGTACGGTACCAAACGGTGGCACAAAATTTAGGTACCCCAATTCGGGCACCTGAGGTGCCCGGAATGGTGGAAAAGTGGGGTTCGATGGGTTTCCGGACCGATCTGGGGGGGTTTGGAGGGTTTACGGGGGCTTTGGGGCCTCTGCGCCGGTTTTTTGAAAAATCGTGTTTGTCCACGTAAAAGGGTGGCATTTGACCCCCCCTACCCCCCCCCCCCCCCCTCCCCCCCTTACCCCTACCACCAGCCCGATCAACCTATCTATCAAATGAACCGGATGGAGGCGGAAAGTGCACCCCCACCCTCACACACATCTCCCTTGATGCAAGCCAAGCCACCCTTCTTCCCCCCCCCCCCCCCATGCTGCCCTGTGTGTATTCGCCGCTGCGGCCGCCCGCTCCATCGCTTCCACTGCCCAACACCATTCGGTACACTCGGCACATTCGGCACACACACACACATACACGTGAATCTTTTTATATTAGTGCAGACAGAGCACTTGCTCTTGATGTGATCTCCACTGTCTCCACACACACACACCCTGATACAGCATTACGCGGCACAGCGGACACGCCCCTGCAAGATGTCTGGGAAGACGAAGGATGTTGAGAAGCAGGAGAGCACGCGGAAGTTCCGCCAGTTCATCCGGATCCGGCCTCTGATGGAGGCTGAGAAGAACAACAACAAGAAGCAGGAGAAGCCTGAGGTGACCAGCCAGAAGAGTGCTGTGGAGTACAAGGATGGCAAGGTGATGCTGATGGACCCCAAGTGCCTCACCATCCCGAAGCCGATGGCGAAGGTGAGCGCGAAGAAGACCTTCACCGGGTACGACGGTGTGTTCTGGTCCTTCGGCCAGGACCCCTGGACGGTGGAGGGGCGTGCCAAGACGAAGTTTGAGGAGAGTGAGGACTACGACCACGAGTTCCACGACCAGGACCACATCTACAATGCTGTGAAGGGGGACATCGTGAAGCAGGTGTTCGAGGGGTTCAACCAGACGGTCTGCTCCTACGGCCCGATCAACTCCGGGAAGACATACACCATGTTCGGGACGGACTCGACACCCGGTCTGTCTCAGCGCCTGATCGACGACGTGATTGCCGCAGTGCCTTCGGAGCACAAGGCGCGCCAGGCGCCCGGCGAGAACCTGCAGATCTCTGTGGAGGCGCAGTGCTACCGTGTCTACAAGGAGGAGATTGAGGACGTCCTGGCAGGGCCGCACGTGCTGAAGGGGGACTACCAGAAGATCCCCCACACGGACGTGGAGAACGCAACGGTGTACAAGCTCTCTGAGGAGGGGGGCCTGAAGAAGCTTGCGGACCGCCTGTGGGGGCAGAAGGAGAGCGTGCGCCGCGTCAGCACCGTGCAGTCGCCCAACAAGTCGAACCGCTGCAGTGTGGTGGTGGCCATCACGGTGCGCCAGAGCTCCCGCTTCGAGGGTGGCGGTGACGAGGCGGTGGAGACGGAGAAGTTCGCGACCCTCTTCCTCGCCGACATCGGTCTGGGTGGGAAGGCCGACGGCGAGAGCGCGACGGACTTCGGTAAGGTGAACAAGCAGATGGACACCTTCAAGCAGGTGCTCCGCCGGGCGGGCGAGCGTGGCCAGAAGGAGCAGGAGCTGATCGAGAACGACAAGAAGTCCGGGGGCAACGGCAAGGTCCGCCTCGGGAAGAACGCCGTCCACATCCCCTACAACAACTCCAACCTGACCCGTGTGCTGGAGGAGGGCTTCAGCAAGGCGCACGTGACGCTGATCTGCAACATCTCGCCCTACCACAAGGACCACACCGAGACTGCCCAGTTCCTCGAGACTGCCACCTTCGGTGCCTCCGCCATGGGCACTGCGGTGCAGGTGCAGTCGAAGGACCTCGGCGAGTTCCGTGGCAAGCTCGAGCAGAAGTTCGAGATGCAGGAGGCGGTGAAGACTGAGATGAAGGCGCACGAGAAGCTGTCCGCCGAGCTGCAGAGCCGCCTCGACGAGATCACCTCGCTGGCAACGCAGCTGGAGGCGCGGGAGAAGGAGGAGCAGGACCTGAAGGACGACATCGCGCGCATCGAGGCCAAGATCAACGAGCTGTCCACCCGCATCCAGTCGCTGCGCGAGGCGCGCAAGCGCCTCCTCGCCTCGCTCGACACGCGTGAGGCGAACGCCAAGGCCACCCTCAAGGAGTGCAAGGAGACCATCGCCAGGCTCGAGAAGGAGGTGACTGAGAGCGAGGAGGAGCTGAAGCTGAAGAAGGCCAAGGTCGACGAGGCCATGGCCCTCATCCAGCGTGCCGCGGGTCTGCGCTCGCTGCTGACTGGCGCCGCGATGGAGAAGGACGACGGGCTGCGCCGCGTGACGGACGAGGACATCGCGAACGTCAAGCTGGTATGGAGCGCCTCTTCGATGTCACTCCGGGAGGGGATTCACACCAGCAGCACCACATGCCTGCATTATTGTATTCACACATTGCATTCCCATATTACATTCCCACAAGACGCTTTTTCCCACACACCCACACCTGCACAGGAGGACGCCTCGGTGTTCAGGCAGCAGGCGGAGGATGCGATCTCCAACCTCTCGGAGGCGGTGGCGAAGTACGAGAAGGTGGCAAACATGAACGAGGAGAACACCACCCTGCTGAAGCAGATCCAGGAAGGTATGCCCCCGATCAACAGTGTTGCACGGCTGCTGCATCTCTCCCGCCCACCTGCTGCTGCTGGGGCCACGGCCCCCCCCTTTCTCCTGCGGGCGACCGCTGCTCGCCTGATGGCTGTGCGCAAACGCGGCACTGCAGACCACCGCCAGTGGTGTCCCCTATTCAGTGACAGGGAGGGCTGTTGCAGCACAGCACAGCACGGAGGCACGGCAATGCAACCACCACCCCGACACAGCGATGCAGGAGGAGCAGGAGGCGGATGAGCGTCTGCAGGAGGTGGAGGAGGCGATCAAGCGCAGGAAGCGCAAGTGCGTGCGCGAGATCATCGAGGTATGTTATCATAGAGGAGGGAGGCAGGGGGTGGAGGTCGCCCTCTTGTGGGCCTGGCCTGGTGTGGGCTTTGGGGTGTCTGATTTCATGGCATTGCCTGGTGTTGCAGCCGCCAGGTGTAGACGCCCTCGCAGATGTGTGTCTGAGGCAGAGTGGCGGTGCCGGCTGTGGGGTTTGAAGGGGGCTGGGCTGGGGGTGGAAGCGATCAATGCAAAAGACCGTCTTTCAGGAAGACTCGGGAGACTGCTGCTGTATTTTTTGCCCCTTTTGGGAGGGCCATCATTACCAACCACCCAAACCCACCCCGCACACCTGCAGGCTGTCGAGGCTGTGCAGCGCGGCCCTCTCGAGAAGCTGATGAAGATCGTGAACGAGAACTCCAACGACAGCAACCGCGCGGAAACCGCGAAGTTCTACGACGAGGAGGCTAACGGCATCTGCACCGTGCTGGGGTCCAACATCGACGAGGAGGACGAAGCGTCGTATGCCATATGCTGCTGCAGCTGGGCAGGGCAGCACAACCCTTCCCCCTGCTCCACACCTTGTGCTTCTTTTACTTCTATTTCATACTATGATCATCACCGCCACCACCCGCCGCCCTCCACAGCCTTGCCCCCCCTGGGTGGTGCAAGTACGACAAGGTCCAGCCTGTGCGCCCCTGGATCCGGTCGCTGCACCCCTCCAAGTATGTCGCTGTGTTGCCCTGCCCGGTGTGACCCTTGTGTGTCCTGCAGAACTGGCGAGGTGGATGTGGGCGCCTCGATTGGCTCCCTCGAGACCGGGTCGAACGACGGCACGAGGAAGGGTGGCGGCCCTGAGGAGAAGTTCAAGGTGTCTGAGGTGTTGAACGACACGATCGACAGCATGAAGAAGCTTGTGGAGGAGACGGCGGAGTGGAACTACAAGCTGCTGCAGTACCACCGCGAGCGCAAGGTTTGTAACCAAGACACCATCTCCCATGTATTCCCGCATTAATGGATGCGTGCAATGCAAGCATGCGAAAGATTCCAGAAGTGTGTCAGTAGTATTTTGTGACACACGCCTGGCTTTGTTGGGGTCGTCGGAAACCCTGGTGTTCAACCACACGGCATCAAAAGTGGTGCACGTGCCACGTCGTGGTGTTTCGCACTGACCATGCTGACAACACGTTGTCAAGAAGGGAACCACACGGAATAACAAACGGCATATTCACCCGCCCCCCCCCCCCCCCACCCGGGAGGTTGTAGAAAACCGAAGGTGCGGTGCACACACGTTTCTCTCTTGTCACGTTTGTGGCGCGGATGCCCCATCATGCTTGCATCCGTGCACATCCCATTCACTCCAAATCCACCCCCCTCCCTCTGCAGACCATCGAGCAGGCCTACGAGGGGTGGTTCGAGAAGTTCCCCAGGTGGCCCAAGGAGGCGACGCAGGCGCTGAAGCTCCTCCAGGACGCAAAGCAGGTGGACTCGGAGGTCGACAGGCTGCGGAAGGAGATCGAGCAGCTGAAGCAGGAGATCGCTGCGGAGGAGGCCAACCTCGGGGCCGCGCAGAAGAGCGTGAAGGACAAGAAGGCGCTTCTCGAGCGGAAGAAGGAGGAGCTCAAGAAGGCGCTGGACAAGTGCGTTATTCTGTAGGAGGACCCAGAAAAATGGGGGGGCGGGGGCGGGGGGGGTGGGAGCGGTGTTCCCTTTGCCTATCCAAGGGGGGGGGGGTCGCCAATGCATGCGATGTGCTGCCCCCACCCCCGTCCCCTGCATTCTCTCCCTTCGCATGACATGATTTTACGTTGCCTCCTCTGAATTGAATCAGCTAACCCCTGCCCTGTTGTACGCTGCCTTGCTGTCTTGACTGCCAGATGCCAGACTCCGGGCTGCTTTACTTTGGTCTTGGCGGAATGCACACCTCCCCCCCTTGCGCGGGAGGTGGGTCCTAAGGGTCCTGGGTGGAAGCGTCCAATGCAACACTCACAGCATAGAGGCCAAGTGTTTCTCGTAGTATTTTTCTCGTTCTCCCGCTCGCCCGGTTCGCTATATGCCCTTTCTTTATGTGGATCCCCCGCCGGGGGGGAGGTGCAGGATAGGCTCAAAAAATGCGATCCATCTGGACCCATGTGCTGCATGCGTTAGGGAAGGGGAGGGTATATATGAACAAAGCTAGTCTTCGCAACGACAACTCCCCCCCCCCCCCGACATCCCCTCACCGCTTGAAGAAACTCTCTCCAAATATTCCAAAAACAAAACAAAAAAAATCCTCTTCCCTGCCACCGATTATACTCGTTTTTGTACTACGTGCGTTTTTTTTACCCCCCTTTTGCCCCCAATTTTTCTTGAGAAAGTTTTTATGTGGTCACACACTCACCCATGCCTTCGTAAGTCGTATCGAGAAGGTGTGACTGCCCATGTGATTTGGTCTATTTTTCCGAAGAATTCTCTCCCCCCACCAGCCAGGTTGCATTTTTGACAAAAATTGCACACCCCCCATTCCCCACCCCCACCTGCCCCCCCAGAAAATATTGTGGCCCGGCGACAGCGCGCACAACAAAAAGCCACGTTTCCATCGTGCCGCCTTCACCCCCCCCCCCCATCCACCTCGATATTCTACGTTCTCCTGCCGTTGCGTTACATATTTTCATTTTTTCCCCCTTGCTTTTTTTTGGTTCCAGCACACTTCGATGTGGGTGGGTGGGTGGGGGGGATTTGGTGGTGTTTGGGTCGGGCCGGAACAGGACGATAAAAGACACATCCAGTCTTTACAGCACACCAACGTGGTTTTGGTCGTTCGGCTTCGCCACCCCCTCCCCTTCGGTATACACTTGTGCCCCGTGGTTCCTCTTTTTTTTGGATTTTTCCTTCTGCAGATCTCAAGAAAGAACGGCCGTTTCGGCTGTATTTTCCTTTGTGTTGCTGCATGAAATCGCTCAACAAAAAAGCCAAAAAAATGCGTGGGCGGCTCAAACTGGAGGGAGTGGTGTGGGGGGGAGGGGGCAGGGGGGAAGCCCAATAAAAAAATGAGCAGGAAAACGTTGTGCACGCCACGCAGCCCCAGGCCAATGACAACAAAACAAGTGATATTCAATGCAAGGACCTATTTCCCCCCCTCCCCTTTTTAAAATGGTGCATCCCCCCACCCCCCCCCACCCCCACTCAGAGAGGCTCCCCGTTCGGGCGTTTCAGAAGGACCTTGACCTGATGAAGCTCCCTGCGATAATCTTCCTCGGTGGGGCCTGCACATTCACAGCCCCCCCCTCACCCTTTCGCTTTTCACGTTTTTTCCGTTCGTTTTGAATACCGAGACCCCCGTGACCACACACAATCCATGGCATTTCCCCCCCCCCTTTTTTTTGGTAAAACACACCCCGTGTGGTAGAGAAAATACGGCAAGAGTCTCGGTGGGTCGGAAGAGCAGATGGTTCCCGCAACAGCTCCCGGGGAGCGGCGGGTATTTCGCATAGGATGCCGGATGTGTGAACACGTTTGTGCGGTTTGCCCTGTGTTGTGTGAACATATGTGTATGTGTGTGTGTATGCTCCACCCAACCCGACACATTTTCTGTACTTCAGACAGGTAAGGTCACTCGACACGCGGGGGGGGGGGTTTTTTGTTGTGGAAGCAAGGTGGAAGCGATCAATGCAAAAATCATCTGAAAGGAAGACTCGAGAGACTGCTGCTGTATTTTGACCTCCATTTCGCCCTCCCCTTGCGGCTGTATCTGTGTGTGTGATGAATTTTTGAGGTTGGCGCTGAAGCTTTCCCTCGGCTTGATTGATGTGTGTGACGCGAGGAACGCAACGAAACCACAAAACAGGGATTTTTTTGTGGCGGTGGTGGTGGGGAGGGGCGGTAGGTGTTTTCTGCGAGCTGTGGAACCGCAGTGAAAAGCGCTGTGTCTTGTGTGTGTTATGTGTGGGGTGATCTATACATCCATTTTTTTTTCATTTTTTTAGGCTCGCCGAGGGGGGGGGGGGGGAAGGGAAAAAATAAACAGGCCGAAGTACATACCCAGACCCTCCCTCCCCCGCCCCCCCTCCCCCCATCCCCCCCTCCTCCGCCACCGGAAGCTCCAGGGCTCAATGAAAGAAATCCCGCCGGATTTATTTCCCCTTCACACCATGCCCTGCGGTAAAACAACGTGGCAAGAGGAGGGGGGTGGGGGTGGGCACGGGTTCGTCTGTTGGGTTGCGCGGTCCCCCCCCCCCCTTTCCCCCCCCCCCCCCCGGCCAAATTCTGGTTTATTTTTGTTTGTTTTGCTGAGCCGTCTCGAGGCCCTTTTTTGGGTTTGCACACACCACATCCCCACACCCTCTCCTCCCCCCTGGCCATATGCTAGTTCTGAAGTTAGCCCTCCCCCCCCCCCCTTACCACGCCCCCTGCCTTTGTTAACCCTGATAACATTATATCAGGGGAATCGCAAGGCCGGGCGTTGTGGTGCGGCTGAAAACCCCACACATCCTCCCCACCAGCTAGAGATGGTGAGATCGGCGCTGTCCTCTGTTTGCTTTTGCCCCCCCCCCCCCCCTTCTCCTGAGCCTCTCTGGAGGTGCACATTTAGCCTGTGCTCGGCCAGCTCTGGCAGATCACTAGCGGCATTGTGTGCCACAATTGGAGGGTTAGGTGTGCGGTTTTACTGTATCTGTTGTTTTTTTCTGCCTCCCCGAATTTTAAAGGTGGTATTTTTTTTTTGGACTCGCCAAAGCATGGAGGGGGGGGGGTCTCCAAGTCGATGCGGAGTCTGAAGAGGCCTCCCTGCGTCGGATCGGGATTGATCTCCTTTGTCGAGGTTTTGCCAAAAAATACACCAAAACACAGCAGCAAATGATGATTTGGGGAGAGGGAAGGGGGGGGGGGGTGTGTTTGCCTCGCGTGTGCGTGTGTGTTTCCTCCGGCGTAATCCATACTGCTGCAAAAACAACACGCACGCGCTGCTGCCAAAACACTGAACTGAGAGAAAAAAAATAACAGAACTGAAAAAGCGAAGAAGAAGGCCTATCCCCCTCCCCCACCCCACCCCACCCCACCCCGGTAGACCCTCCCCTCCCGCCCTCCACGTTAGCAACAGAAGGAACCCAAAACAGGCGGAGACAATCCACAACGTCCGTTGGTTGAGGTGTGGGGGTGGGGGTGGACAGGGGAATGTAGTGTCCGACGAAAGGAGCAAGGGGGGGAGGGGTGGGGGTGGGGGTGGGAGGCGGTGGCGCAGGGTGGGTGGCGACACAAACTGGGGGGCAGTGCGCGACGCAAAGAACACGAAACCACCCCCTCCCCGCCCCCACACCCCCCACCCGTCCCCACTGATGCAACAACCCATGTACACCACCACCACCCTCTGATGATTGCGTTGGGACTTTGCAGCAGAGAGAGAGAGAGAGAGAGAGAGAGAGAGAACTTGTTTTATAATGTGTTTGTTGCGTGAGGTAACGGATGCAGCGGTTTAGTACGTTCAAACATTGAAAGGATATGTGTGGATGCCATACTTCGCCACGTGTGTATGAGTCAGACTTGTTGTCATCGCTGGGCTTCTGCTGCGGCTGTGGCCTGCTGTTGAGGCTGCTGTTGTGGCTGCCCTCCCTGCTCCACCAGGAGGGCCATCGCCATCTCCAGGATGGTCAGCACCGCATCTAGGAGGTTGCACAAAGACTTCAAAGGAAGCGAGGATCTCGTTCCATCTTGCAGATGAACTTCTCCGCCAGACGGCGACGATGTGTATGGGCTGCCAGGTCGAAGTAGACACCCAGGGCATCAAACTTCTGCAGGCGACCGCCCAGCGCACCCGATTCGGGTTTCGCCGCAACATTTGCCTGATCACATCGCTCGACGAACATTTGCCACCTGTCAGATACTCCCCCCTCTGTCGACCCACAAATCAGGAAGTTGTCTAAAACCACTGTGAGAACATTGCTTGCACGCTGTGCACGCTATGCACGGCGCATGTGACTATCCCATGCATAGGGATCGGAAACAAGGGGTGGGAAGTTAGGGTGCAGTCTCCGCAACACTATGCTGGAGAGAGCAGGTCACCCCTCACGGAACACCACCTTAAGGTGGGTTCTTCCCTTTGGCGGTTGCTGCGGCATTCCTTTTGTCACATTGTTGTCACCGCCACCACCACCCACCACCCCCACCCAGTGCATGGGGCGCCCCCCCAACCCTGCGTGACACACAACAGGGCCTGGGGCAGCGAGGCCCGATGGCACGCTACGCCCGCATCACCGGCGGGCTTGCGGCAGGGGCGGGTTGCGGGTTCGGCCTCGCCGGCATTGCGACGGCTGACGCCGGCGCAGGGCTCCACTGCGGCACCCACCCCTACTCCCCGCGCGTGGGGTTCCGCCACACAGGCGCGCAGGGCTTCTCGCTGCTGGCGACGCCCAACATGACGGGGCTGCGGGACGAGGTGCTGGGGGCGGCACCGCCGGGGCTGTTCACACACGGGCAGGTCAGCATAGGTTCATTCACCGACGGGACCCCTAAGGTGGTTGTGAACCCTGAGAGCGTGATGTACCGCGACGTGGTGCTGCTGGCAGACTATGACATCATGCACGGAGGCAAGGGGTGGGTTGCCACTCTCGGGCTCATCTACTCCCTGCCGCGCTACCGCGCCCGCTCGCTCACCGTCGTGCTGCCGTTCTTCCCGATGGGAACTATGGAGAGGGTCATGGTGGAGGGAGAGGTCGCCACGGCCATGACGTTTGCCCGGATGCTGTCGGCAACGCCTCTGACAATATCGGGGCCCGCGCACTTCGCCTTCTACGACATCCACTCTCTGCAGAACCGCTTCTACTTCTCCGACCAGGTGCTGCCCCTGCTGCTGACAGCCGTCCCCTTGCTGAAGAGGTGTGGCCCCCAGCCCCCACTAACCCCCTCCCCTAAATTTCGAGCTCCCCACTACCACAGGCACACACCCGCCCTGCCTCAGGGAGGGGGGGGGGGGTTCGTCCTGACAGTTTCGAACCAATCAAGGAGGGGGGTCTCCAAGGGAGGCCAAACAACATGCACCGATGCTGCCTTCTGAGGCAGCAGTCTCAGTGTCTGCTTTACAGTAGGACAGTCGCATGGCAGTCCGGTGGTGACACTTTCCCTTCTCTGGGCAGCTGTCTTGAGGACAAGGCAATGTGGCTGACCTGTGTGTGTGTCTCCTCTCCCTCTCTCTCTCTCTCTCCAGGCTGCCACTGTCCCCCTCACCCACAGAGAGCTGCGGACCCTCAAGGCACAGGGGCACGACGTCGCCATCGCCTTCCCGGATGACGGGGCAAAGAAGCACTTCTGGCCAGAGTTCCAGGTATGGCTCACCCCCAGCAGGAGGGTTTTGCTGCTTCCGGTGGAGGCGGGCAACACACAAAGCCTGCCTCGGGTTCGTTTCTGTGGTGTGGAGGTGCTGCCTCGCCTAGGCTCACCCCCCGTAGTAGAGGAGGGGGGGGGGGTTTTTGTTGGCCCACGTTGAGTGAAATAAAGGCAAGGTTTGAAGGTTGCTTTGCGGCCTCGATTGCATCCGATCACCCCCCCCACCCCCACACCCCCTCACCGGCACAACGCACAGGAAAGCGAAGACCACTTCCCCGTGATCGTGTGCTCCAAGACACGGGAGAACAACGAGCGTATTCTCAAGATCACAGAAGGCAAGGAGGATGTGAAGGGCAAGCATGTTGTGATTGTGGATGACCTGGTGCAGAGCGGCGGCACGATGATCAACTGCAAGGACCTGCTGCTGGAGGAGGGCGCCTCCGAGGTGAGTGGCTACGTGACACACGGTGTGTTCCCCAACTCGTCGTGGCAGCGCTTCCTCACAGACCCGCAGAGCAACGACTGGCAGTGGAGCAACTTCTGGATCACGAACTCGATCCCCACCACGGCCTGTGAGGTGGCGGGCAGGCCGCCCTTCCGCGTCCTGTCTCTGGCTGACCGCATTGTCGACCATTTCAACAACTTCACTGTCATGTGATGGAATAGGTTGTGGAGGAGCCAGGGGTGTGGGCATCCATGAAGGGTGTTCCTGCACCCGATGCGATCTCCACGTGGTTGGAGTCCGGGGCTGCACATGGCCGCACCACAGACACGTTGTCAAGAAATGTGTGACGAAGGTGAGACAAGGAGTTAGCCTAACACCAAGTCCCAGGTCCAACCCTGGCCTTTGCTACCCTCCCCCGGAGCCTTCGCCTACTCCCCCCCCGCCCCCCCTGGAAACGAAGGACACTCGAGTGAGTTGACGCCCCTCCGATGCAGGGCGTGCGACCTTCCTAGCCCCTCTCTCGAACCAAGCAGTATCGCCTCAACCCTGCTTCCTCCCACCAGTGCCGCCTTGCTCTCTATCTCTCCAAGCCGAAGGCGAAGGGGGGTGGTGACACACCCCCTTGGGTCTGTTCTCTCTCTCTCTCTCTCTCACCCCCGGGATTCTCCGCCTTGGGATCTCTCGTTGTCTTCCAGTAACACAAAAGTAAAAGCAAAGTAGCAAAGTGGTGTGTTCATATCCCCCGTGACGGAGCAGTCGCACGCCCCCCCCCCCCCCCCTCCCCCTCCCTGTGCAGGCACCCAGACACAACCTGCATGACGAGTGAAGGGTGATCATTTTTCTTGTGCTCCCAAAAGCGTCACGCGAGTGACCCCCCTCTCGTTCCCAACACCCCCCCCCCCCAACGTTTGTGTATGACACATTGTATAGCCTTCCAACAGACACATTACACAGTGGGCTGTCATGTGAGGACATCCTGCTGGGTGGCGCGACGTGTTCTGTATTTCTGGGCGGAATGCACACCCCCCCCCCCCCCCTAGGGGGGGTCAAATGGGGGTGACAAACACGATTTTTCAAAAAACCGGCGCAGAGGCCCCAAAGCCCCCGTAAACCCTCCAAACCCCCCCAGATCGGTCCGGAAACCCATCGAACCCCACTTTTCCACCATTCCGGGCACCTCAGGTGCCCGAATTGGGGTACCTAAATTTTGTGCCACCGTTTGGTACCGGACAGTGCCACTGTGTGGGAGGTTGGAAAAGAAAATGCCCCAACACACCACATCTGAGGGTTGCAATGCATGTTGCTTGCCAACCACGTCATCCGGTGGGTGTCAGGCGCTATGTAGGTGGCATGAGCCAGGTCTTCGATGTGTTCTGGCTTGTATATGTACCTCCCTGCCTGCGGCACAGGCACTGCCTTTGTCCCCCACACCAGCCACAGAGAGCGTATTGTACTCGGTCCACGGTTGCTGATTCATTGTGATGCGTTGTATCCTCGAGTGAACGTCACACACTAGTGGCACCACCACCCGCCATCCGAGAGCTGTATTGACTTTGCGCCCTTCCGTTGCATTCACCTCGCCACGCATATTGCACCGTTCAGTACCAGTGCTCTTGGGCCAGGCAAAGTAGACCGCAGCAACTACCAATTCTGGCACAATGGGTACCACGACAGCGCACTTCGTGTGTTCCCGGAATGTACAGCTCGTGTTGCAACAGTCGTTGTCAACACATCCCGGTTGTGGAGCACTGCTGCACAGGAATCACACGACCATCTGGACTTGTTCCGTACCTACAGGCAGCCTCCCGGTGCATGGTGGCAGGGAGGTACATATACAAGCCAGAACTCATCGAAGACCTGGCTAATGCCACCTACATAGCGCCTGACACCCACCGGATGACGTGGTTGGCAAGCAACATGCATTGCAACCCTCAGATGTGGTGTGTTGGGGCATTTTCTTTTCCAACCTCCCACACAGTGGCACTGTCCGGTACCAAACGGTGGCACAAAATTTAGGTACCCCAATTCGGGCACCTGAGGTGCCCGGAATGGTGGAAAAGTGGGGTTCGATGGGTTTCCGGACCGATCTGGGGGGGTTTGGAGGGTTTACGGGGGCTTTGGGGCCTCTGCGCCGGTTTTTTGAAAAATCGTGTTTGTCCACGTAAAAGGGTGGCATTTGACCCCCCCTACCCCCCCCCCCCCAACCTCCCCCGTGCCAGGGTGCCACCCGGTTTGTAACTCGGTTGTTGGGGGGTGGTGCTCGTTGTGCTACGTGTTTCAGAGCGGGGGGGGGGGGGGGGGTTCAGAGCGGTTACAATCTCCGTGGAGGACCTTCCTACCAGTGCCAAGCAATCGAGTGAGAAGCAGCGCAAGAAGTGCCCTGTGTCACCTCGGCTACTGAGGGGGTGGGGGGGGGTCGTCCACAGCACCCCCTGCTCTCTCTCTCTCGCCCTGCTTTACACCCGTTGCCGCCTGCACTCCCTCAGTGGGAAGAGCAAGGCATCCCCTTCTTGTTTCTGAGAAGCTCTCACCCTCTTTTCTGGTTGGCACCCCAGGCACCCCAATGGACTATTCTGCTGGCGGTGCCGGTGGTGGTTCTTGCCCCTAGAGAGTTTGTCCAAAGTGTGGGGCGGGGGTGGTGGTGGTGGTGGTGGTGGTGAGGTGCAGTGTCGCGTCCCATGGCACAGTGGGAGTCTCTAGTCTCTGGAAGGTACGGTTCCACAGCAGATCGGGCGGAGCCCCCATGCGAGCCTCGCCCAACCCAGCGGGGCTGGCACCCCCACTCCCACCCGCTCTTAGGTGCCCTTTTTGTTCCGTGTCGGTCGAACCTAGAGGACCCTCCGTCCGCGATAGGAACGTGCTTCTCGTCTATGGCGGCGGAACTACCGTGTGGCACCTGTGTGTGAACCGCTTTGTGTTGCCTGGAGCCCCTGGCGAACTGTCCGTCGCGGAGTTCCGCTTTCCCGCCCTGTTTTGCGCAAAGCGCTCCCAAACCGCCCCGGTGAAGTTGTCCGTCGTTGTTACGGTGTTTTAGGAGGTGGTGCCGCCCTGGCCCCGTGTTCCCAACAGCACCCCCAAGAGATGTGCTCAGCCTCGCATGTCTCAGCGAACCGATCCCTTGCCCTGCAGAGTTTGCAGGCATGTCACAACCGCAGGTGAGTGTGCGTTGCCGCTCCTCCTGAACTGTACAATTCAGAAGAAGGCATTCCTTCAGGGTCTTGGGCCGCTCTCGTCGTCCTGATTTTGATGCCGTGGCTGCCGTGCCTTGCCCTACCCCTCTGTGGTGCCTTGCCCTATACCCACCCCTCTGTGAAGGATGGCCTTGGGGTGGTCTGGCAAAGGCGAGGAGGGGCCCGGAGACCCCTGCCGCCTGGCCCCAGACACATGGAGAAGCGGGCATCCTGTGTCGTGCGTTGTGTGTGCCACGTTCCCAACACCGCTGCTCAGTGGGCGTAGAATAATGAACGACTATTTACCGTCACCACAGTATGATCAGCCTCCTTCAGCGAACATCACAACTATACCACAACGCTCGTGGGGGGTGCCTGACGAGGGCTGACCTGAGCAGGGCTGGGTGTGTGCCACTTTGGGGGGACAGCAATCCCATCCCCACGCACACAGCAACACCCTCCAGGAAGGCTTTGCAGTTTGTTTCCGCGTGTTTCCTCGTCGAAAGTGGGTACCAAAACCGGCAACATGGATGTGTCTGTTCGTCACAGCGGGACCGGGGACAGCTGTGTCGTCGGTGTTCCGGAAGGCGGGACCGTGGTCGGGCTGAAGGCGGACGCGCTCAAGGAGATGTTTGCGGGTTCTATCAACGCAGACTGTGAGGCTGCATGCGTGGCAGCACACATCGAAGGGTGTGAGGAGGAGCTGGACGATGCACAGCGCGTTGCCGACACGGGTCTGGAGGACGGTGGTGCCGTGAAGCTCGTCCCGCGCTGGCCCACCGTCAAGGCACCTGCAGTCTACTCATCTGCGCATGACAGCGTGATCCTGTTCATCACGCTGTCGAGGTGTGGGGCGCTGTGTGCGGTGGGTTACAACGACAACGAGCGCACCACTGTGTTCGACACCACCACTGCTGCTGTGGTGGCGGACTTATCACACAGCCACGACGAGGTTCAGAGCGTTGCGTTCTCGGTCTGTGGGACGTGGTTGGCGACGTGCTCGTCTGACGGCACCATCTGCGTGTGGCTGACGGCAACGTGGGAACAGGTGTGCATCCTGGACCACAACTACGTCGTGGTGTGCGCGTGGTCACACTGCGGGCGTCTGGTGTCCGGAGACGGGCGTGGCAAGATGCATGTGTGGGACTTGAAGGGCGCACCGACCGCCACAGTGCTGGAGGGTCACGGTGGGGTTGTTACGAGCATTGCTGTGTCGGGCACGAGGATCTTCAGCGGGTCATTTGACGATACCATCCGTGTGTGGGACATCAGCACCCTCACACACACACACACCCTGGACGCGCACACTGACGATGTCAGAGACATCGCCCTGACCAAGGACGATCAGCAACTGGTGTCGTGCTCTGCGGACAAGTCTCTCAAGGTGTGGTGCACAACCTCCCTCAGCTGCCTGCGTACTGTGCAACTGAGCAGGGCACCCTACTCACTTGCTGTGTCGCAGCTCGGGGAGAGTGCAGCAGTGGGGTTTCTTGCAGTGCTGAGTGCGAACACCCAACTGTACCGCATCAGCACAGGTGAGTGGGAGTTGGACTTCGACTCACAAGGCAGTGGTGTTGCACTCAGCCCCTGCAGGAGGTGGGCCTTCACACCAAAGAGCCACACTTCTGTTTCTGTGTGTGCTGTGCGTGACGTGCCCAGGGCAGCACTGGTGTATAGGTGCGACTCTTCTTCTGACTCTGTGAGTGATGAGTCTTCCAATTGAGGTATGTGATCTGAGGTCCGTGCGTTGTCCGTGGGGTGGGTGGGCTGGCGCTTTCTGCACACAAACACTGAAATGCCACTCACACCCTGAGCCTGAGATGAAGGGTGGGGTTAGTTTGCAGAGCACGTTTGGTTGCCTGCTGTGGTGGGCGACCTTCTCCTCGGCACGAGTGTACGAAATACTAACATTACCACCGTCACCCTGCTCTTACGCGATCTCCACTGACACACACACTCATGTCACGTGTTTGTTCATGCCCTTGTGCTCCTCACTCACGACACCCACCATCAGGAGGCGGAGGCGGGTGGTGAGTCGCGTTTTTTGGTAAAACACACCCCGTGTGGTAGAGAAAATACGGCAAGAGTCTCGGTGGGTCGGAAGAGCAGATGGTTCCCGCAACAGCTCCCGGGGAGCGGCGGGCATTTCGCATAGGATGCCGGATGTGTGAACACGTTTGTGCGGTTTGCCCTGTGTTGTGTGTGTGTGTGTATGCTCCACCCAACCCGACACATTTTCTGTACTTCAGACAGGTAAGGTCACTCGACACGCGGGGGGGGGGGGGGTTTTGGGTGTGTTTTTTCTGCCAGCCGATATCACTAGCGCCAGCGAGAAAAAAAAAGGTGGAAGCGATCAATGCAAAATCATCTGAAAGGAAGACTCGAGAGACTGCTGCTGTATTTGCCCCAGCTTTGGCACCTGGAACAACTGCCCGTCTCTCCACTGGCAAAGAGATGCCCAGGTATCCACCTTAGGAGCAACACCTGAGAACCACGAGCGTGAGTTTCGGAGCGTCGTTGGGACGTGGAGTGAAGAAAATATTGCTCCCATTGCAACCTTTTTTGATCTGAACGCCTTCCGTTGATCACGGTGTGTTTGTCACAAAAATCGGACAATTTTGTGACGAATCCAGTTGAAACATCCCTTCTGTCTGTGCCTTGTGCTTCTCCCAGCTGCAGCGTGCTGCCTGCAGCACTTGCGGACGATGGTGTCGACTTGATGCTGTGCTCTCCCCCCGCCCCCTGTCCCGCAAGATGTGTCTTTTTGCTTACTGGGGGGGGGGGGGGGCAAATACTAGAGGGCCCCTCTATTATTCACCGTGCCAGCCGACGAAAATGGGGGTTTTCGGACCCCCTCCACTATTTGCTTTTTGGGGGGTGGAAATTTCGCGCTCTTGAATTTGGCATCTGTGCGGCTCGGAGTGGGGTCGTTTTGTCGGTCGACCACCTGATTTGATCCGAGTTTGGCGGGGCTGAGCGGTCTTATATGCCAAAAAAATCCACGATTTTCCAAATCAGCTGGGTCGATGTGCCAAACTTCATCTAGAAATGTGGGTCAGTGGCTGATCCTCAGAGGATGTGACTGGGGGCAGCGAACACCCCAGCTACCCACCCAGCGGGACCCCCTCTTTGGGTGTTCCAAAACCCCGATATTCCGAACGTTTGGAATTTGTGCAGATCGTAGTGGGTCATGGTGGTAGAGGTACCAAGCTTCACCCATGAAACCTGGGTCTGGTTCAGGGACTGGTCATGGGTGTCCAAAACCCCGTTCTTTTGAACGTTTGGGATCTGTGCGGATCGTGGTGGGGTCATTTTGGCTATGGGGTGCCTGCGAGCACCACTTACGGATGCAAAAAACAGACTCACACACCCCTCAATTATTCGGCCAGGTGCGCCGCCAAAACCGCCGGTTTCCATACCCCTCTATTATTTGACCCCCCGCTATTATTTGCCCCCCCCACAACTATTTGCCCCCCCCCCCAGTAGACAAAGACGCTTCGCTCAGCGCACCCCGGTACCCCACCCCACCTCGCATGCTGTGTCTCGCATATCATCGTTGCTTAGTTTATACCATCCAAAACACAGCGCAGCATTGTGTATAGGAGGAAATACGATACGAGAAAGGACTGGCGTCATCGCCTCTGTCATGTTTTCTTTTCTTCGTGCTCCACCACACCTTCTGTACTTCAGACAACACAAGCACACAATAGCCAGTCGTGAGATTTGTGCAGAGGAGTGGTGGAAGCGGTCAACAAAACATTTTTCTTCGTTCCATTTTTGTGTTTCCATAGCGCCGAGTTACCGACAGAAGGACGTCTAGTACGCGTATTGTTGTCGTAGTTTGGCGTAGCCCAACTGGGGAAAGCAAATTGCCTTTAGCTGGACCGTGCAGCCCCCACTCACGCCACTCCATCAGACCGGGGAGTGGGTGTCACACAAAGAGTGGGGTCTGCGTTCCGACAAACTGGTTTGTTTGTCTCGTTTTTGCTGTCACTTTACGATCCAGCGGGGGGGCACAAAGAGTTTCTCTCTCTCCACCCACCCACCCACCCACCCACCCACAGGACGGCCCTCGCGCCTCTCTCGGGGGGGCTGTGACCCGGTGGGGGGGCGGGGTGGGGGTGGCACAGGGCACACAATGGTCCTCCCCCACACCCAGGGGCAGGTGGTCTACCGCACCACCAGCAAGCGCCGCCCCACCGCAGGCGCCGAGTCCGCATGGCACGGCAGCCCGGGCACCTTCCGCCTGGAGGTGGCTGGCACCGAGGGCGACGCCACCTTCCTGCGGGGGACCTGTCCGCTGGACGCGCTCCACGGCGCAACGTCGGAGCCTTTCCAGCTCATCGCTACCGCCACCGCCATACCGCCTGAGTTCCGCGTCAAAATCGTGATTGTCCCCAGGACAGGCGCGGTGTGCTTTCACATTGTGTGCCTCACCGCCTCACAGGACACCCCCGTGTATCTCATGGCTGAGATCGGGTTCACGACACCGGCCGGCGCCACCGCCGACCCCCCTGCCTGGCAGAGCCACACCACACAGATCCACTGCCTCTTCAAGCTGCCGCCGCCCTTTGTGAAGACAACCGCTGCGACCATCAGGCATGCCGAACTCTCCGACACGTCAGGGGGCCTTACCTCCCTACGGGGGACCTGCCTTGAAGATGCGGGGCAGCATGTCCAGATCGAGGCGGTCTTCAGGCAGGCCCTCCCCTCGGGACTGCCTTCGGGAGTAGGCCATACACATGACGCCCGAAGGGCGTCCTACCGAATCCTTCCGCTCCCCCGCCTCGCCCCGCCTCCGTCGTATGCCCCGCTGGAGGCTGCCTTTGGAGGCGCTGGGTGGCTGCTCTATGATGTTGCGACCTGCGACAACCCAGACCCGGCGACGCTGCGTGTCGCCTCCCCGGTGTGGCGGAGCCACAGCGCGCTGTGGGGTGCCCCGGTCCCCCGGGATCCGGCCCTGGCGTGGGAGTTCACGCTGCGCGTGTCGCACCCTGCGGAGGGGAGCTTCGCGGAGGGGGCGCTGCGTGTGGGGCTCATCCCGCGGCACAGCTTCTCCAGCAGGGCGGCGCAGCCCGCGCAGTGCGCCGCGATCAGCCAGGAGGGGATGTGCTACGTCGCGGACATCGGGCTCGAGGCATTCCCCGAGGCGCAGAGCCACCTCAGCTCCTCCAACTCCGCCTCCGTCACGGTGAGGGTGGACCTCCGGAGGCGCACGGTGTGCTGGAGGGTCTCCCCCGCCGCTGCAGACACCCACACCCAGGACACCGCCGCCGCCACCTCCGCCGAGCAGCCTCCGGAGGACGCAGGCAAGGGGGAGGGAAGCGGCGCCGGCAGCGGCGACGCCGCCGACCCCGCTGCTGCTGCTGCAGGGGGCGGTGCGGAGGGAGTGGGTGTTAGTGGTGGTGGAGGTGGTGACGGGGACAAGCCACCCCCTGCACCTGAGAACGCGGGTAGCGGGGGCACCTTCTCCCCCCCGATGAGCCTCGGATCCCTTGCGGGGGGTGGGCCGGGCGGTGCTGCAGCGGCGCAGCCGCTGCACCCCTTCGTCTCGCTGGGGTACCTCGGGGACGAAGCTGTCTGGGAGTCGTGCCGCATTGTCAACGAGGAGCTTGCCGTGGAGGAGGCTGTTTCCGACGGGGCAGCCGCGGTGTTCGCCTGGGCGGACCGCGACGACGACCTGGAGCTGGGGGTGGCGGAGCTGGCCCTGCTTGCGGGGCGCATGCTGGCGGGGGGGGCGGAGCCCCCCCCGGCGGCATCGCAGCACCCCGGCGCACCCCCCAGCCCCGCAGGGGGTGCAGCACCGCACCCCACCCCCGGCAGCGGTGGGGTGGGGTCGCGCCGCCCCTCCGCAGCAGTGTCGGCGGCGGGGGGGCTGGGGGAGCCGTCCGCTTCGCTCAGGCGGGGGAGCGCCTCTGGGCTGTCCCGGGGGGGAGGAGGAGCGGGAGCGGGTTCGGCGTCGCGCCCCCCGACGGCTTCGCCGGCGTCGGGGCCGGCCAGCCGTCGGGGCAGTGCGGCGGGGTCTGCCGCCGGGTCTGCGGGCGGGGGTGGTGTGGGTCTGCCGGCTGGTGTGGGGTCTTCCCCGTTCCCCGTGCCCCCGCTGTCGCGTGCGGATCTGGAGGGGTTCTTCAGGGCGAACCCGGGGCTGCTGCCTGCAGCACAGGCTGCGATCCTCCCGAGGCGGACCGACCCTGCAGACCCGGGGGCTGGGCCTGTCGTGCGTTCGCAGTTTGCAGACCCTGCGGCCTGGGACACTGCGGAGCCCGAGGTGCTGCCGGAGGTTCCGCCTGCAAGACGTCTGCTTGGTGGTGGTGGCGGTGGCGGTGCCCCGGCGACCCGGCAGGAGTTTCTGGTGGCGGGGCAGGGCGATGCGGAGTGGCTGGCGGCGGAGCGGGTGGAGGCGGAGGCGGGGGCGGGCGGGCCGGCGGAGGGGGAGGAGAGAGCTGGGGAGGAGGTGCAGGGGGCGTGACGGCCTGAAAATCCGGGAAAAATCCACCCCTCCCCCTTGTGATTCCTTCTATATACTTCTACTTCACTGCCTCACCCCGCCCCCCCTCCACCCCTCAGACCCCTCGGGGTGTGGGGTGGTCTCATCCGCTCTGGTCGAGGGGAGGGCGTGTGTGTGTGTGTGTTTGTGTTCTTCCCAAATCAACAAAACACATACCGTCACTCAAGTAATGTTGGTGGGGTAATAACCCACCAACTTCTTCCAGAACCCCCAAATTCCACCGAATTAGTACCCCACCAACATATTTACCCCACCAATATTTTACCCCACCAACATAACTTGAGTGACGGTATATAGGGAGTCTTCGCCCTGTGTCAAACTGTGTGTCAGTTTGTCCCCCTTCTGCGAGGCGACTCATTTGTCTGCACTTCTGAGCGAAGGCTCCCACGGGGGCCTGTATGGCTGTAGTACTACAGGGGGCCTTCTTCCGTCTTCGCGACCAGGTGTGACTGAGTCGCGTATCGGTTCTCATGCGTTCGTCTTTCGTGGGCTTTCTGTACGATGCAGGTCCGCGAATCCAACATCGCCAACGTGACGTGAGAGAGTAGACACAGTGAGGTCGCTAGCTGACGAGGTGGGACGACCTGGGAGGACCTGGGAGTGAGGGCCCCCATACACACCCCATCCGCCGTTCTTGATAGACATAACACTATAAAGGCCTTCGCTCTGTGCCACGCTGTGTAACTTTGCAGCCAGTTGTTTGTGAGGCAGCTTCGCCTGGGCGGTGGAAGCGTCGGCGGAACGCATCAACCAACACAACCAAATAGCGGCTGCACTACGGTGTGACATTTCCCACTTTCTCCCCGCATCTCTCCCAGCGAAGAAGAAGAAGAAGAAAGGCACCCACCCCCACCCCTCCCCCCAACGTGGGAGGCGGAGGGACCTGTTGACAATGTGCATTCCCAAAGGGGTGGGAGGGCTGTGTGTGGAAGAGCAGTCTGGGCTCAGTGTGCTCCACACTACTATGAACAGATGCACCCATGCATGGGTTAGAACAAGAGAAGGTCGTGATGTTGAGATTGTTTTTGCTAGAGGCGGGGTGGGGGTGGGGGTGGGTGGAGAGCGGGGTGTGCCTGAATGCGGAATAGATACTATATTAGGTCGTACGAAGGGGCACACTGCAAAAGGCGGTGCGACATGGTTGCCAGTCACCCCAGATTGCGGGCAGCCCAGCCTGTCTTCTTCTTGCAGGGCTGCAGCAGGCCTGTCGCGACAGGCAGAAGCCTTGAGGTGGCACGGCACCCCCACCTCCCCCCCCGCACCGGACACCACCACTGGATGGGCCCGCTAGGACCCGTGCAGGGTTAGCCCACCTAAAAAGTGATCAACACACACCCACACACCCACACCACACCGCCACAGGCCCCTCCTCTCTGCCACAATGGCGAAGCGCGGTGCAGGTGCCGTCCTTGCCTTGCTGGCTGCGGCTGCCCCGTGGGCCTACCACAACGCGCCTGACCAGGTCCCCAGCTGGGAGGGCTACGACAGGGATGCAGGGATCCTGGTGTTTCTGGAGGTGGGCGGCATCATGGCTGCGGCCGGGCTGGTGATGCACTTCCTGTGGTTTGTCCTCGTCAACAAGAGCGTCCGCAGCGCAAACGCGTTTGTGCATATGATTCTCTCCTTCTTCTTCATCTACAACTGGGTCGTCCTGTGGGCCTACGGCACGCCCGCACCGTTCACCATCGGGGTGCAGTACGGCGCCTGCGCGGGGTACGAATTCTACGCACTCATCTCTGAAATCCTGATGTTCGCACTGGGGGAGGCGAAGCGGACGGACATGCTGTTCCAGCTCGGCTGCGTCGTCTTCACCGGCATGACCCTCTACATCTACAGCCAGGTGACGGTCTCCGACCTATTCTACTGGCACCTGGTGTGGGACTCCATCTCGAGGAGCCACGTTTCCAACGTCCCCTCCAGGCTGCGTGACTTCTCTGAGAATACCGCCTTCCTCCCCCTGGCGAACGGGCTGTTCTTCACCATCTTCCTCTGGGTCCACTGGATCGAGCAGGCCCCCATCGTGACGAAGCTTGCGATGCAGCCGGTGAAGTTCGACAGCATCATGACGGGCGTTCTCGCCGCCGCCTGGGTGCTGCTCATCATCCTCGACCTCTGCTACGGTGTCATGTTCATCATGATCGGGCTGGGCATCGGGAAGGCCCCCAAGGAGAAGACGGAGTGAAGGGAATGATAAAGAGAGAGAGAGAGAGGGGGGGGCACAGTGGCTGGGGTAATTTTATGGGGGGTCGCTTACACGGTGGGATCTTGTAATTTTTACATGTATAAGGGGGTCTTCGCTACGGGGTGACCGTCAGTGCATTTTGGTGAATTTCCTGTTGAATTAGCTGAAAACTGACGGAGATTGACGGAGGATAACGGCCAGCGAAGACCCCCTAAGTACAAGTATATACATGTATTATACCGTAAACGGAATAAATCTGAACCGTAATAAAGGTCCAATCCACCTCCAGACCCCCCCCCCCCCCCCCCGAGGTCTAGAATTTGTCCGGTCCAGACCAGTTTGGGGGACTCGGCGATACATGACGATTTCTCACACGGTGGACCCCCACCCCCTGGCCAGGAAAAAAAATCTCGGGGGGGGGTCATTGACCCCCCCCCGACCCCCCCGGAAAAACCCCTGAACACAATCCCGGCTGCAGGGGATAGGTGTTGAGGGAAATGCTTCCTCCACATGTTTGCCATACGATCAGCGACCTTCTCTCTCCCTTCCTGTGCTCCGCCACCTTTCTGTTATGTACACTTCAGACAGGTAGACACGTCCGAAGGACACACACAACTATGGGCTGTCACAGGTTTTTTAAACCCTGTGCCTGGAATTTTGTCCAAAAAATATCACGTTTTCGCACAAGGCAAAAAATGGTCAAAAAACCCGAAAATCGGGTTTGTAGGGTATCGGTCCCCTGTCTGAAAATGCAAAATATGGCCCCGCAGGTGCCCCCAGTGTGATTTAAAATTGGAAAATCGACATTTTCCACCTACGGGAAATCCCCCAAAATAGGGGGTCCCCAGCCACGATCCCCAAAAAAATGTCCCGCGCGCCTCTAAGGCACTCTGGATTTTTATTATGTCATCCAGATGTCACATCTGGGCCCAGGAACACCGGTTTTTGGCCTCAGGAAGTCGAAAAATATGTGTGTAAATTTTTATTCCTGACCAGGATCCCCTAAAAGGCCGATTTCCCCTGTTTACACATGGGGGATTTCATGCAACGCCCGCTCGTGTGCTGAGTGTGTTATCCGCGACGTGGATGCGGTCGCCCCTTTCCTCCCAGAAGCCACTGATCTCCCTCATCCAACTTCACCTCCGGATGTACGCGGCACGTGCTTGGGTTGTCCTGTCGCAGTGCAGCAGAAGTTCCCCTGTGCACTGCTGCCCAAGCCATTGCACGGAATATGCCACGCAGAGTAACGTGGTGTCGCGTGACCAGCTCGTGAGGCTTGGTGCCACGAATCGAATCGATAGGCTGCGAGCTGCATTGCCTCAGTCAGTTGCTGTCCTTGCGTGTGCATTTTTGTGCACAACAGTCCCTTGGGTATCTGCAGCGCAGGTGCCTGCACTGGACCAGGACTCCTGATTTGCCTCTGGCACTTGTTGATCGGGACGGATGCGGCGACATGCCACGGTGCCCATGGATAGCCATGCCGGCACGAAAATACGTTCACGACGGTTGATTACCATTGCTGCACTCTGTCAGAACCCGAAGGGTCTCAGCTCACCTGAACGCCCACCAGGCCCCCCAACAGGGGGTGAAACCAAAGGGTCCCCCTGGGGTTTTTTAACCCAAAATTTTCGAATTCGACATGTCCCCGGGATTTCCACTATGTCGCAGATTTCGATCATTGGGTCAAGAAAACCTAAAAATCTAGGGGGGAGGTGCTGAAGGATTGCACTGAAAATTTTATCTAACTCGGTCAAAATTCCAGGCACAGGGTTTTAACCAGACACACCTGTGTGTCAGAGGAAATGCAACAGACACACTGAAGGAGTCGAAGCGCAGCGAAGCTTCTCATATGTTCTCTAACCCTTTCTGCTCCGCCATCAATCCACTTTCTGTGGTGGATGCGTGCAATGCAAGCAAGCGTAAGATTCCAGAAGTGTGTCAGTAGTATTTTTAGCGAAGTTGGGCCCAACTTCGCCCCGAGCGAACGGCCTGCGGTCAGCCCAAAAAATGTCAGTCCAGTACAGCCGCTCTTTACTCGTATTTTGTTTGTGATGCGTTGACGCTTCCTTCTACTTCTACTTCACTGCCCCCTCCGCCCCCCCCCTCCACCCCTCAGACCCCTCGGGGTGGGGGGTGGTCTCATCCGCTGGGGTCTCATCCGGTGCCGCCTCAAGGCGTCTGCCTGTCGCGACAGGCCTGCTGCAGCCCTGCAAGAAGAAGACAGGTTGGGCTGCCCGCAATCTGGGGTGACTGGCAACCATGTCGCACCGCCTTTTGCAGTGTGCCCATTCGTACGACCTAATATAGTATCTATTCCGCATTCAGAGACAAACACACACCGGCACACCCCGCTCTCCACCCACCCCCACCCCCACCCCGCCTCTAGCAAAAACAATCTCAACATCACGACCTTCTCTTGTTCTAACCCATGCATGGGTGCATCTGTTCATAGTAGTGTGGAGCACACTGAGCCCAGACTGCTCTTCCACACACAGCCCTCCCACCCCTTTGGGAATGCACATTGTCAACAGGTCCCTCCGCCTCCCACGTTGGGGGGAGGGGTGGGGGTGGGTGCCTTTCTTCTTCTTCTTCTTCGCTGGGAGAGATGCGGGGAGAAAGTGGGAAATGTCACACCGTAGTGCAGCCGCTCTTTGGTTGTGTTGGTTGATGCGTTCCGCCGACGCTTCCACCGCCCAGGCGAAGCTGCCTCACAAACAACTGGCTGCAAAGTTACACAGCGTGGCACAGAGCGAAGGCCTTTATAGTGTTATGTCTATCAAGAACGGCGGATGGGGTGTGTATGGGGGCCCTCACTCCCAGGTCCTCCCAGGTCGTCCCACCTCGTCAGCTAGCGACCTCACTGTGTCTACTCTCTCACGTCACGTTGGCGATGTTGGATTCGCGGACCTGCATCGTACAGAAAGTAGACTGGCGTACCGCCCCAAGAGGGGGTGTGACAAAAAATATTTTTTTTTCCCTTTGTGTTTTCGAGGTCCGCAAGGTCCCAAAAATCACTTTTTGGGCACATTTTTCAGAGGTCGCCAGAGGTCGCCACCCGGGAAATGCCATTTTTGGGGTTAAAAAACGGTTTTTCACCTTGCCCTCGTGAACTAGGTGGGGAAGGCGACGGTCAGACGCAAAATAAATGGAGGACCCCAAAGGAGGGTCCGCATCAGGCGGAAATCAGCAGAACCTCGCTCCAGACCACATTGTGGGCCAGGACAGGGTCGGGAAGAGCATAAAACACCAGAAAACCGGTCCAGGAGGTCTCTCTGGGGCTCAAATCCCCTGAAAAGGGGTCTGAACAGGTGGCGACCGAAGGGCGACCAATGGTGCCCACGGAGTTCCTCATCCCAAACTTGGGACCCACCGAAAAATGGACCAGATGGTGGTCCCAAATTAGGGACCGACTAACAAAGCGACCAGATGGCGGTCCCAAATTTGGGACCGACCCACAAAGCGACCAGATGGCGGTCCCAAATTTGGGACCGACCAATAAAGCGACCAGATGGCGGTCCCAAATTTGGGACCGACCAACGAAGCGACCAGATGGTGGTCCCAAATTTGGGACCGACCAACAAAGCGACCAGATGGCGGTCCCAAATTTGGGACCGACCCCTAAAGCGACCAGATGGTGGTCCCAAATTTGGGACCGACCCACAAAGCGACCAGATGGCGGTCCCAAATTTGGGACCGACCAACAAAGCGACCAGATGGCGGTCCCAAATTTGGGACCGACCCCTAAAGCGACCAGATGGTGGTCCCAAATTTGGGACCGACCAATAAAGCGACCAGATGGTGGTCCCAAATTTGGGACCGACCCACAAAGCGACCAGATGGCGGTCCCAAATTTGGGACCGACCAATAAAGCGACCAGATGGCGGTCCCAAATTTGGGACCACCATCTGGTCGCTTTCTCGGTCGGTCCCAAATTTGGGACCGCCATCTGGTCAATTTTTCGGTCGGTCCCAAATTTGGGACCGCCATCTGGTCGCTTTCTCGGTCGGTCCCAATTTTGGGACCGCCATCTGGTCGCTTTTTTGGTCGGTCCCAATTGTGGGACCACCATCTGGTCGCTTTCTCGGTCGGTCCCAAATTGGGACCGCCATCTGGTCGCTTTATGGGTCGGTCCCAAATTTGGGACCACCATCTGGTCGCTTTCTCGGTCGGTCCCAATTTTGGGACCGCCATCTGGTCGCTTTTTTGGTCGGTCCCAATTGTGGGACCACCATCTGGTCGCTTTCTCGGTCGGTCCCAAATTTGGGACCGCCATCTGGTCGCTTTTTTGGTCGGTCCCAATTGTGGGACCACCATCTGGTCGCTTTCTCGGTCGGTCCCAATTTTGGGACCGCCATCTGGTCGCTTTTTTGGTCGGTCCCAATTGTGGGACCACCATCTGGTCGCTTTCTCGGTCGGTCCCAAATTTGGGACCGCCCTCTGGTCAATTTTTCGGTCGGTCCCATATTTGGGACCACCATCTGGTCGCTTTATCGGTCGGTCCCAAATTTGAGACCACCATCTGGTCGCTTTATGGGTCGGTCCCAAATTTGGGACCGCCATCTGGTCGCTTTATTGGTCGGTGAACATCCTTCAGGATTTTGAAGGCACGTCTCACACCGGTTGGTGCTGTGTCGCATTCCAGGGGATAGTCCTTCACTTGGGTACGATTCGGCGCGACTGAGTCATCAAGCTTCATCCACCTGCCTCTCGTGGTGGCGTTGGATTTTCGCACGCTGCGCCGCATTTTCACCCGGCCGAACTCAAAAACCCAAAGTCTACTGAAGATAGTCTGGCCTCTCCACAACATGTGATGGGAAAATGTTGAGGTCGGGCCATGCCAGCCCTGGCACGAGATCACTGCTCGTACCTGGGACCACCCGTGTAAAAGTCCCCCCAGGGGGGACTTAAGCACAGGTGGACCTAAACACGGGAGTGGGCTGGTCTGGAGGGTCATCAGGTGGCCGCTAGGCCACCTGGTGCCCTCCAGGTGCTGTCAGAGTCGTAAAGTGGGGTGCCAAAAGTCCATCCGGACCGGAATCACCCCCATACGACGGAAGCGGAAGAGGTCTTCTTGGTCTCCACCGTGCCACCCCCGTGTTTAAGCCCCCCCCTGGCCGAAAGTCGCCTCCAGGGGGGGGACTTAAACACGGGGGGTCCCAGGTACCCCCGAAAATTCACATTGTGTCTACAGTGTGGGGCCCGAAAATCGAGTTTTCGGTGTTGCTTTTCCACATTTGGGGTTCCCAACTTCAGGACTGTCGCGCAATTACCTCAAAAGTGGCCGAGAAACCCACGAATTTCTTTTTTTGAAGCCAATATTTTTTGTCACAGTAGCTTAGCTGAAAAGTTGGGCGAGTCGTCCACCCTACAGAAAGCCCACGAAAGACGAACGCACGAGAACCGATACGTGACTCTCCCCCCGCACCGGACACCACGACTGGGTGGGCCCGCTAGGACCCGTGCAGGGTTAGCCCACCTAAAAAGTGATCAACACACACCCACACACCCACACCACACCGCCACAGGCCCCTCCTCTCTGCCACAATGGCGAAGCTCGCTGCAGGTGCCGTCCTTGCCTTGCTGGCTGCGGCTGCCCCGTGGGCCTACCACAACGCGCCTGACCAGGTCCCCAGCTGGGAGGGCTACGACAGGGATGCAGGGATCCTGGTGTTTCTGGAGGTGGGCGGCATCATGGCTGCGGCCGGGCTGGTGATGCACTTCCTGTGGTTTGTCCTCGTCAACAAGAGCGTCCGCAGCGCAAACGCGTTTGTGCAGATGATTCTCTCCTTCTTCTTCGTCTACAACTGGGTCGCCCTGTGGGCCTACGGCACGCCCGCACCGCTCACCATCGGGGCGCAGAGCGGCGCCTGCGCGGGGTACGAATTCTACGGACTCATCTCTGAAATCCTGATGTTCGCACTGGGGGAGGCGAAGCGGACGGACATGCTGCTGCACCACCTCGTCTGCGTCGTCTTCACCGGCATGACCCTCTACATCTACAGCCAGGTGACGGTCGCCGACCTGTTCTACTGGCACCTGGTGTGGGACTCCATCTCGAGGACCCTCATTTCCAACGTCCCCTTCGGGCTGCGTTACTTCTCTGAGAATACCGCCTTCCTCCCCCTGGCGAACGGGCTGTTCTTCGCCATCTTCCTCTGGGTCCGCTGGATCGAGCAGGCCCCCATCGTGACGAAGCTTGCGATGCAGCCGGTGAAGTTCGACAGCATCATGACGGGCGTTGTCGCCGCCGCCTGGGTGGTGCTCAACATCCTCAACCTCTACTGGGGTGTCAAGATCATCATGATCGGGCTGGGCATCGGGAAGGCCCCCAAGAAGAAGACGGAGTGAAGGGAATGATAAAGAGAGAGAGAGGGGGGGGGGGGGTGGGGGCAGATCGGGGCGTCTGCGGACAGAGCAGACGCAGCCCCCCCTCTGCGACCAGGGAGGTCAAACAATAGTGTAGAGGTGCTGGGGGGGTGGTGCATATGTGCGGTGGGGGTTTTCAAATAAAAATGAAGAAGTTAGGCGCAAAAATGAAGAAGGAAGGCGGGATGTGTGTGTGTGTGTGCAGTGGAGTGTCAACAGGGTCACATCAAGAGCGGGGTGGGAGAGAGCTCGGTGTGCTCGACACGAAAAATATGCATGATGTGTGCCATGTTGGGTTGTGTTGTGCTCGCGCATCAGTTCTCGTGCAGCGGTATTTCGTGAACTTCTGTACGATGCGGGTCCGCTAGTCCAACACAGCCAACTTTGTGTTGTGAGGTCTTGTGAGGGAATTCATCTCGAGAAGAGGGGGCAAAGCGTCGCTTCCTGTGACAAACACCCTGCGAGGTGTCTGTGGATGACCTGTCTGATGACCTGGTGGAATCGGTCAACAAAGCATTTTTCTTCGTTCCATTTTTGTGTTTCCATAGCGCCAAGTAAGTTACCGACAGAAGGACGTCTAGTGCGCGTATTTTGTATCTCCACCGAAACGCCGCCGCCCCACCACACACGGCCTTTTTTTTTGGTGCATCTCACCCTACCTAACTAAAACCGTGTTTTTCTCCTTTCTCGCCCCACTCTCCCCCCCCAGTTGATTCCGAATGTAACAATGCCTTCCAACCAATCCAAATCCCGACCCCCGAGTCTCCCGGAGTTCGAAGGGGAAAGAACCGTTGACCGAGTTCCCCCCCCCCCTCCCCCCCCCGCCGGATCACGATCCAACATTGCCGTCCGGGCAATGGGTGGAAAATTTGTGTTGGGGGCACTTCGCTCTAAAGTTCCACAAGTGAGCCGCCTAACAATATAGGCTGCAACCTGGCACACTTTGACACAGAGTGAATGCCCCTGTTGTGTGTAACCTTGGGTGGCCGGGGTGTTTTGTTTGAACAACCATCCCGCTGGCCCAGCCAAAAAACCCCTCCCCTCCCTCGTCTCAGTGTGGAAAAAAACTGGCCGCGTTGTAAAGGCGTTTTGTGTTGTTTTGGAGAACGAAAAAGAAAGATAAAGCCGCTGGATGGCACACCTCCAGAGGTTCGCTCAAACAAATGTGCAGAGCGGGTGGGCCCAGCCTCCCCCACGAGTTTTGAACTGCGTCAAAAAAGGAAAGAGCTCTTGTGCCGCGCATGCTGGCACAGCTTGTTTTGGCACAAGAGGGGCAGGGCTCCTTTTGAGCAGGGCTTGCGGGTTTTGCGCAAACCGGCAAAGCGACTGGGGGGGGGGGGGTCGGTGGGGGTGGGTGGAACGAAACCGTGTACATTGTGCCGTGACTGCCCCCACTCTCTCTCTCGGGTCAGGGATACGAGGCGCGTTTTCTGCCAAACACAACAAAACAACGCTCAAAGAAAATGACACGATCGTCGAGTTGGTCATTTTCCCCTTTGGACCAGTGGGCCACCACCAACCTGTGTGGCACTTGTACGCAATGCGCACCCTATTTTTTTCCTGCACGCTTCGTGCACGCTTTGATGATCGAGAGGGTGGGAAACTTGTGTATTGTACACATCCGGTAGCAAGGCCGAGCATGCGACTTAGGCTGCCGGTCATGCTGCTAGTGTGTGGTGTTGTGCCCATCTGTCCCGCAGCCCCCCCTGTGGTCTGTGGCTGCAGGACTTCCCCCGCAAGAATTCAAAAGAACACCCAAACAAAAAGCGGGAGGTCACTTCCCTTCACCTCCCGCATGTCACACAACCCTCTCCGAACTTTGGTTGAAGGTCTTTGATCTCTTCCCGCCCATAGTCGGTTCAGAGGATAACAAAACGCCCCCCCCCCCCCTCCCCAGGACTGTTACGAATGACTGAAGCCTCCACCCCACCCGCCCACACTCCTGTGCCATGCAGAGTGTTGGTTTGGTTTTGACTCTGGCTTGACTTTTGGACCCAGGTGAGGGCTTTTGGGTTTGGGGTTTTGTGCTTGCCCAACCTCTCAAGGGGGGGGGCCCAGTGATGTGCCGATGTATATATACGCCAATGTATATACCGTAAACAGAATAAATCTGAACCGTAAAAAAGGTCCAATCCACCTCCAGACCCCCCCCGAGGTCCAGAATTTGTCCGGTCCAGACCAGTTTGGGGGACTTGGCGATACATGGCGATTTCTCACACGGTGGACCCCCACCCCCTGGAGCGGGGGTCTGGGGCGGGGTCAGAGCGACCCCCGCTATTGGGGGTCTGGACCCCCGATATCGGGAGTCTGCACTGCCTATTATGGGTGCCCATACGACCCCCGATAGTGGGGTTCAGACCCCACTCGTGGGGGTCCAGATCAGTCAAGGGGCCGAAGGGGAAGGAGGTCCAGATCAGTCAAGGGGCTGGGGAAGTCCCGTTCACGCTTGTGAACGCTTCCCGCGGGAGCAGAAACCCGGTGACCTTGGGGGGGAACAGCAAACCACTCTGGACCGGAAAAAAGGTCCAATCGGTTTGGACCCCCGGGGTCCAGAATTTTTACGGTCCAGCATTATTACGTCCAGGACTTCTTACGGTCCAGATTTATTCTGCTTACGGTACATGGTATGACAAAGATCTTGCAAGAAATGTTAAGATATCTCGAAATTTCTTAAGACGTCTTAATGTAATGCCGAAAGGGCCATTTCTTAAAGATTTCTTACTGATTTCTTAAGACGTGTTTCTTAATGCCTAGCATTTTAATGTCCATCATTCTGAAAAAGATCTTAAAAGATCTTTTCCAGAATGATGGACATTTTTAATGCTGGGAGATATGGAAATAATGTCCATCATTTCATTAAGAAATCTTACAGGGGGGGGTCAAATAAACGTACTTAGTACTACTATTCGGCGAACGCGCGGGCCTAAATCGACCTCGCCAGAAAATTAATAAATAGTTTGCGAGCGAATAGACGTACTAAGTACGTCTATTCAACTTTTCCTAAAAACGCTGTTTGCAGGGGCTCTGCGGGGCTGTTTGGTCCACCAGGGGCGCGCTGGTCACTGCTGTCGTCCGTCTCTCACTTCTTCTGCCTTCCGGTCGAGTATCCGCTCTGTTCTCGTCCTACCACTCGCCCCTCATTTGGTTTCGTACCGTTTTGATTTGTATTGCCCCCCCCCCCCCTGGTTGACATTCTTGTTGAGTTAGTGAAAGCATACACAGTTCATCAGAGCTGTCAGCTTCACTGTCGGTGGTTGGTTGGTGCGTTGATGCTTAAAAAAAAGATGTGAAAAAGACAAGCCACAACCAGCACGCCCCAACTTACTTCTTCTTCAAGTTCTTGGGCTTGCTGGGGCAAGTCTGCATGTTGTGCCCAGGCTTCCTACACCCTTTGCAGAGCCTGCGGTGTTTGTTGGGAGTCTGGGTGGTCGGGGACGCTGCGCGCTTCTTTTCGGAGGACTGGGAGGACTGGGAAGGCTGTGTCTGTGTGAGAGAGTTCACACGAACCGGCTTCGCCCATGCCAAGATGCTTGACTGTTGGGTTGGCTGAGACACAACTTTCTTTTGGGTGGACTGCTTCTCTGTGCTCTCTTTTGCCTTCCCGTCCAACCCAGGTTCAAGGTCCGCACCACCAGCCTCAGGGTATGTTTCTGTGCTTGGTGCGAAGGTGAGGTCCGGACAAAGGGAGCTCTTCACGAACCCGTCCTCCTCACCCGACACCTTCAGCACGTACCCCATATCCCGCAAGCGCTCGGCTACCAGCGTGCCCTGGCCCGGGCCAGTTGGTTGAAGGAAGGCCGGGGAGCGCATGGCGGTGGCCCATCCTCGAATATCTTGAACAGGAGGCATTCCATCAGCAGGAGGCACATGAAAGCATCGGACGTCATCATTATGTCGGACACCAGCCGAAGCTATTGGCTCTGTTGGTGGATGGTGAAATCTGGGCAGTTGGATTGCGGGTTTGCGGGCGTGTGTTGATCAGTGCTGCACAACAGGAGAGAATGTCAAACAACGTCAGGGAAGGGGGCTGCGGGGGGTGGGGGGTGGGCTCAGCTGGTCCTCGAAGGCTACATCTATGGTGAGGTGTGTCTGGGGCCATCCGTCCACATCTTCTCGTTGGTGGTAGGGACTGCGGACGCCGTAGATGAGGAGTCGTTTAATGCGCGCCGCTCTTCAGCAGTGATTTTGACGCCTCTGGACCCCAGGAGTTTGCGGGTTTCCGGGTTTGCGGTCTTCAGCAGTGGTTCTGATGCCTCTGGACCGCAGGAGTTTGCGGGTTCGCTGGTTTCCCGTCCGTATGTGTCTGAGGGGGGATGCCCCGATTCCCTTCGTCACGACATATCTTTGAGCGTAGGTCACTTCCCCCCTCTACGGACCCCGTGCACCCTGGTTCCCCTAAGTGGCACCAATAGACCCCGTTGTCCCCATTCCTTGCCCCAAAGTTTGCAGATTTGTGTGTCTCCAAAAAGAAAATCTCAAAAAAAACGAAAAATTTCCCCAAAAAAAAAGGGTGAAAAGTAAGTACTACTATTCAACGGCCCAACGTGCCCCAGAGCCCCAAAAAAATAAGTACTACTATTCGGCTAAGTACTACTATTCAACTAAGTACGTTTATTTGACCCCCCCCTGTAAGAAATCCTGCATTTCTTACTGGGGGGGGGCAAATACAAGAGTATATGCAAATACAAGGGTATATGCTAATACAAGAGTACTCCAGAAATCGCGATTTTAAAAAGTTCACCGAGCAAATACAAGAGTATACTCTTGTATTTGCATACTAGACTTTTGGAGAACTTTTGTGGGGTTTTCATCGTATTTTGTACTTCCAATGACCTCCCCCAGGCCAGTGGGCCTCCTGTCTGGAGTCGTCACGGTCGGGTGGGAGTCGCCTCGGGGTGGGAAAGGCCAAGAGGACGCTCGTATTGTCTCTTCGGCGCCGCTGCCCCATGAGGGCCCACCCGGAGGCCACATTTCTAGTATGCAAATACAAGAGTATATACTCTTGTATTTGCATACTAGACAACTTTTCAGCTAAAAAACAATTTTTTGAAAACCCTGAATTACGTAAGCTGGCACGGTGAATAGAAGAGTATACCCTTGTATTTGCCCCCCCCCCTGGGGGGGGGCAAATACAAGAGTATATGCAAATACAAGGGTATATGCTAATACAAGAGTACTCCAGAAATTGCGATTTTAAAAAGTTCACCGAGCAAATACAAGAGTATACTCTTGTATTTGCATACTAGACTTTTGGAGAACTTTTTGTGGGGTTTTCATCATATTTTGTGCTTCCAATGACCTCCCCCAGGCCAGTGGGCCTCCTGTCTGGAGTCGTCACGGTCGGGTGGGAGTCGCCTCGGGGGTGGGAAAGGCCAAGAGGACGCTCGTATTGTCTATTCGGCGCCGCTGCCCCATGAGGGCCCACCCGGAGGCCACATTTCTAGTATGCAAATACAAGAGTATATACTCTTGTATTTGCATGGTAGACAACTTTTCAGCTAAAAAACAATTTTTTGAGAACCCTGAATTACGTAAGCTGGCACGGTGAATAGAAGAGTATACCCTTGTATTTGCCCCCCCCCAGTAAGATAATTTAAAGTTTTAACCCTTTCTGTCCGGGAAGCCACTACAGTGGCTTTGCACTTTGCTTACGTAAGTAAATAATTATGCACTTCGAATTTTTCAGGATTTTTTTGTATGGTAAAATGGGGGAGCTCAATCCTTTCAAATGCAGCAAGGGTTCATGGGAAAGGTGGAGATCCAACGTACTGCCGGAGGACAATTGCACACTCAGGTGAGATTTTCGGGTTTGGGTCGTCCCTCATGGCCCCTATTTACGAGTCAACCATATCAGGTGTTCTTGTGCCCCATTTCGCTCGACTCCCCCGATCGTGGAAAGCTCCGGAGTTATTCTCCGCAAAAACACATCGATATGCAGACCCACAGAACACATTTCGACCCATCACAGGCGCGAGAGCTGGGGGGGGCTGGGTGGGTCTCAGAGGGTCTTGGGCAGGTATGGCCACTACAGTGGCTTTCACTTTGCCTATGCAGGCAAAGTTATTTGAATTTCGAATTTTTCAAGATTTCTTTTTATGGTGGAAACGGGGTGGACGAATCTTTCAAATGCACCAAGAGTTGGTCGGAAAAGCGAAACTCTGACCAACTTGGCTCTGTAACAAAATTGCAACACAAGGTGGAATTTTCGGTGGTTTTGCCCTTGAAACCGCCTCCTGAACCTGCGTGGGAAGTATCGAGCTTTCCCGAGCATCTTTTTGCCCGATTCCTTCGATAAGGGAAAGGTTTCCGACAGATGTCATCTGGGAAATCAGTTTTCAGACCTCTGCATCTCGAATATCCGCCCCAACGGGCTGTGCCGATGCACCACCCGATTTCGGCCTCCAGCCACCCATCAGTGAAATATGGTGGAATTCTCTGATGGAGATTTGATGCCGTCAGTCATCGGGCGGACATCCTCCATGGCCCCAGAGGGGCAGGGAAGGGTGTTCTACCTCGATCCAGGTGCCCAACGGGCTAACGGGGTCGCTGGGGTGGCTCACAGTCAGGTACCTCAGAACATGTGTTTTTGCACCTGTTGATTTATTTGCCTTGTGCAAACCACTGCCTTCCCAAGTAAATTGTCTTCCGCTCCACCTTTTTCAACATTTTTTTTATCGGGAACTGCGCTGGAGCAGAACTGTTCGAGAACGCCATAGAACCCGGATTTTTTGGGCGGTCACACACCGCCCTGAATTTTTTTCTGGATTTTTTGCACCTCGATTTTTGGTTTCTCGGGCGAGGCCCACATGTGAAATTTTTTTTCGGGAAAAAAACCGGAACAATGCAACGTTCTGCGCAAACGCAGTTCCCGATAAAAAAAATGTTGAAAAAGGTGGAGTGGAAGACAATTTACTTGGGAAGGCGAATTTTCCCAAAAATCGAAAAAATACCCCCCGGACAGAAAGGGTTAAGACGAAAATCGCGGTTCGCGAAAATTTTTAAAACATTCTTTTGTTCAATACTTTGTTTCAAAGTCAAGGATCTTTCTCCGAAGTTTTTTCGGACAAAGATTTTTTGACAAGAGAGATACTAAAAATACTTCTTGACAGGACTGGACAGGTCGAGGTCATTCTATTTGCGATGTCAGCATCCAGTGGACCCGAAAAGGCCCCCATGTCGAGTGGTTTGGAGGGATGGACCGCTCGGTTGCGGAAACCACTCGACTGGGGATACCGACCCTGTTGAGGTTGGACATTCCTCTTCTGGCCTCTCTGGCCTGCGATCCGCAAACTCATCCGCTTTGGGCAACTCGCAGCAAACCTGGCGATAGGGGACAGATAGGAGTAACCTGAGTGAGGTTGAAGGATGCTGACACCCGCCTGACCCAAAGACTGCCTGTTCACAGCGCTGGAGTGTTGCACATGTGGCACATCATCCCACACACCTCTAGGAAACTCCCATGATGCAGGAAAATAACTTTTAAAACAAAACAGAAGTTTTGAGACGAAAAAACTTTCGAACGGAGAATTTTAAAACTTTTGTTCGTTCGAAACTTTTCTGCGGTACTGTATACGTAAATATACGTTCGGAGGTCCCGAAAATCCGGAAATATACGTCCCCTGTGTAATTCCCTGTTGCACGGTGGCCAGGTCACTGTGGGGTAACCTGTGGATCTCCCGCAGGATATGTTGAGTGGGTACATCCCGCTCTGTGCCTTCGACAGATGCTTCCTTGGAACGAAGTGAAACGCCAATCCGGCTGCCCACAGGGTGTTCCGCTTCGGTTGTGCCGCACCTTACGTGGCCACATGTAGTTAGGCAGTTAGAAAGACACCGCCTTCCCCTGTGCACAGGGTGGAACCTGTGCAGAGGGGAGGTGCCTTTCTGAGTCAACTGAGCGGCGACAGGGCACCCAGGTATTGACTGGTGGTGACCACGCTGTGCTGGAGTCTTCCCAAAGACGACATATCGTTTTGGTCGTGTTCGCTCCGGAGACGGCTTTTGATGGGATGAGGCGAGGACGGCACGTGGGCACCGAGCAGGTAGTGGGCAATGCTGGTGATGCAACGTTTTCCTTACCTCGCCAAGGTGGCGCCAAGACTGAGCCAATGTGTTCTCGACTCTCGAACAATGAGCGGCGCTCGTCTAGTAGGGCCCGTACCAGGACCGCGAAGCGTGCCCGGCTCGCGTAAGGGTGGACAGCCAAGCTGTGTACCACATACTGTGCACCTTAGGGATCGTGGACCCTCTCCACCCACACATTGCCCACAGGAAGAACGTAACGTATATTGCAACGTATATGCGTATATATACGTTCGAGATCCGGATATACGTCGTATAGCACATCACTGGGGGGGGCCTGGCATCATGCCCCGAACGATCGGGATTCTGTCTCGACATTTTGTGTGACTGTTGGCTCACACACGTGAAGGTTTTTTATGTCTGCAGACCCGACACACCTCATCACCACTGCCACACACCCACAGGCAAGTGGGGCCCACAGCTGTCAGGATGCCGGAGCCGCCTCAGTACAGCGTGCACAAGCAGGGGACAGGCGAGCGGTGGTCATCCGGGCCGAGCTTCCGCCCCGGCGACAGCGGCGGGAGGACCGAGGCCCCTGTGAAGACGACCTCGAAGAAGCCGGAGCCGCCGCAGTACAGCGTGTACAAGACGAAGCAAAAGACGCAGACGCGCCCGGCCTCGTACCGCCCCCCGCCTCCGGCGTCCCCCGTGTCGCAACCCTCGCCTGTGGCGTCGAAGCCTCCTGGCGGCTCCTTCAAGTCCAGCAACCCCGGCGGCTCTGTCAAGTCGCCCCCCCAGCAGCCCGTGCGGCACAAGCGCAACGATGTGGAGACGTGGCCCCCCCCGGGTCTGCAGTACGCCGTGTGGACAGGCGACAACTTCGAGGTAATGCAATGCGGCCCACCCCCCCCCCCTTTCGTTGTTGTAGTGCAGCGTGTCTCCCCAACCCCACCGCACCACCCACCGACACGCCCTCTGCAGATGCGGCCTCCGCCTGGTCCGGGCTATGAGGAGATGCGTGGCATCTCCCCCCGCCGGAAGCGGTCGAACGTGAAGGTGTGTGTCGCTGTGCCGGGGGAGAGGGTGTGGGGGGAGGGGAGGGGAGGGGCTTATTGTAGCCGAGCCGTTCTTCTTGCCGCTGCGGGAAAGGCCGGTCACCTTCACAGCCCTTCCGAAAATGGAGCAACACATCTCCCGGCACATATGCCACGCCTGTACACGAATGAATGGAGGCGCCAACAACACCACCTTCCCTCCTCACCCCCACACACAGATCGTGAAATGCGTGGACCTGACAGACACGAGCGTCTCGTCATACCCACCGATGCCGTGCATGCGGTACTAGAGGAGGTGGGAACAGCTCATCAGCAGGGATAGGGGCAAAGCTGATCGTCCGGGAGGCAGACCTGCCTGGGGGGAGAAAGACCTCAGGGGAACGGTGCAGAGAGGGGCGTTGTGCTGCGGTGGTGGTGGCGGTGTCCCACTCCCGCCCCTCCCCTTTTTGCATTCGTTTGCGTGTCTTGTTCTTCTAGATCCGTCTCCCGAGTGCGATGCTCTTGTGCAAGCCTGCAGGTCGCAGGGGGTGGGGGGAGGGAGGGGCGTGGCAGGTAGCAGGTGGTGGCCCCCCCTCCCACCTTCCCCCACCCTTGGGACAGGCATACCACAGGACAGATGTCAAAAGGAATCAAAAGGGGCAGCAAGGGGGGGGGGGATAACAGGAAGGTTTCACATAATGAGCTCCATATTTCCCTTTATTCACCCCCCCCCTCCACCCTGCTCCCGATCCTGCATTCTGACATATGAAGGGGGGGCGCGTGTTTTATTCGTCAATCTGTTGAAGCGCCTTCGGTGCGTCTTGGGTGGGAGGTGGGGGGGGGGGGGCGGGGGGGAGCGGGGCGGCCACATTTGCAGGAGGGGCATGTTTACAATGGCTTCCACCCCCCCCCCCCCCCGCCCCGCCCCGACCCACTCACCCAACTCCCTCACTTCCCTTATTCTCTCCCCTTCCCCCCTTCCCCTCCCCCTGTTGTGTTAAACAATCCGATAAGTGCCCGATTCCAGTGGTAGCGCGGCGAGAGTAGGGGAAGCCAGCGTGTCAGTGACGTAGGTATCCCTCGCGAGACTTGTGTGTTGCACAAAAAACAAACATGTGTGACGCCGGCTCCGAGGTTTGGGTGAAATATATCCGCCTGAACGCCGTCCCGTTTAACTTCCGCGTGCGACTCTTGCGGAGAGTCCGCAATGTACCAAGCAGAAATCACCGTTCGTGCAAAAACTGCGGCGCGCTGCACTGTGCTTTATCGGTGCTGTTGGGTTACTCTTCCCCCACCACTTTGTCTCTCTCTCTCTCTCTCTCCTCTAATAATCCCTTCACTCTCGCGCCCGCACTTCTTTTTTCTTCATTTTTGGAAAGCTGTGTGAGTGTGCGCCACTCTCTGTAGTACGCTCGTCGCACACCCCTGGTTTGCACAACTTTTTAAAGCAACATGGCGCAACGCCGGGTCCCTTTTTTTCAGCGGCCAACACGAAAGGATCCGGTTCTTCAGAACAACAGCAAATAAAGAAGCGGCAACAGCAGCAACACATCACCTCAAATGTGGAGGAAAGTAGCGGAGGTGCGTGCTGCGCTTGTTTGTGTTTTCTGCAGGAATCCTGCAGAAACCCAAGATGCAATCTTTACTTTGGGGGGGGCCTTGCATGGGTGAGGAATGGAGGGGGGGGGGGTGGGTGGACAAAAGGTGGCGGTGGTGGTGGTGGTGGGGGAACTTTCTTCTTCCAGTCCAGGCTGAAAACACACCGCACCACCCCTCGCCCCCTTCATTACCACCACCCCCTCTCTCTCTCTCTCTCTCTCCACTCCTTCCCATATTTTCACACGCTTTTCGTATTGCAATTTGGGTTAGCGTGCTGGCATCGCAGTGTGGCCCCGAGGGTCCATACCGAGAGAAACCGGGCTCGCTATCCTACTCCTGCGCTACGTGACACACTTTTCATGCCTTCTCTAGAACTTCCCCCCCGTCCCCTTCTCTCTCTCTCTCTCTCTCTCCTGTCCATAGTGTGGGTCGGCTTGCACCCTGCATTATGTGTGTTACTTTGTTGGTAGACCGGGTTGCACAAACCAACGTATTGCGTACCGCCGGCTCCTTTTTCTGTTGTTGAGTTGTGCTTGGAAGTCGTACCGCGTGTACCAGTGTTCCCCAGGTTCGCTTCCACAGGGGTTTTTTGGTAAAACACACCCCGTGTGGTAGAGAAAATACGGCAAGAGTCTCGGTGGGTCGGAAGAGCAGATGGTTCCCGCAACAGCTCCCGGGGAGCGGCGGGTATTTCGCATAGGATGCCGGATGTGTGAACACGTTTGTGCGCAAAATGCACCGCAAAATCATCTGAAAGGAAGACTCGAGAGACTGCTGCTGTATTTTCATGAACGCTGGCCTGTTTCAATGTTTCAATCCGAGCTGGACGTCTTTTGCCGCACAGTTTGGTTGAGGCATGCTGCTCACTTTACTGGTGCCTGGGGTGGAGAGACGTGCAGAAATACTGCAAATTACTCTTTGGCCTCTGTATTGAGAGAGTTGCATTGAACGCTTCCACCAGTATCAGCAGCATCGATTCAGTGTGACACTGTTTAGATTTTTTTATGCAAAAAAATCAGAACAATACCATGGCAGTAGCCTGTACAGAGGTTCTGCCTTACTGTCAGGCGGAGAGAACACTCCACTTCTTCTGTTGCCGCTTGGTTAGTCGGAGGAGCCGGTGGCAGATGTTGTTCTCTGTTATCATCAACCTTTTTGTTAGGATTATCCGATACCTAAGGAGCTGTTCTGTTCTTACAAAGCCCTACAAACCCCTACACTTACGAACCCACCCACACTCTTGGACGCAAGCGTAGCGTTGCGAAGAGAACTTGTTTTGTGCGTCATATATAACACACTGCGTATGCAGGAGGTGCCGGGGAGCTACACGCGGAGACTGCCCCCGCCCGAGCTTCCCACCCAAGCATCATCTGGATTGACCTCACGCAACAAACACATTACAAAACAAGTTCTCTCTCTACCACCCGCCCTCTTCCCTCTTCCCTATTCGCCCTTCACCCCACCCACTTTTAGATCTTTCTTGTTGTGTGCGCATTTTTAGTATATATTTTCTTCTTTGCTCCATTCCATGTGCACCCACGTGCCCGCCCGCCCCTGACCCCTCTCAGACCCTACAGGAGCCACAACAGGTTGGCGGGGGCGCGGGCAGGTGGCACCGCCAGGTCAAGAGCAGCGTTTTCTTAGAGGACAGGACGATGCCAGACGCAAGGCTGCCCCGATCCCAACCCACCTCGTGGCCCCGAGTGCCGAGGGGTTCATCTTGTCCGGTCATCCTGTGTGTGTGTGTCAGTGCGTGATCTCTGTGTTTCACTGGCTGCCAGCACTGCCATCACACACCAGCCACATCCCTTCTGCAGATTGAGGGCGGGAGCAGGAGGGTGGGTATCTTCCGGGGCGATGCCTTTCCCAGACAGGGGCATGGTGCGGGGCATGGCACACAGGACGCTCGAAGGGGGGCTTCCCACGCTTGTGCTGCTGCTGTCCGTCGCATGCCCTGCCCTGATTGTGTACTACTTCAACAGGGACGCCCCCTACTACACAGTGCGGCACCCGGATGCTGAAACAGTCGGGATCTGGGACCCTGCACGCCAGCCGGAGCCGTGGTACGACGAGGGCGACGACGGCAATCTGACTCTGCAGTGCACATGGTCCGAAGGGGCCAGCAGCAACGGCACGTGCCCAGTTGTGGGCATCGGTGGTGTGGCGTTCTCCCTGTCTGCGATGCGTGCCACCACGAGGTTTGTGTACCCCATCGTGGCAGCAGTGCGCGCCGTCATGCTGGCAGCTGCGTTCGGGCCGTGGCCTCACAATCGCCTGTGGTGGCGTGTGCTGTACGGTGTGCAGGCCACCGTGGGGCTGTGCTGCACGCTGCTGCTTGCGGTGCTGTTCGCTGCAGGCTTCCCACGCCTGCCGGATGAAAATCGTGTTGGATCCCACACCACCCTCTGGGTGGTGTCTTGCAACGTCCCCTTGGCGGTGTGGCTTGCGGTGCGCTTCGAACTTGTGCTCCACAGTGCACAGCTGTGCCTCCTCCTACAGAGGGACACTGCCATTTGCTGCGTGTGCTGTCTCCTTCTGCCGGAGATGTTCATAATCCCGCTCGCCACCCTTGAGTCTCAGGGTTCCGCACCGGACAACGCCTTTGTGATCATTGTCACAGTCGCCCTCTTCGTTCTGACGATGTCCACCGAGTTTCTTGTGGGGGCCTACGTGGCCAATTACTTCAAACATGGTAGCGATACGGCTCTTCAGGGGGCCCTTGCGGCTTCGTTGGCCCTCTTCACGATGTGGACTGTGGGGTTCTCCCTGTGTGGCAAAGACTCCTTCCTTGTGACATCGACTCAGCGTAGAGCTGTTGATGGCATCACAGTGATGTCCCCTGCTTCTGTGCCCCTGCTGATGATGCTGTCTCTGAGACCCCCATGTGAGAGTGTGCGTGAATGCGGGCCTGTTGTGCCGGCAGAGGTGCAGCGTGTGTGGGACGACGCGGCGTCTGACGACTCGAGCGGCTACGGCAGCTGCCCCGAGTGCAGTTCAGAGGCGGAGGCAGAGGCGCCCGCAGCCCTGCAGGACGCACCGGACGGGATGCCGCTCGACCTGTGCCTGCCTGGCGGGGAGGTGCTGCCGGTGCTCGTGCCTTCCGATGCCACGCTGGGCACGCTGCGCCTCCGTGCAGCACACGCCCTGCAGCTGCGGGGCACGCACGCGGGTGTGCGGCTTGCCCTTGACGGGGCCACCCTGGCACGCAGCAACGACACACCGCTGTGTGGGGTGGGGCTGGAGGCGGGTGCCGCTGTGCAGGTGTGTGTGCGCACCCCTGCCCCCCGCGACTCCGCCGCTGCCAAGGCCATGCTGCAGCGTGCGTTGCGGGAGGGCGACGTGCAGGAGGCATGCCTGGCACTCGGCAGGGCGCCAGAAAGTGACCTGCTGCAACACCTACGCTTTGGCGCAAAGGACACACCCACCGCCGTGCTGTGTGCCGTGCTGCGGCACGCCCTGCTGAGCACAGAGCCGCAGTCTGCAGCCACCCTTGTGCGGATTCTCGTTGGCAGCAGGTACGGGCGGGGTGTCGTGTGCCTATCGGGCGTGCTGGACAGGCCTGGTGTGCTGGACAAGGTGCCCTCGCGTGACGCGTATTACCCTTACCCCAACCTGATGCGGTGCCTGCCCAGGTTTGCAGAGCGGGATGATTTCGACCACAGCCGGTTTGTTCATGATATCATCCAGCGTAACGACAACCAGCAATCGTTCCGGAGCCCTGACGTGCTGTGCAGGGCGGTGAAGCAAGCAGGCTGGTGCAGCACACCGGTAGCAGTGAGGCAGGCAAGATACGATTCTGCCCAAGATGAATTTACGCTTGTGCTGCTTGCGGATGGTGTGCCTGTGCGTGACCTGCCGCGCGTTGTCGCTGCACTGCGCAAGGTGAGCGTGCTGGCGGTGCTGTACACCGCCCTCGCTGCGACTGTGATCGCCCTGCAAGTCATGTTGGCGAAGAAGTCCACCGACCAGACAGCTTGGCTGTTCGTGTGCTACCTTGTCCCTGCCAGCTTTTCACAGGCGTGGTCATGGAGGTGTTCCTGACGGATGCGGCGACAGGCGTGACGCACGCTGTCGGCATCGGGACGGACGAGAAGCCCGACAGGCTGAAGCTCGAAGCACGCGAGGCGTTCCGCTACCCTGATGGTGTGGAGGAAGAGGACGTGCATCTGTCGGTGGGGGGCAAAGCCGTGTGTGACGACGAGCCTCTGTGCCATGCAGGTGTCGAAGCCGGGTGTGTGGTTCATGTCACCCTCTGTCCCGACCGGCACCTCGATGCGGTGCACAGGGGGGAGAAGTATTTGTGGCAGGTCCCACTGTGGGTGACGACACGGGATGAGGTCCTTCAAGCCGTTCGGGAGTTGACGGATGGGTACTCACTCAAGTACGCACACGACAGTTTGAAGGGTGATCGTGAGATCGTTCTTGCTGCAGTTCAACAACATGGGGACTCACTCAAGTACGCACACGACAGCCTGAAGGGAGATCACGAGTTCGTTCTTGCTGCAGTTCAACAACATGGGTACTCACTCCAGTGCGCAGACGACAGCCTGAAGGGAGATCGCGAGGTCGTTTTTGCTGCAGTTCAACAGCACGGGTGCTCACTCGAGTACGCACACGACAGCCTAAAGGGAGTTCGTGAGATCGTTCTTGCTGCAGTTCATCATCTCGAAGGCAAGCAACAGGCATATCGGGGCAGAGGCGAATGCCGTGAACCGACAGAGGTGCGTGCGACGACGAAGACGGACAGGCAGACTGGCGACCCGCTGATCATCCGCCAACGACGGCTGCTCAAGTGCCTCGCCCAGCTGGACGAATGCGTCGTGGATGCTATAAGACCGAAGAAGCAGATCGAGCTGGGCCAGACGCCACACGACATCGCGCGGGCCTGGGACCACGCTCGCGGCACAATGACGAGTCTCGCCGACCTCCATCCACCAATGGAGAAGCCCCAGCTGGAGGAGCTGCATGTATGGCGCAAGAAGGTGAGGCAGAAGTTTGACACACTCTGTCGGAAGGTGGCAGAAGACAGGACGCGCCGCTGGAAGCACCGCCTGCGGGAAGCTTGGGAGAACGCCCCGAAGGCGGTATTCGACTTCTGCAAAGAGGTGGAGTACAAGAAGGTCACGTCACTGAAGCGGGGTGACGGGACCTTCACAGCTAACCACAAGGAGTCCGACGAGCTGCTACGTGAGGCGTGGTCCCCAATCTTCCGGCGGTTCCAGGATCAGCCCGAGCCGACGTATGAAGCCTTCAGGGAGCGCTTCGAAGCGGACATCGCCGGGAGGGGGTGCGAGATGAAGTTGTCGAAGCTTGACGGCAACGACCTACGGAAGACGCTGCGAAAGATGAAGACGAAGACGTCGGCCGGGATCGAAGGGTGGCGCATGGCAGAGCTGAAGCAGCTGCCGACGCCACTTCTGGACAAACTGGCGGACGTGTTCGACGTGGTCGAGAGGACTGGCAAGTGGCCAAAGTCGCTGATGCGTGCGCTGATCCCGAAGGGGAATGGTGATGGGCCCCTCGAGCAGAGGCCGATCACGGTGACATCATGCGTGTACAGGCTCTGGGCAGCCACGAGGCTGAGGAGCCTGATCAAGTGGCAGGAGTCGTGGGTGACGGATGGGCAGCACGGGTTCCGCCCACACCACGGGACCGATGCGCTGTACTGGAAGATGGCGCTGCGCGTCGAGAAGGCGCTACTGCAGGGAGACGCGAGGGCGTTGTGGGGGTTCACGATTGACTTCGCCAAATGTTTTGACCGTGTTCCCCATGAAATCTCGCTGGCGCTGGCGACGGAGTGGGGTGCACACGATCGCATCATGCGGCCACTGAGAGCGGCCTACAGCACCCTCGAACGAAGATTCAAGATCGGTGGTGTTGGGGTGGGTGAGCCCTTCCGCTGCACCAACGGCATTCTGCAAGGATGTCCGTTGTCAGTGGTGCTCCTCAATGCCATCATCGCGGTTTGGACGCACGCGATCGAGCGCGAGGCGGGGGTGAAGGGCGAGGCCTACGCCGACGACATCTATGCCCTGCACAAGGACAAGGTGAAGGTGGCGCAGGCGGCGGTGATCACGGAAGACTTCATCACCCTCACGGATATGGAAGCGAAGCCTGAGAAGTGCGCAGGCTTCACCACGGATAAAAAAGGGGAGACCTCCTTCGGGCTGAGCCACGGGGTGTTCCCCCACAAGAAGTCGCTGAAGACTCTCGGCGCCGACATGGTCTTCCAGGGAAGACAGAAGAAGGAGACGTTCTGCTCGCGAGTGAAGAAGGCGACGAAGGTGCTGAAGCGAATCCGCAAAACGCCTTTGCGATTCGCTGAAAAGTGCAAGTTGGTGAACTCGCTAGCGCACTCGATGATGCTGTATGGTTGCACGGTGACGGACATCCCTGCGTACTTGGAGAGGGATACATCGCTGGCCTGCGTGCAGAGTGTGTGGGGGGAGAAGCGCAAGCAGCGGTCGCACACCATTGTAGGCCAGGTGCTGGCGCCGACGGTGATCGACACGAAGGTGGCTGTGCCGCAAATGCGATTTCGGACATTCCTGCGCCTCGTCAAGGACAGGGAGACGCATGACCTTGCGAGGGAGGTATGGGAGCTCAACAAGCTGAGGGTGGACAACATGACGCAGGGCCCCATGGCGCTGCTGCAGAGAGACTTCGAACGACTTGGCTGGGACTGGGGGAGCGCCTTCGACATGATCGGCCTCAGGTGCGGCCTCCGGGTGCACATCGACACCTTCGATGCCGGGAGGTGGGGTCATGAGATGCGGGAGGCGCAGCGGGCCAAATACTTCACGGAAGTGGCCAAGGAGCGCAAGTCGATGGTGGGTGTCGAACGCGGCATCGACAGAGAGGCGACGAACGCGCTGTGGAAGGACCGGGGGACGGACATCTACGTCGCTGGGGTGATTCGGGGCAACATCGCGGGGGCGACTGCGACGGGACAACATCTGGCGGAGAAGAAGATCCGGATAACCGCACTGTGCCACTACTGCGAAGACTCGGTGGAGACCCACATGCACATGTGGTGGCGGTGCCCCAAGTGGGCGCACTTGCGTCGAGGTGCGGAAGACCTGGTTCGGGAGGCACGCACGTGGCCGGCGTGTTTTGCCAGGTGTGGCATTGTGCAGAAGGGGTGGCTCACCGCTGTGATCGGACAGGAACAGCGGCGGGTTGGGATCGTGTCGAGGGTGCAGAGGCTGATGGCTGACATTGCCATCGCGCGCTTTGACGAGGACAAGGCAGGTGACAAGGCACGCAAAGTGGCGGAGCGTGAGCGATCGGGGTTCCCGTGGGGCTGGACACCTCCAGGCCCTACCGTCACGTTGAACCCGCTTGAGCGCACGGTTTGGAGCAAATACCTCAAACGGCGCTGGGCGGGTGACGAAGGAATGTTCTGGGCGTTCCGCGAGTGGCTCGCTGCGTTGAGCTGGTCTGATGACACAGCGGTAGGGATCACGCAGCTCGAGCTCGCGCTGGACTTCGAGGCCTTCTCGGGCCTGGACCTGGGGGAGAGTCTGAGTCTGAAGGAACGGGCGGACAAGATGGGCGTCCTGCTGCGGCAGGCAGGGGCGGCGGGCAACGGGCGCGAGGTGCGCAAGGGAGAGGATAATCGCAGCATTCACACGCTGAAGACTTTCGGGGCTCCGCCCCTGGCGGGTTTCACGTCACGCCCCAAGCTGACGATGACACAGGAGGTAGAAGACATCCTGAGACGGGTGCAGGCCTCTGCGAAGACGAGATTCCTTCTAAAGAGGGAAGCAACTGCAAAGAAGGAGGCGGCGCACGTATGGGGTGAGGACGCGGTGGTCGAACACGCACCCGGCCGTGCGCAGAGAGCTGAGCAATGGGAGAGGAAATGCGCGGAGTGGAGGGATCGTGTGGATGAATGCAGCGCGAGGGAAACGAGCACCGAACTGCCAGTGGGCGACCCGGTGACGGTGCCAGATGCGAGGCGGAAGGTAGCAGGTGAACGCGCATGCCGGCAACACCAGCGAGTGCGGTGCGAGGACTGCATCGAAAACAAAGTCGAGATGCTTGAATGCTGCTGCGCGCACCACCACCCAGACGAAGACGTTGAGGAGCGGTGTGCGAAGGTTGTCGACATGTGCGAGAGGCACAGCAAGACAGCGTGCGGGGCTTGCCTGAGGGCAGGGACGTCCGCCGCGATTTGCTGCAAGAGGCACCACGCATGCGTAAAGCACAACAGGGAGTTGTGCGACAAATGCAAGGGCAAGACGGGCGCACGCAGGGTGCAGGTGGAGGAGTGCTGCAAGAAGCACCACCTGAAGAGCGGCGATCGCACCCTCCGTGGGATGTGGGGGTTGCGATAACGACACGGGACCAAGTGGCGCTGCCTGCTCCCCCAGTCGGGGGGAGTTGGGTAAGTCACTTTTCAAAGCATATACGTTCTTGCTGCAGTTCAACAAGATGGGTACTCACTCGCGTACGCAGACGACAGCCTGAAGGGAGATAGCGAGATCGTTTTTGCAGCAGTACAACAACATGGGTCCTCACTCCAGTTCGCAGACGACAGCCTGAAGGGAGATCGTGAGATTGTTGTTGCTGCAGTTCAACAACATGTGTACTCACTCCGGTTCGCAGACGACAGCCTGAAGGGAGATCGTGAGATCGTTCTTGCTGCAGTTCAGGGGTGATGGGTCGTCAGGGGAGCGGACCTGGCGACTACGGCTGGCACCTCCACGTGGTGAACCCTGGGGGCCTTTGCGAACAGACCGTTGAGGTAAGCTACGCTGCACGCTTTGGCTTAAGGTAGCGCATTGCGTGTAGGCTGGATGTATCCCTCTGGAGACCCGGTGTTTCGCTTAGGCCGCTAAGACCAGTCAGGCTGCACGCGGCGCTCATGAAGCGCGCCGCGTGGCCAGAAGAAACTGTGGGCGGCAACCGTGTTACGTGTTTTTCACCGGGGCGCGTGGGACAAGTTTAACGCACACGTGGATCCCCCGGCTTTGCCTTCTTTCGCCTTCCTACTTTTAGTTCTTTTCACCACGATCTTTTGCCCGTCACCTGTTGTTCGATCAGTCGAGCCGCGACCAGGAACGCCTCTGGAATACCCTGTGGTGGTGAGTGTCCGTTCGTCCTGTTTAGACCAGCCGTTGTTCCCGTCTTCTCCTTTTTACGCCCACTGGGTTGGAGTTGATCAGTCAATCGTTCATCCGACCGCAGCATTATGCGACCGGCGCGGTGTTAACAAACGAGTGCATTAATCGTATTTTGTTGCACATTGCTTCCTTCCTTTCTACCTTTTAGCCTTTTCCCGCCAGCCCACAGAGATAGGAGCACGCTCTCTCTTTTTATTGCTGTTCTTGCTGTTAGCTTTTAGCTGGGTCCGCCCCGGCGAAGACCGGCGTCTTCTGGCCGTCTGGGGGGTCTGGCAATTGCGCTGGGCTCCCTGGATCCTCTGGATGAGTCAGTCTATAAACAAAATCAATACGTTCTTGCTGCAGTTCAACAACGTGGGTGCTCACTCCAGTGCGCACTCGACAGCCTGAAGGGAGATCACGAGATCGTTGATGCTGCAGTTCAACAAGATGGGTACTCACTCCAGTACGCACACGACAGCCTGAAGGGTGATCGTGACATTGTTCTTGCTGCAGTTCAACAACATGGGTACTCACTCCGGTTCGCAGACGACAGCCTGACGGGAGATCGCGAGATCGTTCTTGCTGCAGTTCAACAACGTGGGTGCTCACTCCAGTACGCACACGACAGCCTGAAGGGAGATCACGAGATCGTTGATGCTGCAGTTCAACAAGATGGGTACTCACTCAAGTACGCACACGACAGCCTGAGAGGAGATTAAAAAAAGGAGGAGATCCTGAGATCCGTCCTGCTGCGAGTCACTTCGACCCAGGGCGGTAAAGGTGTTGTGTTAGTAACCAAGTCCTTGCGCTTCGACGGCCGTGGCATATCAGGGGGTACCTGGGACCCCCCGTGTTTAGCCCCCCCTCTTACCCCCGTGTTTAAGCCCCCCCTGGCCGAAATTGGCCTCCAGGTACCCCGGGGGGGCCTCCAGGGGGGGGGGGGGGTCCCAGGTAGCGTCGAAATCATGGTCCCGAAAGCCATTTTTTGGGTTTCCTCCGGCACCCGAGGCTGGCGCGAGCGGGAGAGGAACCGCGGAAGGAACCCAGCGCCTCACACCGTGCCCACCTAGTGGTCCACCGACGGGAAAATTAAGCAATAAGACGAGCGCGCGCGAAGCGCGCGCGAGAAAAATTGACCCCTAGTGGTGTGATCATGGAACCCCCCAGATCTGGCACAGAACCCCTATATGATCACACCACCTAGTGTTTTCCCCCTGATCCCCCCAAAACAGGAGTGTCAACCCACCAAATCTCCAAAATTGAACAGTTAGCGACAGGCCTGATCCCACGAGATCTCGGAATCCAGAAAGTTGGCGACCAGCCTGTTTTGTTACTCACACCAACACCACCACCACCACCACCAGGCCTGAGGGGCCACCGCCCGCACCCCCCCGGTTGTGCTATATGATACGGTGAGGGCCGTCGAAATGTCGGGATTTGTAGGCGACTTTGTCGGTGCAGGTGGGTGCGATGGTGGTGGGAACGCGTTGGCCGCGGGTGTGCGCACGATGTTCAAAGACGGGCGCATGGGCCACCTCGGCGGCGCACCCCCTGACATGGTGGCGCACGAGGGTGTTGACGAGCTGGCTGACTGCGACGCGATGGGCCCCTCCGGGTGGCATGAGGACTACTTCGCCATGCAGCGCGAGATGCCCCATCCGGATATGGCGGCTGAGTTTTTCGCCAACCAGGAGCGGGAAGCTCACATGATGATGCAGCAGCAGCAGCAGGCGCAGCTGCAGCAGCAGCCCGCAGCCCCACAGGAGGACTGGGCCTCCGAGCTCCTGCGAGCACAGACGGGGAATGAAACAGCAGAGACATGGGCCGAGCAGCACGTGGCGCAGCAGGAGGACAGCTGGGTCGAGGAATACGCCGAAGGGGTATGAGTTTCTGCCCCCCAATTGTCCCGCCCCCGATTCTGGCGCTTTTGGGCCGAGGGGGCTCGGTGGCAGCGTGTGTCGTGATTTCTAGGGGGGGTGGGGTGTTCCAATACAATACAATCCGTACGGCTTGGATTCAACTTTTTGGGTTTTTTCTTGCAGGCACTTCCTGCACCCTAAGTAAGGGGGGGTGAGGTTTGGGTGTGCGTTTAAAATTCTTAACACACGCCCCTCCACACGCCCCCCCCCCCCCACCACCACCACACATCCCACCCTCTTTGATGGTAGTCACTGCACACATCCATCCAGCACGAGCACAGGAGAGGCGTTGCTGACGCCATGCGGCAACCCGCCCCTACAAATCCTCCTCCCCCACCCCCCACAGGTGCAGACCTTCGGGATCGAGGGCGAGGAAGCGATAGATTTCGACACGAAGACGAGCGGGTGTGGCTTCTTTAAGGTATGGCCGACGGAGTCTGCCGCCGAGCCGCGGGAACGTATCAGTAGAGAGGAGGATGGGCACCCTGCCCTGCCGCACCTGCCGTACCTTCTGTTGATGTACGATCAGGCGAAGACGGGGCTTGCTGATCATGGGGATCAGTTCAGCCACTTCACGCCTGACGAGCTGTCTGCCTCAGAGAAGCGCTGGGAAGCGCTGGTGTCCTCACGCAGCGCGTCGGCATCATGCGACCCTGCGGCGGCAGCGCAGGCGGCACGTCGCGCAGGCTCTCTGCTTGCCGGCATGCAGCACACGCTGCTTCGGGCCAGGCAGCCTCCGGGCGCCACGCCCCTCAGCAGCACAGGCGAGGCGGGGCGGGCCGGCCCGTGGTGGGGTGGGGGGGGGCGGGGGGAGGAGGTGGGGGGGTGCACGCTTGCCGCAGCCGCAGCCGCAGCCGCCTTGCGGCACACACACACCCCCGACCTCCCCCCCGCCCCGCAGTACCTCGACAAGGTGAAGTCCGGCGAGATCGTGCTGGAGGAGAAGGCGCCTGCGCAGCAGCAGCAGGGGGCTGGGTGGGACGAGGAGTACCAGCAGGTGGAGGAGCAGCAGAGGATGCAGGAGATCGCTGCGAGTCAGATGTACGCCGATCCTTACTCGGCGCATGGCGAGTGGGCTGCACAGTACCAGCAGGCCGTGCCGGAGCAGGCTGGGGCAGGGCCTGTTCAGGAGGATGCCGCGCAGCCTGAGTTCGGTATGAAGAGGTTCAGCGTTTATGATTATTCCGATGATGTGTGTCAGATTGTTGATACTTTTTGTCAATTTGAAGGCGAGACGGGTTTACCCGAATAAGAAAAAAACACTGTCAGTCGGCGGCGTTGCAAGCAAGCCACGCACAGCTTTGGGGGTGTCTTGCCCCTTTGTGCCCAGCTGGTAGCTTCTCGAGGAGCATGTTTATGGCAGGGCATCCCGAGCCAATAGGTGGTGGGGTGTGTGTCTTCGTCAGCACAATAGCCAGCAGGGCTCGCTTCTCTCCATCAGAGCCTGAGGTGTTCCTCTGTGTGCCGTGTGCATGTGCGCATCCCTCCTCTCCCTCTCCCCCTCGTGCAGCAGAAGGCGACAACTGGAATGTCGAGTTCCAGAAGGAGCTTCAGAAGATGCGCAGTCAGATGCCGCAGGCGCCGTACGTCTTCGAGGAGGACAACCCTTACATGTACCACGACAACCCATTCCAAGAAGGGCTGGAGCTGCTGGAGGCTGCGATGCTGCGTGAGGCTGCCCTGGCCTTCGAAGCGGTATGAAGGGTGAAGGGTGGGTGGGGTAGCCGCATGTGTTTCGGGGCGCCGCCCCACACCTACACACAGGGTCTCTGTAGGTGTGGGGCCCCGAGACCAGGCGCCCCCGACAAGACAGAGACAGTGGTTGAGAGGTGGCATGGTGTGCCAGGTTGCAGCCTATACTGTGCGCTTTAGAGCGAAGTGCCCCCACGGCATCACAGCACTATCTTTGGGCAGGTGCTTGCCGTGGGGGTAGCAGAGCCCAGGTTGACGACACTCACACCCACACCTGCAGGCATGTCAGAAGGAGCCGGACAACTCAAAGGCGTGGCAGTACCTCGGCACCACACAGGCGGAGAACGAGAAGGATGTGCAGTCCATAGCAGCGCTGCAGCAGTGCAGGTGTGTACTCAGCTGTGTGTAAACTGCCCTCCCCCCCTTTTGATTTGCACCAAACTGTTGAAATAACGCAACCCTGAGCGTCAGCCTCACCGGGTACTCTCAGGGGGTGCTTGGCTTTTGGTCCCACCAGGAGGACGTCCACTGGCCAACCAGCACACTCAACAACACGCACCCCCGACAAACCCACTTGCTGTTCCACACAACCCTTGCATGCAGGACGCTGGACCCTGAGAATCGCGAGGTGCTCATGGCACTCAGTGTCAGCCTGACGAACGAAGCAAAGTTTGCGGAGGCCATCGACACACTCTCGGAGTGGCTGCTGACGCACCCGGAGTACCAGCAGCACAAGGAGGAGCTGCAGGCGGTGCAGGACAAGGAGGTCGGGATGACCCAGGAGTACTTCTTCCTGATGGCACAGAACCACGGGAAGGTGGCGGCGATGTTCGAGCGTGCCCAGGAGCTCGTCGAAAACCCCGACGTGTGCATCGGGCTTGGCGTGCTTTACAACATGTCGAATGCCTACCGCAAAGCTGTCACATACTTTGAGAAGGCGCTGCTGGTGAAGCAGGACGACGCAAAGCTGTGGAACAAACTGGGCGCATCGCTTGCCAACGGGAACCAGTGCAACGAGGCGCTCAAGGCGTACAACAAGGCGCTGGACCTCAACCCGGGCTTTGTTCGCGCGCTGTACAACTCCGCCATATCCTACAGCAACCTCGGGGAGCACTTCCTCGCAGCGCAGTTCTTCCTGAAGGGCATCCAGATGCAGACGGGCGGGCAGAGCGGCACCTCCAGCACCGTCGGCATGTGGGACAGCCTGCGAGTGACATTCTCCCTCCTCGGGCGGAAGGACCTCGTGGCGAAGTCGACAAGCATGGACGTGTCGCTCTTCAGAGACGAGTTCAGCCTCGACTAGCCCCCACCACCACCACCACCACCACCACCACCACCACCACCACCACCACCACCACCACCACCACCACCACCACCACCACCACACCCCCAGCACGGGGACGCCCCACCCTGGAGAGCGGGGATTCTCAATAAGTATTGATGATACCCTGCGTGCCTGCCCCACGCATGATGTGTGTGTACAGCAGGGGGGGTCACACCAGAGCAGAGGGGGGTGAGTTGCTCTGGTGCTATACACTGCTGTAAGTATATTCACGTGTGTGTGAGAGAGTGGGCGAGTGAGGATTAATACCAGAAGCTTTTGTGTCTCCTGCACGGAACGTTTACTCCTACCGAATCCCCCCCCCCTTGCCGCGCCCTCCCCCCCCCCCCTGGCCCCGACTAGCTCCTGCAATGAAGCCTTTATTCGGGCCCTGTGACCCATGCTCCTGATGTTGGACTGTTGTTCACAGAGAGTTCTCAGAGAGAGAGCACACGCAGACAAGAAAGAATGCAAAGCCTAATTTTTTCCCCGGCAAAGAGGCAGGAGGGGGGCCTCTGCTCAGCAGGGCAAAGCCGCATGCAGACAACTCTCTGCTGGAAAGGTGATCGAACCCTGTGTGCCCCTACAGAGGGTGAAGGCACCCTGGGCTTGGGCGTGTCTGCAGCTATCGCGACGCGGAAGTGGGGAGGGGGGGGCAGGGATCTGGGCGATGTGTCCATCGTATTCCGGTATTCTGCGGCGCCCGCCGCAAACCCGGCGACGGGTATGGAGGTTATGAAAGGAACGAATATAAAAAATGTACGGTGGCCTCGTCACCCGGCGTGGCCAGCGGTTGACCAGGCCAATAACTGACCAAGGTCCCCCCCGCATGTCTGTGACTGTGTTGCTGGTGGCATACACTGAACGGTGTGTGTATCCAGCAGTGGTTTTGTTCGCTCGGCGTGAACCCTGCACGAAACAAAACAAATTAACGTGTTGTGTGTTGGCAGCCGCGCCACACCCCCCCCCCCCAGCCCCACCACACGGCAGCCAGGTTCCCTCCTCCCTTCAACAGAAGGGAACCTTAAAGGGGGATGCACGCAGTCCTCCATATGGTGGACCCGTGCGGTGCCCAAAACGCCCCCCCCCCCCCTAGGGCAGTGGTGGCTGCGTACGCGTACGCAGCGTGATTTTCAAAAAGTGCGTACGGCGTACGCGTACGCGTACGGCGCTGCGTACGGCAGTCTATGGAGCACAGGAGACGGCCATGGCCGCACACCAAATCCGACAGTCGAACTCAGGTGTACCAGGGGCAGCCTTCGAGCCTTCCAGTCGGAAGTGGTACCTTTTGCAGTATGATTGCGGGTGTACTTGCAGGTGTTGCGAGTTATTCGCCACGTGCGCGGCAAGGAACCATCTGTGAAAGGCAAGATCAAAGGCCAGGGCCCAGCCACCCGCTGGGTGGCCTACTGTGTGCTGAGAGACCTGGAATACCAGCCGTACGCAAAATCTGCGTACGCGTACGCAGCGCGATTTTCAGAAAGTGCGTACGGCGTACGCGTACGCGTACGCGTACCGTACGGCCGTACGCTGCCACCACTGCCCTAGGGGGGGTCATAAGCCCCCCTAAAAACGTACGAAAACCAAAATTTTCAACATACCATCAGAACCGCCCTAATACCTGATCTGACCCGAAAATCCGACCCATACCCCCCCGGAAACTGTCTGGGGCCCACTTGTGACACCTGATACGCACTTTTGTGATGATTTTTTGGGGTCCTAAAAAATGTACCTCAGTTTCGTACCTTGCCTTTGTACCTGAACCACTCCCGACCGCATTATTTCGTTCTTTGCCTTTTCTGCGGTGGTTCTGGCTCAGGTGGCACGCATGTTGCCTTCCCCAGTGCCTCGGCAAGGTCTTTCTTGACCTGATTAGTGGGAATGTTGTGTTGTTGCGTCAGCAGAATGAGTTCAGCCACCTTCTGGGTGTAGTACTTCGATCGCATATGGGTCATTGTGAGTACTTCGTACGCCTGGGAGGCTGCATCGGCATTAGTAGGCAGCGTTGTAGATGCTTTTGCTTCGTCGATCTTAGCCTGTGAAGGCACGATTGGGATATTGTACGCCCTGAGAGCCGAAGTGGTTATGATTGTGCTGTGTAATTTGCGCCCCGCAGGATATGCACACCACGCAGTCTCGACAACACGTATGAGAGTGTACCATGTGGGGACTCAACAAGGTCATTGGATCGGCATCTGCCTGCCGACTCAGCCCCCACACAGTGCGACCGCAAGGTCGCCAGGGATGTCTCAACGCCAGGGGAATACCCTCCCCTGGCGTTGTACAACCCTACTCTCAACCCTCGGGTCCTCTCCTGGAGGCGGTGGTGGCGGGCCCGCAACGCTTCGTACTTCCGGTACAGACTGAGGTAGTCTGCCCGGCTGACCCGCTCATTGCTTCCTAGATCATCTGCTGCTCTGGAGCTGCCATCACTCTCACTGCCCACATCAGTTGGTGTGGGGGTAGGAGCAGGACGAGTGGGAGGAGTAGGAGTGCAGGTGACATCTTTCTTGGCTAGCAAGGAACGCCGCTTTTCCCGCACGTGCGTGCAGTTGATGCACCACTGCATATATCTGTCGTCACCACGTCCCACTCGCTCTCCTATGTACCCAGCCCGACGGAGCGCCCGAAATAATGTCGCCTCACCGATGTCGTGTGCCGTTTTCTTTTTACGCAGGTCTGCCACAACGCTCTCTGCCGAGACCCCGCACATCTCCCGTTTGGCGAGCGTCTTTCGAGCAAGGTACTCCTCTGCAGCAGCATCTGACACCTCTGCGAGGCCCTGGGCACGCGGCATGTGTTGCTCGGCGTGCTGAGTGAGCGTAGTGACACCCTTCCCTTGCAAAGAACGAAATAATGCGGTCGGGAGTGGTTCAGGTACAAAGGCAAGGTACGAAACTGAGGTACATTTTTTAGGACCCCAAAAAATCATCACAAAAGTGCGTATCAGGTGTCACAAGTGGGCCCCAGACAGTTTCCGGGGGGGTATGGGTCGGATTTTCGGGTCAGATCAGGTATTAGGGCGGCTCTGATGGTATGTCGAAAATTTTGGTTTTGTACGGGCTTATGACCCCCCCTACCCCCCCCCCCCCTTGTGTGAGGATATATGTGCGTGCTGTGTCCCAAATGCTGCTGCAATAAAGTTATTTTTCCACCCTGCCCTCGACGCAACAACCCAGAACCGGGGCACGAAAAAAAGTAAAATATACACCTGTCTGCCGCCACTGATCCTTAGCTTCCCCACAGTGTTCTTGTTCGGACCTGTTTGGGATGGTGAGTGGATAGTCACCGTGTTTGCCAGATTGCCACATCCCACGAGTTGCTGGCGCGGGGTTGGTGTGGCAATGCCCACACACTCACACACACACACGACACGGCAGCCAAACCTCCTCCCCTGAAATGTGTGGTTCCAGTATAACTTTAAGAAACGGCGCCCTGTGTGTTGGTGTGAGTGTGTGTTTGACCCCCACTGTTTCCCCCCCCTAAACTGCGCTGATATAGCAAAAGGTCTTCTCCCCTCTCTCCCCCAGGAGACGGGGGTGCCGGCCAACCCCTGCGTCTGAGAGAGCAGCTCTCTTAGTGTCGCAGGGGGGGGGTTTGTGTTGAGGGGGCAGTGCAGTGGGGGAGGGGACTCACCTCGTGGAGTCTGGGTTGCCCAGCTTGCTGTGCTCGACTGTTGTGCAAGAGGCTAAGGCGGGGGAGGGATAGAGGGAGGGGGCGGGCCCTAATAGAATTAGGCGTCAACACCAACGACACGCACACGGTGGACTCCAGCGGCCCTAGCGGGAGTCTGGGAGCGGGAGTCTGAGCGGGTGTCAAAGACTCCCGCTAGCGGGAGTCTATACTCCCGCTAGGGGGAGTCTGACTCCCCCTAGCGGGAGTCTTTTCACCTATTTTCATCCATTTTTCCCATGATATAGTTACAGTCTACTGGCGTGGGGGGTAAAATCATGGTGGAAGAGGGATGGGGAGGGGCTTGTTTTGCTTCTGTCAGTTTCCCCGGACTCTGGACTACCTACCTATCCTCCTGGTAGCGGCTACACCTGCGGAGGTGAGCGGTTAGAATTTGAGGTGTCAAAGTGCGGCCATCGCCTGTCGTAGTTGTGTTACACCTTGGGCAAGACAAGCCATCCTGCAGGCCTCATCTTCTTCGTCAGAACTGTCATCCCCCTCCTGCTGTGCGCGTTGGTCAAGCGTGCTCAAAGTCGCCTCGGATGACACGAATGGTGTGAAAGTCGCCCCCAGCGGGATTGGCATTTTGCACAAGCAGAGCGATAATTTGCGGTGTCCTTCGGGGAACCGGAACAGGAAGTAGGGCGCGCTGATGGGTTCAACGAAGTCCTGTGTGTTGCAGTGCACAAACCCCTTCTGCAGCTGTGTCAACTGTGTGCAAAGAACATACACAGCCAATCTATGAGCGTGTCGGGTGTGCAGACACGGGCACAGGATGACTTCTCTATACCCGAGGATCCCGTCCTGCGACAGGTGCGCAACCTTCCAAGGCATGCCCGATGCGCGCCGCTTCTCTTCTGCCATCGCAAGATCTCTCTCGTAAGTTGCGGAGCTGGCGATTGTAACGGCATCTTTCTTGCGATGTCCGTTCTCTGCTTCTTCAAATTCGTCGTTGTTCTGCAGAGGCACTGCATCTTCTGGAGCCCACCAATGATGGAGACTGTGTACGTAGGCATTGCGCGTTGATCCCTTTTCGGCATGCTCCATCAACCAGTGAAATATATGCCCTGAGATCCGAGCACGCAAGAAGGGAATCCGGGCTGACTCATCCTTGCATCCCCAGAAGCGCCAGGGGATGTCTGCATACCGGAAATGCATGAGGTCTGCAAGGGAGACAAAGAGGTAGCGGAACAAGCCCTTGTAGGTGTGTCCTGTGACAGGCAAGCACGACCTTCCGGAACTGAGCACCTGTCCCATGCTGCGACACATTCAGTGCAAGGTTTGTACAGGTCTTGTCGAATATTTTTTTGTTGTCTCATCCAGCAGGGGTGGAGCTTGAAATATGGGGTTGCGGGCTGGATCGGGTCAGATCGGGTCAGCCAATTTTTTCTTATGGGTTCCCCCCCGGTTCGTCTCAGAGATCAGTGCTCGGGCCCAGCCTCCCGCGAGGTACCGGAACCGATATGCAGCCCCGGACGCGCAAGGACTTGGTTACAAGACAAACACATGCCGTAGGGGGGGTCTGGGAGGCGGAGCTCCCAGCCGCCGGAGGCCACGGTAGTGAACATCTGTGACTTGCGGGCGTACGGATTCTGTGTGAGTTGGCTGCGTCCTCCTGAGGATACTGAGATTCCCTGATGTAAAGGGCTTGGGTACAAGACAGGCACATGCCACAGGGGGGTCTGGGGGGCGGAGCCCCCCAGCCACCGGAGGCCACGGTAGTAAACGTCTGTTGCACGGTACGGGTTGGGCAGCTTCATTTGTCCTCTATTGTGACTGTTTGAGGCCTGTGCTCATGTCGCTGGGGTCACTTTGCTCACGAAACGCCTCCTGGTCACCTTGAGGCCCCAAGGCGAGGAGCCAACTTTTCCGGTTTCCCGAAAATCTATATTTTTTTTTCTTTTTACCCCTGACCTGATTTTTTGTGAGGGCCTGCAGAAAATCAGGTCAGCTGACCCGAAAAAACCCCCAAGCTCCACCCCTGTCATCCAGTACCCTGATCAGCCGCATGGCGAGCCCCTTGCAGTCATGGAGTGCTGGGGTGACGTAGCGGGCATTGGGAAGCACACCTGCCAAGAGGGAGGGGTAGCCAGCCTCTTTCATCTCAGAGAGAGTCAGGTGCGGGTATCGATGCACCTGTTGATACCAGCGTTCTTCTGGGATGTCGCACAGTGAGCATCGGTGCCCTCGCCCCCCGCATCGCCTCATTGTTGCCCACTGCTGATCTATACTCCCGCTAGCGGGAGTTGGACTCCCCCTAGTTGAGACTCCCGAAAAGGGTTAAACCCGGTAGTGGTACCCTACCCCCGCTGGAGTCCACCGTGCAAGGCCGGATCAGCCCACGGGTGGGTTTGAGGAAGAAATCTGGGGGGGCAAATTTTGCTGCGACTTCCGGTTTCACCCGGCCGAACTCCAGCATCTATCCAGACCCACGGTGCCAAGCCGTTCGCCCGTGTCGCGATCATTCGCGGCTTCAGGCTGCCCCCGACGACACGTTTGTATCCTGCACCTTGCCATACTTCGCCTCCACCTTGTATATGACGGAGAGCGCCCTCCTTCCGCATCGTTGCGACTTCCCTGACAGCGAACTTATCCATGTCAGGGAAGACATGGCGATGATTGCGTTGGCCACCTGGGTGCTGTGCTGGTGGAGCTCCTTGCTCAACACCGTTGCTAGGAGCCTTCTAATGGATCCCAGTGTCAGCACACTGCCCCCTTTTTTAACAGGGAAGGCCGTGCAAAAATCATGCACAATGTTCGTCGCCTCCGCAGCCTCGGGACTCTCTGCGCTCTTCTTCTTCTTAATCGACTTTGCCGCCGGCTTCGCTGCCGGCTTCGTTGTCGTCTTCCCCATTTTTGTGAATCAGGTCTGCGAGCTGGGATGGGTGGAAACGTCCGTTTCGTTTGGTGTGGCTGTACTTCAGTGACGAGTGCCACATTGCATAGGTATCATGGGAAAAATGAGTGAAAATAGGTGAAAAGACTCCCGCTAGCGGGAGTTGGACTCCCCCTAGTTGAGACTCCCGAAAAGGGTTACCCTACCCCCGCTGGAGTCCACCGTGCAGTTATTAAGTTGAACCCGCAAATAAATCTCCCCGAGCTCTCTCGTCCCGTCCCCCGTCCTCCGACCCCACCACCCTATCGTTCAAAAAACAACTCTATTTTTGTGTGCCGAAATGACAGCAGCATTTGGAGTGCAATGAAACTCAGCATGGCATGATGCACATGCAAACCAAAGCCCCCCACCCCACCCCCTCTCGAGAGCTCTGGTGTTCGACAATGGTTCTGACTTGGGTGCGTCTCGGCACCCCCGCCTGGTTAGGGCGCCCTGGACCAGTCGGGCCACATGCATATTACTTCCTCCTGAGCTCAGGCTGGGCCCCCCCCCCCCTCCCCGCATCCCCCAATGGACCCGCCCCCTCCACCCTGCACCCCTCGTTGACCCCTCTCCTCCCCCTTTTGTCGAACGCTTGTGTGCAGCGGTGGCCTAATCAGTGAGGGTTGCAGTCCATTTTGCCCCGTGTGCTCCAGGTCACTGCTCAAGACTCTTTTGTTGACCAGGGACAGGCCTGGTCGATATCGTGACGGGGCCACCGTGTGGCCTCGTCGGGGCCTGCCCATGCCTCCCGTTTTTCAGCCTGGCTGTGACAACGCACGTTCGTCAGGCCTCCGGATAACAAGTCTGCGAGGCTGCTTTCAGGGTGTCCGCCCTGCACGAGCGTGTGTTGGGCATGGCTGGAGTGTGGTTCGAGCCCCCGGCGCGACTGTCAGCCACTCCCCACCTGCAGGCAAACACACAACGATGGGGTGGTGGCAGAGTGTCATCAGCCGTGACGGTGCTGCCGATGACTTCGAGATGCGGTGCCGCAAGACGATCCTGACCTTGGGCATTTGCCTTCTCCCCTTCGGCGTTTTGACCATCATGGAAGGCAAGGTGCACATAGGAACATGTGCTGGGTTTTTCAATATCGTCGTGGCGCTCGTGACTCTCATGTGGGGTGTGTGCAAGAGACGCTACACACAGAGGGTCATGGTCTTCCTTATCGTAGGTTTATGTGTCATCATTTCCATGGCTGACCTGTATGCCTACCTTGCCGAGCTGCAGGTGGCGTGGCCACTGTTTGTCATCGTGATCGATCTCATCCTCGTGCTGCGTCTGGACCACCGCATTGCGACCGCAATGGTGTGCTACGTTGCGATGTGGCTGCTGCTCAACCTGGTGGAACGCCTCACACGCTTCGGTCTGTACGACGTCCCTCTGACTGACAGCTACGAGAGGCGGCGTGAGAGTTTCGCAAAGGCAGTCGTTGACTGTGACAAGCCTCCCTGCAAAGGCAGTTTTTCCACTGTTGCGACGGGCCAAGGTGTCGCGCTTTTCGTGTTCGTGACCGACTACATCGCGACGAGGGGGTTTGCACAGCAGGTGCTGAAGGAGCAGGCGGCGATGCAGAGCACCATTGCCACGGTGGAGACGATCGCGTCACTGCTGGCAGCGTACGACGTGGACGCCGTGTCGCGCATCCTCGGGGACGACGGAACCGTGCTGCCTGACGCCATGCGTGCTGCCCTGCTGCGGCTCGAGCAGAACCTGCGTGCGTACCGTCCCTACCTGCCTGCCGTGCTGCTGGAGGAGCAGCAGCACTCGCCCGACAATGCGGATGTTGGGCAGCTGCCGCAATCTCACGTGCCTGCTGCTGCACCCGGTGCGGACAGCCAGCTTGCAGCAATCGTCTTCACCGACATCCGTGCGTCCACGTCGATCTGGGAGGCGGCACCCGAAGGGATGCAGAAGGCGTTGTCGGTGCACAACGCGGTGCTGCGGGCTGCGCTGGCTGAATGGGGCGGGTACGAGGTCAAGACAATCGGGGACGCCTTCATGGTTGCGTTTGAGGATGCACATGCGGCTGTGTGCTTCGGGCTGACTGTGCAGGAGAACCTGCTTGCCTCAGAGTGGCCTGCTGCGCTGCTGGAGGTCGCGATCTGCAACCCGACAGAGCTGTGGGGCGGGCTGACGGTGCGTATCGGTGTGAACCACGGCCCTGTGACGCTGGAGACGAACACGCTCACTGGACGGGTGGACTACTTCGGACACACGGTCAACGTCGCTTCACGCCTCGAGTCTGTGTGTGTGCCTGGTGCAGTTGCGTTGCCTGACGAACTGTGGACGTCTGTGCGTGGGATGTCTGGGTGTGTCGGTGCACATGCAGGTCAACCAGTTCCCACCAACCTGAAGGGTGTGAGCGAGCCTGTGCCTGTGTGCAGCGTGTGGCCCGCCTCTCTGCAGAGGCGCGAACACCACCCTCTGCAATCTGTCGTGTGTCCTGCAAGTTTGCCTCGTGGGTCATGGTCGCTGAACCGTTCTACCTGGAACATCATGGGGGCACTGCAGCGCACCACCACAACACAGCCTGCCACAGTGGCTGTGGCCACACTGAACAGCATGACTCTTGGCGAGGTCGACTGCGGTCTGGCGTGTGTGGTGCCGCTTCTGCAGCAGAGCGGCGGTGTGCTGCTGTCGCTGTTCGGGAACAACTTCTTCGTCGGGTGGAACTTCGGGAAGCAGATGGCGGCACACGCAGAGGGCGCACTGCGGTTTGCACAGCGCGCGCTGCAGCTGGGCGGCGCGCTGACCGTCGCAACACTCGGGATCGCGAGCGGAAATGTCGAGCACGGCGACGTGGGGACCATGCGGCAGCGCTTCGTGACAGCGTCAGGCGGTGCTGTGGAGGCGAGCCTTGCGCTGCGCCGCCTGGCGCTGTCGCTGCACATGCGGTGCCTGTACACGTCGGATTCACCACCGGGTGCTGTGCGCAACCTGCTGTGTCCCACCACAGCGCGCGTGCCCCAGGAAGGCGGCGCCTCTGCCGGTGTGGTATACGAGGTGCTGTGCATCGTGCACTCGCAATCCAAAGACGTTTTGTGTGAGAGCATTACGTAGCCACACCCCCAGCCTTTGCACCCGGTGCTGTGCAGCGACACCTGATCCATCCGACCGTGCCTCCAGCCATGTCTGCATCAGATCGAGATGAGCTAGGAGGCACGTCCAAGCTCCTTATGTGACGGATGACCCTTTCCAGGGTCCGCTGATGTACGGTGCTGAGGAACTGCGACGGAATAGACTCAGGCATCACTCATTTGTTTGCATTGCACGGTCCACCCCTGCCTTGTCTTGTCAGGCGCTTGCTGCTTGGTTGGGGAGAGCCCCCGCGCGACTGTCTGCCAGTCCCCACCTGCAGGCAAACACACAACGATGGGGTGGTGGCAGAGTGCCATCAGCCGTGACGGTGCTGCCGATGACCTCGAGAGGCGGTGCCGCAAGACGATCATGCTGACGTGCATTTGCCTCCTCCCCTTCGGCATTTTGACAATCACGGAAGGCGAGGTGCACATAGGAACATGTGCTGGGTTTATCAATATCGTCGTGGCGTCCGTGACTCTCATGTGGGGTGTGTGCAAGAGACGCTACACACAGAGGGTCATGGTCTTCTTCATCGTAGGTTTATGTGTCGCCATTTCCATGGCTGACCTGTATGCCTACCATGCCGAGCTGCAGGTGGCGTGGCCAATGTTTGTCATCGTGGTCGATCTCATCCTCGTGCTGCGTCTGGACCGCTGCATTGCAAGCACTGTGGTGTGCTACGTTGTGATGTGGCTGCTGCTCAACCTGGTGGAACGCCTCACACGCTTCGGTCTGTACGACGTCCCTCTGACTGATAGTTATGAAGTACGGCGTGAGAATTATGCAAAGGCACTCTTCGAATGCGACAAGCCTCCCTGCAAAGGCATATTCTCCTCTGTTGTGACCCAGCAAGGTCTCGGACTTGCTGTGTTCGTGATCGACTACATCGCGACGAGGGGATTTGCACAGCAGGTGCTGAAGGAGCAGGCGGCGATGCAGAGCACCATTGCCACGGTGGAGACGATCGCGTCACTGCTGGCAGCGTACGACGTGCACGCCGTGTCGCGCATCCTCGGGGACGACGGAACCGTGCTGCCTGACGCCATGCGTGCTGCCCTGCTGCGGCTCGAGCAGAACCTGCGTGCGTACCGTCCCTACCTCCCGAAGTCGTGTCTGCCGTCTTCGCTGTGGGAGGACGACGATGCTGCAGAGCAGTCTGTCGCACGAGACGTGTCGGGTGCAGTGGGTGCCTCTGTTGCGAGCGATATCAACAGTTGCAGCAACACGGTGAGCAGAAGCGACGGCGTCAGATTGGGAGAACCCTTACGCCCACAAGGATTGTCGATGAAGCGTGCGACGCTTCTATTCGTCAACATGACTGGGTCGGGTGCGCTGCTGCAGGACAGCCTGCAGGCCTTCGAGCAGGCCTTCGCTGACACCCTTGCGACTACGCTGCAGCGTGTGGAGCAGCAGATGGGTATCGTCGACCTGTTCGTGGGTGACCGCATATGTTCCTCCTTCAACACATCGCGCAGATGTGCGATGCACGCGAACGCAGCACTGCACGCTGCGAAGGAGGCACTCTTCGGGACTGTGGCTGTGCGTGCCACGGCAGCGGCAGTGACAGGCAAGGCGTGCTGCGGTGACATCGGGTGTGAGGACATGCGGCGCTTCTCTGTGGTCGGCACGCTGCCTGCACATGCACACATCATGGAGCGTGCGGGTGCGACTGTGGGCCTGACACTCGTCTGCAACAAGTCCTGTCAACAGGATTCAGAGTGCACACACGAGATGCGCCTCGTCCCCTTGCGTGTCGGCTTTCCCTTGCCTGTGAGCAAGGACACAGACCTGCCGGTGGAGGTGGCGGACGAGGCACAGACCTTGTATGAGGTGCTCCCCAGCGACAACTCCAACAGCAACGACAGACCCGCGTCGCCTGCCGAGTGGATGTACGAGCTGGAGTACCGCTCTACTGTGTGGTACGCCTACAACAGTGCGGCGGCTGCTTACCTGCAGGGTGCACCCATGCAGGATGTGCTCGAGCTGGCGGGTGACAGGCACGATGCATTGGCTGCTTCCCTGCAGTCGGTCGGGTCACTCGATGTCCTGCGCATCGTGGTGTGATGCCGGTGGCTGTTTCCACATTGTGTTCGACACTTATCTCCGCTTGCCCATGGGTCCTGCCGTCCCGAGTTTTGGGAAATTGCACCACCGCGAAGACAGATACGATGAGATGCGAATGGTTCAGTCTCCGATGTCCCTTCATACACAGTGTTTGTACAAACAACAAACAGCGGTGGGGTATATGCTCCGGTGGATTTCGCGATTTTGGGGAGCTCCATACAAGGTGGTTTTGTACCCCACCGATGTTTGAGACTGTTGAGAGACCCAGCGGAATGTACTCCATTTTGCCTTGTTCTGATTTCCAAGGGTTGCAGGTCCGCCCCGTGCTTTGAAGTGTATTTCTACCCCCTCCCAATTTTTTTAAATGCCATCCAAAACACAGCGCAGCATTGTGTATAGGAGGAAATACGATACGAGAAAGGACTGGCGTCATCACCTCTCATGTTTCCCTTTCTTCGTGCTCCACCACACTTTCTGTACTTCAGACAACACAAACACACAATAGCCGGTCGTGAGATTTGTGCAGAAGGGTGGTGGAAGCGGTCAACAAAACAATTTTCTTCGTTCCATTTTTGTGTTTCCATAGCGCCAAGTAAGTTACCGACAGAAGGACGTCTAGTACGCGTATTTGCACACTCGTGTGAGCGGAAAGCGTCCCACCACAGCGGCAACCAAACGTGCTCTCTACACTAACCCCACCCTCATCAGGCCCAGGGTGCGATCAGTTCAGGGTTTTGTGTGTAGAAGCGTCAACGCAACAAACCAAAGGAAAGTTCATCAGAGCGGTTGTAGCTGTGAAGTGATAGGGCGCTTTCGACTATCCTACGAACTCTGGCTCGGTGCTTGCCGCCCACACAGTCCCAAGCGCCTGCCTATCACACAACACTTCTGCGGGCACAATTATCTGTTATTCGTGCGATCAAAAAAACATGTCACTCCAGTACAGCCGCTCTTTGCTTGTATTTTTGAACACATTTATGATGCGTAAAAGTGTAGGAGTGCTTCCGACGATCCTGTTCCTTTTCTGTGTGTCTAGCTATCTCGTGTTCACATGTGCTCCACACCCACATCGAAGCAGCAGGCTCTAGGGTGGAAGCGTCAACGCATCATCACAGAAGAAGGAAGCACGGTTGCTACGCTTTTGTTTGTTGATGCGTTGACGATTCCACACACAAAGCCTCAACTCCTGTGATGGGGGAGTGTGCTAGTGGTGTGCGGAGCACGTCTGGCTGTGGTGGAGTGACATTTTCTGCTCACAAGTGTCTGAGTGTGCGTAAAAAATTATTTCGTTTACCCTTCCTCCGTATTTCTCCACGAAATTGTCCTGCACGCATCCTCGCTGAATTTTGCTTGACACAATACGCCTCAACTCGTAGGGGACGCTGGTGTCCGGAATACGTTTGGCTTGTGGTGTCGTGACATTTCCCTCTGTCTTCCTTGTTCGTTGACGCTTCTGCAATCCCACCGAAGAGTTGTCGGGCTCCCGTACCCGGGCCCGAAGCACCCTGTATGGTGGTACTGTGTCTGGAGCACGTTTGGTTGCAGCTGGTAGGTCGCTTTCTGTTCACACGAATGTTAGTTCAAAAAACCTTCAGAAACCTAGCGAAAAAACGGGAGTACGGCACCCACCGCCACAATGGCTTTGGTCGGTACCCGCAATTCCGGGCGCTTGTTCACTTCTTTTCCAAGCAAGCAATCTGACGCCCCCCTTGCCAGCTCCGTTGCCTCCCCCACATGACTCCTGCGAGGCAGCCCCGGTTGAGTCCGTGGCGATGATCAGCCCCGTTGCCCCCCTTCCCCCTCTCCCCCACCCGTGCACCTCCCTCTTGCGTGCCGCGCCTGTTTCAGATGTTGCCGAACGCAACACACACCCCCACACCACATGCAAGAGAAGAGGCTGGGGCGCGTGTCTGAGTCCTCCACACACACGATATGGAGGTATTCCTGGCGGACTCCCTGTGCGGGGCACAGCATGCGGTGGAGGTCGGGGCCTGCGACACACTGGCACATCTCAAGGCGAAGGCGTTCGACACGGTGCTGGGGTCCCCTGCAGAAGCCCTCCCCATGGACGTGGAGCTGGCGGTGGATGGCGATGCCCTGCTCGACGACAGCACACCTCTGTGCGATGCAGCAGGCGTGTCGCAGGGGTGCTGCATCCAAGCTTCTCTCTCGGGGGCACGCTTTGCAGACGCCCTCTCAAAAGGCGACCTCAACTTGGAAGACGTGCCGCTCTGGGCATGTGCCCTCCGCGGCGTGGCGCTTGCTGCGGTGCAACACGTACATGGCGCCTTGGCCCACCTCGACGAGACCTACCGCAACGACAAGGGCATCGTCCTCGCAGCCCTGCGGGGCTCGCCCCTCTGCCTGCGCCACGCTTCGGAGCGACTCCGCGGGGATGCGGACGTGGTGCTCGCAGCTGTCACCTTCGGCGACTCGATGTGCCACGCCTCTGCCGCACTGCGGCGCAGCAAGCCCTTCGTCCTCTCCGCCGTGCAGCGCTACGGCGGCGCGCTGGCGAACGCCCACCCAGACCTCCAGGCCGACAGGGAGGTGGTGGTCGCAGCTGTGCAGGGGCACTACCCAGCGCTGTGGCACGCAAGCACCTCCCTCCGCAGCGACAAGCGTGTCGTGGCGGCAGGGGATTCCGGCCTGAGGTTCGCCAGCGCCAGGCTGCAGAGGGACAGAGGGCTTGTGCTCGACGCCTTGCGGCTGCAGTCCCTCAGCCTGTCAGAAGCCGGCATGTTCCGTGGGGACAGGGAGGCGGTCTTGACTGCTGTGCAAATCTCGGCTGAAGCCTTCCAAGATGCTACCCGGGCACTCCGGAGGGACACCGGCTTCCAGCGGGAGGCTGTCCTGTGGAACGGTGGGTGTCCTGGAGAGCGCGCATGCGTCGCTGCAGTGCGATCGGGACCTGGTGCTTGCCGCTGTGGAGGGGGCCTGGGAGGAGCAGCAAACCTGAAGAGGCTGCTCCCCATGCAGACGACGAGACACGCGCTGCCGCCTCCACGTTGGCGGCCCTGGGATCCCCTGATGGGGATGCTGAGAGCAGCGTGTGCTCCGGGAAGGGGGAGGACCACCTGGCTCGCAAGGCAACGGCCTCGCCAGAGCCAAGTGGGAGCATGCATAGAACGGGGGCCCAGGCGGGCGACAACGGGGGCAGCTGCGACGCTGGCAGGGCTGATGCCCAACAGCCGGCGGGTGCGGACGCGGAAGATGGGGATCATCGGGCTGTGGCCTGGCGCGTGTCTCGTGGAGACGCGTACAACAACGGGGAACACCACAACAACAACAACGACAGCGATCACGATAACAACTACATCGGGGGAGACGAAGATGCAGGCAGGGCTGATGCCCAGCGGCTGGCAGACGCGACGGAAAACGGGGTGCACCACGAGGCTCGCGGGGAAAGCGACCCGCATGAGCCTCAGGGATGTCTGAGAGGAAGCAGCGCAGCAGAGGGTGGGGTCCACAGGGCTCGCGGGGCAGCAACCCCGCTTGAGACGTGTGGGAGCGGATACGGGAGGGACAGCGAGAGGGGGGCCCAAGGGGCCGAGTTCTACAAGGGGGGCGCCGACGCAGGCAGGGCTGACGCCCAGCAGCCGGCGGACGCAGCAGGTGAGGGGGTGCGCCACGAGGCTCGCGGGGGCGTTGCTTCGCTTGAGCACCGGGGAGAGGGGGACGCCACTGCCCAGCGGGCGTGCCAGGCGGCGAGTGCGGGGGACTGGGGTGTAGGCGGCGCGACAGTGGAGGAGATCCGTCTCTTCTTCACGTGCGCGGATGTGCAGGGAAAATGGGGGTCAGCCGCTACGGCAGTGTCCGGGGACGGCAACGTGCTATGGAACGTCGAGCGCAGGGCCGAGTGCGGCAACGAGAGGGCGGCTGCAGTCCGGGCGCTGCTGGCGGGGCTGCAGGAGCTGGTGGGGAGGGGCGGCGCGGAGAAGCGCCTGTACATGTGGACGGACGTCTGCGACGCAGTGGATGCGATGCGCTCGGGAGTACGGGATGAACCGGCGACGCGCCAACTGGTGTCGGAGGCGAAGGGAGCCCTCAAGGCGTGGGAGGAAGCACGGAAGGGGCGGCAGGCCCAATACGGGATGACGGAGACGACGAGTGGGGTCATGGCGACCACCTTTGAGCGTGCGAAGGAAGTGCTGACGAAGCCGCCGGCGGAGGTGTCTGCTGCTGTCGCGACTGAGCGCACACTGGCGGGGCTGCTGTCCCCATTCATGAAGGGCACGGTGGAGTGTGGCGGCGGGGGGGACTGCCTGTTCAAGGCCCTCTCGCACGCCCTGATCGGTAAGACCGATCTCCACGGGGACCTGCGGAAGGCAGCGGCGGACCGTCTCCGCGCAGCCCCCGCGGACTACGCGGAGTTCGTGGATGGGGGCGAGCTGGCGGAGTACGCCAACGCGGTGGAGGTGCAGGGCACGTGGGTAGGCCACGTCGCGGCGAAGGCGGTGGCGGACAGCATGGGCACCGCCATCCGCGTTTACGACGTGGGGCCTGAAGGGCAGCTCCGTCACACGGAGATAGCTCCGTGCGTGATGGAGCATGACGGGGAGGCGGCGACGGCGGCGGGGGGGGAGTTCCTGGAACTCGGCTACGTAGATGGCATGCACTACGTAGCCGTAGTTACCACGGAAGGGTGCGAGACGGAGAAGCCACCGGGGCAGTCGAGCGCCCCCAACTTGAGGGCGCGCATCCCGCAGATACCGAAGAAGAAGGCGCCACAGACCGGGAAGGGGAAGAAGCAGGGGTGGAAGGAGGTCCCCACCAAGGTTAAGGTGAAGACGCCCCCCCAGGACCGCTCAACAGACACTCTCGTAATGCAGGGGTTCGCGCAGGGCACGCAGACGGCGCAGGAGGGTATCTTGCGGGCGGGATGCGGGCGGGTGAACCCGCAGACGGTTGCTCTGTGGACGGGCAGCACGGTGGACGCGCTGCTGCTGCTGAGAAGGCACCCAGGACTGACGCTACTGACGAGCGCCCCGGTGGCGGGCGCGACCTCGGTGAAGACGGAAGTGTATGTGGAGACAAGGGAAGGTGTCGTGAAGACGAAGAAGTGGGCCTCGTCAACCGGTCCCCCCACAGTACCGGTGGCGGTGGACGCAAAGCCCATCCCGATGATTGTCTTCGCAGAGACGCGCGATACGGAGACGCCGGAGCAGGCAGTCGAGAGGGTGCAGAACGAGCACCTGAACGGGGACAGCCTCATCAGCATCCGCGAGGTTAACCGAGGGGTGGAAGGCCTGATCCACATGCCCCACGAAGCGGTGGCGCCCGCCCTCCAGGCCAGCGGGAAAGGAGGCATACACATCAGGGTGCTCGCAGAACGACAGGAGGACTACCCCGTGTCCTGCCTGTGGGAAGATGCGTGGGGGATGTCGGTGGAGGAGATGCAAGCTGCAGTGGAAGGGGCGGGTATCACGACCCTTGGATGGGGGAAGCGGCACTCGGGAGGCACCAGCCTCAGGGTGCACACCAATGACATGCCGGCGACGCTGGCGGCGCTGAAGGAGCGGTGCCCAACACGCCTCTTTGAGCTGCAGGGCGTGCTCCCCCGCTTCCAGAAGGGGGCTATAGAAACGGGGCTCCACGGCTTGGGATGGACAGGAGCAGTGGCGGTGCGTCAGATCCGCGTGTGGGATGAATCGTCGACATGGAGTGTGACCGCGCAGACGCTGCCACCGGGTGGGTGGATGATGCAGCTGCTGGGGCGGCAGGCTTGGGTGCGTGAGGTGACTGGGCACCCTCCGAGGTCCGACCCGTATCCCGCCCACGGGGGAGGAGGTCGCGGTGGTGGTGCGAAGAAAGGATCCCAGAATGTGCCCCCCCCCGCCCCGAAGACCATCTACGTCCGGGCGAAGCAATTCATGAAGGTGGGTACCGGAGCCAGGCTGTGGGCTGACGTCGCAGGGGGGACTGGGAAAAGCGGAGATAAAACCCCCCGACAGCAGCAGCAACAACAGCAGTCGCCAGGGCCTGCGTCTGCGTCTGCACCGGGGCCGCCACAGCCGCAGCAGCAGCAGCAGCAGCAGCAGCAGCACCGGACTGAGGCTGACGAGCGGTGGGCGCAACAGCAGCGCCACAATGACAGGGTGGACAAACAGGTCACCTCTCTGGTTGACTCGGTGCAAAAGCTACTCGAACACCTAGGGGGGCAGCAGAAACAGAAGGAGACCCCCGCCCCTACACCTGCACCGATGCCGGTCCCGACGGCAGCGGATAACGGCGATATGGCGAGGATGAAGGAGGAGATGGCGAAGCTGGGCCAACAGATGGCGCATCAACGGACGCTGATGGCGCAGCAGCAGGCGCAGATGGAGCAGCAGACGCTGACAATGATGGGCCTGCAGGGGGAACTCATGGGGACGAAGAAGGAGCTGGAGGACACGAAGCAGGAGAAGCAGGACCTGAGGGATGAGGTGCTACGCCTGAAGAACGAGCTAGAGAAGGCGAGGGCGCGTGCTGACCTCGAGCGCGCGAAGCCCAACACCGACCGTGGAGCAGACTCGACGGAGACGGCGGGAGCGGCGAGGCAGCGGGACGACGGGAAGGACCGGAGCGGCCGGGCAACCGAGGAGTCGAAAACGGGGAAGAAGAACAAGAATAAAACACCCCACCAGCATTAACCGTGGAGGGGGTGAGCCCCCCTGAGGCTGCGGCGGCAGGAACGGCGTTCGTTAGCGCCAATGTGACGTCGCTGCAGCAGAACTTCTCCGCGTTGGTCGGGGCGGCGGAGGAGGGCACGCAGGTGATGCTTGTGCAGGAGACGAAGTGCACCGAGAGCAGCCAGACATTCGTCACCTGTGAGCTGCGAGAGCTGGGCTGGGATGTGGTGTGGGGCAAGCCGCTTCCAGAGTGGCGGTCAGATACGGAGGCGAAGCCGGGGGGCGTAGCAATCCTAGTGCGAAGGGGCATCCCTCACAGGTGGGTCGAGCCCCTATCGGACAACGAGCGGCAGCTGTGGGACACAGGAAGGTGGGTGCGCGCGAAGGTGGCCCTCAAGGATGGATCAGCCTGGTTGGACTTCACCTCTCTATATTGTGACGTGCAGAATGAGGAGAAGCGTGAGGAGCAGCTGATGACCGCCTTCGAGTCGGTGGCGCGTGAAGGAGATGTGCCGTGCGTCATCGGGGGGGACTTCAACACAACGGCTGTTGAGTCTGCCACGCTCAGCGCGAGCCTAGACACGGGCATATGGCTGGACGCTGCGAAGGAGTACGCCGTGGCACACGACGTGGAGCCGGATGCGACGTATGTGTCGACACGCAGGCAGAAGGACGGCCTCAGGCAGTCGCAGTCGCGTATCGATTTTGTCATGCTGAACCGGGCTGCCTTCCTCGGGCTGCAGCAGGTGCAGGTCTTGCAAGTCACGGGGATACCCCAACACCGCCCCATCGAAGTGAAGCTGCAGTTAGACGCCTACGACCAAATGGTGAGCCGCTTTCGCGTACCGCGAGGATTCCCTGTCGATGAGGCACAAAAGCGGTTACAGCGGGCGCGGGACACGTGGAACGAAGAGTTGCACTGGGGGGGAGCTGCTGGAGACCCCGAGGCAATGTGGCGACGCTGGAATACCTGGGCGGAGGACTTTCTCTGCGAGGCGTGTGACGAGCACCTCGAGTGCAAGCAGCAGTCCTACCGGGGCAGAGGCGAGTGTCGTGACCCGACGGAGGTGCGGGCAACGACGAAGACGGACAAGCAGACCGGTGATCCCCTGATCATACGTCAACGCCGGCTGCTTAAGTGCCTCGGTCAGCTGGACGAGTGTATCGGGTATGCAATGAGACCGAAGAAGACAGGAAAGAAAGAAAAGAAAGGGGAGTGCAAACTGAGCCAGGCACCGAAGGACGTCGAGCAGGCCTGGGTCCACGCGCGAGACACCATGGCGAGTCTCACAGACCTGCGCCCCCCGGTGGAGCAGCCGCAACTGGAGGGGCTGCGCGATTGGCGTAGGAATGTGAGACAGAAGTTTGACACGCTGTGCAGGAAGGTAGCGCAGGACAGGACGCGCCGCTGGAAACACCGTCTGCGGGAAGCTTGGGAGAACGCCCCGAAAGCGGTCTTCGACTTTTGCAAGGAGGTGGAGTTCAAGAAGGTCACGTCGCTGAAACGGGGCGACGGGACCTTCACAGCCAATTACAAGGAGCAAGACGAGCTGCTGCGCGAAGCGTGGTCCCCTATCTTCCGGCGGTTCCAGGACCAGCCCGAGCCGACGTACGAAGCCTTCAGGGAGCGCTTCGAAGCGGACATCGCCGGGAGAGGGAGCGAGATGAAGCTGTCAAAGCTTGACGGCAACGACCTGAGGAAGACACTGCGGAAGATGAAGACGCGGACGTCGGCTGGGGTCGAAGGGTGGCGCATGGCAGAACTGAAGCAGCTGCCGACACCACTTCTGGACAGGCTGGCGGACGTGTTCGACGTGGTCGAGAGGACTGGCAAGTGGCCAAAATCATTGATGCGTGCGCTGGTCTCGCTGATCCCGAAGGGGAATGGTGATGGGCCCCTGGAGCAGAGGCCGATCACGGTGACATCATGCGTGTACAGGCTCTGGGCAGCCACGAGGCTGAGGAGCCTGATCAAGTGGCAGGAGTCATGGGTGACGGATGGGCAGCACGGGTTCCGCCCACACCACGGGACCGATGCGCTGTACTGGAAGATGGCGCTTCGCGTCGAGAAGGCGCTGCTCCAAGGAGACACCAGAGCTTTGTGGGGGTTCACGATTGACTTCGCCAAATGCTTCGACCGTGTTCCCCACGAAATCTCACTGGCGCTGGCGACTGAGTGGGGTGCACACGATCGCATCATGCGACCGCTGAGAGCGGCCTACGGCACCCTGGAGAGGAGGTTTAAGGTCGGGGGTATCGGTGTGGGCGAGCCGTTCTGCTGCACCAACGGCATTCTGCAGGGATGCCCGCTGTCGGTGGTGCTCCTCAACGCAATCATCGCGGTGTGGACGCACGCCATCGAGCGCGAGGCGGGGGTGAAGGGTGAGGCCTACGCCGACGACATTTACGCCCTCGACAAGAATAAGGAGAAGGTGGCGCAGGCAGCGGTGATCACGGAGGACTTCATCACCCTCACGGATATGGAAGCGAAGCCTGAGAAGTGCGCAGGCTTCACTACGGATAAAGAAGGGGAGACCTCCTTCGGGCTGAGCCACGGGGTGTTCCCCCACAAGAAGTCGCTGAAGACTCTCGGCGCCGACATGGTCTTCCAGGGAAAACAGAAGAGGGAGACGTTCTGCTCGCGGGTGAAGAAAACGACGAAGGTGCTGAAGCGGATCCGCAGAACGCCATTGCGATTCGCTGAGAAGTGCAAGCTGGTGAACTCGCTGGCGCACTCGATGATGTTGTATGGCTGCACGGTGACGGACATCCCTGCGTACTTGGAGAGGGATACATCGCTGGCCTGCGTGCAGAGTGTGTGGGGGGAGACGCGCAAGCAACGGTCGCACACCATTGTAGGCCAGGTGCTGGCGCCCACGGTGATCGACACGAAGGTAGCTGTGCCGCAGATGCGATTTCGGACACTCCTGCGCCTCGTCAAGGACAGGGAGACGCATGACCTTGCGCGGGAGGTCTGGGAGCTGAACAAGCTGAGGGCGGACAACAACATGCAGGGCCCCATCGCGCTGCTGCAGAGGGACTTCACACGCCTTGGCTGGGACTGGAGGAACAACTTCGACATGATCGGCCTCAGGTGTGGCCTCCAGGTACACATCGACACCTTCGATGCCGGGAGGTGGGGTCATGAGATGCGGGAGGCGCAGCGGGCCAAATACTTCACGGAAGTGGCCAAGGAGCGCAAGTCGATGGTGGGTGTCGAACGCGGCATCGACAGAGAGGCGACGAACGCGCTGTGGAAGGACCGGGGGACGGACGTCTACGTCGCTGGGGTGATACGGGGCAACATCGCGGGGGCAACTGCGACGGGGCAACATCTGGCGGAGAAAAGGATACAGACGACCGCATTGTGCCGCTACTGCGAAGACTCGGTGGAGACCCACATGCACATGTGGTGGCGGTGCCCCAAGTGGGCGCGTTTGCGTCGAGGTGCGGAAGACCTGGTTCAGGAAGCACGCACGTGGCCGGAGTGTTTTGCCAGGTGTGGCATTGTGCAGAAGGGATGGCTCACCGCTGTGGCCGGACAAGAGCAGCGGCGGGTTGGGATCGTATCGAGGGTGCAGAGGTTGATGGCTGACATTGCCATTGCGCGATTTGACGAGGACAAGGCAGGTGACAAGGCGCGCAGAGTGGCGGAGCGTGAGCGATCGGGGTTCCCGTGGAGCTGGACACCTCCAGGCCCTACCGTCACGCTGAACCCGCTTGAGCGCGCAGTCTGGTGCAGGAACATCAAGCGGCGCTGGGCGGGCGATGAAGAGATGTTCTGGGCGTTCCGCGAGTGGCTCGCTGCGTTGAGCTGGTCTGATGACACAGCGGTGGGGATCACGCAGCTCGAGCTCGCGCTGGACTTCGAGGCCTTCTCGGGCCTGGACCTGGGGGAGAGTCTGAGTCTGAAAGAACGGGCGGACAAGATGGGCGTCCTGCTGCGGCAGGCAGGGGCGGCGGGCAACGGGCGCGAGGTGCGCAAGGGAGTGGAGAATCGCAGCATCCACACCCTGAAGACCTTCGGGGCACCGCCGCTGGCAGGCTTCACGTCGCGCCCCAGGCTGACGATGACACAGGAGGTGGAAGACATCCTGAGACGGGTGCAGGCCTCTGCGAAGACGAAGTTCCTTCTAAAGAGGGAAGCAACTGCACGGAAGGAGGCGGCGCACGTATGGGGTGAGGACGCGGTGGTCGAGCACGCACCCGGCCGTGCGCAGAGAGCTGAGCAATGGGAGAGGAAGTGTGCAGAGTGGAGGGATCGTGTGGATGAATGCAGCGCGAGGGAAACGAGCACCGAACTGCCAGTGGGCGACCCGGTGACGGTGCCAGATGCGAGGCGGAAGGTAGCAGGTGAACGCGCATGCCGGCAACACCAGCGAGTGCGGTGCGAGGACTGCATCGAAAACAAAGTCGAGATGCTTGAATGCTGCTGCGCGCACCACCACCCAGACGAAGGCGTTGAGGAGCGGTGCGCAAAGGTTGTGGACATGTGCGAGAGGCACAGCAAGACAGCGTGTGGGGCCTGCCTGAGGGCAGGGACGTCCGCCGCGATTTGCTGCAAGAGGCACCACGCATGCGTAAAGCACAACAGGGAGTTGTGCGACAAATGCAAGGGCAAGACGGGCGCACGCAGAGTGCAGGTGGAAGAGTGCTGCAAGAAGCACCACCCGAAGAGCGGCGATCGCACCCTCCGTGGGATGTGGGGGTTGCGATAACGACACGGGACCAAGTGGCGCTGCCTGCTCCCCCAGTCGGGGGGAGTTGGGTAAGTCACTTTTCAAAACATATAGGTGCTTGCCGCTGTGGAGACAGATCCCGCTGCCCTGCAGCACGCGCACCCCTCCCTGCGTACCGACAGGGGGGTCGTGCTGGCTGCGATGCGCAGCAGGGCGTCGGGGCACAAGACTGCACTGGAGCATGCAGGCCCCGATCTGCAGAAGGACGAGGAGGTCGTGCTGACAGGCTTGCGGCATGGGATGCTGCGGCTGGAAGACGCCGACCCGTCGCTGCTCAGCAACAGGGAGTTCATACTGCAGTGTGTCAAGCTGCAGGGGTTCGCACTGTACGATGCCCACAGCTCTGTGTGCGATAGGGAGATGCAGCTCGCCGCGGTGGCACGTACCCCGTGGATGCTGGGGCGCTGCGACCCCTCGATCCGCAGCGACGGGGGAGTTGTCCTCGCAGCCGTGCGGAAGAACGGCTCTGCGTTGGAACATGCTTTTGACAGCCTGCGCAACGACAGGGAGGTTGTCCTTGCAGCCGTGAAGTCGTCGGAGCAAGGGCTGTGGTCCGCTGATCCGAGGTTTCGGAGTGACGCGGAGGTGGTGCTCGCAGCCGTTCAGGGGTGATGGGTCGTCAGGGGAGCGGACCTGGCGACTACGGCTGGCACCTCCACGTGGTGAACCCTGGGGGCCTTTGCGAACAGACCGTTGAGGTAAGCTACGCTGCACGCTTTGGCTTAAGGTAGCGCATTGCGTGTAGGCTGGATGTATCCCTCTGGAGACCCGGTGTTTCGCTTAGGCCGCTAAGACCAGTCAGGCTGCACGCGGCGCTCATGAAGCGCGCCGCGTGGCCAGAAGAAACTGTGGGCGGCAACCGTGTTACGTGTTTTCACCGGGGCGCGTGGGACAAGTTTACCGCACACGCGCACGTGGGACAAGTTTAACGCACACGTGGATCCCCCGGCTTTGCCTTCCTTCGCCTTCCTACTTTTAGTTCTTTTTCACCACGATCTTTTGCCCGTCACCTGTTGTTCGACCAGTCGAGCCGCGACCAGGAACGCCTCTGGAATACCCTGTGGTGGTGAGTGTCCGTTCGTCCTGTTTAGACCAGCCGTTGTTCCCGTCTTCTCCTTTTTACGCCCACTGGGTTGGAGTTGATCAGTCAATCGTTCATCCGACCGCAGCATTATGCGACCGGCGCGGTGTTAACAAACGAGTGCATTAATCGTATTTTGTTGCACATTGCTTCCTTCCTTTCTACCTTTTAGCCTTTTCCCGCCAGCCCACAGAGATAGGAGCACGCTCTCCCTTTTAATTGCTGTTCTTGCTGTTAGCTTTTAGCTGGGTCCGCCCCGGCGAAGACCGGCGTCTTCTGGCCGTCTGGGGGGTCTGGCAATTGCGCTGGGCTCCCTGGATCCTCTGGATGAGTCAGTCTTTAAACAAAATCAATAGGTGCTCGCAGCCGTTCACTCAGATGGTGCAGCTCTGTCGTATGCCGACCTCTCACTCCGCAGCAACAGGGAGTTCATGCTGGCAGCCGTGCGTAAGGCGGGCTGCGCTCTGCGCTGGGCCAGTGCTTCTCTGTGCCGCGACCCGGATCTCCAGATGGCGGCTGTTTTGCAGGACGGCCGGGCGCTGCAGTACGCCGATCCGTGTCAGAAGTACAGATCCCCGGACCAGCCACACACAGGGCATTTGTTCACTGTGGCCCAAACAATGTCGGGGATTTCCGAGGGCTTTAGGGAGTTGTTGAACAAGGGAAGGAAATATCGTCTGTCTGGTGACTTGCAACAGGGGTGCGAAAAGGCAAGCGAGGTTCTTTCGGATTTTGTGGAAACCTTTGGGGAGAAGGAGGAAACAGCGGAATTCCGTAAGGTCTTGCTGACAGCGTTGCGAAACGAGTTTGCAGCGCTACCACCTGTTGAGGGGGCCGACCGTATAGATACGGCCGAGCTTAAAAAAGTCCAGGAGGATGTTGTGTTGTGTAGTGTAGACAAGTCGTCCCATGACTTTGGGGCGATCTGTAAACACTTTTACAGACATTGGCTACGGGAACAGCTCAGCGCAACAACAGGGACTTTCGAAACGGCAAAGGAAACGGAGAAGCAAATTCTCAACCGCTTGCAGAGAGAGTGTGATGAACGCCAGCTGCAAATTGGAGATTGTTTCCCGTATTTGTATGGGTCTCTGAAGATCCATAAGCCGGTGGAAAAAGGCCCTACGCTGAGGGGAATTGCTGGTTTAAGTGGAGATAACAGAGATGAGACGGAAGGGGAGAAAATGGAGAGAAAAAAGAAACAGAAAGAGAGTAAGGTGAATCAGCCAACTGTGGGTATTGCAACAGGCATACACACAGAATTGTCAGGGCTGCTAAAGATGGTCATCCGCACGTTGAGTGATGAGGATGAAACACACAGGAGGAAATGTGGTGTCAAACGGTTTTTTGTTGTGGAGAGTTACGATGAGGTGGCGAAGTACATGAAAATGAACTACGACACCGTAAAAAAAGCCACGCCAAAAACAAAAGACTTTACCTCTATGTACACGTCTTTGGATCAAGAGGCGGTAATTGAGGGTGTCTCCTGGTGTGTGGAACAGGCGTTTGCGGCGAAGGGTGGCAGGTTTTTGGCGCGAGAGACGAAGGCCAAAAAAAGAAAGAAAAAGGCCTTCCGCTGGAAGGAAGGGCGGGGGGATGATAGAACACTTGCGTACAACAGTGATGAAGTCAAAGAGTTAGTGAGACTAGCTGTGACCAACAGCTTCATCAAAAATGGCGAGTTCGTCCTCCACCAGAAGAAGGGCATCCCGACCGGTGGAAATGCCAGCCCGGACCTGGCAAACCTTTTTTGCGCAAGTAAGGAAATGCGCTATATCGATAAGCTCCCCATTAAAAAGCAAAAGGAGTATAATGGGTTCTTCAGATTTATTGATGACGTTTTTACCCTTGGAGCGGACATCCCTGACAAGGTCTACGGGATGACCTCTGAGGACACAACAAGGCAGAAAGACGATTGTGTGTTTCTGGGGGGTAGGAACCGTTGGCAGAGATACGCCGATGACCCCGAAGACACGAAGACACGTGTCCGTATGTCAGTATTCAATAAAGAGAGTGACTGGGTAACCTATACACCCAATAAATATACTTGTCGAACAAGTGCAGCACCAGAAAGCCAAGGAAGGGGTATTTTGGTGTCACAGTTGATACGGTCTGCGGGTATGTGCAACAACCTGGATGATTTCAAGGTTGAAGCAGAGCTGATTTTGCGGCGCCTCCTCGGACGGGGATGGAAGCCGTACGAATTGCGTAGTGCTTGGTACAGAACTACACGAAGGTTGTTTTGTGTGGCTCCATCTGCAATGGCAAAAATGGAGCGCCTGTTTGATACTGCTGTGGACAGACACTATCGCAAACACCCTCTCCCCAAGCTACGGGAGTATGTGTGGGCAAAACCAACCCGAGACATGCCATTGAGAGGAAAGTGTGTGGATATCAGCCCTTCGGACACCCACACAGACCCCGCACCGCAAGGGGCGGATGTGAAGCCTACTGGAAGTGCGAACCAACGCAAGAGTGAAAGTGATTCTTTTGTCCCTCTCTTCTCTACCTCCTCCCCTTCCGTACCGTTGTCTTCCTCTTCCTCTTCCTCCTCTCCTCCCCTCTCTCCACCCGTCCCCTCACAACAGCCTCCAGTTTTGGGGAAGAGCACGATAAGTATGAAGGTACTGCACAGCAATACGTTGTCGTGGGGTGTTGTCAATGAGGGAAATACTTGCTACCTGGGAGCACTGTACCAGATGCTCGCACACTCGGTACTTCCAGCTACCCTAGGCAGTGCATGCAAGTTTGTTTCAAACGGACTCGGCCTAACCCCCATACTCATGGGATTGTACTCCATGTACACCAGGAGTCGCACAGATCATTCAGTGTCCGTGTTGCAAACAGCCATCCACAGTATGTTCCAGACAAGGGAGCAGCATTGCGCGGATGAAGCGTATTGTCTGGGGGTTGTCCCAACACTGGAAGCAGAATGGAGAATGCTGAATGAACACCTCAGGACGATGGACCAACCGACAGTACAGTCATGGATCCCTGAAGTGAGGACATTCACAAGCATGGCATGCCAAAATTGCAAGAAGGTCACGGGGAGGGAGGAACAGTTGTCCCTACTGTCAGTCCCACTCAACAACCCCGGGAAAACAGGTGTGACTTTGGCCGACAGAATTTGCGAAAGCCTGATGCCTGAAGAAGTGCTTAATTACGAGTGCGAAATGTGTGCCCCAAACAAACAACGGGCGACAAAGTCGGTGCAAATCACATCTCTCCCGACACACTTGTTTATACGACTCTGGCGCTTCAAAACACTCAGAGTTGGCAACGGTGTCATGTATGAGCGCAAGACTCGAGCGATCAACATTGACACGGACTTGCTGATGTCGAGTGGAAATAACGGAGGGAAGCCTTCCTTTACAAGGTACCGCCTCACGGGTGCAGTCCTGCACAGAGGAAATACCCCGCACGGAGGCCATTACCGTTTTATCAGCTGTGGCACGGATGCCATGGCCTTGTTTGACGACAACACCGTGACTGTGGCCAACACAGCTGAGGAAATGGATGCCTTCAGGGGTTTCCTTGAGAAGGAGTCGACCATCCTCGTGTATTGTGATAAGGATGCCCCTCAGGAGGAGAAGGTTAGCATGCCCAACTCGCCAGAAGTATATGTATCTCCCACACAACAACCTGGGCTCACGGGAAACACGGAAGACATAATGCAAAAGCTGCAGGATGCCACCGTCCCCAAGAGTGCCATTGTTTTGAATGAACCACAGGAACCACCCCAGCAGCGCGGGGAGGAATACCTGACTTTGGAACGCAGGACTTTGGAAATGGAGGAAAGTGCAGAGCGGGCGCATGTTGTGGAAGAAGAAGCCCTAGCACGTCTTGCTTTGTGTAGTGAAATCACGGAAGTCCTTGATAGGTATCGGACCGAGGAGCAAACGAAGACGCTCGTCAGTCTATGCCGGAAGGAACTCCAAGAGGCGATAGAGGTGCGAGAGGCAGAGCAAAAAAGAGCAGCAGAGGATCATGAGAGGTCAGTCGTGGAGAAGGAGAAAGCTTTGGCAAAGGCAGAGAGTGAGATAAAGAGGGTGAATGAGGAGAAGGAAAAGGTGGCGAACGAGGCACAGGCCAAAGCGGACCGTTTGAATCAACAACGACAGGAGATGGCTGTGTTAAAGGGACAGCTCCATAAGCAAGACTCTGCGTTGGCTTTTATGAAAGAGCTTGGTGTTGAAAGAGAGGCGGAGGTAGAAGCGTTGAGGGCACAGGCGACCCACGAAAAAGCGGTCCTCACCCAGGAACTGCAACGTGTGGAGTCCAAGGCCCGCAGCTACTCGTCTCAGGGAGAATCCCAACAGCGCTTACTTGAACAGACAGAGAATGCTTTGAAAGGTACACAGCAAGATAAGATGCTTTTGGAATTTCACGTGTCGGCGAGCATGCAAAATGAGAAGGCACTCCGTGACCAACTGGGGATGCAGGAGCAACATATGCAGATCCAGGAGGGCCTACACGAACAACAGAATCAGGATAAGGCCATGTTGGTTAAGCAGGTGCAGCACCAGCTGCGCCAAGGCATGACCATGGCGAAAGAAATGGCGCGGCAGAAGGATTTCATCGTGCAACAAAACAACTTGGTATTGTCCCTGCAGTCAGCGTTGGAGGTGTCTGAGAACAAGCAGCTGCAAATACAGTCGCAGGACGCCCCAGCACGGGTGCAAGGGACGGACCAACCCCGTTTGTTGCAACCGAAGCCTGAGCAAGGGCAATTAGTTGTTCATACGGCCCAGAAGAAGAGGGACCGAGACGAAGTGAGTGGCAGTGACGAAACGAGTGAAGAGTCGAAGGACCTGTTTGAAAGCCAACCGCAACTTGATACAGTGGCTGCGACTTCTTCAGCCCTTGTAGTCATTCTCCCGGAGGATCGGGTGACGCCAAAGCCCAAGGGGCCGCAATCAAAGAGGCAGCGTGCAGAACCTGCCTCGGTAGTGAGCGGCTCTCAGATACAGGCGTCAGCCACGGAACCTGCTGTGGAACTTCCCTTGTTGTTGGGTGCCCCTCCGGCACAGATATCGCCCTCGGTGCCTGCCTCCCCTGATATTTTTCTGTCTCAGACGGGTGGTGAAGGGGTGGATGGTGAGCGGGAGACGGGGCCACCAGGGAAATCAGAGACGGACAGAACGGAGGTCTCACAATCGCAGTCAGGGGAGCCTGGTAATGGAACAGAACCAGAGCCTGACGGAACCACTTGACTATATGCCAAGTGAGTGCCGCGTGGGGTGAGCTACGACCACGTGATGATGAAGGCTTGAACAAGAGATGAAGCGTTTAGTGTATACGAATGTGTGAGGTGAGTGTGTATGCTGACGGACGTGACGGAACGTGATGAATATTTTGTTTTCTAAAACGAATTTCCCCCCCCCCCCCTCCCCCCGGAACCTGAGAATGTGACCGCCTACCCAATGGTGTTTACACAAAGGAGTTCAGCGTGTTAAACCCCATTCTCTGTTCCCAAGGCAGAGCGGCGATGTGTACCCAGAGTGTACGTACGTGCACATGGCTCTGCAGATACGCTGAGTGGTGAGGGGCATGCCTGTTTTCCCTTTTGTTTCCATTATCTTGTCTTCAGAACGAACACACGAATGAAACAAAAACCATAACAGAACGCCCCCACCCCTGATGTATGTTTTTTCTCAACCATTTCCCCCCCCCCCCCTCCCCCAACCCCCGTTTTTGCTATGTCTTTTGATATGGTTCTTTCCCCCTTTTTCCCCCCCCCCCACCCGACAAGCGAATCAGCAGTGTGTATCTGTACACAGAAATAAACCAATAACATGACAGTAGAGTACGCCGATCCGTGGATGCGGGACGACAGGTCGATTGTGCTGTCCGCTGCTCGTGCACACGGCGATGCGCTCGGGTGTGCCGATACATTCCGTTGTGACGAAGAAGTGGTGCTCGCAGCCGTCGCGAGCTGCGGGAGTGCACTGCGCTATGCAGACGCGACGCTGCGCAACAAACGAGAGGTGGTGCTGGCGGCAGTGCAGCAGGAGGGATGTGCCCTGCAGCACGCCTGCACCCCTCTCAAGTCCGACAAGGACATCGTCCTGGCCGCCGTACGTGCTGACCCAGATGCCGTGGTCTACGCAGCGGCCGCACTCCGGCGAGACAGCGATGTCAGAGCCGTGGCTTTTCCGGGCGAGGAAGTTGCAGAGTCAGCGTGAATATGCAAATACTTGTCCGTGATGTACTTCGCTCACCACCGTAAGGAATCATATACCGTAAACGGAAAAAGGGTGGACCGTAAAAATGTTCCAAGTTCCCAAAAAAAGGCCAAACGTTCCATCTTTTTTACGGTCCACTATTTATTGGGACTGCATATGGAAAAGACAATGCGATTTTCGCCCGCGGGCTGGTGGGTTGCGGGGCGCGGACTGCGGCCTCCACGCCGCAGACTCCCGCACGTAGGCCTCCCGACCTCCCAGCTTTGGACCCTCCCTCCACCACCGCAACCAACACCAGCAAGAGAAGCAAGTCCTCCCTGCGTGTGGAAAGGGCACGATCACCACCACTCACCTCGAGACTCACCCACCACCACACCTCGAGAAGTGTAGTACCATGCAAGGAGCGTTCCGGTAGAAGTAAAAGTAGAACCTGATGCACGAGCCCACAAAAGCAGCCACAGTACGGCAGGGCGCGCAGACAGAAGCTGAGACCACCGGGCTCCCTCCAGATGTAAATTCGTGAATCAGTGCCCGGAAAATTCAGGGAAATCGTACTCCTTTAGTGTAGTACACCCTGCAGTAACTGTGGGAGAACAGTTCCCGGACGATGGTGAGCGCACACTCTGTGCTGAGGCTGTGGTGTTAATCCTGCAGCTTCAGTCGTACGATTTCCTTGGTTCCTTCGCGACTTCGTCACGAAGGAACTCGTAAAAAAAACCGCCAAGTCCACTATCCCAACCGTAAAATAGGTGGACCGTAAAAATGTTCCAAGTTCCGGAAAAATCCCATTTGTTCCATCTTTTTTACGGTCCACCTATAGTACGGTTCACCTTTATTACGGTCCACAATATTTCCGTTTACGGTAGTCCGGACTTGTTTGTTGGCCGTCGCAGTTTTCTTTTTGTTAGTTCGGCGTAGCCAACTGGGGAAACTTTCTGTGCCTTTAGCTGGATCGTGCGTCCCCACTCACACCACTTCATCAGACCGGGGAGCGGTGTACACAAAGAGTGGGGTCTGCGTTCCAACAACACAACTTTCGGCAGTAATTGGTTTGTTGTCTCGTTTTGCTGTCACTTTACGATCCAGCGGGGGCACAGATAGTTTTGGAATCTCATAGTATGGTTTGACAGAATTCTTTAAGAATTCGTAAGAATTCTTAAGAATTCTTGCTTTTTCAATTCTTAAAAATTCTTGAATTCTTGGAAATTCTTACCAAGAATTCTTACAGGGGGGGGTCAAATAAACGTACTAAGCATGGTTTGACAGATTTCTGCCAGAATTTCACAGATTCTGGCAGATTCTGGGGATTCCAGATTTTTCAGAATTTTCAAAATCTGAGAAAATCTGTCCAGATTCTGGACAGATTTTTCCAGATTTTTCAGAATTTTGAAAAATCTGAAAAATCTGGAAAAATCTGTCCAGAATCTGGTCAGATTTTTCCAGATTTTTCAGATTTTTCAAAATTCTGAAAAATCTGGAAAAATCTGGAAAAATCTGGAAAAATCTGGAAAAATCTGGAAAAATCTGGAAAAATCTGGAAAAATCTGGAAAAATCTGGAAAAATCTGGAAAAATCTGGAAAAATCTGGAAAAATCTGGGAAAATCTGTGGGGGGGACCTTTTCGAAAATTTTTTTTGGAGTGGGCCTATTTTGGAGTGGGCCTATTTTGGACATTTGGACCCATTGTCAAAGGAATTTTTGAATTTTGAGCCCATTTGTTGCCGTAAAATGGCTCATCAAAATTTTCCCAGGGAAATCTGGGCCAGAATGTCAGATTTTTCAGATTTTTCAGATTTTTTACAAATCTGAAAAATCTGAGAAAATCTGGACCTTTTCAAAAAAAAATTGGGGTAGTTCCAGAATTTTCATAATTCTGGAAAATGGGGGTATGGAAATTTAGTCATTCTTAGTCACTTTTAGGCGATTTACGCGCGGTTTTTCGGCTGGGGAAAAGAGAGTAAGATTTTCGAAAAAAATCGATTTTTTCGCAAAAAATCGCATTGTGTCGTAGTCGCGCGTAGTCACCCGTAGTCGCCAGGTCGAGGTTACCAGATTCCATACCCCCCCGGGGTACTGAATTACCGATTTTTCGACATGTCGAAAAAAAAAATTTTGGCCGAAAAAAAATTTTTTTTTTTCGGCCGACTAAACCGAAAATCGGGCCCTCTGGGGTGCCACACCGATATTTTTCGGATTTTTTTCGGATTTTTTTCGGATTTTTTTCGGATTTTTTTTCGATTTTTTTTGGTTGGGGTGGCCACCAGTCCAGGCTGCTGCCCCACGGTGGCCGGATTTTCGACATGTCGAAAAAAAAAAATTTTGGCCGAAAGGGGGCCCTCGCTACCAGTCACGGGTCGTCACGGCTCGTCAGTGAGTCAGGGGGCTTTTTTGGCTGGCCTGGGGAGAAGGGTGAATTTTCAGGTTTTTGGCTGACTACGAGTCACTACGAGTCACTTGACTGGTAGCGAGGCCGGTCTGGAACTCCGGGTGGGGACTTGGCACAATATGAGAAAATTCCACCCAGAGGTCCAGACCGGCCTCGCTACCAGTCACGTGACTCGTAGTGACTCACAGTGGTCCCCACCTCCTGTAGGGGCACTCCCCGATTCCCCCCAGCAAATTAGTGTACTTGGTTGATTCCCCCCGATTCCCCCCAGTACACTGTCGTACTTGGACGATTCCCCCCGATTCCCCCCAGTACATTGTCGTACTTGGACGATTCCCCCCGATTCCCCCCAGTACATTGTCATACTTGGACGATTCCCCCCGATTTCCCCCAGTACATTGTCGTACTTGGACGATTCCCCCCGATTCCCCCCAGTACAGTGTCGTACTTGGACGATTCCCCCCGATTTCCCCCAGTACATTGTCGTACTTGGACGATTCCCCCCGATTCCCCCCAGTACATTGTCATACTTGGACGATTCCCCCCGATTCCCCCCAGTACAGTGTCGTACTTGGACGATTCCCCCCGATTCCCCCCAGTACATTGTCGTACTTGGACGATTCCCCCCGATTTCCCCCAGTACATTGTCGTACTTGGACGATTCCCCCCGATTCCCCCCAGTACATTGTCATACTTGGACGATTCCCCCCGATTCCCCCCAGTACAGTGTCGTACTTGGATGATTCCCCCCGATTCCCCCCAGTACATTGTCGTACTTGGACGATTCCCCCCGATTTCCCCCAGTACATTGTCGTACTTGGACGATTCCCCCCGATTCCCCCCAGTACATTGTCATACTTGGACGATTCCCCCCGATTCCCCCCAGTACATTGTTATACTTGGACGATTCCCCCCGATTCCCCCCAGTACATTGTCGTACTTGGACGATTCCCCCCGATTCCCCCCAGTACATTGTCGTACTTGGACGATTCCCCCCGATTCCCCCCAGTACATTGTCATACTTGGACGATTCCCCCCGATTCCCCCCAGTACATTGTCGTACTTGGACGATTCCCCCCGATTCCCCCCAGTACATTGTCGTACTTGGACGATTCCCCCCGATTCCCCCCAGTACATTGTCATACTTGGACGATTCCCCCCGATTCCCCCCAGTACATTGTCATACTTGGACGATTCCCCCCGATTCCCCCCAGTACATAGTCGTACTTAGCGGATTCCCCCGTGCTGGGGGGAATTGGGGGAAATCCGCCAAGTATGACTGTGTACTGGGGGGAATCGGGAGATTTAGTGAATAGTGCGGAGCAAGTATCTTCGCGCGACGCGAGAAGCACAACAAAGCAATAATTTGCCCAGAGGGCCGGAGAGGGGAGGGGGGACAGCCTGCCTAGTCAAGATCTGCGAGAGGGGCCGCTGCTGGTGCATCAGGGCGATCACCTCGCCCATGCCCCCACCCGCCGCCGGCTGCTGGGGGGCCACCGAGGAGGAGGCCACCGGGGCCGTGGACTCCCCGCGGAGGCGCGCCACCGACTCCACCTGCCCCAGCCGCCCCGTGCACAGCTGCACCGTCGCCAGCAGCCTCACCAGCGCGATCCCCGACCAGTCGCCGACCCCCTGGACGAGCGCGTCCAGGGCCGACGGGAGGATGCGGTCCTGCGCGATGTTCTTCGTCGCAGCCTCCGCGAGCAAGCTCCTCAGGGTGCCGAGGAGGGCGGGGTACGGCACCTTCTGCCGGACGAGGCCCGCCTGCACCACGTCGACGTTCACCGCCGCGAGCTGCGCGGTCGGGGGGGACCAGTCGTACGACTGCCCTTTCCCCCCCTCCAGGTGCGCCTCCAGCTCGGCCAGAGTCTTGCACTCTGTCATTGTTGTGTGTGTGTGCGGGTGTTTAAAAGGCGAGAGGGGCCGAGCACCAACGCACACACAACCCGATGTCCTGATGAAGGGTGGTGGTGGTCGCGCCCCCGTCCAACCGTGCAACGCACGTGGCGGAAACTGCACTATGCAGCAACAGTGATGAGAAACAACACAGCAAAAACAGCAAGCAAACAGCAACAGAAACCTCGCGCGCGCCGCTCCTCCCTATTCTAAATCTCCCTTACCGTGGCGAAGCCACTCGACTAAAGTCGTTCGTAGGGGGAATCGTCCAAGTACGACAATGTACTGGGGGGAATCGTCCAAGTACGACAATGTACTGGGGGGAATCGGGGGGAATCGTCCAAGTATGACAATGTACTGGGGGAAATCGGGGGGAATCGTCCAAGTACGACAATGTACTGGGGGGAATCGGGGGGAATCGTCCAAGTATGACAATGTACTGGGGGAAATCGGGGGGAATCGTCCAAGTACGACAATGTACTGGGGGGAATCGGGGGGAATCCGCCAAGTACACGAATGTACTGGGGGGAATCGGGGGAAATCCGCCAAGCCTGACTATGTTCTGGGGGGAATCGGGGGGAATCCGCCAAGCATGACTATGCGCTGGGGGCAATCGGGGGGAATCCGCCAAGTATGACTATGTACTGGGGGGAATCGGGGGGAATCCGCCAAGTACACGAATGTGCTGGGGGGAATCGGGGGGAATCGGAGATTTAGTGAATAGTGTGGAGCAAGTATCTTCGCGCGACGCGAGAAGCACAACAAAGCAATAGTTTGCCCAGAGGGCCGGAGAGGGGAGGGGGGCCAGCCTGACTAGTCAAGATCTGCGAGAGGGGCCGATCACCAACGCACACACAACCCGATTTCCTGATGAAGGGTGGTGGTGGTCGCGCCCCCGTCCAACCGTGCAACGCACGTGGCGGAAACTGCACTATGCAGCAACAGTGATGAGAAACAACACAGCAAACAACAGCAACCAAGCAGCAACAAAAACCTCGCGCGCGCTCCTCCCTATTCCAAGTCTCCCTGACCGTGGCGAAGCCACTCGACTAAAGGCGTTCGTGGGGGGAATCCACCAAGTACACCAATGTCCCGGGGGGGATTGACAGGACATCCCCTGCCGGTCGGTTGTCCTGGTAAGCGTGGGCCATAGCAACCCGGAACCACAGTGCGTCGTGGGACGTTGGGGGTCCTCGCGCCGAGTCACTGTGAGTCACGAGTCGTCAGTTTTCAGCCAAACATGGCTGACTTCTCACTTTTTATCACTCGGCGAGGGCCCCCGTTGTGGGCCTCCCTGTTGAGGCGGCGCAGCTTCTCCCGTAGACGACGGATACCATCCTGCTTCGCGGCCTGCTGTACTCGCGTCGTAGCCGTCCCCCGTGCCTCCTTCCTGCTCCGTGCCTCCGTGAGCGCGGGGTGGGCCTACCACGCCGCTCAGCTCGCTTCTGACCAGGCGCACCATCGCCTCGGGGATCAGCCCCTCCGACGTTGTCCCTTAATACACTTCGCCTCCCCGTGCAGCGGGAACCGTCTCCTGCACCGATGTCCCACATTGGCCTTGGTGTCCGCACCCCCGCCATCGCCTTCACCAGCTTCTCCATGAAGCCGACCGCGAGGGGGGTGAAGGTAGCGCGTCGATGACCTCCGGGCCGTCCTCCAGCGCCCCTCTACGGGCGGATTTGGAGGGTGGCCCGGAGTCGGCGGTGTTGGACATCGGTGCGGGTGGATCGGCTCTGTACTCCGAGTCGCGGACCCACTCTAGACGAAGAGGGTGTCGCGGCCGTGTGGGGAACCAAAAACCTGGTGAAGGTTAGTGCCGAACGCCATGACAGCCTCGCCCGCCTGGAACACGTTGCGCCGTGACTGATTGCCTTGACCCACCCACCAAGGGGCCCCTGCACGTGCCTCCGGTACTGCGCCCCTGCTGGCCTCCTGTGTCCGACCGCCACGAGCTGCACTTGTGGTGTCGGCCAGCCGTACCACTGGCTCTTCGGACCACACACCTGCATGCGTGGGACCAGGGGGTTCCCTCCCCAGGGACGTCCGAGTCTCGTCGTTCGCAGTAGCACGTGGGATTTTCTCTGAAATTTGCACCAAATCGCCATGTTGTGAGTCAACCCTTCGATCTGAGCCACACCGAGATCGTCTTTTTCGAGAATCGGGGTCCAAATACGCTCCCCAGGCTAGGGACCCCCCAACTCCCCACACTCTTTTTTTGGGCGTTTTTCCGCTCATTTTTTCTCACTTTTTCTCACTCGGTAGCGAGGGCCCCCAAAAAAAAATTTTTTTTTTCGGCCGACTAAACCGAAAATCGGGCCCTCTGGGGTGCCACACCGATATTTTTCGGATTTTTTTCGGATTTTTTTTCGATTTTTTTTGGTTGGGGTGGCCACCAGTCCAGGCTGCTGCCCCACGGTGGCCGGATTTTCGACATGTCGAAAAAAAAATTTTTTTGGCCGAAAAAAAATTTTTTTTTTCGGCCTGCCTCCACGCTCTGACTTCTGTGACCCGCATGCCGCGTTGAGAGCAAGTCTTCCGTGTGCTGTCACCGAGACCAGGCCACTATCTGCTCTCAGGTTGGTAGCAATGGCCTTTTACCTGATGTCAAGCCCACGTGACAAAGACTCGTGCAGCTGAGGTCCTGGCTGGTCTGTCCTGTTGTCTGGGATCCTGTTCCCCCCCGCACCCCCCCTTCCCACACATGTCTGGTGCGTCGGTCGCGGGTTTGTGGCGCATCGGTCCTTTGGCCTGCCGGGCCTCCCCCCCGCACCCCCCCTCCACACGCGAACCGGTCCCCCTTTTTCAATTGCGACCCGGTTCCCGTGTTGTGTCGCGGCCCTCCCCGCCTCGCCTCCGACAGACTCTCCCCACAGTTGACGACGTGGGCAAACGGCGCCGACATCCTCTCATCACTTACCGTATTCTCATCAGGACGGTCGGTTTCCCTGACGCCACGACCACCAATGTGCTCCGATGCTTTTTGAAGGAGGTAGTTCATCCCCGACTCAGGCGTTTGCGGGAATGAGCTCGCCCACTTCTCCTGGAGGAGTACGCACCACCCGGTCGTGGCGCACCCGCACCCGCTGCACACCGCACATGACGAGTTGCGGTAGCAGCCGTACCCCACACAGGTTCGAGTGGTTTGCCATGGTCCTGCTCACGACGACCTGCAGGTCACCCGTTCCTGTCGTGCACGGGCAGGCAGTGCCAGGAGGTGGTGGCCTCGTCAATCTGGCAGGGTTTGAGTTTACCGGGGCGAGGCACTCCACTCTGGGTCTGCTGTTTGTGATGTAACAAGCAGGTCTGGCGGGGTGTTCAGGGTTCGGAGTGGCCCTCCTCGTTGGCATCCGTGCAGCAGCGCTATCGCGTCCCGGAATGCCCCGTGTCACACCGGTGGGAACAGGGGCCAGCACCGCCATCTCGAGGAGGACCCGGGCCGTTCTTTGGATTCTTCACAGTCGCAGCCTCCGGCTTGTCGTTGTCCGTCAGCGTAGCGCCCACCCAGCCTGCAGAGATCTTGCACCGTCTTCAACAGCAACTTTTGACCCGACAATTTTTGGGGCATTTTTTCACCAAAAAAAATCACTCTGCGCGCCAAGTCGAAGACTTGTTTGGGGACTTTTGGTGTCCCCAATTTTTCAATTTTCGAAAAATAAGCTCACTTTGCTAAACTGGACCCAACTCCCCACACTCTTTTTTAAGCGAAAAACAGCAAATTTCGGCCGATTTTTTCTCATTTTTTCTCATTTTTTTTCACCGACTTTTCCATACCCCCAATCTCAGGAAATGGGGAATCCACTGGGTTTGCGACCGTCCGCCGACCCCCTTCGCCGCCCCCCTCGCCCCTCTCCCCTCGCCCCCCTCCCCACCCCCGAAACACCACCGGCCAGGGGACAAGACACAGCAACATGCCAACCCTCACGCCGGCGCAGTGGCAAGAGATGCTGGACGACGATGCTGACGAGATGGAGGCGGAAGAAGGTGATGGAGAGCTGGAGCTGGAGCTGGAGAAGACCGATGCCTTCCTCTCTCAGCAGAATCAGGAGGAAATTTTTTTTCGCAGTGATAAATTTAAGACCAAGCCAGACCTGGAGAAGTATGCTGAGAAGGAGAAGCTTTTCACGGGAAAATTTAAGGGCACCAAGCCCGAATTGGTCACGGCCATGGCTGTAGCGACCGTGAAAAAGCGTCTCGCCGCGAAAAAGCGCCTCGGGTCTGCGACAGGGACCTCAGCCAGCCCGTCAGAGGCAGCAGATGCGCCCCCCATCAAGAAGGGCCGGAAGAAGGGGGAGGCACGGAAAGAGCAGGATGAGCTCTCAGCAGCTCTGCTCGCGGCAGCATGCCCGAAGACCGAGGATGCAGGAGAGAAGGAGGTGGTTGACATGAGTCACCTGCAGCCTTTCCTCAAGGACTGCCCAGACGCGGAGCTGGTACCCCTAGGTGAGTGCCTTGGGTACAAGGGACACGGCGACCTGGTGAAGTCGTTCCCTTCCGCACAGCAGGCCATTATTTGCAGGCCTTGCAAAAGAGTGTGGAAGCCGCAGGCCCAGCCATCGGACATGTCTAAGCACTTTTCCACGAATCTGCATGAAAGGAACCTGAAGAACGTGCAGAAGGCTGCAGTTCAACAGAGTGCGATTGCGCAACAGGTCGGCCCTGAGGCTGAGCAGGCCATCGGCCTCGCGATGGCCTATGCAGGCATCCCTGCGAACCAGATGCAAACCGCACTGGAATGCCTGTCAGGCTGCCAACTCCCCACGACCCCCCCAAACTGCTCCCGGCTGCTGCACAGCACGCTGAACGCCCTGATGGACGTGGGGGCGAAGTACATCACGGAAACCTTTGGGTCCGGGCCCTACTGGGTCATGCACGACTGCGGCACCGTGCAGAACGAGTCTGTCTGCATCCTGGTGATTCAGAACGCCAGAGCAAGTGTTGCACTCCCCCCGGTGTTCTTCCCGAGCGCAAAAACAACGGCGGTGATGGTTCGTGAAGCTGTCGAGGCTGCCATCACCACGTACAACTTGTGTGACCCAGTCTGTGTGAGGTCGGACAGAGGCGGTGCCGATGGCCCTGCGGCCACTGATCTGTCGAACCGCCTGAAGATAATCTTCCTGCCCTGTGCGGCACACATCTGCATGAATGCAGGCACAGAGTGGGAGAAAGAGCTCTACAACATGTCCTGGCCCCCCATCATGATCAGTAAACTGGTCGACACTCTTCTGAAGGGGGCCCAGAACAAAAAGAGGCACACCCGCTGGATCGAAGCCCAGAAGGACCTCGCCGGCCTTACTGCGGCCGGGGTTGAAGAGCTCGAGACTGCAGTGAATGCGGCTGCTGCCTTCTGCGCTGGTCCTGAAGAAGACGCATACCAGGCGGGCCAGTTACGCCCGAGGTTCGAAAAGACGCTCCCGGCATTCTCGGCTACCATCGCTTTGGCTACATCACTCGCTGATCTCCTTGACATCGTGAAGAAGGCAAAGAAGGCTGCAGTTGAGGTCCCGGAAAACGCCCCCTCTGTGAAGAGGTGTCCCCTCCCCTCCGCCACTCGTTTCGCAGCTCGGCTCGACATATACGAGCACTTGAACGAGCGATTCCAGGTGTTGTACATCTGGGTCGCTCGGGAGCTGAAGCGGGCCGACGTCCCGGTTTCAATGAAGAAGCTGGGGCGTTTGCTGCACCAGGAGGGGAAGCAGAACCTGCAGATGCAGTTCTCTGCGACCCTGAAGGTCGCGACCGCCTTCCGGACCCTTATTGGGTCCGTTATAAACACCCAGCACGGGGGGGGCGTTTTCGTGTACCGCGGGGTGCGGGCGTGCCAGCAGGCGCTGGAGAAGCTGGCCTCCGAGCCCGACGACGCTGTCGGGAAGATCGCGCAGCCTCTTGCTGACGCGATGGTCAACCGGTATGCCATGTAGGTGTGCCCTTGATCCCTCCTCACAGGTGGAACGCTCCTGACAGTGGCTTCGTGACCTGGAAGGCGATCCGCCACCTGTGCCCCACACAGTTCCAGATGCTCCGGGCCACGGGGACTGAATTGACGGTCCCCGAGCTGCAGCTGAGCCTGCCGTTCTGCCTGTCGGAGGAGGAGTGGCAGGCGTATCTCGTCGCCGCGGAGGCCGAATCGGAGAAGGGGGAGAAGGGGAAGAAGGGGGCCGAGCTGTTCTGGCGGGGGAAGCTGCCTGCCCCCGACATCACCGAGTCAGACCGCACGCCGTTGATGTCTCTGGCGGAGAAGGCCTTCGCGGCCATCCATCTCCCCCCCGCGACAACTGCACCGGACTCCGTGCTGAGTGTCGCGAAGTCAACGCTGCACGGACGGGATGCGATGACCCCCCATCGCAAGTCGCAGGTGCTCTTCTGCGCGACGAACCAGGACCTCGGAGGTCTGGTCGTCGCGAAGAAGAAATCCCTCCGGAGGGGGTTCCCCGGTGTACCGTGCGAGGACTACGAATCGGAGGACGAGATCGGGGATGACAGTCGCGAAGTGACTGACCTTTCCGCGGTCCGCACGATGGAGGATGCGCTGGCTGTCCTAGCTGCCCTCCCAGAGGAGGGAATCTAGCCCCCAGAAATGAACCGCGAGTTACACGTTACACGTTACACCCGCTCCGTGCGGACAGGCTCGCCTTGACAGGCAGCTTCTCTTTTTGACTCTATTTCGACACCCAACATTTTTTTTGTTTTCAGGGTGAGCCGGGGCTTCCGCAGAAAACGTGCTGCTTGTAAAAGCAGAGACACAAATAATCCGCGCAAACCCACGCTCAATCAGGGCTCCGCTTATACATAAGCGGTGCTGGCCAGTGCGTGTCCCGACTTGACAAAACAGGGTTGTGAGGGGGGGGGGTACTTCGTTTTTTAAGCACACTCGTGTGAGCGGAAAGCGCCCCACCACAGCTACAACCAAACGTGCTCTATACACTAACCCCACCCTTCATCAGGCTCAGGGTGTGATCAAGTTCAGGGTTTTGTGTGTAGAAGCGTCAACGCAACAAACAAAAGGAAATTTATCAGAGCGGTTGTAGCTGTGAAGTGATAGGGCGCTTTTCCTCACTTCTCTGCATTTCTGATTGAGGTCTACATTTCCTGGTCCCCAGTGGCCGATTTTAACTGTTTTCACTGCAGGAGGCCGACTCGTGTCAGTGTCAAAAATATTGTGGGCGCTTCGGCAACAGATACTACAAGCAGATCTACGTGTACATCAGATTTTGCCCGCCTTGGCGCACAAAGGTCTCTCTATATTTTCTTTGTTGTTCTCAGAGTCCAGAAATGGAACACAGCAGTCGCGATGACAGGCCCGGGGTCGGAATGGGGGGGGGGGGGTGTCGGTGAAGTCTAAGTACTACTATTCGGCGAACGGGCGGGCCTAAATCGACCTCGCCAAAAAAGTATAAAATACGTTGCGAGCGAATAGACGTACGTAGTACGTCTATTCAACTTTTCCTAAAAACACTGTTTGCAGGGGCTCTGCGGGGCTATTTGGTCCACCAGGGGCGCGCTGGTCACTGCTGCGTGCCCTGGCCCAGATCACTTCGTTGAAGGAAGGCCGGGGAGCGCCTGGCTGTGGCCCATCCTCTTGAGGCATTCCGTGAGCAGATGAAAGCATCCGACGTCGTCACTATATCGACACCAGCCGAAGATATTGGCCCTGTTGGTGGATGTCACAGGTCTACGGTGAGCTTTGTCTGGGGCGGTGGTGGTGGGGACTGCGGACGCCGTAGCTGAGGGAATGCGCGGCGGGCTTCAGCAGTGGTTCTGATGCCTCTGGACCGCATGAGCTTGCGGGTTTGCGGGGCCCATGCACCCTGGTTCCCCGAAGTGGCACCAATAGACCTTGTCCCCATTCCTTGCCCCAAAGTTTGTGGATTTGTGTGCCCCCTCCACTGGCAGGCGGTCCTCCAAAAAGAAAATCTCAAAAAAAACGAGATACTTCCCAAAAAAACGGGTGGGCAAAGTAAGTACTTGTATTCAACGGCCCAACGTGCCCCAGAGCCCCAAAAAATAAGTACTACTATTCGGCTAAGTACTACTATTCAACTAAGTACGTTTATTCGACCCCCCCCTGTAAGAATTCTTAAGAATTTCCAAGAATTTCCAAGAATTCTTGAAGAATTCTTAAGAATTCTTAGGAATTCTTGAAAGGGGCACGCACGAGGTCCCCTGACAGCATACGGATGTACGTTCTTAGGAGGATTCTTCATATTCCTGGATTTCCCGAATTTCCTGGATTTCCCCCGGCCTCTTAGGCGATTTCAGGGCGGACAGGGCGGACATGCCCGGACCCGGAAATCCGGGTGTCCGGATGTCCGGGTCCAATTTTGACCCCCCCCCCCCCCCGGACATTTCCCGAATTTCCCGCCCGGACATGTCCGCCCGGACATCCGGACATCCAGAAATGTCCGCCCCGGACAGGGCGGACATGTCCGGGCGGACATTTTCTGGTGTCCGGATGTCCGGGCGGACATGTCCGGACCCGGAAATTCGGGAAATCCAATTTTGACCCCCCCCCGGACATGTCCGGCCAGGACCTCAATAGTTTGATTTTTGGTCCAGAAAATAGTTTGAAAATTTTTGAAATCTGGGCGCCCAAATTTTTTGCTCCTAAGACCGGCGATTTGTAGGGGGACCCTTTCGAATTTTTTTTTGGAGAAGGGTAAATTGAACGTTTTTGGCCAAATGAAGCCACTGCGACCATTCCCGGGCCTCGGAAATCAGATTTTTCAGCACACTTCGATGTGGGCGGAAAGTGTCGCGTGCTTGTTCGTGCCCTTGTGCTCCTCACTCACGACACCATCATCAGCAGGAGTGTGAGTGTGGAAGCGTCAACGCAACATATCGAGAATCATCAACACGTAGAAGTGAAAGCTACGACTGACCGAAGAGGAGCGGCATCAGGGAGACAAAACAAGGGGTATCAAGGAGACCAAGAGGCAGGACCTTCCTACCGGGGAGACTGTACTCTGTGTACGAACGAGGTATCAAGGGGACGAAGAGGGCACAACCTTCCTACCGGGGAGACTGTCCGCAAAGGATACCAAGAGGCAGGACCTTCCTACCGGGGAGACTGTACTCTGTGTACGAACGAGGTATCAACGAACGAGGTATCAAGGGGACGAAGAGGGCACAACCTTCCTACCGGGGAGACTGTCCGCAAAGGAGGAAGCGTCAACGCAAAAAAGAAACCAAAGCAAAAAGTGCCGAACAAAGCGCAGTGACACTTTTGGCCCCTCAAATGCGGTGCCGGTCCGGACAAAAAAACCGAAAAAACCGTGAAAAATGGCCCATTTTCCCCAATGGGCCAAAAATGGCCCCGGACACCCCCAGAGACATGTCCTAATCCGGGGTGCCAGTAGGGGGGACCTTTCGAATTTTTTTTCGAGGAGAGGTCAATTGAACGTTTTTGGACATCTGAGGCCACTGCGACCATTCCCAGGCCTCGGAAATGAGATTTTTGGCCCTCAAATGGGGTACCGGTCCCCACGAAATTCCGAAAAATTTATGAAAATCGAAAGGTCCCACGCACCAAATTCTGCCCAAAAATCGTCAAAAATGGACATGTCATACGCAGCAATGGGGCACCAATCACTCCCCAAATTTTGCTCAATGATTCCACGGCAAGCCAGATTTTCTGATCAATTAGTTTGTTTGAGCATGTTCCTGGCCCTTGTTTGGAAAGTAGATGACCCCTGGCTGGAGAGGACGGTTGTGCTCGACCGGACGGAGAGAGAACCTTCTCCATATCCACCTCCACTCCACAATGCCAGAAGTGGCAGGAAGGCCGGGTGTTACAGGCCTCAACCAGGGTTCCAAGGCTCTCCACTTCCTGGCTGCGTCAGGGATCACCGGGTACAGCGAGCAGGATTCCCTGTCCTGACACCCCAGCATGTGCCACCGGAAGAACCCGAAACACCTGGGGTCTCGCTGAAGCACCTATTCTTCGGCTGTCCCGCGACAGCGTCAGCCCGACACCACCTCACAGCCACAAGCGTGCACAACCTGCTGCTGCACAACTGCAAGGGGGCCCTACGCTACCTGGCTGAGGCAGGGGTGACGGAGCACAGCGAGAAGGACTACCTGATCTCGTGAAACCTGCAAAAATCAACAGCGGTCAAGGGCTTCGGCCTGACACCCCAGCACCCCCCCCCCCCCCCCACCCCCAGACCCACGTCACTTTCCACGGGCCGCCAGGCGCGTCAGCGTCGGCGACCGCCCGCCCCCAGTCTGAGAGGCAGCAGCCACGACTCGGCAGGAGGCGGGCACAACAAAAAAAGGGAGAGTCGTCACTGTGCATATCAGCACGGTCCCGCCCTCTGAGCCAGACTAACCCGCCCATAAAGGAAAAGAGGAAGAGGCGACGTAAGGCAATGCCTCCGTGCGGCAAGGAGAACACGAAACAGCGTCCCCCCTCACCGGGGGACGCGACGAGCACGGCCAAAAATCGTTCAAAATCGTTCAAACAGCAGCCCCCCGGGTTGCAAGAGGCACGGAAATCGTTCAAATCGGACCAAGTCCGAAAATTCGGCACTTTCTTGGGTACAAATTGCGGTCCGAAATTTTCCGATTTTTTGAAAAAAGGCTAATTCTGTAAGGGGGACCTTTTCGAATTTTTTTTTCGGGCACTTTTTCCACAAGGAAATGTCCGCCCTGTCCGCTACTGTCCACTACCGATTTCAAGGATCCTCCTTAAAAAGAGCTTGAAAAAAGAGCTTTTTCTCTTAAGAATTCTGTCAAACCATGTCATACAATGAAGGAGGATCTGGAATAAGGCAAGCAGGTTCGAGTATTGTCAAGGAGGGCACTCGGAAGTGCCACATTGCAGAGCCACATCTCACCTCATCACAGGTCGAGGTGCGCGCGTTTGCGTTTTTGCCACAAACATCCTCTCCCCCGTATTTATTGACATGTGTCTCTCTCTGTGCTCCATTTCCCCCCGGGCCTCCAACCTGGCCTGGAGTACAGAAACAGATGATGGCAACATGAGGAAAAGGGAGATGCGCTTTTGTCGTGTCACAACGCTTTTGGAACAGGAAGTCCTCAACACACTGGCGCGTGTGTGTGTTGGTCGGCCCCAAAAAATCTCGTGGTTCGGGTGTTTCTGGCGACGAACAGGAGACAGGGCAGGCCAGGCCCTGCCGTTCATTTCATCCTCAGTCCTGGCGTCAAATACAAATCTCTGTGTGTTCCGATATACCTGTCGACTGTTTGTGTACTCCTGCCTCATCTCCGGATATTCTTTGGACGACTAAACACCTTGGAGAAGTCTTTGGCATTGTTGTGCACCTCATACTTGTGCCAGTCTGCTGTCAGCCTCGCCCACTTGGGGTGTGGTTCATGCGGCGACGCCTCCACACCACCTCGCCTGTGAAGGCAGAGGGCGATCTCGGGAGTGATCCACACCTGGCTGCAAAAGAGACACACACACGCGTAAGAGTTCTCCCCACACCCCCCCAGCCCCCAGCCCCATCCCGCTGACTTTTTTTGCCCACGCAACGTACCAGGTAGGACATCGCAAGGCTCAGCAACACGGCTCGGACACACCTTGCATATCGAGCGAAGTGAGGTTAACCCCTTTGGCCATTCTTGTATGACACACAACCCTCAAAAAGTCACGGAGTTCACCAGCAGGCCTTGCTTTTCAAACAGACACGCGACCCACCGATGTGAAAGGCAAGGTATCCCTCATGGTGTCCCTGTCCCGGACATGCCACGCTTATTGCCTGCCTCGGCATCAGTGGGGCAAGGCACCCAAGGCACCCCCTCCCAGCCCTTCCGTTCATTTTCTTGTGTAGAAGCGTCAACGCAACAAACAAAAGGAAATTCATCAGAGCGGTTGTAGCTGTGAAGTGATAGGGCGCTTTGCCTCACTGCGCGGCAGGGAAACACGAAGGGGATAGCGAAATACCTGGCCGTTTGCTTGACCCCTTCTATCAAACCACCCACCCCACCCACCCACCCAGGAGGCCGTAGGGGCCATGAGCGGTGCTTCGGAGGTGCCTCCTGAGGCTGCCGCTCTGCTCGGCACACTGCGCGCAGCCCTCGGAAAGGAGCGCGACTCAGTGTTTGTCCAGGATCTGCTGTCCGCGCTGTCCCTCGGCGGCAAGCAGCCATCGGTGCGCCCCCGCAACCACGACATATACGTCGAGTTCAAGGGCGACGGTGTGGCCCTCGTGTTCCACGTCACGACCAGCTCCTCTGTGCTTCACGCCCTGTGGTGCTACGGGGAAGGGTCCGACGGCTTCTCCCAGTGCCCCAACAGGCACATCCTGCCCCCACTGTGCGGGCGGGAGATCGTGCAGCGCTTCAGGGAGCCTGCGAGGAAGGGCGGCGGCGGCACCAAGGGCAACATCTGGCTGGAGTATGAAAACTATGTCGCGGATGGGCTGCGGGCGACATTCGAGCTGAAAACCATGTCCTGGGAGGACAGGGAGGGCGCCATACACGCCGTGGGTTACTTCCTGAAGGAGACGAGTTAGCTGAGGCACGCCCGCGAAAGAGGGGGTCACGCGTCACGCACCGGGGGGGAATCACGCACCCCCACCTCAACGCATACAACCAAGAGCATGGGGAGAGGGGGAGGCGGGTTCCCCGGCACTGATGTGCTTCGACCGTGTCCTGCCCCTCTTCCGTCTTCTGTCTCACAGCACGGGCGTGCTGTGCTGGGGCCTCCGGTTCTATCCCCCATGCCGTGCCGAGGTGTTGTACCCCACGAGGCACAACAACAGCAGCCGACAGCGATGCCTGCACACCCGACAGGCACACCTGCCCCCAGAGGGTCTCTCAAATTAGCATGCAGCCCCCCAACGCCCCCTCAAATACTACTGTCACGCCTGCCACTTGCTTGCATTGCACCAAACGCATCCGCCAAAGACTCCAATTTGTTGGAGATCAGGGTTTGCACCGAGCTGAGGAGCTGCTGAGGGGGCCGCCTCCGCTGTCCTAGACACACATCCAGGTTTGAAATATTTCAACTTCTTCAAATATTCTTTGCGCGCGTCTTTGAATGAGTTTCGAGCTTTCTGTCTCGGTGTTTGTATCTCCGTGTATTGTGCACGGCAGTATTGTGATCACTCCCCACGCAATGAGCGACAGCCATCAGGAGTTTGCACGGGCAGAAACGCAGCAAGCAAACACCAAACGCCTCTTTCTGCAAGGTGTGGTCGAATTTCGGGGTGGAGACGCGACCAGTCCTCACGGTCCTGCAGGCAAACACACAACGATGGGGTGGTGGCAGAGTGTCATCAGCCGTGACGGTGCTGCCGATGACTTCGAGATTCGGTGCCGCAAGACGATCCTGACGTCGTGCATTTGCCTTCTCCCCTTCGGCATTTTGACTATTTTATCGATCATCGAAGGCAGGGTGCACATCGGAAGTTCTGCTGGGTACATCAGCATCACCGTGGCGCTCGTGACTCTGATGTGGGGTGTGTGCAAGAGACGCTTCACACAAAGATTTATGACCTTCTTCATCACAGCTATGTGTGTCGCCATTTCCATGGCTGACATCTACGCCTACCAGTCTGAACTGCAAGTGGCGTGGCCGGCGTTTGTCATCGTGATTGATCTCGTCCTCGTGCTGCGCATGGAACAGCGCATTGCGACCACTGCAGTGTGCTTCGTTGTGATGTGGCTGCTGCTCAACCTGGTGGAACGTCTCACACGCTTCGGTCTGTACGACGTCCCTCTGACTGACAGTTATGAAGTACGGCGTGAGACTTATGCAAAGGCACTCTTCGAATGCGATAAGCCTCCCTGCAAAGGCATGTTCTCCAATACTGTGACCCACCAAGGTATCGGCATTCTCGTGTTCGTGATCGACTACATCGCGACGAGGGGATTTGCACAGCAGGTGCTGAAGGAGCAGGCGGCGATGCAGAGCACCATTGCCACGGTGGAGACGATCGCGTCACTGCTGGCAGCGTACGACGTGGACGCCGTGTCACGCATCCTCGGGGACGACGGAACCGTGCTGCCTGACGCCATGCGTGCTGCCCTGCTGCGGCTCGAGCAGAACCTGCGTGCGTACCGTCCCTACCTCCCGAAGTCGCGCCTGCCGTCTTCGCTGTGGGAGGACGACGATGATGCAGACCAGCCTGTACGGGACACATCGGGACCGGTGGCCGGGAGCGATGCCAACCGTCGTCGCAGCAGTACGATGAGCAGAAGCGACGCTGTCGGCAGATCGGCAGAACCCCCACGCCCACAAGGACTGGCAATGAAGCGTGCGACGCTTCTATTCGTCAACATGACTGGGTCGGGTGCGCTGCTGCAGGACAGCCTGCAGGCCTTCGAGCAGGCCTTCGCTGACACCCTTGCGACTACGCTGCAGTGTGTGGAGCAGCAGATGGGTATCGTCGACCTGTTCGTGGGTGACCGCATATCTTGCTCCTTCAACACATCGCGCAGATGTGCGATGCACGCGAACGCAGCACTGCACGCTGCGAAGGAGTCACTCTTCGGGACTGTGGCTGTGCGTGCCACGGCAGCGGCAGTGACAGGCAAGGCGTGCTGCGGTGACATCGGGTGTGCAGATATGCGGCGCTTCTCTGTGGTCGGCACGCTGCCTGCACATGCACACATCATGGAGCGTGCGGGTGCGACTGTGGGCCTGCCACTCGTCTGCAACAAGACCTGCCAGCAGGATTCAGAGTGCACACACGAGATGCGCCTCGTCCCCTTGCGTGTCGGCTTTACGGTCCCTGTGAGCAAGGACACAGACCTGCCGGGAGGTGTGGCGGACGAGGCACAGACCTTGTATGAGGTGCTCCCCGGCGACAACCACGACTACCCACCGAAATCCCCTGCCGAGTGGATGTACCAACTGGAGTACCGCTCTACTGTGTGGTACGCCTACAACAGTGCGGTGTCTGCTTACCTGCGGGGTGCATCCATGGAGGATGTGCTCGAGCGTGCGGGTGACAAGCACGAGGCATTGACGGCTTCCCTGCAGTCGGTCGGGTCACTCGATGTCCTGCGCATCGTGGTGTGATGACTGTGTGCCTGTTTCCACATTGTGTTCAATCATTTCCACTGACTGCTTTTCCAAGCCATCTGATGCCCCCCGGGGCCACTGTGGGCATACAGGCGCCCCCTCATACAGTACCCCCCTCCCCCCTCCCCTCTTCCTGCTTTGGGAGAAGCATAGCAAGCGTGTCCTTCTTCCTTGTTGACATGTATGTTGATGTGTTGACGCTTCCGCCCCTCTAGCCTGCCGCTTTGATGTGGGTGTGGAGCACATGATGTGACAACACCATACAGCTAGGGCACACAGAACAGGCAGGCGATCGTCGGAAGCACCCCCCTCCCCCCAGTCAGTGATGCCTGCAGACGCGGTCGCAACGCGTCTGCAGCAAATCGGCAGACGTGCAGACGTCTGCAAACTTGGCCTGGCCAACAGAGAGTGAAGTGACAGTGCAAGCCTGCCTCACACCGTGGCAGGCTTGCGCAGCAGGTGTGCCGACACGTGTGCAAGCGACGGTGACCACCTGCTCGCAAATCAGGCACCCCTCCCGTGTGCTCTCCCCTGGTTCTCCGAGAGCACCTTCGCCCACGCCATCCTGGACTTCCCACCACCACCGCCACAACCCTTTCAAGCCCCCTTTTGCCGCAGGCCACAAGCCACACGCCCTGCACAGGGCCGGGGCGCCCCCACCACCGCCCCCTCCTCCCCCCTCACGATGTGGGGGTCACGCAGCAGCCCCAGGGGCGCCAGGGGCAAGAAGGGGTCGAGCTGCTGCGTGTGCGGGGAGGGTGTCACACGCGGGTCGTGGCCTGCGACCGTGTCTGACCCGCGCCGGGGGTACGAGGGTGTGTGCCTGTCGTGCAGCGGGAGGGGGCACACTGCTGGGGACTGCCCGTCGCCGCCGATGTGCGGGTCGTGCCGCAAGCGGCAGACTCTCGGCTGCAGCATCTGCGGAGGCATCGGGCACTGCGCGCGAGAGTGCCCCTCCCCACTCTGCCGCAGGTGCGGGTCGCGCGGCCACTACGAGACGGACTGCCTCATAGGGGGCCCTATGCCCATCTCCTACAACCTGCGCCTGTCCTACCCAGGGGAGGACCTGGGTGTGGTGTTGGGGCAGACCACGCCCGACAGCAAGATGCTGGTCACAGGGGTGCGCCCGGGCGGCCCAGGGGAGCTGGCGGGGATGACGGTCGGGATGGCGATCGAGACGATCGACGGGCACCGCATCCCGAGCACCTCCGTGCTGTACAGCGTGCTGCACGGCGTGCATTCGCGCAAGGAGACGAACATTCTGATCGACGTGTCGCAGCCCTCGGAAATGCGCGGGCCCATGCTGGCGGCCCGCGCTGCAACACATTACCTGGAGAGCGTCGAGCTGCCGCCTCCGCCTATGGGGGAGAACGACGGGTTTGAGCTGGCCCCCTCCTACAGCCCGGACGGCAACAGGCGTTTCGCAGGGTCGCCTCCGGCTATCCCGCGGAAGCCGACGCTCAACCCGCTGCACGGCTTGAGCCGAAAGTCTCCGAAGTTTGTCTAGCCCCTGTCTCAAGGATCCTGTCAAAAAAAAAGTGCTGGGCAAGAGAATAAAATTCGTTGGGTGCAGCAAACGGCAACTCTGTTATTTGTTGTTTGATGTCCACTCCGTCACCAGGCGCACACCCCCCTCCGTGCACTCATCCTGCAGGGTGGCGGCTGGTGTTGCAGCTTTGTTGGTTGCCTTGGCTGCGGCGCATCCCTTTTTCTCCCTGATCAGGGTGCAGGCAGATGGTGCGTAATACCCTGGGCCTCTGTTATTCTATTAGCCAGCGGGGCCTTTGTGGCCAGGCTTTGTGGAAGCGTGGCGGAAGCGTCCAATGCAACATTCACACAGCATAGAGGCCAGGCGTTTCTCGTGGGACCCTGTGAGGGGGTCTGGCTCCCCCCCCCTCTTGTGCTCTCTTCATTCTTCGTTCCTTCAGGCCATGCACCGATGATCGCAACAAACCAACACACGGTTTCTGTTGGGATGGGGCGGGTTTGCGGGAGGGTGGGGGTCGGGGGGAGGGGAGGGACATTTGGTTTCTCAAAAAGCCTGGGCGATTGGTCTCTCTTCCTTGCCCGTGCCCTTCGCGCTTTCCCTGTCGCGGGCGAGGGGCGATGCCTGAGGGGAAGCAAACGAGGGAGGGGAGGGGCAGTGGTTTCTCTTCCCGCCGTGTCAAAAAAGCAACAATCCAGGGGCTCCCTCTGGCTGCCTCTGGCCCATACTCCATTGTACTCAGTTTTGTAGCTTTGCAGCAGCAGTGTAGTGCCGGGCAGAGCTTCCCCTCCCGGTGGAGAACTTCTCCTTGGCTTGGCAGTCGCGTGGGGAGTGCACACCGATGTGCGCTCCCCCCTCCCCCGCTTCGAGAGAACAAAATACTTGGCGCGACCCCCACCCCACCACTCACAAGGTCACACAAACACCCGCGAGCTGATCGAGGGTGATGTGATCCGAGGGTTCAATTCAACACCACCCACCCGTCAGGCACATGGCTGGGGTAGGGGATGGCACGTCCAGCATCGCAGTGCCTGCTGGTGCTGCTGCTGCTCGACTGTGCGCTTTCGGAGACGTTACCGCAGGAGGTGGTGCTCCGGGGGTGCATCGGTAGTGACGTCAAGCAGGCCGTGTGGGTGGGGGACTACATCTATGCTGTCACCGGCTGCGGCCTGTCTGTCTACACGTCGTCGTGGGAGCACGTCACGCGCGTGTTGAGCGACGAGATCACTGTCGGGGCGTTCAACCTCTATGTCGTGCTGCCAGGCCACCCCCCGCGCTTCATCGACCACCGTGGTGGGGTAGTTGCTGTCGCTAACGGCCATGGCGGCCTCGTTATCCTCAACGCCAGCAACCCGGCTGCGCCCACGAAGATGCTGACCCACAACCCCCTCGGGGACTCAGAGGCGTGTTACAGCGTGCTTCTGCTCGAGCCAGACTCCAAGGAAGAGGGTGCCCGTCCGGACGCCCTCCTGATGCTGGTGGGGTTGACCAGCAATGTTCGGAGTCCTGGGTTGTTCCTTTTCTACAACCTCTCTTCCCTGTACAACGCCACCGACCCTTCTCTGAAAAACATCCTAGAGGGGGACCTTTCCAACGATATCACTTATCTAGTGCAGATCCGTGATGTCGCGATGCGGACGCCTATCGACTACATGGATGGGAACCTGTTCTACTACACGGGGCCCTATCCGACGGTGTCCACGAAAGAAGCTACCGACACTTTTGGGGGCTACCAGTTCGCCATCGGTGCGCACGGCGTCAACAGAACAGAGACGGAGGAGCGCATGCTGCCTCTGGAAAGCGACATCCTTATCACGTGGAACGCCACAGCGCTGTGCTTCTGTCACATCAAGCCTGATCCGCCTTTTCGTATTTTCCTGCCCGTGATATCATGCAGCAGCATTGGCAGCCTGTTTGATGGCTTCACCCCGCAGAGCGTTAACATGTGGCGGCTGGACAGCACCCTGCTGGTCACCGACTTCGTAGGGAGCGGGCGTGCCCACGCTGTGCTGGTCAACGTCAGCGACCTGTACCATCCCCAGGTATTGCGGCCGCTGTATGCCGGGCAGCAGCAGCGGAACGGAGGCATTGTGAGCCTGCACCACAACGGCAGCCATGCGCTTGTCGTCGCAGAGGCTGCTGACTCCGACCCGGACCAGGTCGTGTCTGTTGTGGACTACCGGGCAGACCGTGCCGTGCACCACGCACACCCGCTGCCTGGTAGCTGCCTCGCGGTGGCGGAGGGGAGAGGCGGCGGCGGGGCGGCGCTGCTGATGTCCTTCGGGAGGGGCACCTTCCGTGCCTACGACATGCGCGACCCAGCATCGCCGCTGTTGCGCTACACCGTCCGCGACACTCGGCTGCATGGGGTGACGGACTGCTTCTATGCGTCGGGAGTAGCGATGCTGAAGGCGGTCGGCGAAGGGAATCATACGGCGATGTTTTACAGGGTGGACAGCGCTGGTGCAGAACTCCACACGGCGTCCGTGCTGCACGAGGGTGCAGGGACCAGTTCGTGTGTGCTGTACGATACTGGGGACGACGGGCTGAGGCTTGCGTTTGGTGTGGACCACAGCGGTGTGTACGGCACCCTGGCGATTTACACCTTCAGCCTGCCAGACGGCCTGACCCTGTCCGACTCCTGGACAGTGAACGACATCTACATGGGGAGCCTGACGTTGCGTGCGCTGCGGGCCACGGTACTGCAGCACGGCCAAGGGGCTCTGCTATTCGCCGACAACATGTTCATATCCTTCAACAACATGAGTGTTCAGCAGTTCTCCTTGTACACGAGCGTGTACGAACGGTGGGAGAACGTGATGGTCTCCGAGAGAATGTCCACAGTTGACCTGATGTACGCGTTCGTTAACGTTCCCGTGCCTGGGCGCAGCCGGATCCTGTCAACTTACCAGCTTCTCTCTTATGATACGCAGACGTTCCGCGAGTCGTTAGACCTGGGGCAGCCAGTCGACCTGTCACGCAGGGCTGTGCTGTCCGACGATCTGCTGTACTACATCACGATCGACGAGGAGCTCCGGAACCTGGCATACTCCACGCGGTCGGGCTTCGTCGTGTGCAACACGCTGTCAAGCGAGGGCACCACGGTGCATGCACGATATCACTCGAGGATGCGTGTAGCGGACAGCCTTGCAGTGGGTACGGACGGCTTCGTGTACCTTGTATCTGAAGGGGGCCTGCAGGTGACACAGATGCAGAGGTCCGTGCCGGTGTTCTCCCCAGCACCCGCGTCTGGGGGAGTACCTGGTACCGCTGGGGGTACCCCTGTGCTGCACCTGCGCCCAGGCCGCACCGGTTCGAGCGAGATGGTTGCCCTTGCCGTGCAGGCGGCGTTGACAGTCGGCCTGACAGCTGCCGTGTTGGTGCTCCTACAGGTGTGGTTCCGCCAGAAACGCGCACCAGTCAAGTTCGAAAGCTCCATCGCAAAGTCGTCAATTGTGACGCACGACGGATCTGAGGCAACGAGATTGCGTCTGCAAAGCTGAACGGCGTCACATTGGTTGCTTCGACCCGCTAGTTGCAAGTCACCCCTCTGGGAGTCAGTGTCCTTGTTCATTTCACGCGTGTGCACCAAAAGCAACACCAGCCCCAACAAGGGTTTGCATCATTGAAAATACAATCGCCGTGAGGCGCGAGGCCTGCCATGGCAGTTGCGTGTCATTCGGGAGGTTTCAGGATGTTATCACAATGAGGGCTCAGAGGAGCACTCCTCCCGGTATGGTGCTAGCCATCTTGTGATCTCAAAAGAGGATATGAAGTCATGGAAGTCGAGCCAGAGGAACCCTCCCCACCACCCAACAGCACCAACCCTTGCGCGCAGTGCTGCACTGCTTGCGTGCAACACCGCACCACGCCACCCACGCCCTCCCCCCACGCTTGTCAGCGACTCCGGTCCGGGTGTGGGTCTTCAGATGTCCCCTCGAAGCGGTTGTTTGTTTGTCTTGACACACCCAACAGGGAGGGCATAGACGGGCTCAGCAGCCTGTCTCCCCCGAGTGCTGACGATGAAGGCGTCTCGGAGTGGACGGGCTCGTTCGAAGGCTAGGGGAAAGCGCTCCGCACGTGTCAAAGCACCAACGCTGATTGATGCTCTGCAGAGGAGCGACGTCGAGGAGGTACGCAGTCTGTTGCTTTCTGGCGCAGACGTGAATGAGAGGTCGCGTGACTGGTCTGGGGCGGGTATGTTGAGCACGCAGGTTTGGCCAGCAGCACAACCACGGCAATCGCACCGAGGAGCAGCACCCTGGCTTTGGTGTGGAGGAGAGGGCGGGGGTGGATGTGCTTCACCTCCTCCATGCCTGGTTGCAGACTTGGTTTGTTTCCCACCTTTCCACAGCACACTTTGTCCCAGAGGTTGTGGGTTGACTCGTGGGTGTCCCCGCCGGGGCCTGTTTGTCGGAAATGCTGCAAAGGGCTCACACTCACTCTCTCAACGTTGGGGGATCCGCGGAATCGAATGATGAAACCGCTTTGGCTCCCAAGACAAGCCCTTCGAGCCTCGTCCCGAGAGGTGCTCTTGTACAAAACACCTGCAGATCCACGAGGTTGTGCCTTCCTTTCAGATTCCCTTGTGTCGCCTGAAGATGAGCGAAACATGATGGGCAAGAGCTGTGAACAGGTGAACAATGAACTGTTCAACAGTTCACTTTCCTGAGGGATCGTGCAAAGTAAACCACATTCTTTTTGTTTTGTAATTTTCCGCACACTCGTGTGAGCAGAAAGTCACCCACCACAGCAAGCATCCAAACATGCTCTATACACTAACCCCACCCTTCATCAGGCTCAGGGTAAATATGCAACAACAATAACGGCATTGAAATATGCCTGAGGAGTAACCGGGGCAGGTCGGGTGTGAAGCAAATCCAATGATGGAGAGCGGAGTCGTGGCCCTCACCCCATCTTCAGCTTGTCACCGTGAGAAGGGGATTCCCGGAGTTTCGCTTGGCATGATTCAGTTGGTCAGCATCATTTGCCTAGTGTTACCCCACTTGCTCACCAGGCGCGGCCGATATTGTCAAGTGTTGCCCGCCACATCACAACAAGAAGGTGCGTGTTTCGCACGCTGAGTGCGGAATTCGACCTGCATCCACGCCACCACACGCCCCACAGGCACGGCAACAATGCAGCCGGTAGTGGCTCTGCTGCTGGCACTGGCAGCAGAGCCGCAGTGTCCCACAGACCCTGAGTCGTGCCAGAACGTGCTTGACTTCGACTTCGCGGACAGCTGCCACTCAAGCAACTGGAGGGTGCACGACTACTGCGAGGAGTACTGCCCGATGCGTCTTGTTATCACCGACCCGCCTGAGCTGCGGACCTGGATGTGTGCCAACGACAACCTCTTCGAGCCGTACTCGCCGGACGGGCACATCGACCTGTACCACCCGCTGAACAACAAGGTGCTGGACATCGAGTCTGTGGGGCGTGGGGATGTTGGGAGGTCACAGCACGGGTGTGCTATGAGCGACTACACCGTCGGGAACAAGAGTTTCGCAGGAAAGATTGTCGTCAGCAGGAGGGGGTCGTGCGATTACCACACGAAGGTGGCTCACGCACAGGCCTCTGGTGGGGCGATGCTGTTCGTCGTCGACTACTCCATCTACTATGCGTGGCGCAGGATGTCCGGGTCAAGTGAAGGGGTCGGGAACTTTCCTGCGCTCTCCACGTCACGGGCCGAGATGGACTTCATATTGACTGCACTCGACAAAGGCGCGAAGGTGAAGGGGAAGTTTCAGTACGAATGCAACCCTGTGCCTGAAGACCTGCTGGACAACCTGATGGATTATCCGTGGGACAGATGCCCGCCCTACCGGAGAGACGACAAAGAGTGTGCAACGATCGAGGGCGACGAGGAGCCGCTGTGCCTGGTGTGCCAGGTGGAGCTGCAGCTGCCGGGTGCTGACAAGCTGTGCATGCTGGGGAACCACCTGCGCCCACGCAAGAAGGAGAACCTGATGGACTTCTCGCCTGCATGGGAGCTGCCGAACAATGCACAGAAGGACGAGATCGTGTACGCCACAGAGCTGCCGAACATGGGGTGCTCTGCGTCAGACTGGGTCGGGCTCGAGGGCAAGATCCTGCTGGTGCCTGAGACGTGGCGCTGCACCCTCTTCAGCACGGTGTGGCATGCACAGGCCGCGGGTGTGAAGGCGTACATAATGGTCACAGCACCCTATTACTTCCACTATTGGAAGGTGCGCGCTTACTCGCACAGAATCAACATCCCCGTGCACGTCATGCACGACTACTCGGCACCGAAGCTGCGGGCGTTTGTGGACAACGGAGGCGGCCGGCATCTTCCTCGCATCGGGTACTCGTTGGATGCCATGTCCTTCCTGCGTGGGGAGCCGCTGCCGACAGACGCGCCGACACCCGCACCACTGCCACCGCTTGTGGTTGACGACAGGCCAAAGCTGGATACATCTGCTGACTTCGAGCTGTCGGGAGGGGTCGTGGCGTGCTTTGTCGTGGTGTTTGTGGACTTCGTGGTGCTGTTCTGGCAGCAAAGCCGGGGCGCGGTGCACCTTCCTGACGTGAGGGTGCACAGCTTCAGCATTCCACTGAAAGTGGCCAGCATGGGGCTGAGCCTCACGCTCCTCGTGCTGATCGCGGTCGTCACCTTCTCCCTGACACGCTTTGCGGGGCAAGATTCCACAGACAGGGCAATGTCCAACGGGCGCAGTGCTCTGGAGCTTTCGTTCAGCAGCTCCGAGAAGAACACAATCGAGCTGTCGGATACGGTGCGCAGCAACATGGTGGACCGTGTGCTGGGCCTCCTGGAGAACGAGATCCTCAAGATGGAATCCAAGTTGGACGTGGTGGAGGACGTGTTTACTGACTTCGACGGTTCATGGGCAGAGTTCGAGTCCCGCTTCCTTCTGCTGTTCCGCCTCCAACTGAACCACCTGCAGTCTGCAATCGAACACGTTCGCTTCCAGGTGTTCACCACACGCGGCTTTTTCATGAACCACAGTTATAAGACAGACAACAGGTCTGATGCCTTGAGGAACGACGGCGTGGTTGGTACTGTCTCTGAGACTCAAGAAGGCTGGCGGTATGGTGTGAACAGGTACGAAGAAGTTATCGTCAGCCGCGGGTACACGTACCGGACCACCGTGCCTGTGTACAGGGCGAACGCGAGCCGTATGCTGGCCGGGAACATAGGCGATCCCCTGTCCGTTACGAGAGGCAAGACGAGCAGATACACCAGATGGATCCCCGGCAAGTTGGCCTTTCCACTCTCCTTTCATCCCTACCACCCGATGGCGGGGTACAGGCCGCTTGTGTCCCTGTCTGGCGAGTACCTTGGCACGCTGGAGGTGCATGACGAGCTATTCCGGTTCATGGAAACTGCGCTGAACACAGACTTCCTGCAGCAGGGGAGTCTCCGGAACATGAGCGTGATGATTGTGGATGACACGGATTGGTCCATCATCGGTTCGTACAACATCGAAACGGGGCGTGACCAGGTGGTTGCATCAGTGATGGAAGACGGGTTGCCTGCACACCTCCGCGGCCTGCACAATATGCGGGACCACCCCAGCCTGCGTGTGATATCGCTGACCAACTACCTGGACTCTGTGGGCGGGTGGTCGGGGCACGCAGGAGACTTTGACCAGAGGGACTACTACACGGAGCAGCCGTTCACCACCCTTGCAAGCATCACTGTGTCGAACGGGCAGGTGGGGGACTCGTCGATGCACGCGTGGGACGTGGAGCTGCGTGACGGTGCGTGCGGCGCGTGCACTGTGTTTGACGCCCAGCTCGACAGGGACGTGATGATGTTCGATGGTACAACATTACTGTACGTGTACAGGAACCTGACCCGCCGTGTGCCCGTTGTGTCCAGGTCGCAGGTCAGCAAACCCGGCGAGCCGTGGCGGAGCAAGTACGAGGCTTTCAGCAACACGCTGACCTTTGCCGATGGGACAGAGTGCGTGGCACACACTGCGCACAGTTCCCCGACGCAGTCCGACACGCGGTGCATGGTGCGCCCTGACATGTCCGAGACAAGTCCCAGAGCCTACTACCATAACGACGTGCTGCAAGACGCATCTTTTGTGGTGAGTGTCCGCATCCGGCCCGAAGTCGCCTACCCAGAGACAAGCCCACGTGCCACCACACCACGCCTGTTCAGCGACTCACTTGTGGGCGAGGCCAACGTCAGGCTGTTTGCAAATGGGCAGCTCTACCTCTACGTGCTTGAAGTACGGGTGCCGCACCGGCAGGTACTACAAAGGTGGCTTCCCTGTGGGTGCGTGGACGACTGTGACAGCAGCAGTGGGCGACGGTCGCTGCAGCGTGTATGTGAATGGTACACTCTTCTCGGAAGGGCGGGATCGTCGGGGACACCTGTCCCGCGTCCACGGGGAGCCGTACCGCAGCGGTCAGCATTTCAGGGGGCGCATGGATAGCTTGCAAATGTTCGGGTACAGGCTGTCGGACACAGAGATCATGTCGCTCCACACGAGTGGCAGGCTTGTGCGTGACGTGCAGAGCAGGCGCTACTTTGCACAGACGAAGACGCTCAACATGAATCTGGAGAACAAGCGTGAGGGTGCCATGTGGCGTGTGGCCGTGATGATTCCGCGTGAAGACATCATGCGTGTCGTGGACGCCAACAGGCACAGCGCCTTGGCGGATGTGCAGATCCAGGACGAAAATACAAACAAACAGCTGGCGCAGAGGGCAAATAATACCATCATGATCATTGTGACAATTGCGATGACCTCTTTCGTGGTGTTCCTTGTGTTCAACAACATGCTGACTCGCCCCTTCGCGGAGTTCGCACACGAGATAATGCTTGTGTCGCAGGCGAAAGTGGAGGGCATCAACACACTGAAGAGTGGCAGCGTGCTGCGGGAGATTTGCGTCATGCGTCGTGCGATGAACAAGCTTGTTCTAAACATGGGTGAGTACAAGACATTCATGCCAGAGGCGATCTTCTCCACCAGACCTTCGTCGGCAGAGGTCATCGCCCAGACACAGGAGGCACCAGGGCTGGATACAGGGCGAGCAGCCGTGCTGTTCACAGACGTGCAGGGGTCGACCCGCCTGTGGGAGGCGTGCCCCGAGGACATGGCGGATGCACTGCGCCTGCACAACACTGTCATCCGCAAAGTGATTGCCGAACACGGTGGCTACGAGGTGAAGACGATCGGCGACGCCTTCATGGTGTCCTTCCCAGACCTGGACACCGCAGTGTCCTTCGGGCTTTGCACACAAGAGCGCCTGTTCCAAGCCGAGTGGCCTACAGGCCTGCTGGAGGTGGTGCAGGCACCAGGTGACGAATGCCGTGGACTGCACGGACTGCGTGTGCGCATGGGCATCACCCACGGTGTGGTGAGCGTGGAGAAGAACGAAGTTGTATTGCGGTGCGACTACTTCGGGCCGACGGTGAACCGAGCTGCGCGTCTCGAGTCGAACGGCGTGTGTGGCTGCGTGGCTGTGGAGGAATCTGAACTTGCCGGCCTGGCAGCCGTGCAGGAGAAGAAAGCCATTGTGGTGCCGCTGGGCACACGCTCCCTCAAAGGCATCGGCAATGTCCCGCATTCCCTGTTGGTGCCTGCCAGCATGCCGCAGCGTGCCGAGCACGCGCTGCACAACAGCCCGGCGAACCCCCTCGAAGCGGTCCACGAGGACCAGCTGGGCTCAACCAACCCTCAGAGTGAAAACAGCTCCTCATGCGCCAGCACGTGTAGCAACAGGTCGGACCCACAATCCAAGCTCAAGGGCAGTGTGATCGGCCGCTTCAGCGAGAAGTTGAGTGAGGTGCACAGTGCTACCACAGCATACGTGGACTGCCAGCTGCAAGACACGTCTGCCATGGAGGTTTCCGCGGTGGGCGACGCCAACTTGCGCCACGTGCTTGCGTGCCTCGGACGGAGCGACGGACGACTGCTGAACGTGTGCGGCACAGCAGCACTCGTTGCCTGGAATGCGATGGCATCGTGCGCGGCACACACCGAGGCAGGGTTGCGCTTTTCCAGCCTGGTCACCAACAATGCTGCCAACGCTGCGAAGCTGTTCTGTGGCATGAGCACCGGGAAGGTTTTCCAAGGATACCTCGGCACAGGGAGGCAACGCTTCGTGACTGCTGTCGGACAGTGCGTGCAGGTGAGCCAGCGTGGCTATCTCCGTGCGGTGCAGACGGGCACGAAGGTCATTTTTGTGGCGGAGGGGACGCAGGGGACTGCACTGGTGGCTGCAGGACTGGGAACAGTCGTCGGGGACATGAGTCACGCGGCGGACAGCTACACTGAGTGCGCTGTGCGGTGTGACGTAGTGTCCTCACGCATAGAGAGCAAGCGCGGGCTCTTCCACATGGAGCCTTCGCTTGGGGGAAACAAGTAACCTGCGCCGCCAGGTTTCCACCTGGCGTGCACACTCAGGTCACTCGACACACAGCACGGTGTATTGTTCGCTTGTTCTTCCAGATCTGGAAATCCCTGAGCTGCCTGCATGCAGATCTGGAAATCTCCTTGAGCTGCCTGCATGCAGATCTGGAAATCTCCTTGAGCTGCCTGCATTCAGATCTGGAAATCCCTGAGCTGCCTGCATGCAGATCTGGAAATCTCCTTGAGCTGCCTGCATGCAGATCTGGAAATCTCCTTGAGCTGCCTGCATGCAGATCTGGAAATCTCCTTGAGCTGCCTGCATGCAGATCTGGAAATCTCCTTGAGCTGCCTGCATGCAGATCTGGAAATCTCCTTGAGCTGCCTGCATGCAGATCTGGAAATCTCCTTGAGCTGCCTGCATTCAGATCTGGAAATCCCTGAGCTGCCTGCATTCAGATCTGAAAATCCCTGAGCTGCCTGCATGCAGACCTGGTAATCTCCTTGAGCTGCCTGCCTGCAGATCTGGAAATCTCCTTGAGCTGCCTGCATGCAGATCTGGAAATCTCCTTGAGCTGCCTGCATGCAGATCTGGAAATCTCCTTGAGCTGCCTGCATGCAGATCTGGAAATCTCCTTGAGCTGCCTGCATTCAGATCTGGAAATCCCTGAGCTGCCTGCATTCAGATCTGAAAATCCCTGAGCTGCCTGCATGCAGACCTGGTAATCTCCTTGAGCTGCCTGCCTGCAGATCTGGAAATCTCCTTGAGCTGCCTGCATGCAGATCTGGAAATCTCCTTGAGCTGCCTGCATGCAGATCTGGAAATCTCCTTGAGCTGCCTGCATGCAGATCTGGAAATCTCCTTGAGCTGCCTGCATTCAGATCTGGAAATCCCTGAGCTGCCTGCATTCAGATCTGAAAATCCCTGAGCTGCCTGCATGCAGACCTGGTAATCTCCTTGAGCTGAGAGGGATTTGAGGCCCCCCGCCCCCAGGTTCCCTGCCCACCTGGACGGACCCAAGTGCCTCACACCGGTTCTCTCCCCACCCGGTGGTCCACCTGACGGGCAAGTCAAAAAAAAAGCTGCCTGCCTGCAGATCTGGAAATCTCCTTGAGCTGCCTGCATTCAGATCTGGAAATCCCTGAGCTGCCTGCATTCAGATCTGAAAATCCCTGAGCTGCCTGCATACAGACCTGGTAATCTCCTTGAGCTGCCTGCATGCAGATCTGGAAATCTCCTTGAGCTGCCTGCATTCAGATCTGAAAATCCCTGAGCTGCCTGCATGCAGACCTGGTAATCTCCTTGAGCTGCCTGCATGCAGATCTGGAAATCTCCTTGAGCTGCCTGCATTCAGATCTGGAAATGCCTGAGCTGCCTGCATGCAGATCTGGAAATCTCCTTGAGCTGCCTGCATGCAGATCTGGAAATCTCCTTGAGCTGCCTGCATTCAGATCTGAAAATCCCTGAGCTGCCTGCATACAGACCTGGTAATCTCCTTGAGCTGCCTGCATGCAGATCTGGAAATCTCCTTGAGCTGCCTGCATGCAGATCTGGAAATCTCCTTGAGCTGCCTGCATTCAGATCTGGAGATCCCTGAGCTGCCTGCATTCACATCTGAAAATCCCTGAGCTGCCTGCATACAGACCTGGTAATCTCCTTGAGCTGCCTGCATACAGATCTGGTAATCTCCTTGAGCTGCCTGCATGCAGACCTGGTAATCTCCTTGAGCTGCCTGCATGCAGATCTGGAAATCTCCTTGAGCTGCCTGCATGCAGATCTGGAAATCTCCTTGAGCTGCCTGCATACAGACCTGGTAATCTCCTTGAGCTGCCTGCATGCAGATCTGGTAATCTCCTTGAGCTGCCTGCATGCAGACCTGGTAATCTCCTTGAGCTGCCTGCATGCAGATCTGGAAATCTCCTTGAGCTGCCTGCATGCAGATCTGGAAATCTCCTTGAGCTGCCTGCATGCAGATCTGGAAATCTCCCTGAGCTGCCTGCATACAGACCTGGTAATCTCCTTGAGCTGCCTGCATTCAGATCTGGAAATCCCTGAGCTGCCTGCATTCAGATCTGGAAATCCCTGAGCTGCCTGCATGCAGATCTGGAAATCTCCTTGAGCTGCCTGCATGCAGATCTGGAAATCTCCTTGAGCTGCCTGCATGCAGATCTGGAAATCTCCTTGAGCTGCCTGCATTCAGATCTGGAAATCCCTGAGCTGCCTGCATGCAGATCTGGAAATCTCCTCGAGCTGCCTGCATGCAGATCTGGAAATCTCCTGGAGCTGCCTGCATGCAGATCTGGAAATATCCTTGAGCTGCCTGCATGCAGATCTGGAAATCTCCTTGAGCTGCCTGCATTCAGATCTGGAAATCCCTGAGCTGCCTGCATTCAGATCTGAAAATACCTGAGCTGCCTGCATACAGACCTGGTAATCTCCTTGAGCTGCCTGCATGCAGATCTGGAAATCTCCTTGAGCTGCCTGCATTCAGATCTGAAAATCCCTGAGCTGCCTGCATGCAGACCTGGTAATCTCCTTGAGCTGCCTGCGTGCAGATCTGGAAATCTCCTTGAGCTGCCTGCATGCAGATCTGGAAACCTCCTTGAGCTGCCTGCATGCAGATCTGGAAATCTCCTTGAGCTGCCTGCATTCAGATCTGTAAATCCCTGAGCCGCCTGCATACAGACCTGGTAATCTCCTTGAGCTGCCTGCATGCAGATCTGGAAATCTCCTTGAGCTGCCTGCATGCAGATCTGGAAATCTCCTTGAGCTGCCTGCATTCAGATCCGGAAATCCCTCAGCTGCCTGCATGCAGATCTGGAAATCTCCTTGAGCTGCCTGCATGCAGATCTGAAAATCTCCTTGAGCTGCCTGCATGCAGATCTGGAAATCTCCTTGAGCTGCCTGCATGCAGATCTGGAAATCTCCTTGAGCTGCCGGCATGCAGATCTGGAAATCTCCTTGAGCTGCCTGCATGCAGATCTGGAACTCTCCTTGAGCTGCCTGCATGCAGATCCTGAAATCTCCTCGAGCTGCCTGCATGCAGAGCTGGAAATCTCCTTGAGCTGCCTGCATTCAGATCTGGAAATCCCTGAGCTGCCTGCATTCAGATCTGAAAATCCCTGAGCTGCCTGCATGCAGACCTGGTAATCTCCTTGAGCTGCCTGCGTGCAGATCTGCAAATCTCCTTGAGCTGCCTGCATTCAGATCTGAAAATCCCTGAGCTGCCTGCATTCAGATCTGAAAATCCCTGAGCTGCCTGCATGCAGACCTGGTAATCTCCTTGAGCTGCCTGCGTGCAGATCTGCAAATCTCCTTGAGCTGCCTGCATGCAGATCTGGAAATCTCCTTGAGCTGCCTGCATGCAGATCTGGAAATCTCCTTGAGCTGCCTGCATGCAGATCTGGAAATCTCCTTGAGCTGCCTGCATGCAGATCTTGAAATCTCCTCGAGCTGCCTGCATGCAGATCTGGAAATCTCCTTGAGCTGCCTGCATGCAGATCTGGAAATCTCCTTGAGCTGCCTGCATGCAGATCTGGAAATCTCCTTGAGCTGCCTGCATGCAGATCTGGAAATCTCCTTGAGCTGCCTGCATGCAGATCTTGAAATCTCCTCGAGCTGCCTGCATGCAGATCTGGAAATCTCCTTGAGCTGCCTGCATTCAGATCTGAAAATCCCTGAGCTGCCTGCATTCAGATCTGAAAATCCCTGAGCTGCCTGCATGCAGACCTGGTAATCTCCTTGAGCTGCCTGCGTGCAGATCTGCAAATCTCCTTGAGCTGCCTGCATGCAGATCTGGAAATCTCCTTGAGCTGCCTGCATGCAGATCTGGAAATCTCCTTGAGCTGCCTGCATGCAGATCTGGAAATCTCCTTGAGCTGCCTGCATGCAGATCTTGAAATCTCCTCGAGCTGCCTGCATGCAGATCTGGAAGTCTCCTTGAGCTGCCTGCATGCAGATCTGGAAATCTCCTTGAGCTGCCTGCATGCAGATCTGGAAATCTCCTTGAGCTGCCTGCATGCAGATCTGGAAATCTCCTTGAGCTGCCTGCATGCAGATCTTGAAATCTCCTCGAGCTGCCTGCATGCAGATCTGGAAATCTCCTTGAGCTGCCTGCATTCAGATCTGGAAATCCCTGAGCTGCCTGCATTCAGATCTGAAAATCCCTGAGCTGCCTGCATACAGACCTGGTAATCTCCTTGAGCTGCCTGCATGCAGATCTGGAAATCTCCTTGAGCTGCCTGCATTCAGATCCGGAAATCCCTGAGCTGCCTGCATGCAGATCTGGAAATCTCCTTGAGCTGCCTGCATGCAGATCTGAAAATCTCCTTGAGCTGCCTGCATGCAGATCTGGAAATCTCCTTGAGCTGCCTGCATGCAGATCTGGAAATCTCCTTGAGCTGCCTGCATGCAGATCTGGAAATCTCCTTGAGCTGCCTGCATTCAGATCTGAAAATCCCTGAGCTGCCTGCATGCAGACCTGGTAATCTCCTTGAGCTGCCTGCGTGCAGATCTGGAAATCTCCTTGAGCTGCCTGCATGCAGATCTGGAAACCTCCTTGAGCTGCCTGCATGCAGATCTGGAAATCTCCTTGAGCTGCCTGCATTCAGATCTGTAAATCCCTGAGCCGCCTGCATACAGACCTGGTAATCTCCTTGAGCTGCCTGCATGCAGATCTGGAAATCTCCTTGAGCTGCCTGCATGCAGATCTGGAAATCTCCTTGAGCTGCCTGCATTCAGATCCGGAAATCCCTCAGCTGCCTGCATGCAGATCTGGAAATCTCCTTGAGCTGCCTGCATGCAGATCTGAAAATCTCCTTGAGCTGCCTGCATGCAGATCTGGAAATCTCCTTGAGCTGCCTGCATGCAGATCTGGAAATCTCCTTGAGCTGCCGGCATGCAGATCTGGAAATCTCCTTGAGCTGCCTGCATGCAGATCTGGAACTCTCCTTGAGCTGCCTGCATGCAGATCCTGAAATCTCCTCGAGCTGCCTGCATGCAGAGCTGGAAATCTCCTTGAGCTGCCTGCATTCAGATCTGGAAATCCCTGAGCTGCCTGCATTCAGATCTGAAAATCCCTGAGCTGCCTGCATGCAGACCTGGTAATCTCCTTGAGCTGCCTGCATGCAGATCTGGAAATCTCCTTGAGCTGCCTGCATGCAGATCTTGAAATCTCCTCGAGCTGCCTGCATGCAGATCTGGAAATCTCCTTGAGCTGCCTGCATGCAGATCTGGAAATCTCCGTGAGCTGCCTGCATGCAGATCTTGAAATCTCCTCGAGCTGCCTGCATGCAGATCTGGAAGTCTCCTTGAGCTGCCTGCATGCAGATCTGGAAATCTCCTTGAGCTGCCTGCATGCAGATCTGGAAATCTCCTTGAGCTGCCTGCATGCAGATCTTGAAATCTCCTCGAGCTGCCTGCATGCAGATCTGGAAATCTCCTTGAGGTGCCTGCATTCAGATCTGGAAATCCCTGAGCTGCCTGCATTCAGATCTGAAAATCCCTGAGCTGCCTGCATACAGACCTGGTAATCTCCTTGAGCTGCCTGCATGCAGATCTGGAAATCTCCTTGAGCTGCCTGCATTCAGATCCGGAAATCCCTGAGCTGCCTGCATGCAGATCTGGAAATCTCCTTGAGCTGCCTGCATGCAGATCTGGAAATCTCCTTGAGCTGCCTGCATGCAGATCTGAAAATCTCCTTGAGCTGCCTGCATGCAGATCTGGAAATCTCCTTGAGCTGCCTGCATGCAGATCTGGAAATCTCCTTGAGCTGCCTGCATGCAGATCTGGAAATCTCCTTGAGCTGCCTGCATTCAGATCCGGAAATCCCTGAGCTGCCTGCATGCAGATCTGGAAATCTCCTTGACCTGCTTGCATGCAGATCTGAAACTCTCCTTGAGCTGCCTGCATGCAGATCTGGAAATCTCCTTGAGCTGCCTGCATGCAGATCTGGAAATCTCCTTGAGCTGCCTGCATGCAGATCTGGAAATCTCCTTGAGCTGCCTGCATGCAGATCTGGAACTCTCCTTGAGCTGCCTGCATGCAGATCCTGAAATCTCCTCGAGCTGCCTGCATGCAGATCTGGAAATCTCCTTGAGCTGCCTGCATTCAGATCTGGAAATCCCTGAGCTGCCTGCATTCAGATCTGAAAATCCCTGAGCTGCCTGCATGCAGACCTGGTAATCTCCTTGAGCTGCCTGCGTGCAGATCTGGAAATCTCCTTGAGCTGCCTGCATGCAGATCTTGAAATCTCCTCGAGCTGCCTGCATGCAGATCTGGAAGTCTCCTTGAGCTGCCTGCATGCAGATCTGACCCGCAAACCCGCAAACCCGCAAACCCGCAAACCCGCAAACCCGCAAACCCGCAAACCCGCAAACCCGCAAACCCGCAAACCCGCAAACCCGCAAACCCGCAAACCCGCAAACCCGCAAACCCGCAAACCCGCAAACCCCGCAAACCCGCAAACCCGCAAACCCGCAAACCCGCAAACCCGCAAACCCGCAAACCCGCAAACCCGCAAACCCGCAAACCCGCAAACCCGCAAACCCGCAAACCCGCAAACCCGCAAACCCGCAAACCCGCAAACCCGCAAACCCGCAAACCCGCAAACCCGCAAACCCGCAAACCCGCAAACCCGCAAACCCGCAAACCCGCAAACCCGCAAACCCGCAAACCCGCAAACCCGCAAACCCGCAAACCCGCAAACCCGCAAACCCGCAAACCCGCAAACCCGCAAACCCGCAAACCCGCAAACCCGCAAACCCGCAAACCCGCAAACCCGCAAACCCGCAAACCCGCAAACCCGCAAACCCGCAAACCCGCAAACCCGCAAACCCGCAAACCCGCAAACCCGCAAACCCGCAAACCCGCAAACCCGCAAACCCGCAAACCCGCAAACCCGCAAACCCGCAAACCCGCAAACCCGCAAACCCGCAAACCCGCAAACCCGCAAACCCGCAAACCCGCAAACCCGCAAACCCGCAAACCCGCAAACCCGCAAACCCGCAAACCCGCAAACCCGCAAACCCGCAAACCCGCAAACCCGCAAACCCGCAAACCCGCAAACCCGCAAACCCGCAAACCCGCAAACCCGCAAACCCGCAAACCCGCAAACCCGCAAACCCGCAAACCCGCAAACCCGCAAACCCGCAAACCCGCAAACCCGCAAACCCGCAAACCCGCAAACCCGCAAACCCGCAAACCCGCAAACCCGCAAACCCGCAAACCCGCAAACCCGCAAACCCGCAAACCCGCAAACCCGCAAACCCGCAAACCCGCAAACCCGCAAACCCGCAAACCCGCAAACCCGCAAACCCGCAAACCCGCAAACCCGCAAACCCGCAAACCCGCAAACCCGCAAACCCGCAAACCCGCAAACCCGCAAACCCGCAAACCCGCAAACCCGCAAACCCGCAAACCCGCAAACCCGCAAACCCGCAAACCCGCAAACCCGCAAACCCGCAAACCCGCAAACCCGCAAACCCGCAAACCCGCAAACCCGCAAACCCGCAAACCCGCAAACCCGCAAACCCGCAAACCCGCAAACCCGCAAACCCGCAAACCCGCAAACCCGCAAACCCGCAAACCCGCAAACCCGCAAACCCGCAAACCCGCAAACCCGCAAACCCGCAAACCCGCAAACCCGCAAACCCGCAAACCCGCAAACCCGCAAACCCGCAAACCCGCAAACCCGCAAACCCGCAAACCCGCAAACCCGCAAACCCGCAAACCCGCAAACCCGCAAACCCGCAAACCCGCAAACCCGCAAACCCGCAAACCCGCAAACCCGCAAACCCGCAAACCCGCAAACCCGCAAACCCGCAAACCCGCAAACCCGCAAACCCGCAAACCCGCAAACCCGCAAACCCGCAAACCCGCAAACCCGCAAACCCGCAAACCCGCAAACCCGCAAACCCGCAAACCCGCAAACCCGCAAACCCGCAAACCCGCAAACCCGCAAACCCGCAAACCCGCAAACCCGCAAACCCGCAAACCCGCAAACCCGCAAACCCGCAAACCCGCAAACCCGCAAACCCGCAAACCCGCAAACCCGCAAACCCGCAAACCCGCAAACCCGCAAACCCGCAAACCCGCAAACCCGCAAACCCGCAAACCCGCAAACCCGCAAACCCGCAAACCCGCAAACCCGCAAACCCGCAAACCCGCAAACCCGCAAACCCGCAAACCCGCAAACCCGCAAACCCGCAAACCCGCAAACCCGCAAACCCGCAAACCCGCAAACCCGCAAACCCGCAAACCCGCAAACCCGCAAACCCGCAAACCCGCAAACCCGCAAACCCGCAAACCCGCAAACCCGCAAACCCGCAAACCCGCAAACCCGCAAACCCGCAAACCCGCAAACCCGCAAACCCGCAAACCCGCAAACCCGCAAACCCGCAAACCCGCAAACCCGCAAACCCGCAAACCCGCAAACCCGCAAACCCGCAAACCCGCAAACCCGCAAACCCGCAAACCCGCAAACCCGCAAACCCGCAAACCCGCAAACCCGCAAACCCGCAAACCCGCAAACCCGCAAACCCGCAAACCCGCAAACCCGCAAACCCGCAAACCCGCAAACCCGCAAACCCGCAAACCCGCAAACCCGCAAACCCGCAAACCCGCAAACCCGCAAACCCGCAAACCCGCAAACCCGCAAACCCGCAAACCCGCAAACCCGCAAACCCGCACTAGAAATATAAGCACCCGTGTCGAACCATCCTGCGTCATAGCACAGGTGCAGTGAGGAATGCCGTCTCGTCTCCGGAGTGACCTCTAGCACCGGTGGTTTTGTTGCTAACCTGTGGCGGCCTTGTTGACTGGTGCTGCAGTACACGGGTCGGCGGGCCGTGGCCCGGCGGTGGCGGTCGGCCGCTCCGCGTCGGGGCGCTTCGCGCCCCTCCTCTCCGCCTGGCCTCCCGCCACCGCCGGGCCACGGCCCGCCGACCCGTGTACTGCAGCACCAGTCAACAAGACTGCCACACAGGGCTGCAGGCATCATGTTCAGGCGTAAGCACCCGTAAGCACCCGTCAGTAGTCTGACTCTTCTCAAGAACTCACAGGGTCATTGTACACCTGTGAGGTCACCCGCATACCTACGTGCTGGTGCCATATGAGAAGTTAGCAGGGGCAGGGGTGGGATAGTACTGACGTGGGTGAAAAGTGGATACCCCCTTCTCCGTCCCCCCCCCCCCCCCCCCTCCCCCCCCAGCTCCCCCTCGCGGCAGGCACGGTCGGCCCGACGAGTCAGTTCAGTGTTGTCCCTCAACGAGACCCCCTGTCCCCGGCCCTGTGAGCACCACAGCACCAGGGAATAGGCATCCCAACTCACAGGACCCACCGCCGTCACTGCATGCCCCTCTGCCCCGCGTTTCGTTACCTTCTCTGCCAGGTCACGGGTCCCCCCTCCAGGTGCCCTCCCGCCTCATCCCTTTTTACCCCCGTCGTTGCCCGTTTTGGCGCCCCCGATAGGCGGACCCAGGGAGCCTCGTCAAAGTGCCAGCCCTACAGGAGATCGCCCTGGTTTTGGCCCCCATGAGCACCATGGCACCAGTAATCCAGGAAATTTGGCTCCCTGGATCCACCGTCACTGCTATTCTTGTCCTTCTGCATTACCTTTCACGCTTATTTGCCTTCGGACTGGGTCATGGGATGGAAGAGGGCGGTCGGGGTCTGGGGAAGTGAGGATGTGTGTCAAGACCTTGTCTCGTTGTGCCTGGGAGGTTTGGTGGTGGATGGGATGAGACACAGGCCATTGTGCCCAGAGAGCGCATGAGAGAGAGGGATTTGAGGCCCCCCGCCCCCAGGTTCCCTGCCCACCTGGACGGACCCAAGTGCCTCACACCGGTTCTCTCCCCACCCGGTGGTCCACCTGACGGGCAAGTCAAAAAAAAAAAAAAAAAAAAAAAAAAAAAAAAAAAAAAAAAAAAAAAAATGAAAAGTGGGGTTTTTGCCCAGACCCCCCAAAATGGCCACTTTCTGCAGGAAAATCCAAAATTCAGTCACCCAAGTAAATCATGAAAAATTTCACCAAACATGTCTGTGTCACGTGTGGAGTCATATCCGGAGTCAGTGCGTGACACGGTGCCATCGGACGACCACGGAAACGGAGCAGAGGGTCCAGCAAAAAAATACCCCATCCTGGGCAAAATGGCCATTTTCCTAAGGAAAATCCAAAAATGAGTCACGCAAGTAAATAATTAAAATTTGCGAACCAAATTTTGGGCTCCAATCTGGGGCTGTTTCCGGAGTCCGTGCGTTTCACGGTGTATCTGGACCACCTCCGAAACATAGCAGAGTTAGTGCATGCAGTCTCGCAGTTTTTTGACCCCCCTACCCGCAATACAGTATAATAACCCGCAAACCCGCAAACCCGCAAACCCGCAAACCCGCAAACCCGCAAACCCGCAAACCCGCAAACCCGCAAACCCGCAAACCCGCAAACCCGCAAACCCGCAAACCCGCAAACCCGCAAACCCGCAAACCCGCAAACCCGCAAACCCGCAAACCCGCAAACCCGCAAACCCGCAAACCCGCAAACCCGCAAACCCGCAAACCCGCAAACCCGCAAACCCGCAAACCCGCAAACCCGCAAACCCGCAAACCCGCAAACCCGCAAACCCGCAAACCCGCAAACCCGCAAACCCGCAAACCCGCAAACCCGCAAACCCGCAAACCCGCAAACCCGCAAACCCGCAAACCCGCAAACCCGCAAACCCGCAAACCCGCAAACCCGCAAACCCGCAAACCCGCAAACCCGCAAACCCGCAAACCCGCAAACCCGCAAACCCGCAAACCCGCAAACCCGCAAACCCGCAAACCCGCAAACCCGCAAACCCGCAAACCCGCAAACCCGCAAACCCGCAAACCCGCAAACCCGCAAACCCGCAAACCCGCAAACCCGCAAACCCGCAAACCCGCAAACCCGCAAACCCGCAAACCCGCAAACCCGCAAACCCGCAAACCCGCAAACCCGCAAACCCGCAAACCCGCAAACCCGCAAACCCGCAAACCCGCAAACCCGCAAACCCGCAAACCCGCAAACCCGCACTAGAAGTGTAAGCACCCGTTGGTCCCTTCCTGCGCTGGTGGTACGTGTGTGTTTGGTGTGTGTCTCGAACTCTCAGCACTCATTGGTGCGTGTCTGTGGTGGGTGTGTGTTTGTCGTGTTGCTGTTTGATGCAGCGAGTGGGAGCAAGTGGGGTCGGGGGGGGGGTGGAGCGAAATGTCGTGGATTTCTTGTGCTGCTGTGTTTGTGAGGGCCAGTGCAAGGCCCTTCTCTCCGATGAGTCTCGCTGAGTCCCCCCGGGTTTGCATGTCGGTGGTGCCTCAAGGCAACGATGGGGGATCGCGGGAATCGGGGATGGCCTGGCCAAGTACGGAGGCAATGAAACGTGGGGCAGTGGTGCTGGGTCCTGTGAGTCGGGAGGCTCTTTTCTGGGACTGTGGTCCTCACAGGCCGGGAACAGGGTCTACTTGAGCGACAACACAAAACTGACTCGCTGGAAACCCGCAAACTGCAACTCTGACTGTGCACGCCGCGAGGGGAAGGAGGGAGTGGGGCGAAAACTGTGTTAAAACGGGGTGTTGTGTGTTGTGGTTTTTGTCCACACAGCACCTGTGTGTGCTCGACTTCACAAATGTGACTATGACTCGATGGGGGTCTCTAGCGGACCGGTGGCCCTAGTGTGGATACGAATGAGTGGATGTACGAGCTGCAGAACTTGCAGAAGATGCATCCGACCATCACAGTGAACCGCTTGATTGCAGACTACCTTTCGCACGATCAGCTTGGTGTCGACTGCCCTGCCAGCGACCTGCTGGAGAAGACTCCAGACAATGTCACCACCTCGGATGGCGTTTGTGGCCTCGTCAGGGGCCCCATCTGCAGATGGAGGCAAAGCAGCTCAGAACGTTGCACAGGCACAGTCCTCCCCCGAACTGTTGGGCTCCGAGCAGACCCCAGCGGCGTGGGCCAGCCACACCGTCTGCTTTCGAGGGGGGAGACAACAACGTAGGCCGACGACGTGCTCACCCGCGGTGCGGCGTGTGTGCTGTGGAGGCACATCATCATCTTCCGTGACTACCGTGTGCTGACAGTGTGTGGACCCAGGTGAGCCGATTGCCACCGTGGTCCCCCTCGGGGGAGTAGGCAACCGCTTCCAGGCTCAACCGCAAACCCGCAAACGGTGGATGTGCAAGAGCTGGTGGGCGGGAGCACGACTGGGCCCTGGCAGGCCACTGCCTGCGCGGGCCTGCAGCTGCGAACTGAGTGTGCGGAGGGGGAGCAACACGGAGTTGTGCCAGTTCTGACTTCTCCATGGCCAGCTGCCCTGACTGCACCGAGCACGTCACAGATCCCTGCCATGGAGCCGGGGACGGAGGTGACGGAGGAAGTGGAGGATGACGAGGACAGCACCGTCAGCGAGGACACCGGTCCCTCACCACCCCGGTGGCTGACCGCGAGGGAACACGCTCTTCTGGGAGTCGGGGCGCAGGGAACGGCTCCCCCCCGATCGTTGTGCTCGCGCTGACGACACTGCACCGTAAATGGGTGAAAAATTTCTGAAATATCTTCTACTAATTTCTGTGAAAACTGATCGATGTTCTCGGATTCCGCGGTCCAGTAAATTTTCAACTGCGGCCGGTTACGATCAAAAATTCGAAGATTCGTTTAGGAGAAATTTATAAAAAGACATTTTCCCTGTTTGGCAAAGGGGAAAAGTGGGTACTTCACCTACAGTGGCAAAATATCGTGCACTCCGACTTTTTTGTCGATTTTTTTTATCGTGAATTCCCCGGTATACCCACGATGTCAGGATCGAAAACGGTCATCAGTTTTTTGCAAATTCGTTCATGTTGGCTGCGTGGCCCAAACCGGGAAAATAGCAGGGATTTCCCTTAGGAACCCATTTTTCACATGTTTTGACCCAAAAAAATAAAAAAGGTTGTCGCCAAAAAAAAAGTTTTTCAAGACTGGGCCCTAGATGGATTCCGTACGTTACACGGTGCACCCGCACGATTCATGAGTCGTCGAAGAGGATGGGCTCCGGTTCCCGCACCGAAATTACCCGCAAATCCGCAATACAGTATAATAACCCTCAACCGTAAATGGGTGAAAAATTTCTGAAATATCTTCTACTAATTTCTGTGAAAACTGATCGATGTTCTCGGATTCCGCGGTCCAGTAAATTTTCAACTGCGGCCGGTTACGATCAAAAATTCGAAGATTCGTTTAGGAGAAATTTATAAAAAGACATTTTCCCTGTTTGGCAAAGGGGAAAAGTGGGTACTTCACCTACAGTGGCAAAATATCGTGCACTCCGACTTTTTTGTCGATTTTTTTTATCGTGAATTCCCCGGTATACCCACGATGTCAGGATCGAAAACGGTCATCAGTTTTTTGCAAATTCGTTCATGTTGGCTGCGTGGCCCAAACCGGGAAAATAGCAGGGATTTCCCTTAGGAACCCATTTTTCACATGTTTTGACCCAAAAAAATAAAAAAGGTTGTCGCCAAAAAAAAAGTTTTTCAAGACTGGGCCCTAGATGGATTCCGTACGTTACACGGTGCACCCGCACGATTCATGAGTCGTCGAAGAGGATGGGCTCCGGTTCCCGCACCGAAATTACCCGCAAATCCGCAATACAGTATAATAACCCGCAAACCCGCAAACCCGCAAACCCGCAAACCCGCAAACCCGCAAACCCGCAAACCCGCAAACCCGCAAACCCGCAAACCCGCAAACCCGCAAACCCGCAAACCCGCAAACCCGCAAACCCGCAAACCCGCAAACCCGCAAACCCGCAAACCCGCAAACCCGCAAACCCGCAAACCCGCAAACCCGCAAACCCGCAAACCCGCAAACCCGCAAACCCGCAAACCCGCAAACCCGCAAACCCGCAAACCCGCAAACCCGCAAACCCGCAAACCCGCAAACCCGCAAACCCGCAAACCCGCAAACCCGCAAACCCGCAAACCCGCAAACCCGCAAACCCGCAAACCCGCAAACCCGCAAACCCGCAAACCCGCAAACCCGCAAACCCGCAAACCCGCAAACCCGCAAACCCGCAAACCCGCAAACCCGCAAACCCGCAAACCCGCAAACCCGCAAACCCGCAAACCCGCAAACCCGCAAACCCGCAAACCCGCAAACCCGCAAACCCGCAAACCCGCAAACCCGCAAACCCGCAAACCCGCAAACCCGCAAACCCGCAAACCCGCAAACCCGCAAACCCGCAAACCCGCAAACCCGCAAACCCGCAAACCCGCAAACCCGCAAACCCGCAAACCCGCAAACCCGCAAACCCGCAAACCCGCAAACCCGCAAACCCGCAAACCCGCAAACCCGCAAACCCGCAAACCCGCAAACCCGCAAACCCGCAAACCCGCAAACCCGCAAACCCGCAAACCCGCAAACCCGCAAACCCGCAAACCCGCAAACCCGCAAACCCGCAAACCCGCAAACCCGCAAACCCGCAAACCCGCAAACCCGCAAACCCGCAAACCCGCAAACCCGCAAACCCGCAAACCCGCAAACCCGCAAACCCGCAAACCCGCAAACCCGCAAACCCGCAAACCCGCAAACCCGCAAACCCGCAAACCCGCAAACCCGCAAACCCGCAAACCCGCAAACCCGCAAACCCGCAAACCCGCAAACCCGCAAACCCGCAAACCCGCAAACCCGCAAACCCGCAAACCCGCAAACCCGCAAACCCGCAAACCCGCAAACCCGCAAACCCGCAAACCCGCAAACCCGCAAACCCGCAAACCCGCAAACCCGCAAACCCGCAAACCCGCAAACCCGCAAACCCGCAAACCCGCAAACCCGCAAACCCGCAAACCCGCAAACCCGCAAACCCGCAAACCCGCAAACCCGCAAACCCGCAAACCCGCAAACCCGCAAACCCGCAAACCCGCAAACCCGCAAACCCGCAAACCCGCAAACCCGCAAACCCGCAAACCCGCAAACCCGCAAACCCGCAAACCCGCAAACCCGCAAACCCGCAAACCCGCAAACCCGCAAACCCGCAAACCCGCAAACCCGCAAACCCGCAAACCCGCAAACCCGCAAACCCGCAAACCCGCAAACCCGCAAACCCGCAAACCCGCAAACCCGCAAACCCGCAAACCCGCAAACCCGCAAACCCGCAAACCCGCAAACCCGCAAACCCGCAAACCCGCAAACCCGCAAACCCGCAAACCCGCAAACCCGCAAACCCGCAAACCCGCAAACCCGCAAACCCGCAAACCCGCAAACCCGCAAACCCGCAAACCCGCAAACCCGCAAACCCGCAAACCCGCAAACCCGCAAACCCGCAAACCCGCAAACCCGCAAACCCGCAAACCCGCAAACCCGCAAACCCGCAAACCCGCAAACCCGCAAACCCGCAAACCCGCAAACCCGCAAACCCGCAAACCCGCAAACCCGCAAACCCGCAAACCCGCAAACCCGCAAACCCGCAAACCCGCAAACCCGCAAACCCGCAAACCCGCAAACCCGCAAACCCGCAAACCCGCAAACCCGCAAACCCGCAAACCCGCAAACCCGCAAACCCGCAAACCCGCAAACCCGCAAACCCGCAAACCCGCAAACCCGCAAACCCGCAAACCCGCAAACCCGCAAACCCGCAAACCCGCAAACCCGCAAACCCGCAAACCCGCAAACCCGCAAACCCGCAAACCCGCAAACCCGCAAACCCGCAAACCCGCAAACCCGCAAACCCGCAAACCCGCAAACCCGCAAACCCGCAAACCCGCAAACCCGCAAACCCGCAAACCCGCAAACCCGCAAACCCGCAAACCCGCAAACCCGCAAACCCGCAAACCCGCAAACCCGCAAACCCGCAAACCCGCAAACCCGCAAACCCGCAAACCCGCAAACCCGCAAACCCGCAAACCCGCAAACCCGCAAACCCGCAAACCCGCAAACCCGCAAACCCGCAAACCCGCAAACCCGCAAACCCGCAAACCCGCAAACCCGCAAACCCGCAAACCCGCAAACCCGCAAACCCGCAAACCCGCAAACCCGCAAACCCGCAAACCCGCAAACCCGCAAACCCGCAAACCCGCAAACCCGCAAACCCGCAAACCCGCAAACCCGCAAACCCGCAAACCCGCAAACCCGCAAACCCGCAAACCCGCAAACCCGCAAACCCGCAAACCCGCAAACCCGCAAACCCGCAAACCCGCAAACCCGCAAACCCGCAAACCCGCAAACCCGCAAACCCGCAAACCCGCAAACCCGCAAACCCGCAAACCCGCAAACCCGCAAACCCGCAAACCCGCAAACCCGCAAACCCGCAAACCCGCAAACCCGCAAACCCGCAAACCCGCAAACCCGCAAACCCGCAAACCCGCAAACCCGCAAACCCGCAAACCCGCAAACCCGCAAACCCGCAAACCCGCAAACCCGCAAACCCGCAAACCCGCAAACCCGCAAACCCGCAAACCCGCAAACCCGCAAACCCGCAAACCCGCAAACCCGCAAACCCGCAAACCCGCAAACCCGCAAACCCGCAAACCCGCAAACCCGCAAACCCGCAAACCCGCAAACCCGCAAACCCGCAAACCCGCAAACCCGCAAACCCGCAAACCCGCAAACCCGCAAACCCGCAAACCCGCAAACCCGCAAACCCGCAAACCCGCAAACCCGCAAACCCGCAAACCCGCAAACCCGCAAACCCGCAAACCCGCAAACCCGCAAACCCGCAAACCCGCAAACCCGCAAACCCGCAAACCCGCAAACCCGCAAACCCGCAAACCCGCAAACCCGCAAACCCGCAAACCCGCAAACCCGCAAACCCGCAAACCCGCAAACCCGCAAACCCGCAAACCCGCAAACCCGCAAACCCGCAAACCCGCAAACCCGCAAACCCGCAAACCCGCAAACCCGCAAACCCGCAAACCCGCAAACCCGCAAACCCGCAAACCCGCAAACCCGCAAACCCGCAAACCCGCAAACCCGCAAACCCGCAAACCCGCAAACCCGCAAACCCGCAAACCCGCAAACCCGCAAACCCGCAAACCCGCAAACCCGCAAACCCGCAAACCCGCAAACCCGCAAACCCGCAAACCCGCAAACCCGCAAACCCGCAAACCCGCAAACCCGCAAACCCGCAAACCCGCAAACCCGCAAACCCGCAAACCCGCAAACCCGCAAACCCGCAAACCCGCAAACCCGCAAACCCGCAAACCCGCAAACCCGCAAACCCGCAAACCCGCAAACCCGCAAACCCGCAAACCCGCAAACCCGCAAACCCGCAAACCCGCAAACCCGCAAACCCGCAAACCCGCAAACCCGCAAACCCGCAAACCCGCAAACCCGCAAACCCGCAAACCCGCAAACCCGCAAACCCGCAAACCCGCAAACCCGCAAACCCGCAAACCCGCAAACCCGCAAACCCGCAAACCCGCAAACCCGCAAACCCGCAAACCCGCAAACCCGCAAACCCGCAAACCCGCAAACCCGCAAACCCGCAAACCCGCAAACCCGCAAACCCGCAAACCCGCAAACCCGCAAACCCGCAAACCCGCAAACCCGCAAACCCGCAAACCCGCAAACCCGCAAACCCGCAAACCCGCAAACCCGCAAACCCGCAAACCCGCAAACCCGCAAACCCGCAAACCCGCAAACCCGCAAACCCGCAAACCCGCAAACCCGCAAACCCGCAAACCCGCAAACCCGCAAACCCGCAAACCCGCAAACCCGCAAACCCGCAAACCCGCAAACCCGCAAACCCGCAAACCCGCAAACCCGCAAACCCGCAAACCCGCAAACCCGCAAACCCGCAAACCCGCAAACCCGCAAACCCGCAAACCCGCAAACCCGCAAACCCGCAAACCCGCAAACCCGCAAACCCGCAAACCCGCAAACCCGCAAACCCGCAAACCCGCAAACCCGCAAACCCGCAAACCCGCAAACCCGCAAACCCGCAAACCCGCAAACCCGCAAACCCGCAAACCCGCAAACCCGCAAACCCGCAAACCCGCAAACCCGCAAACCCGCAAACCCGCAAACCCGCAAACCCGCAAACCCGCAAACCCGCAAACCCGCAAACCCGCAAACCCGCAAACCCGCAAACCCGCAAACCCGCAAACCCGCAAACCCGCAAACCCGCAAACCCGCAAACCCGCAAACCCGCAAACCCGCAAACCCGCAAACCCGCAAACCCGCAAACCCGCAAACCCGCAAACCCGCAAACCCGCAAACCCGCAAACCCGCAAACCCGCAAACCCGCAAACCCGCAAACCCGCAAACCCGCAAACCCGCAAACCCGCAAACCCGCAAACCCGCAAACCCGCAAACCCGCAAACCCGCAAACCCGCAAACCCGCAAACCCGCAAACCCGCAAACCCGCAAACCCGCAAACCCGCAAACCCGCAAACCCGCAAACCCGCAAACCCGCAAACCCGCAAACCCGCAAACCCGCAAACCCGCAAACCCGCAAACCCGCAAACCCGCAAACCCGCAAACCCGCAAACCCGCAAACCCGCAAACCCGCAAACCCGCAAACCCGCAAACCCGCAAACCCGCAAACCCGCAAACCCGCAAACCCGCAAACCCGCAAACCCGCAAACCCGCAAACCCGCAAACCCGCAAACCCGCAAACCCGCAAACCCGCAAACCCGCAAACCCGCAAACCCGCAAACCCGCAAACCCGCAAACCCGCAAACCCGCAAACCCGCAAACCCGCAAACCCGCAAACCCGCAAACCCGCAAACCCGCAAACCCGCAAACCCGCAAACCCGCAAACCCGCAAACCCGCAAACCCGCAAACCCGCAAACCCGCAAACCCGCAAACCCGCAAACCCGCAAACCCGCAAACCCGCAAACCCGCAAACCCGCAAACCCGCAAACCCGCAAACCCGCAAACCCGCAAACCCGCAAACCCGCAAACCCGCAAACCCGCAAACCCGCAAACCCGCAAACCCGCAAACCCGCAAACCCGCAAACCCGCAAACCCGCAAACCCGCAAACCCGCAAACCCGCAAACCCGCAAACCCGCAAACCCGCAAACCCGCAAACCCGCAAACCCGCAAACCCGCAAACCCGCAAACCCGCAAACCCGCAAACCCGCAAACCCGCAAACCCGCAAACCCGCAAACCCGCAAACCCGCAAACCCGCAAACCCGCAAACCCGCAAACCCGCAAACCCGCAAACCCGCAAACCCGCAAACCCGCAAACCCGCAAACCCGCAAACCCGCAAACCCGCAAACCCGCAAACCCGCAAACCCGCAAACCCGCAAACCCGCAAACCCGCAAACCCGCAAACCCGCAAACCCGCAAACCCGCAAACCCGCAAACCCGCAAACCCGCAAACCCGCAAACCCGCAAACCCGCAAACCCGCAAACCCGCAAACCCGCAAACCCGCAAACCCGCAAACCCGCAAACCCGCAAACCCGCAAACCCGCAAACCCGCAAACCCGCAAACCCGCAAACCCGCAAACCCGCAAACCCGCAAACCCGCAAACCCGCAAACCCGCAAACCCGCAAACCCGCAAACCCGCAAACCCGCAAACCCGCAAACCCGCAAACCCGCAAACCCGCAAACCCGCAAACCCGCAAACCCGCAAACCCGCAAACCCGCAAACCCGCAAACCCGCAAACCCGCAAACCCGCAAACCCGCAAACCCGCAAACCCGCAAACCCGCAAACCCGCAAACCCGCAAACCCGCAAACCCGCAAACCCGCAAACCCGCAAACCCGCAAACCCGCAAACCCGCAAACCCGCAAACCCGCAAACCCGCAAACCCGCAAACCCGCAAACCCGCAAACCCGCAAACCCGCACGAGAAATGAGCAAGCGTGTTGTTCAGGTGTGAACCTGTGTCGCGTCCCCCCCGCCCCCCCCCCCCCCCCACCCTTCCCTGCCTGCTCCCGCCCCTTGTTCATGTCTTTTGTTTGCAGCTCCGTCTTGTTCATGTGTTGTGTCATCTTGTACGTGCATCCACACACATCTCCCACACAGGAACCACACAAACTATGTCGCATGCACGTCTGCGGACCATTGAGGAGTACGTCTCGGCCGGCTACCGCTTTTGCTGGGATGGCCCATGGATGTGGAATCCAGAAGGCACTCGTCGTTGCTCTGTGCCGCTGATGATCCAGAATGAACGTGCGGGCTTGCTTTTCGCTGGCGAGCAGATTCCTGGGGAAGAGGAGGAGGATGACAGTTCTGATTCAAGCGACAGAAGGCGGGCTGCTGCGTTTCGGAAGAGCCGTCGCCGCATGGGCCGTGCAGATGACCCGATTTCTCTTGACGACGACGACTCGTTTGACCCGAACGCACCAATCGTTTACGACTCGGACGATTCGACACTTGTGTTGTCACCCTCGCTGTGCGGAGCCCCTGAAGAGATCAAGGAGGACAACGGCGCTACAATTCGCGACGGTGGAGCTGCTGACCTCGGTCAGCCGGGACCGTTGACACCCCCAGTCATACAAGCATGTGAGGCTGTTGCGGAGGAGGCGAGGAATGCACCTGAAGAGGAGGTCCCTGCCGTCCCTGGCATCCCAGCGACCCCGGTGGAGAAGATCCCATCGATGACGCTTGAGGAGTCGCCTCCAGTCATTCGGCCGGAGCCACAGCTGCCGCCAGACTCAAAGAGAGCAAGGCACATCACAACTCCGTGCTACCGGAAGACATTCCTCCATGAAGTATGTTACCTTGTAGGGCACACACACCACTCACATTATCAACTCCCCCCACAGGTTGTGTGCAGGCTGTGTCTCGGTGCATTCGAAACACAGAGCCAGCATGACGCACATGTTCGCTTCTGCCATAATGGTCATGTCACGAATGACGGTTGTGTATTCTGTCGGTACTGCAGAAAGATGGAGCCTGCGACACACAAATGCAGGCAGGTTGTGATGAAAGCATTTGAGAAGGCCAAGAAGGCCTTGGAGGAGGGGCAGACCGATCCGATTGTTTGGGGGTAGGTGCGGAGGGGGGGAGACAACTTTATTCGGCAACAAACAAAAACAGGGGGGCAAAGATTGGGAAGAAATCACACGGCCAGGGAGGGGAAGAAAGAGTGTGCAAGGGAGGGGGATGGCGAGGGAACAAATGTCTATTCGGGGATTGTGGAAGTCTATTTGGAATTGCACTTGCTTCGAAGGCGAGCGGAGAGAGCCCCCCCCCCATCCCACGGACCCCCCCAACCTTCCTGTATTTGTCACTGCAGTTTCTTCTTGATTCTACATTGTACTTCCACATCCACCACCACTATCGCAGGATACACACACTTTACCCCTCGAACTGAAAACAATGAGAGGCATGCGACTGCTGTTGCTTGTCTGCTGCTGGTTGATCACCATTGGGTGCTTCTATGATCCGGCTGTGGTCTGCTGCCTTCCTGATGTGCCGCCCCTCGACAAACCGCGCAACTGTACCCGCAGGCCTCTTCTTCATCCTGCGAGGAGGCGGGGGAGACGGACAATTCAGGTTCTGCTTCGCACCGCCCTGACCCACGTTCTTCTGACCTGCGCTGCAGCTTTCGGATTGCAAATGGCGATGTTCTACCAGTCAGGGGTCTGGATTTGGAAGTGTTACAAAAGTCACCCGAATGAATGGCCCCTCAGGTCTGCAGTTGTCTTTCTGGTGCTGCTTGTCGTCTACTTCATCCACTTCATCAAGGCAGCTGATCTTGCAAACAGCTGTGCCCAGCACCAGACGAACGACCCGAAGCCGTCGTCACTTCTTCCGCTACTCCTCTGGGCATCCGCTGCAGCAGTGACACACCTTCCTCTTCTTCAGCGCATGTGGGATTTCAAGATGGCCTGTGTCAACCTTCTTCTTCTCCTCGGCCTCATCCAAATCTATCTGGAGCAGCTGCCTTCTTCTTCGTCACATCTGTCAACCAACAGCTGCAGCTGTGATCGGATCACGGGTGGTGGGGGTGAGTTCTCAAGGCGTGAAGACTCTCTCTGGATGTGCCATCTCTGTGGTGCCACAGCACCCACACGGGTTCAGATCCGTGCGCACTTTGCAGCCTGTGACACCAAGAATAATACGACTCGGTGCAGCAAGTGTGGGAACGACTTTCCCACCTACCAGCACATGCGCCGCCACTGGGGGAACTGTGGAAGCGTCCGAGTTCGGCATCAGTGCCAATGGTGTGCGAAGGAGGTCAGGACTGCTGCTGCAAAGGCCAGACATGAAAACTTCTGCCTCCTTGCTGGCTTGTCTCTGACACCCACTGAGAAGAAGTCTGCGGTGCTGCAGGTGGTTGCACAGATTCTCATCCTTGAAGAAAAGGCACAATTTGCTGACCTCAGACGGGCGTTTCCAGACCTCAACAGCTACTGGCAAAGCCGCTTCTCTTCAACAACTGCCGGACTGAGCAACAATGAGCGTCGTCGCACTCTTCTTCAGGAACTGCAAGAGGAATGCCAGAGGTACCCCTCCAGGATGACCGAGGAAGTGCAGGAGCGCGGTTCCGCTCTTAAAGAAGAGTGGCTTGAGAAAAGGGCCACCCATCTACAGGCAAATCCAGAGGAGAGCCTTGCACTGAGGCAGAGATACCAAGAGCTCGTTGAAAAATATCAAGTTTCGAGATCCCTTGACCCGCACAGGCACCGCGGTGCAATTTCGCTTGAAGACTGGGACGACACAACAACGGAGGGCCGGTACCATGACGCAGGAGACGCAACACATGAGTGCTCAAAGTGTGGGGCACTCCTCTTCGACGCTGAGCGCCAAGCTGCTGGTCACGGACCTTGCTGCCACGGAAGATCAATTGGAATTCCTCCGATTACCTACCTCAACGACGAACACCGACAGCTTCTTCAAACCCCCGCCGTTCTCCAGAACATTGTGCGTATCAACGGGTTCTTCCAGATGTGTGTCTCCCGCCACAGCCCGCACAACCTCTTTGGCAGCTCAACTTCTGGTGTGCACAATATCATCCTCAAGGGGAAGGGGATCAAGAAGCTTGTTGCCATTTCGAATGACCCAACGATGCGTCAGCAGCTCTGGATCATGGGGGGTGCAGGAAATGCCAATGACCAGATGGCAAACATGACGGATTCCGCAATGGTTGCAGGGTTGGGTGAGCAGTACCACCAATCCATCCGGAACATGCTCATCCAGCACAATGAGTACGCCCAGCTGATCAAGAGTGCTGTGCAGGAGGCAGGACAGATTCACCAACAACAAAGAAGCGGCGCCGAGCCGGATATTACCGTGGCCATCAACGTCGATGAGATGCGTGGGGAGGTGAAGAGGGGCGATGAGTTTGACAACCCTCAAGCAGAAGGGGAGATGCGCGCGATCTATAAGGTGCCCTCGACAGGAGAAGACAATCGGGAAAACCGGGTGCTGTGGATGCTCGATGGGACTGAAAAGATTATCGATGACCTCCACCCGCTGTGGGAGCCCTGCCAGTTTCCCCTCCTGTTTCCCAATGGTGGGCCTCAAACAGGGTGGCGCTATGTCGTGCCTGAGATGGAGTTCATCGATGATGCAACTTCAGAAGCCAACAACCTGTACAAAGGTGTTTCTGCCTTGCAGTATGGAGCCTACCACATGTACGATCGGTCAGGGGGGCGGCTGAGTCCTGCGCTTCATTCTGGGAAGCTGAGTGAAATGTACTTCCTTATGCTTGCGATCCGATCCATGACACAACGCATCACCTTCCATAAGTTTACATCGATGCGCTACAGCACCCGCGAACAGCTTCAAAACAATTCCCCATCAACACGTGACACAAATACTGCCGGAACCTCCCTCCCGTCTTCCTACTCCCGAGGGGAGCGGGCCCGCAACCAAAGCCTCAACGACGCCCTTGCCCTGCGCGCTCGCTTTGGCCCTCCAGACTACTTCATCACGATGACAGCAAACCCAAAGTGGAAGGAGGTGCAGAGGGGGCTGCTTGCTGGAGAGCGCCCTTCGCAGAGGTCGGACCTCATCCACAGAGTCTTCAACATCAAGATGGAGTACGTGACAGATCTTCTGCAGAACGGCCTGCTCGGAGACTACCAAGCCCACGTGCGAGTTGTTGAGTATCAGAAGAGGGGTCTGCCTCACTTCCATCTTCTTCTGTATGTTCAGGATGAGTGTAAGCCTCAGTCCCCAAGTGTGCTGGACATGACGTGCTGTGCAGAGCTCCCACACCCGGTGACACAGCCCAAACTATTTCAAATTGTGAGCGATTTCAACGTACACACAGCCTGCGACAAGGTTCGAAATGCAATGTGCAAGATTGTGGGTGCTGATGGACGGGCCCGCTGCAAGTCGTATTACCCCAAGCCGCCCCCGGGGCCGGCCCCCGAGCCGGCGGACGATGTCCTGACCCGGTGGCTGACCGCGAGGGAGCACGCGCTTCCGGGAGTCACCACCGCGAAGCAGCAGAGCGTGCTGGAGATGCCGGACGTGCAGGACTTCCGGTTCACCCCCGGGAACTGCTTCTTCGACGCCCTCACGTTCCTCCTCGGCGAGGCCGGCGCGACTGCAGACGGCCTGCGGCAGTACGTCGTGAAGGCTGTCGGCGACCACGCTGACCTGAGGAGCAGGGCGGAGCCCTCCTACGAGGAGTGGGCGCGGCAGATGCGCGAGTCCGGCAGCATGAACGTTGCGTCGTGGGCCGACGAGCTGACGCTGCAGGGGGCCGCGCGGGCGACGGGCTCCCCGATCGTCGTGCTCGCTGATGACACTGCACCGCGGATATACCGCCCCCTGAGGAAGCCGTACGGGCCTGTCGCGGGTGTCAAGTTCAAGGCATCGCACTACAGCCCACTCCACATCTCGGAGCAGGTGCGGTCCTTCGTGCTCCGCCTCGCACCGGCCGTACCCCTCGTCTCCACCGGCTGCCGAGGCGCAGAGGCTGGCCTCCACATGGTCCGAGTAGACGGGGGGACAGCCGAACTGTCGGTGCTGTGTGTCAGATGTGAGCAGCCGTTTGACACCCGAACGCCCCACTGGGAATGCATAGGCTGCAATCGCCTAGCGTGCACGGGCTGTGTGTCGGACGGAGAGACATGTACCCGTCCGCCGGACCGAGGAGGCGACGGGGCTGCGACGGACGGTAACGCACACACGACCTCGGGCGGCTCTCCCTCTGCTTCTACAGCACCAGCCCCCTCGTCGAACGCGACCGCTCAGCCCTCCACCTCCTCCACCTCCTCCACCGACTCCACCTCCGACGCGCAGCAGGGCGGCTCCACCAGCGAGAACGCACCAGCCCCCTCAGCGTCGCAGCACACAGGCAAGCGGAAGGCCGACCGTGACGTGTCAGCCTCTCCCCCGGACAGGAAGCGCAGCGCGACGGCTGCCGACAAAGGCACCCCAGCTGACGACGCCGACGTCCCCAAGACGGTGGCTGAATGGGACGCCCTGTTCACCCCAGAGCCTGGCTCCCCGGAGGAGGAGTTCAAGTCCGCGAGGCGAGCCCTGCATGCGTGGCGTTGCAAGGTCCGCCTCCAAGACAGAGAGGAGCAGAGGCTGTACAATAACCTCAACTCGAGGATGTACACCGCAGCGGGCATGCGTCGCGCGACAGCGGGGACAGCGTCCCAGGGATCACGCCGCGCCGCGCCGCGCGCGACAGGCGCCGCCACCCAGTGAGGGCCAGAGTGGTCGAACCTGCAAGGAGCAGGTCCCCGCTCGACTACGTAGAGTATAGAGTAGAGTTTTGAGTGGAGGTAGATCCCCCCCCCTAGACCAGATGCCTTTGTGCAGTAGAGCACACACAGGTGCTGTGAATACCCCCTTCTCCGTCCCCCCCCCCCTCCCCCCCCAACTCCCCCTCGCGGCAGGCACGGTCGGCCCGACGAGTCAGTGCAGTGTTGTCCCTCAACGAGACCCCCTGTCCCCGGCCCTGTGAGCACCACAGCACCAGGGAATAGGCATCCCAACTCACAGGACCCACCGCCGTCACTGCATGCCCCTCTGCCCCGCGTTTCGTTACCTTCTCTGCCAGGTCACGGGTCCCCCCTCCAGGTCCCCTCCAGGTGCCCTCCCGCCTCATCCCTTTTTACCCCCGTCGTTGCCCGTTTTGGCGCCCCCGATAGGCGGACCCAGGGAGCCTCGTCAAAGTGCCATCCCTACAGGAGATCGCCCTGGTTTTGGCCCCCATGAGCACCATGGCACCAGTAATCCAGGAAATTTGGCTCCCTGGATCCACCGTCACTGCTATTCTTGTCCTTCTGCATTACCTTTCACGCTTATTTGCCTTCGGACTGGGTCATGGGATGGAAGAGGGCGGTCGGGGTCTGGGGAAGTGAGGATGTGTGTCAAGACCTTGTCTCGTTGTGCCTGGGAGGTTTGGTGGTGGATGGGATGAGACACAGGCCATTGTGCCCAGAGAGCGCATGAGAGAGAGGGATTTGAGGCCCCCCGCCCCCAGGTTCCCTGCCCACCTGGACGGACCCAAGTGCCTCACACCGGTTCTCTCCCCACCCGGTGGTCCACCTGACAGGCAAAAAAAAAAAAAATTACCCCAAGCCCTTCCTTGCAGCTTCCATCTGTCAGACGCATCAGTCGTACAGCCGTCCAAAGCGCCCGAACAATGGCAGGCAAACCACCGCCACTGCTGCTGAGACACAGAGGGTGCGGGATGTAACAGGGAACCCGTTTGCAGTGCATATGAATGTGCGCAGCAATCAGTACGTTGTCCCGTACAATCCGTATCTTTCAGCCACAATCTGTGCACACCTAAATGTTGAGGTGGTTGGAAGCCCAGCTGTCATCAAATACCTCTTCAAGTATCTGTTCAAGCCGGAGGAGGTTGCCAAGGTTGGAGTTCAGAATACCACTACTACTACTACTACTACGACTACTACTACTACTTCTCCTGCTGCTGCAGCGGGGGCAGAGAACAACACAGCGGGGCAGCGGGCAGCGGCGGCGGCGGCGGCGGCGGCGGCGGAGAAGGTGCGTAACGAACCTCAGGAGCATCTCCTTGGCATGTATGTTGGAGCAGCGGAGGCGATGGGGTATCTTCTCGGGACACAGATGGTCTCCATCAAGCCTGCAATTGTCCGTCTTGCTGTTCATCTTGAGAACCAGGAGAGAGTCTACTACCGCGAGGGGGGAGAGGACGAAGCTCTTGCAAGGGGGGCAAAGACAACGCTGACCGGCTGGTTTGAGGCAAACGCACGTGAGCAGCAAGGGGATCCCGAATACCTCGGCCTCCACAGCCTTTCCTACCTCGAAATGCCAGAGTACTGCACCTGGGTCAAGGGGGAGGCTGTGTGGAGGCTTCGAAGGGGGTGGAAGTGGGACGCGGCGGAGGGGAAGTTTGAGGCAACAGACCGTGCCAGGGAAAGTCGGAAGCGCCCCTTGGCAATTGGCCGCATGATGTTCACACCACCGAAGGATGCTGAGCTCCAGTGTCTGAGAATGCTGATGATGTCTCGTGCTGGTGCGACATCGTTTGAAGACCTTCGCACAGTCAACGGAGAAGTCTACAACACCTTCAAAGATGCAGCGGGTGCACACGGCCTCCTCGAAGATGGGGCGCTTGTTGAGAGGACTATCAAAGAGGCTGCTGACATTACAATATCATCGAAGTACCTCCGATTCACCTTCTGTGTTCTCCTCGACTCCTTTGTTGTTTCAAGCGACACCGCCCTGAGGATTTGGAATGACTACAAGGTGCAGTTATGCATGCCATACCGCTCCCGGCTGGATCGAAGCGCAAACATTACAGATGCAGATGAGAATGCTGCCCTGCACGACATGTCGAATCTTCTTCGCAACCTCAACGGAAGCAGCACCTCAGCGTATGGCCTTCCGGAGCCTTCGTCTTCCATATCTGCTGCAGGTGGTGGAGGTGGTGCGAGTGGCTGGGTCATCAGGGATGAGCTGGCGTATGACATGGAGGTAGAGAAGGGAAGGAGCGAGCAGGCCTACTCCAACATGAACCCAGGGCAGAAGGCGGCTTTTGACGCCATCACAGAGGCTGTAGTTGCAGGGCAGGGGGGTGTCTTCTTTCTGCAGGGTGCTGCTGGGACAGGAAAGACCTTCACCTATGATGCACTTCTCTCCTGGTGCAGGGGGAATCCGATGCCTCAACAGGAAGGGCACTCCATCGCCCTAGCCGTTGCCAGTTCCGGAATTGCTGCTACACTTCTTCGTGGGGGGCGGACCGCCCACAACCGGTTCAAGATTCCCCTCAACATTGACCCTTCCGAATGTAACAAACTCTGTTCCTTGCCCACAGAGTTTGAGGACTTGATCAGAAAAACGTCACTGATTGTTTGGGATGAGGTGGTGATGGCAAGGAGGGAATGTGTTGAGATTGTGGATCGGTCCTGTCGGAGGGTGAGGCAGAATGAGGCACCCTTTGGTGGGATTGTGACAGTGCTTGGTGGTGACATCAAGCAAATTCTTCCGGTGCATGACACCAGGGAGGGGGCAATTGCAGCAACACTCCACATGTCCCCTCTCTGGCCTGAAATTCAGAAGATAAGTTTGACCCAAATTATGAGGCAACAGGGTGACCTGGAATATGCACAGTTTTTGAGTGCAGTTGGGGATGGTTCCATGAATGAGGAAGATGGGACCATAAACCTCTTCAGCAAGATGTATGTCAAGAACGTGTTTCCTTCCAGTGCTGCTGCAATCAGAAGAAAAAATGACAGTTGCCACTACTACAGCCAGGAAGACCTGATTGAACACACCTTTCCAAATCTTTCGAAGAAGCAGAACAATCATCATGCTCCATCCTCCTTCTCCTCCTCATTCATTGGGAATGCAATGATCATGTGTCCAACAAACAGTGCACAGCGTGAGCTCAACCAAAAATGTCTGCAGAGGATGCCTGGGGAGGAGTTTCTCATTATCGGGCAGGACACCTGTGTTGAGGAGAATGTTCGTCCTGACCTTCTTGACAATGATGTGCTCAACCAAGTGGTGGTGACTGGAATCCCACTCCACACACTGCACCTCAAGGTTGGGGCACCTGTCATGCTTCTGAAGAACTTGAATCCTCCAGGAGGGCTGTGTAATGGGACACGGCTGATCTTGAAGAGGATTACCCCTCTCAACCTTCTGTGTGTTCCGATTGACAAACCTGACACCCTGGAAAGTGACTACATCTGCATCCCACGGGTCAAGAACGAACCAGATGCAAAAAAGGTTGGCTTTGCCATGAAGCGTGTCCAGTTTCCAGTTTCTCTTGCCTTTGCAAGCACAATCAACTCTAACCTCCCTCCTCCAACTGCAGAAGCCTTGCAAAGAAATGCACCCCTCCCCAACACAGTGGCACACCTTGAGTTTGCTGAAGATGACGATGATGATGACGATGATGATGATGGCATGCCTTTTCCTCAGTATCATCTTCCTGACTCTAACCGCGACGGTGATCGACTGAGTTTTTTCCCCCCAAACCTGAAGAGAACAGGAGCACAGCTTGAAAGAACAACAGTCTCCCTTCGGGTCCGCCAGTTTCTGGCAGCTGCAGGGCTTCCCTGTACCGCCGTTGTTGACGTTCCTGGAGACGGTCATTGCTTTTACCACTCCCTTTTGTGCTACAGTCAAATCAGAAGAAGAGTTCCTGGGGTGGGGACGGCTGCCCTGGACCAACGGGCTTCCGCAAAGCTCCTTCGTGAACATGTCTGGAAGGATCCCTTTCCAGAGGGACTGAGACACTTGGTTTCAATTGCATCTTTTGTTCATTGGCAGGGCTTGGGTCTGGAATGTCAGAAAGGAGTCCAGGACTACTGCAACTTGCATCGAGTGATGAACTCGCCATTCTGGGCTGACAGCATTGCTGTGTATCTAACCGCTGTTGTTTTGCAGATCTGCATTGTTGTCATTCTCACAGAAGATGCAGACAATGGCCTTGGACAGAAGGTCAGTGAGCACAAATACAACACCCCGAAGGCAGCCAACACCTTTTACATTATTTGTGACAACAGCGTACACTTCTTGCAGTTCTCTGCATACGGATACAGCAAGGTTCAGCAGAGCCTTACAACAACTGTGATCCATGATGGTCGGCCGCAAAACCAAAATCCCTAGCATCTCTTGCCTTCCCACATGTGCCACTATTGATTCATTCACCTGCTTTTCCCTGAAAGACGCTCCTAACCTGTGCCAAGCCTGCCGCGATGTGTGTACTCCTCCCAGGCTCGATCTAACACAGTCTTCAGGCACACAAACCACAACCGACAGAGAGACAGACTCTGCAGAAAAATTCATGAATCCGACAGAGACAGCAGCACCAACCCCGCCCCATCCTCTGACCCCAACTCTTCCCCACATTGCCTTCCGATTGCATTGATTACGCAGGCACCACAACACACAGGCACACCTCCATGCATACACACAACAACACAGCACAGGAACCCTCAACCGGAACACTGAATATGCAAAAAAAAGGCGAAAAAGGCTGACATTCCCTTACGGATCCATATGGTCGTCCCCTACGTGGGGATACGCTATTAGCCCAACCAGCCCTCCCGACTCTGCCCGCCCGCAAGTTCAAGAAGAAGTTTGGAAAGGGGAAAAGGGATGGGGGAGAGGAGGGAGAGGGAGGGGTTTTTGAAAGGGGAGGGGAGAACCCAACCGACCCAACCGACCAGGGGGGGGGGGGGGGGAGCGCGAGTGTGTATACCAATGAAGTACAGAAACTGTAGCTTAAGAAATCGTTGGTGGATTTTTTATCTTCCACTAATTTCTGTGAAAACTGACCGACATTCCCGGGTCGCTACCCATACCTAGCGGAACGTGGTGGTGCGTTGTCATCAGTTTTCTGGCCGTTTTCGCCGCGGAAACGCTATAAAACTACTATGGGCGATTTCCCTAAGGAATTTCCAACCAAAACGTTGGATTTCCCGATGGCACCCAACATGGACGGATTTTCGAGTGGCTGAAATCCGAAATTGTTTTCGGGGAGGTACACCCCCCGGAAATTTCACCATCGAAGGAATTTTGCAGTTCTGAGCTGTTTCGAAAATATTGCCGACGTCACCAAAAACACGATTTTTGCAGGGATTTTTGGCTGGTTTGGTGAAACTCAGAGTTTTTATCAAAGTCGAACAGAATTCTGAGCAGAAAAGTGGCGGCCCCACTTACTTTTGGGATAGACGCGCTCCGTTCTTTACACGGTAAAGAAAATCGACAAAAAATTCGAAAAACAAAAAATGTTGCTAAAGGGTCACCCTAAAAACCTGGATTCCCACTATACATTATAGTAACCACAGGGACCCCTGGCTGGGGGACCGATTTTTTATCTTCCACTAATTTCTGTGAAAACTGACCGACATTCCCGGGTCGCTACCCATACCTAGCGGAACGTGGTGGTGCGTTGTCATCAGTTTTCTGGCCGTTTTCGCCGCGGAAACGCTATAAAACTACTATGGGCGATTTCCCTAAGGAATTTCCAACCAAAACGTTGGATTTCCCGATGGCACCCAACATGGACGGATTTTCGAGTGGCTGAAATCCGAAATTGTTTTCGGGGAGGTACACCCCCCGGAAATTTCACCATCGAAGGAATTTTGCAGTTCTGAGCTGTTTCGAAAATATTGCCGACGTCACCAAAAACACGATTTTTGCAGGGATTTTTGGCTGGTTTGGTGAAACTCAGAGTTTTTATCAAAGTCGAACAGAATTCTGAGCAGAAAAGTGGCGGCCCCACTTACTTTTGGGATAGACGCGCTCCGTTCTTTACACGGTAAAGAAAATCGACAAAAAATTCGAAAAACAAAAAATGTTGCTAAAGGGTCACCCTAAAAACCTGGATTCCCACTATACATTATAGTAACCACAGGGACCCCTGGCTGGGGGACCGATTTTTTATCTTCCACTAATTTCTGTGAAAACTGACCGACATTCCCGGGTCGCTACCCATACCTAGCGGAACGTGGTGGTGCGTTGTCATCAGTTTTCTGGCCGTTTTCGCCGCGGAAACGCTATAAAACTACTATGGGCGATTTCCCTAAGGAATTTCCAACCAAAACGTTGGATTTCCCGATGGCACCCAACATGGACGGATTTTCGAGTGGCTGAAATCCGAAATTGTTTTCGGGGAGGTACACCCCCCGGAAATTTCACCATCGAAGGAATTTTGCAGTTCTGAGCTGTTTCGAAAATATTGCCGACGTCACCAAAAACACGATTTTTGCAGGGATTTTTGGCTGGTTTGGTGAAACTCAGAGTTTTTATCAAAGTCGAACAGAATTCTGAGCAGAAAAGTGGCGGCCCCACTTACTTTTGGGATAGACGCGCTCCGTTCTTTACACGGTAAAGAAAATCGACAAAAAATTCGAAAAACAAAAAATGTTGCTAAAGGGTCACCCTAAAAACCTGGATTCCCACTATACATTATAGTAACCACAGGGACCCCTGGCTGGGGGACCGATTTTTTATCTTCCACTAATTTCTGTGAAAACTGACCGACATTCCCGGGTCGCTACCCATACCTAGCGGAACGTGGTGGTGCGTTGTCATCAGTTTTCTGGCCGTTTTCGCCGCGGAAACGCTATAAAACTACTATGGGC